>BTSX01000005.1:10532500-11732500 GCA_036245825.1 Pristionchus entomophagus
CTGCTGCTTACATATCGTAAGTGCGGCAATTAGTTTTCCCGACTGCCATATATAATATCAAAATAAAAATGTTAAGTCCGCTGCCGTCTTGAATTTTTGGTCCTTAAAAAAATTATTTTAAATGGAATTATATTTACAGTTATGCATTTAGATACATTTTGTCAGACAACTGATCTGCGTTTGTGATCACTGTATTTTCTCATTCTGGTCCAACGTGTGAATAATAATGTCGCAAATACTGTACCCGGAAACTATCCACAATCTGGTTTCACTGCTGTTACATAGTGTGCCAGTTTCCTGTTCATCTGATGAGTTGCTTATCTCTAACTTTGAAATAAATACAGCGGTCCTGAGAGTTTTGCTGGATCCTACACTTCGAATAGTCGCTCTCTCCATTCTGCACACTCTCTCGCCAGTCAGAGAAACGAGAGAGTGTGCAGAATGGAGAGTCTAAGACCGAAAGGTCATCACTAGAGGATACGGTAATTCGGTGTGCGGAAAGGTCGGAGTCTGGTAAATTTACAGTGTGACCTCCGTACATTCTGTAATTGAATGTTTGTGGAAATCGCATAAAATCCGAAATCAGGTGTCCATGAGTTTCGTGTTTCTCCGCTGTCACATAGCGTTCCTGTTCGCACCTATTCTAATGGATCGCGGACAAGTAACACGTGAAGCTTGCCTCGATTTTCATTTGCAGACACTTTTGCTAGTGGAATTCAATTCTATCTAGGAACAAGTCGTTGAAACGCTCGCAAATGGTTAAGTTCGATACGGTGTCTCCACTTGATGTTAGAAAGCGATCTACTTTAGCTCTGTGTGTTCAAAGGATAAGAAGCAGGGCTGGGAAAGAAGATTAGTTTTTTTCTTTTTACAGAAAATACAATTTTCTTTTTTCAAAAGCAAAAAAAAAGAAAATAAAAGAAAATTCTTCAAAAATTGCTCAAAATTGATTTAATCGATATTTTTAAAGTATCACTCCTTTCAGAAAGGCGCATCCTTTTTTACTGATGCTATGGTGCTCCAAATACATGCATGCGATTAGATACCGAGTAATGTCGTTGCGAGTGCGGGGCAAAATATCGTAATAGCTGAACAACCGATTTGATCGACAGACACACAACCGATTTGATCGACAACTGACTTATTTTAGCCGTATTTTCGAAATTGATTTATTATATTATTTACTTCAAAATTACATTTCTTTCTTTAATAACGCATTCTCCTTGCACCAAAGCAACCCACCATGCGCGAGATTTATCTGAACTAGCGCAAATAACGACAAAATTGTCATCTTTGTAGGATTCCAATTTTGAGCGATTATCTTTCCTAGTTTTTGACATTTTTGACATCTGTCCAAGTTTGTCCCACCTCTAGAATTATTCTTAATTCGTTCTGCTGATTCTGGCGAATCGAATGGTTATGGTCAAATGGCGTCGGATGGCGTCGGAATCGCCGATTTCGGTCTTTGAAAGTGGGAAAGTAGTGAACTTCCGTAGTTTTCTGCTTTCTCCGAGGTCTGACTCTCCTCCCCTATGCTTGAACCTCTTCAAATACCTTCTATGGACTCCTGCGCAACGTTCAGTTATTATTCATAATACTATAATAACAATTAAATTATTTTCAAAAATATAAATCATAAGTTGATACACAGCTCGACATTTTCGATTACGGTGGATCGTTGGCAAAAACTCAATTTTAATAAACCTCTATATTTATGTTATGTATTTATTTTCACGAATATTTTTATTCCCAATCGATTCAGCTGTCCATAGAACACACAAAAAGCGACTCTTGAATTTTTCTCTAGATACCCCATTGCGGTCCCTACATACGATACTAAAAATGACCGGAACTCACCCTTTCTGGTAATTTTACGTCAAACTTTTGCAAGTTTCTACATTTTTTTCTGTCAATTTTTAAGCAAACGTGAAAAGATGCATCAAAGTTTTATTATTTTATCGAAAATAATTCTGATTTATTTACTTATAGCTAAAATAATTTTCGAAGTGTAGCTCTGTATCTTGAAACAGTAAATTTGTAAAAATTCCTGTTAAAACTTTTCGTCAGACCCAAAATTTTGACTTCAATTCCCAAAATGGGTATCACTTCCGGTCATTCTGGGCATGCATTTGATGAATCCGAAATTATATGCACAAACAAAGTAATTTCAACATGAAATTTGTGTTTTCGCTTGAAAATGCTCCAATAAAATTTTCTTTTTTCTTTTTGTCTTGAACTTTTTTCTTTTTCTGGCAGAAAATTTTCTGCGCTCAAAAAGACCAGAAAAAAAGAGAAAAAGAAAAAAGAAAATCCCAGCCCTGATGAGAAGCGACGACAATTAATTAAATCATTCATTCCGCGTCTTGTACAGATACAAAAGAGTGTTTGAGAAAATGTGAAATCCGGTAACCAGCATGATTCTTGTTTCACCGCTAGAACATAGCGTGTCAGATTTAATCTAGACTAATTAATGCCGCCTGAAGTTGGCAAAAAAACAGTTAGAGGTAGGGTTTGACCGTGGGCGTTTTGTCATACTCACACTAATGATGCCAAATGGGATTCTGCTCTCTCAATTCTGCACAATATCTCGATGGGTAGACTGACGAGAGAGTGTGCTGAATGGAGAGAGCAACTACTCAATCTGGACTCTTTCACTCGTTGAGCGCATTTCTGTTGTTGATGTGTTCAACACAAATCATGAGATACGAACATGACGTCTGTAAATCGATGGGTTCTTGTGTAATGCTTCGCTGGAATTCTGTCCGAGATCATGAGCCATATTTATAATTCCAGTCAATTTTCACCTTCCTGGGATCCACCAAATTTGTGCTGGTGGAGACGAAATTCTAAATTACTCGAATAGAGGCGGTCTCCATTTTGCACATTCTCATCTTTTGGTCTGAATTAGAGTTTAAAATGAGGCTCATGATCTCTCCATTTGCACACTCAGGCGATACAATAAGTCTGCTCAGTTACGAGAGTATCTATGCGATATGAAGATATCATAGCCATATTTCGAATTCAAGTGTTTTTTTCCTCCGTGAATCGAACAAGATTCTTTCTCTGATCGATGCCCTCTCTGTCATTCGATGAATCGTCAAGAAGAGATTCACCCTTTCCGGTACGTGATGAATGAATTAATTTTTTTAACCACTTGAGCGAGAAACCAATGCGAATCTTCTCAGGATTCTTTCACACTTATTATTTAGAATGACTCGGTAGCAAAAATGTTCCGGTCGATGTCTAACTCGGGGACAATAGTGTTGTGTGCAGGGCGATTTCGATCACTGCCTTTGTCAAATCTGAGCGCTAATGATAGTGGGAAAATAACTGAACCTGTCCTCCATCCGGATTCT
The DNA here is from genome assembly GCA_036245825.1 of Pristionchus entomophagus. Classification (NCBI taxonomy): domain Eukaryota; kingdom Metazoa; phylum Nematoda; class Chromadorea; order Rhabditida; family Neodiplogasteridae; genus Pristionchus; species Pristionchus entomophagus. The sequence continues at coordinate 10,535,857 of BTSX01000005.1, forward strand.
GGTTTCACAGCTGTCTCATAATGCTCCAGTTTTCTGTTGTTTTAATGCGTCCTTTGATTCCTGATGTTTGAAAAAAAATCAGATGCTATCATGACTGTTAGAAAACAGAAAACTATATGTTAATTTAGATCTCTGTTTCACTCCTGGCATATTTTCTACCGAGATGTAGCAAGTTCATAAGTGAGTGTTAAATATCAAAAATAAATAATGGATTAAAGTCGATTTGTGGATTGTTAATTGCAGCATTTGGTCATTGTGCTCATTTTGTGTAACGACCTGTGTTTTACTATCCTCATCACTTGAAAGCAGTGCTATCTAACGAAGGCCAGACATTGCAGTGTTAGTAATGCGAATTCCGCACTATGGTGATGCCAGATCGAATAGTTACTCTCCATTCTGCACACTCTTTCATTTTTCTAACCGACTGTAGAGTGTGCAGAATGGAGAGAGCTACTATTCGATCAGACAACATTAATGACAGCTATCTACTCGTGATTAGGCTGTATAGTATGGAATATGCACTAATCATCAAGAGTGAGCGGGGTACCAGAAGTGGTGCTGTCACAATTGGTACTCTAGAGCTGAAGGATCTGTAGGACTATGATAACTGAATGCTGTCGGTGCGAAAATATTTTAACTCCTTTGAATTGTTATTTGGCGGCGCGAAATTATTGCTATGATAGAAGACGAGGCGCTGATAGGAGGTCGGAAAATGTTTTGGTTTAGTGTCTGCGTCTCTGACCCGAGTGAACTAACAGACACTTAGTTCACTCGCAGTGGAACATTTATTTGTTTTTAAAATGTTTTAAAAATACAAAAAAAATACACCAGCGTTTGCGATGGCTATAGGACGCCATCCCAAACGCTGGTTTATTTTTTTGTATTTTTAAAACATTATTTTTGGCGAATATATCCTCTTAGTGTGAGAGATTGAAGAAATAATGAGAGAATTTGCAATGTTGGCATATCTGTAAATTTCTATCTCAGTAGACCTTAAAAAATAGTGCTAACGTAGATAGCGTGTTTACAAATTAATCTAGAAACACGGGTTCTGCGGGTGTCCCTAGGCTTGCTTGAGGATGGTGAGCTGCGTTGCCAGATCGAAGACTAATCGCTCCATTTTGCACACTCTCTCGCTGTTTGGACCACCGAGAGAGTGTGCGAATTGGAGATAGCTACTTTTCGCTCCTGCGATATTACTGATGAGGTGGCGATAAAATAGGGGAGAATACGGTAGAAGTGATGTTCTGTGCTTGATAGTATGAAATGTACGGTCGAAAACTCTGCTGTATCGATTTAGAGTACCCAACGTGTTTGCAAATAGTGCAGACGAAACTGAAATGGACTAGGTAAGTTAGATGTGAGTGCAATTGAACAGAGCTGCCCAATGCTGTCGAAATTGGGTGTTTTCTGAGATAGTATGGATGTGACGCGAGTGCATCATGTGATTTTTGAGCTAGGTTTTAGACTCAGATTTTAAAAAAAATCATTTTTACAATAATATCATTCGACCGACTAGCGCGGTAGTAGGGTACGGTAGCTCGGAATTCAGAAAATGCGAGGCCTATCAAACTTTCATTACAACAGCTGCTGTCCTTTTTTGCGCCTAATTGTATAGTGGTGAAATCGTGTTTCTTCGCTGTTATTTGCTGCTTCAATTCGCATCTACTCTAATGGTCAGACTTTACCTCTGATAACTCAGATTCGAGGGCATGGAAGTTTCGGGGAAAAGCATGGAAGTCGCGCGCAAAAAGCGTGGCAGCCGACTGGCACCATTCATGGAAGCTTCAGCCAGCGACTTCCACGCTTTTAGTTGAAACTGCCATGCTTCTACCCGAAACTTTTATGATTTTACCTGAGGCTTCCATGCTTTATAAATGATACTTCCATACTTCGTTCGTGAAACTTGTTTAATTTTTTGCCACCAATTACCTGCTTCCTGCCATTTTTCCAGCTCCCCTGCTTAGCTTCGCACCATTCCCCCAATATTCTCGTCGATCTTGCTTTTAAATAAACCAATTAGCAGTGGATACACTGAATAATGAATTTATTATTGGGCACATGAATAATGACTGTAATTACGATCTAATACAGTTTGAGAGAATTGACAGTGAAAAATACACGACATTTACAAGATACAAGAATCGGTATTATAGTACATCCATTGGGTGCATTCAGCTTGGCATTCGTAGCCTCCAGAACAGTATGCATTTCTTCTTTAGTCTCATCAATGTAATGCGCGAATCGAAGAGTCATTTCTTCCATTCCAAATATTCTGAAACAGGTCATGTCCTTTTATGTTGATACCCCTGTCAACACCCTGCTGTAATATATTCCCGCCTTTTATAAATATTTACATCGAAACAAAATATGAAAAATACGAACTTGACCAACTCCGAGTGAAGTAGATACTTGATTGAGTTATCGTCCTGTCTTTCTCATCTCAGTAGAATTCCAATTTGGTCACACATCCAACTACTGCTTCAGAGTTCTGGAAGGAACCATATATTATAATACATACCTATTGTAAACCTCACCTGCACAATATCCTGAAAACTGGCTCTTTTACCGAATGAAGCACCGTTAGCGCCGGCAGGTGCACATAACAGCGAAGGTTTAGCTCCCATTCCGGTCGTGGTAGTCGTGCCAAATGAGGTTGTACTCGCTGAAAATACGCCATTAAAATAAATATTACAAATATATATTTTCCCACGCTTGGGGAATAATCTGTCTGGAGTGGATGTAGCACCGAAGAGACCAGTAGAGGCGGAAGAGGTTTTTCCATACAGAGCAGTCGATGAGGTCTGAACAGTACAATATCAGTTGCAGAATAAAACCACCCGAAACGAATAATTTGTTAGGTGTAGTAGAAGTTGAAATGTTACTAAAGAGTGAGGTTGACGCTTGAGATAGCTTCGCCCTGAAATCACGAATCGTTCGGATTTAAAATAATGAACATTAAACAAACGTGGAAGTAGGAGGAGCATCGGCATGCATAGCAATCGAAAAATAAGCGGTAATGAATCAATAAACACGACTGTAAAGTACTTTTATAAAAATAATAAAGTAGTCCAAGAGTCACAAAATACTATCACAATTGGGGCAGACGCATGATTCCCCGAATCATCCATACTTATTGCCTGAAAAATAGCCGCCAATTAGCTGCTCATCAATGGAAGCGTAAATGGTAAATCGCTAGCAGCCGGTTACCTGTCTTTTACCCGATTTGCGCCTACCCTCTCATCGATACTCAGCGTTCCACCTGAGGCTTCCACGCTTATTATCTGCCTTTTACCTGCCACCTGCCAAATACCCGAAACTGCTACGTTTTAGCCGCCTTTCACCCGAAACTTCCATGCCCTCGAATCTCTGAGAAAAAAACAATATTCTTCCTAAGTTTGCCCCGATTTATCATCGAGCACTTTTTGTTAGTTCGATATCACCTCTAACTCCATTAATTATGCACACTCTTTCTCCGATTACAAAGACCTCAGAGTGTGCAGAATGGAGAGAGCTGAATACCGACCATTAAGGGGGTACTAGGTAAAATCAGAGCAGTTATATGCGGGATTAATAGATAGTATACTTTTAATTTTTTTAAAGATGGAAAGCATACATTGAACATTTTTTATGGAGCGTACCGCTTACGCAAAGTTGTTGAAACTTGAAGCTAACGGATTCCTTTTCTCGTTGTTCACATTCTTTCCCATGCTACTCACGGTTGGGCTTGATTTGATACTTCGTATGTAGTTTCCTTGCAACTTTAATGACTAGATTCGAGGAGAAGGATTGCTATAAAATGAGCAATCAATAATCTCCCTGATTCAGGGGGCTTCCCGGCATACATTCGATCGAGCGCCATTTCATCGACGAGGAATTGGGATGGATTATCGATCCGAACGAGATGAACAGGAAGGACTGGTGAGGGATAATGTATTATTGAGATGAGTGTTGAATTTGATGGGGTTGCTTAATGTTCTATTGATCGATGGGCTACTGATATGGTCTTAACATATTGTTTGAGGTTGCTGTTGTTTTTATTTCCGCTCTCGAACGGAATCACATTGTCCATAGATGAAGTGTGCTGCTTTAGTGAATAGATTTTTTTGGCCTAGGTTACTGGCGAGTACTCAATCGGCTATGCATGCCCATGTATCGCTTTTTGGAGCACTACACTGGAAACTCGAAACGTGCTGGTAGTGAGCCACAAGTGTCACAGAAAAGCAGTCCTCTCCGTTCCGCACACTATTCTGATTCTTTGATGAGTGAAAGAGTGTGTGGAATGGAGAGACCAATATTTGATCCGGTAACACAAATGATCACATTAAACTAATGCTAATGTTGTACAGTTTTTTTGGAATCAATACGAGAGTAATTGGTTGACAATAAAATATACAGTTTTCATGATGGCAGTGAAACACAAAGGGCGCCGTTGACTGGAAACGAGCAAATTCGTTGCATATTAATTGGTTAATTTCTCTCGTCATTTTATTTTTTATGTGAACCTTCCGTCCTGTTACGCAGCGTTTTCGCTTGAAAATATTGTGATGTAGTAGCGGTCTTGACACGTGAATGAATCAGATGACAAGAAATGCCAATCCATGAACCTCTTCGGTTCCTGTGACGAATATTGAGTATGATTTTTCCCACATGCCGCTGTGCTCATATTTACACAGCCGCTTCTGCTTCCGTCATCCATTAAGAGTGAAATTTCGTGTTCGTACTGAGCTGGAAACGCGAAAACGACGGATTTGACTATCCGGGTTCAAAATTGACAAGTGAATGACCGGAACTCACATATCCCGAAAATTCTGAAAAATTCACAGAAAATGCAGGAAAAAATTCTATCCACGAAATTTCTTTCAAAAACTGCCAAACGTATTTTTGAAATTTCGATTTTGGGCGAAAATAGCGTTTTTAGGGCGTTTTGTCAGATTTCTTACCACAAAACGCTATTTTCGCCCAAAATTGAAATTTCAAAGAAACATTTGGCAGTTTTTGAAAGTACTTTCCTGGATAGAATTTTTTTCTGCTTTTTCTGTGATTTTGAGTTCCGGTCATTCCCTTGTGAATTGTAAATTTACTGGTCGCTATCTCCTTATTTCACACACTCTCGCGACAGCTCGAGTAACGAGAGAGTGTGTGAAATTAAGAGACGTCGATCCGTATTACAAAAAGTAGTGTAAATGAAGAGAGAAATAGCAAGATCACAGTTTTCGCTTCCGATTCGAATTTTGAATGTGAACGACTGGGAAAACGAACGAAATCGAGAGCGCCGCTCTCGTAATCATAGTGAAACATGAATTAATCTGGTAATAGACAAGAGTGTCAGCGAGGAAATACATGGAAGTGGGTTCGTATAGGGGGTTTCGATTGTAATTCTAGTCGGAGACAGATCGGTTTACGATGAGGTGCGCTGCTTTAGTGATGATCTAGAAACTCGAATAGGTTGGGTCGCGATGACAAAATGTTTTGACCATAACTATTAACTTGTAGGTAGGGAGGATATCGTGTGTTCCAAGACGAATTTTCTTACAAAAATGCTCTTCAAAGATTTCGCGAGTATCGATAACTGATTTTTCAGTATCTTCACTTTGAAAATTTATTCCGTCTTTAATTGTATTCAATTATCGATTTATTTTGTGAATTGAGGTGCCTCATATGTCCATGCGCACTTTTGTTCACAGGGTTTACCCAGATTATTCGAAAATAAGCGTAATTATGCTTGCATACATTGCACTTTTTTGGAATTCTTCCGTTACCCATGAATGCGCTCCCCGTCTAGTAACACTTTCATGAAACATTCTTGAGGAAATAGGCTACCTTTCTATCGCACGGACATGTCTCAGCATTCAGTCGGAACTATCGTGTTGCAGCTTTAAAGCTCAAAAACACGCATTTTTGCTCTTTTCTGCAATTTATTCCCTATAGCGTCATTGCCTTTCTTCCCCGTTCCTATTAGCCTTTCACAATTTGTTCTATGGGTGCTGGCGCCTCTACTAATAGTGAAATCGATTAGCTACTATTAGTCGGAAGTATCGTATGTCGGCCTCGAAGACATCACATCATTGCTTTCGAATATCATCGAAATTTTCGTTCGCACACATGCGTTTGCTCTTTATTTCGCTCATGCTCTACTCACATTCATTAGTTCTCAAAGTGGCATACATAAATATGAATAAAAATATTGTTTAAATATTATTAAATCAGAATGAAACATTTTCAGTAATAAATTCGCGCTAACTCGACAGATTCGATTACGGTAGATGGGCAGTCAATCTAAGATTTGATAAATCGCTATATGTTATTATATTTGCAATTTTATGTCATTTCTTTGCTGTTATTAGATTCAGCATACTCGAATCTATAAGCGAAGTATGAAGAATAAATATTAGAGCTTGTTTATCAATACCCCATTGTCCTCTCTACTTGTAGGGCAAAAATTCGTTTTGTTTTTGATCCATAAAAATTGTGAGATAATAACTGCGAAGGTTACCACTTTTGGGTAGGTGTTGAAACGAGAAGTAGGGACGTTTTTTGTTCTCTCCATTCTGCACACACTATCATCTGTCTGACCTGCAAGAGAGTTTATATAATGATGAAGAGTTAAAATCGACAAAACATCACATGTTATCCGATCTCTGTCGCATGTTAATTCCTATTCTTTTCCAGTGCCGAGGTGCAGGTCAACTACACTCATCGCGCCTCCGTGCCACTGCCGTACGCCGAGCTGGAAACCGTATTCAGTGAGTGAAAATTATGAAAAATTTACTTTTAATATTCTAAAAATATTTTTCAAGAATATATAAGTGCTGGGTGAATGCAGCGAATGGACTATAGTTCACCAATAAATCAAATGATCACAAAATGGAAAATGTATCCTTCCGGTTATGTGCTTCAGCTGGGAATTTAAAGACGTGGTATCTGCGCTAACACAATCCATGGGCATGACCTCTCTACAATAATTATAGTAAGAAATATTTCATACGATAGACGTGTGTTTTTTCTGTGCGAAATTTGTATTTAAAAGTAAAGTGAGAGAGATTCACGACTTAGATGTTTCAGTTGTGAGACTAATGTTGGAATAACAGCGGTAGAACAATTATTACTTCAGTTTCGACGTAAATTTAGTTCTGATTATTATTAGAAGCATTGCTACTGAAGTAGCATGCAGTGAATTCATGATAGTGAAATCGGGAGAATGCCTGGTATTCGATAGGCGGGAAAAATACTTCGAGTTAAAAAATATTGTTTAGCTCGTTACTTCCTCCTGTGAATTCCTTGGGAGGACCGCAACACTTCAGAAAATGACACCCGCAGGTCCTATGTTCCAGATGCGCTTCTAATCTTTTAAGAGCAATTGTTATTCAATTCGACTTTCTCTCATGATACCAATGCAACAATTTCCTGTCCACCGAAAGAAACTATACTCTATGCATATGTCGTGCATATCACTAGCGATGGCGGATTGAATGGTGCTCTCTCCGTTGTTCACACTCTTTGTCTGTTCAGAACGACAAGAAAGTGTGCAGAATGGAGATATCTGAATTCCAAATGGGGAAGCAGGGAAATTTAATGCACAACCCTGATATGATCAATAATTTCCCCTGATTCAGGGCAAGGTGCTTCCCGGCGCGCATTCGATCGAGCGCCATCTCATCGATGAGGAATTGGGATGGATTATCGAACTGAACGAGACGAACAGGAAGGTTGTTGTCGTTTTCATTTTCGTTTTTTTTTAAATTTACGATCCGGAGACTCAGTGTTCAGAAGAGACCTGTATCGCTTTCAGTGTTCAGAAGAGACCTGTATCGGTCTTGCAGCGAGATCCAACCGGGTGGCGAAATGAAGAGAGATTTTCTCCATTATGCACACTTTTCCCTGTCCAGACTATCAGATAGTCTACAGAATTGAGGGAGCCGAATACCGAAGCCACAAACCTAATGAGGAAGGAAGGGGAAATATTTGGAGAATATTTTCGTAGGATAGACAAGTACTCAATCGGTCGGGCATGACCTATATCTATTTTGTGCAGCACTGGAAACGCGAAATGGGCTGGTAGTGAGACACAAGTATCTTGTTAGAAAAGTAGCTCTCTCCATTATGCACACTAGCTCGATTCTCTGACCGGCGAAAGAGTGTGCTGAATGTAGAGAGCACATTTAGATCCTGTAACACTAATGAAGAGTTCAGTAGGTTTCAGTAGGCTCATAGAGTTTTTCTCGGAATCTTCACGAGATAAATTGGTCACGAGATCAATTGGTTTTCCCGTAACTCAGCGATTTTGCGTCAAACTATTGCGATGTAATACTGGCCTTGAAACGCGAATGAAACAGATGCCGAGAAATGTCAATCCATTAATCTCTTCGCTTTTAGTGTCTAAGATTGAGTATGATTTTTCCTCTACGCGACTAACCTCGTAATGGTTTCTATGAAGGACATTGCTTTCGTAGTGATCTTGAAACTCGAAGTAGTGGGGGAACGAGACACATTAACGATGGACTATGTTCTCAATTTGTTCGTTTTTTAGCCACTTGTGCCGTGATGACATCGATTAAGAGTTAAATGTAACGCGTTCGTACTATTTGGGAAACGCGAACAAGGCTGGTTTCGAGACCCACAAAATTGAGTTTGAAATCCGGGTCACACACTCTCAACCGCACTCGATTAACGATAGAGTGCATGGAATGAAGATGCGTCGACCCGTATAACAAACTGAAGTGTAAATGTACGAGCAAAATCAGATTTATAGGATACTAGTCGGGGACAAATCGTTTTGCGATGGGGTGCACCGCATTAGTGACGATCTTGAAACTCGAAACGGTTGACTCGCGAAGACAATTTTTTAAAATCATAACTATTAACTTTTTCATCCATAAAAACGTTTGAGATATTATTTCTCTGAGAAGGTAATCGCTTTTTGTGAGGGTCTGGAAGCGCGAACTGACCGGGCGACCGGTAGAGTTCATGCGCAGTTGCTATTAGATTGTCGAGAAGAAAGAGAAAGATTAATGAGTTGCGAGGAAGTAGCACTCTCGAAACTGTCAACAGACCGGGTACTCACACAGAACCACCTGATCAGGAATGTGCAAATATTGGCTCTCTCCATTTTGCACACTTTCTCGTCGCTCTATGCATAATCTAGAAATCATAATTCTTGCCGATATATATTGTAAACGTTATCTGTTCATTATTCGCAGGAGATTCTCTCCGATGAGATCCTCGAGCACCAGGGCGAACTCGGACACGGCAACGGAGAAGTCACCAAGGTACGTTAGAAGTGAACGTTAGAAGTATTGATCGGTTCGTAGGTAAGTCATTTCGCAAATATTGATTTTATTTCTCAGGCATATACGCTCCATAAATTAGAAAGGCTTTCTCTCATAGCATTCTTGAGGCACAAATCTATCGTGTAAAATTTTGAATCTCTCACTAGTTTATTTTAGATTGTTACAAACTACAAATATTCTTATCATTTGTAGGTGCAAAACAAGGAGAAGGGCGTGGCGATAGCACGGCAGCAGGTGTACTTCGAGGTCAAACCATCCGTACGCGCCCAGATCATCAAGGGTGAGTATGCTCATAGATCGAAGCTCGTCCATAGATGACAAGGGAACGGAAGAAGTACTGTACACAGTGGTGAGCACGGGCCTCGGAGCCGAGCAGCCCCCGCGCCAGACCCCCCGCCCTAGGCGGGGAGAATGAGTGCGCGCTAGACCAGCCGGGTTTGACAGAGGAGAGGAGGGGGAGGGAGGGATGGGCGGAGTCCGCGCGGGGGAGTCAAGCCGAAGGGGAGCGCTCATCACTGACTGTAGTCTGTACATGGCGGAGACTAGTGGTTGGGGCGTATAGCGGGCTTCAGTCAGACACCATAACCAATAGGTCTGGAGATATCTCCCGACCACTGATATCACTCCCGATCAGTGATAATCGCTGATATCACTGATATCACTGATATCATTCTCGATCACTGATATCACTCCCGATCACTGATAATCACTGATATCACTGATATCACTCCCGATCACTGATAATCACTGATATCACTGATATCATTCTCGATCACTGATATCACTCCCGATCACTGATAATCACTGATATCGCCGGGAGCGCATGGCGGAGACTAGTGGTTAGGGCGCGAGCCTTCTTCTACCATCTTGCAAGACATGGTCGATCGTGGGGCTCGAACCGGGGAGTCGAGACTGGATTGGGTTCTTCAGTCAGACACCATAGCCACTCTGTACGTCTTTATGGAGAGCGTCGCGGTTTAGCCCAAGTTTACTATACTCTCAATTTTTTGGGGATTTGTTGGAGAAATGACTCATAAGAAATTACTGAAGGAGAATCAGGCAGGCGCATCAATTGCTTTTGAAACAGTAATCATGCAGGAGCGAGTATAATAGTAAAGTTTTTCAATGAGTGCTATGTATTCAGTGAACCACTGGTGATGCCGGTGATAATAGTTACTCTCTCCATTCTACACACTTTCTCGTTTTTCTAACGTATTTAAAAATTTGCAAAATGATGACAACTACTATTTATTTGGGAAACACTAATGGTAGATATCTAGTGGTGAATATGCAGAATAGAATGGCGCGTACACTAGTATAGGGGTAATTTTTGGTGAGATAGTTACTTTAAGCTTGTGAGTTTTGCCGTGTTCACTCATTGCGCACATTTGATTTTTGTAAATCTATAGCGCATACCACACTTTTTTTCTTTTTGCTAAAATATTTTAACTGCTTTGAATTGTCTGTGCGCTTGTGTATGCAGAGGGTATGTAGTTCCTGTTTCAGCTCTCTTCATTTCGCACACCACTTCTCTGATCACAAAAACGAGATGTGTGCAAAATGGAGAGAGCTAAAAACGAACATACTTCACTTGAAAGCAGCGCTCAAATGATCAGAGTCGACGTGTGCTAGTGCTGAATTATCCGGGTTTTATTTATTGGACGACAAAAGGGATGTGGAGGGATACGGTATGGAAACAAAGGATTTGGAACTTAGAACAAAACAAACCACAACCTCCATTTGAATTCTAACTGTGACTCTTGGTCTCCATTTCGCACTCTCACGAGAGAGTATGTGGATTGTAGAGATAACGGTCATGTTTCGAATTCCAGTCTCTTTTCTCCTCCGTGGTTCGACCAAATTGATGCTTGAGGAGGTGGATCCTTTCCCAATCGACTCCCTCTCTGTTATTCGATGACAAGTCCAGAAGAGATTCATCCTTTCCGGTATGTGAGAAATTCGTTAATTTTACGTACATTATCGAGAAACCATTGCAATTCCTGGTAGTAATTCATATTTAGGATAATTCGGTAGCAGAAATGTGCGTGGTGTTTTTTGCGTCCTTGTTGTGGATTGCCAAGTTGGCGATAAGTGGATGGTTGTTTGTTTTTTTGAAAGAGAGGTCGTTAATACATCGTGGCTTTTTGCCGCACCTTTCATTAAGCATAGCCCTGAAGCACAGATGCACGGGGTCGATGTGTCTTTGGAGTAAATGTATCGGAGGTTATTTATGGAATGAGAAGAAGAGAGTCGAAAACCGAAACGACATCACCGGAGGATACGGTAATTCTGTATGCAAAAAGGTCGGCGTCTTGTAAACTTCCAGTATGGTCTCCGTCCATTCTGTAATTGAAAGTTTGCGGAAATCCGATAAAATCGATAGCCAAGTGCCCATGAAACTTGCGTTCGTAACTATTCTAATGGATCAGGGTTCATTCCGAGGAAAAAAATTAATTTGCACGTTCTATTGCGCACACTTTGTTAGTGTAAATCAATGCCGGCTACGTGTAAGTAGCTGGAACGCTAGCAAACAATTGGGCTCGATGTTGTATCTCCTCTTGACGGTAAAAATAAATCTGCTTTAGCTTTGCGGGTTCAAAGGGTGAGAAATTGAACGACCATTAATGAATTCCTTACTTCTCGTCTTAATACAAAGATGTGAATCCCCGTTACCATATAGATTCGTGTTTCCCCTCTAGCACATAGCTAGCCAGATTGCATCTAGACCAATGAGTGTTGTTTGTGAGTAGGAAAACAATGAGAAATTGACTCAGACCGTATGCGTTTTGTCACATTCATACTGGTGATATCGGATTGAATTCTGCTCTCTCTATTCTACACATTATGTCGCTGGATGGACTGGCGTGTGAGTGTGCTGAATTGAGAGAAACAGCAACTATTCGATCTGGCACGTTGATCGCATTGCTGTGAATTGTTGTGTACAATATGTGACAAAAATTATAAGAAATGAGCAAGATGTGTGTAAATAGAACTCCAGAAACACGGACCCCTCGAGTTCTTGTGTAATTCTTCGTGGGCATTCTGCCCAAGTTCATAATCCATACTTCAAATTCCAGTCTCAATTCTCCTTCGTGGATCGGCCAAATTGATGCTGGAGGAGGCGGATCCTTCTATGATCGACGCCCTCTCTGTGATTCAATGACTCATCAAGAAGAGATTCATCCTTCTCGGTACGTCAGAAATTATTTTATTTGTCCACTGTAGGATAGGAATAAATAATGAATCTCCGTTGCAAGTCATACTTGGCATTACCCGGAAACCTGAACATGCGGGGGTCTTTTATACACGGTACTTGAAAAATTTCTTATTTTTATCAGCTCATGAACAAAGCATTGCGATTTGTTGTAGGAATTCACACTTAGGATAATCGGGTAGCACAAATGCTCGGGGTCGATGTGAACAAACTTGGATTGAATTAGTCGGGCGCTATTTTTCGGACGAGAATACATTCAGTGATGATTGCACGAACTGTTCAAAGCGTTCAGTGCGCGAGGCGGGAATCTCGATGTTTCGATTTTTTAACAACTATTAGTGATGTCGAAACGATTAGCTCTCTCCATTCTGCACACTCTTTCGTCGAGAGTGTATGAAGAATCTGGAGAGTATTACCGGGGGTTCTCTCCAATCTACAAACTATTTCGGCGATCACAAATACGAGTGTGCAGAATGGAGAGATCTCATATACGATCCCGCAAGACTAATGGTAGCACGGGCTCTTTCCTAGTTCCGCACTAAGCCCCGCCCCTCCTCTCTGTCCCCACCCCTCCCCCGCCCCTCTCTCTAGTCAGACGCCAGCCCTTTCCGCACTGTCTCAGGATTAGAACTTTTAATTAATTAATGTAACCTATTTAAGGGCTTCGGCTTAGGCTTAGGTACACGCAGCTTGGGGGGGGGGGGTGGAGTCAGGGGGGCGGGGCCTAGTGCGGAACTAGGAAAGTCCCGTTCCGTGCTACCGGGCTCATCGAACCAGTGATATGGCGTTCCTCAGTCAGACACCATAACCAATAGGCCAGGGCGGCCTACCGCCGGGAACGCATGACGGAGACTAGTGGTTGGGGCGCGCGCCTTCTTCTACCAAAACATGGGCGATCGCGGGGCTCGAACCAGTGATATGGCGTTCCTCAGTCAGACACCATACCCATTAGTGGTTATGGTGTCTGACTGAAGTCCGCTATATCACCGGTTCGAGCCCCACGATCGACCATGTTTTGCGTGAATATGGTGTCGGCCAAATAATCAAGAGTCGACGTAGAACCAGGAAGATTGTGGCAACAGTAGAAGATCTAAAGCTGGAGGGTCTGTCGGACTCTGATAATAGTGACTATTTTTTTTGTAGATAAAAATATGTTTAAGTGCTATGACTTGCTAACAATGCGTCGCGAGATGATTAATATTATTTTCAGTTCGGTATTCAGATGACGTTATTTTTTGTAAATGAGAATTGTGAAGGGATCTCTCCATTCGGCACACTCTCTCGCCCAACAGACGAGATAGAGTGTTGAATGGTGAGACTAGCTATTCAATCATGCATCCGTAGTGAAGGCAGATCATTAATTTATAAGAGATGGTCATGTTATGGGAGGGGCTAGCTTAAATATTTAGTGAATACGTGACTGTTGTCAAAATCGAATTCAAGGCCTGAAATGGTTTCATGTAGCATATGCGTAGCAAGAATACACTTGGACGTCGGATATGACGATTTTGATTTCGGTAAGCGCTGATTTAGTTGAGTAATGACTAGTGCATGAGATAGAGAATGAACCATAAATTAGATATAAAAATTTTTTTAAATCAATTGTTTCAGGGAATCAGTCGAGAATAAAGCGTGTGTGCCACTTCCAGGAGCTCTTCCAGGAGAAACTCACGGCTGAGGCAATGATTGAGGAGCCCAGAGTGGTGAGGTTGTTTACTGCCGGATGGAATACTTCTCTCTTCATTCGGCAAGTTCTCGCTGTTTGGAGCAACGAGAGAGTGTTCAGAATTGAGAGAGTCGAAAACCTAAATGACATCACTAGTGAGTACTGTTGCCTGTATTCGATCCTAGGGATGATGTTGCGAAAAAAGAGAGAAGAGAACGGTAGAAGTGACGTTATGTGCTGGATAGTACGGAATATATGGACGAAAACTGCCGTATATCGAAATCAAGTGCACGACAAGTTTGTAAATAGTGCAGATGAAACTGAAATTTGCTAGGTGACAGGTAGCTGTGAATTTGTGTGCAATTGAAGAGAGCTAATTAATGACTGTTGTAGAGTCGGCCTTCGCGATGTTCGGCACGGGATACCTGAAATTATTTGAAATTTTGAACTTTGCGCTCCATTTTCTCGAAAAATCGAAAATCTTATCATTTTTGTATTGCGCCAGAATCAGTAGTGAGCGCGGACCTTGGAGTCGAGGACCCCCCGCGCCAGGCCACCACAGGGAGTGCGCGCTAAACCAGCCGGGTTTGAGAGGAGGGTGAGGGAGGGATGGGCGGAGTCCGTTTGCAGAATGGAGAGAGCGAGAGAGTGTGCAGCATCACTACTGGCTACCTCACTCTCACACGTGTCAGACCCGTCTGTTCCTTCTCTCGCCCTTGAACGCTCACACCCGACTGAATCGCGTTTCAACAGTAATTAATGGGAACGCCTAATTCCTACACCAGGTGGAGGTCCTCCAATATATTTCATGGTCTTCATGATAATTTTTTTAATACTCACCCTTGATGATCTGGGCGCATAAGGATGGTTTGATGTCAAGTTGCGCCGGCTTCCGAGCCATCATCACGCCCTTCTCCTTGTGTTGCACCTGCAAATTAGAAGATTTTTTTTAAATTGGCATTAAAAAATACGTACTCTACCGTACTGTAGACTACGGTAGAATGATTTTGAGATCGATTGGATAAATTTTTAAAATTTCTGACCCAAGGAACTGAATCTGACCCATCGGACTGGGTTACGGTAATCAGTGGGTTACTATAGTATCGGATGGATACGGTACTTGCTGTTTTTCTACCATCACCAAAAATCCAAAATTGGACCATGACCTATACGGCGAATTTGCGAAATAATTTCTGACCCAAGGAACTTAATCTGACCCCTCGGACTAATCACTGGGTTACTGTAGTTACAATGAAATAACTTTTATTGAGATAGGCCAACTCGCCTCCGGACTATACCCCGTTGTGGAAATGGGCGTTGTGCAAATGTCCGCCTCCCGAAATATCATCCAAGAAAAAAATACGTTCTTATAGGTGTTCCGGACGTATTTTTCAATAAAAAGAACGAAAAACATACTTATAAAGCGATTGGAGGTCGATAAAAAGTTTTTCGGTCACCATGAAAAGTTTTTAATGTCATAGCCATTTTTTTTATTGCAGATTCGGATTCTACGCGCAAAATTACCACCTAAATGACATTTTCAGCGATTTTCATCCGAGCGCTCGGAATCCGCAGCTTTCCGCCCGAGTGTCTCGGAGGCTGACGAGAGAACGATGTCGACAGATTTCGAAATTTTGAAACGGTACAGTCACTTTTAAATCAGATTTGTGTCTCATTTATCGTTATTAAGCATTTGTGTTGATGTTATGGGGTTGTGATATAGATAGCGATTTCCTCAATTCGTATATCTTTTTCTGTTGATGCCTTCGTTACTAATTTTATTACGCGCGTGTCATTGCAGGACTTTCTGTTCCTCGAGTATCAATGAGGAATTTCTCCTCGTTGCGCGCAGTAGAAGGAGATTATGATGTGAGATGTTGAGTAGAATCAGAATCGATGAGAGAGTCCTCTTGTTGGAATTGAATTACAAGGCATGGTGGATCAAGGTACTCCCTCTTATTTCGCCCCTCCTTCTACATTTTCCCTTTTCAGTTCTCCTACATCTGGAAAAACAAGATCTTCCAAGAAAAGAATCTGTTTCACTCGTCTTCCTCTTGAACTACTCCCTCCCAGTATTCCAAAATATTCCATATATTTTCATTCATGCTTTAATTCACTCATGATAAAGATATTTTGCAAATGAGAACAGGGAGTTGGCAGACTTGAATAATAGTCGCTACTCAGCATTAACATTGTTATGTGTTGTTGTTCATTCGATTTTTGCCCGATAAACGGTTCTTTATGCTAGAAAAATAGATGGGACAAGATAGAGTAGTTGGCGAAATATCCACACTCATCTATTTCCCTCGAGGAGAAAAGAATGAGAAGCACGGTGAGGCCACGCCCACACTAATTTTGGTGTGGAGCGTGGTGGGTGGGGAATACTGTACTCTAGCTCTCTGGCCTCTTGGCTCGTTTTGTGAACATTTAGAATGCTGTGTCGGCGTAATGTAAGAAAAGGATTCCGAAAACGAACAAATCAATCGATAAATAAATAAATCTAAAGTTGCTATTGACAACGTCTGATTTGTTTATGAAATTGCATTTATATTTGAGCTTCTTCCACCGAATGCATTAACGTAAGGATTGTCCGAGGTGCAAAAAGATATGAAGGAAAGGTGAATCTTGGAGTCATACGAATATTTTATTAATTTAAATAATTAGTCGGTATCCCGTAAAATCGATAATCGCTCGTCTACCGTACCTTTGTGTAGAATGTCTCGCCAGTGAGGGACTTGAGTAAGGCACGCTCGATCGGCTGCTTCTTGAGGCATCTGGAGAGTTACGGTAATTAGGAGGTACGTTGCCAAAAAATGACCCGGTGGATTTATTGATAAGAGATAAGTAATGGATGAGCTATCTAAGAGACATTTTTTAAGAAATAAGATCTTTTAGGAGGGGTCGACGGACGGTTTTTTCTCATTCTTTTCTCCTCGAGGGAAATAGATTAGTGTGGATATTTCGCCAACTACTCTATCTTGTCCCATCTATTTTTCTAGCATAAAGAACCGTTTATCGGGCAAAAATCGAATGAACAACAACACATAACAATGTTAATGCTGAGTAGCGACTATTATTCAAGTCTGCCAACTCCCTGTTCTCATTTGCAAAATATCTTTATCATGAGTGAATTAAAGCATGAATGAAAATATATGGAATATTTTGGAATACTGGGAGGGAGTAGTTCAAGAGGAAGACGAGTGAAACAGATTCTTTTCTTGGAAGATCTTGTTCTTCCAGATGTAGGAGAACTGAAAAGGGAAAATGTAGAAGGAGGGGCGAAATAAGAGGGAGTACCTTGATCCACCATGCCTTGTAATTCAATTCCAACAAGAGGACTCTCTCATCGATTCTGATTCTACTCAACATCTCACATCATAATCTCCTTCTACTGCGCGCAACGAGGAGAAATTCCTCATTGATACTCGAGGAACAGAAAGTCCTGCAATGACACGCGCGTAATAAAATTAGTAACGAAGGCATCAACAGAAAAAGATATACGAATTGAGGAAATCGCTATCTATATCACAACCCCATAACATCAACACAAATGCTTAATAACGATAAATGAGACACAAATCTGATTTAAAAGTGACTGTACCGTTTCGAAATTTCGAAATCTGTCGACATCGTTCTCTCGTCAGCCTCCGAGACACTCGGGCGGAAAGCTGCGGATTCCGAGCGCTCGGATGAAAATCGCTGAAAATGTCATTTAGGTGGTAATTTTGCGCGTAGAATCCGAATCTGCAATAAAAAAAATGGCTATGACATTAAAAACTTTTCATGGTGACCGAAAAACTTTTTATCGACCTCCAATCGCTTTATAAGTATGTTTTTCGTTCTTTTTATTGAAAAATACGTCCGGAACACCTATAAGAACGTATTTTTTTCTTGGATGATATTTCGGGAGGCGGACATTTGCACAACGCCCATTTCCACAACGGGGTATAGTCCGGAGGCGAGTTGGCCTATCTCAATAAAAGTTATTTCATTGTAAGTACAGTAACCCAGTGATTAGTCCGAGGGGTCAGATTAAGTTCCTTGGGTCAGAAATTATTTCGCAAATTCGCCGTATAGGTCATGGTCCAATTTTGGATTTTTGGTGATGGTAGAAAAACAGCAAGTACCGTATCCATCCGATACTATAGTAACCCACTGATTACCGTAACCCAGTCCGATGGGTCAGATTCAGTTCCTTGGGTCAGAAATTTTAAAAAATTATCCAATCGATCTCAAAATCATTCTACCGTAGTCTAAAGTACGGTAGAGTACATTTCTCGATTTAAAACGCAAAAATATTCTCTCCAAAAAACAATGATAGGGGGTCATGGTGAAAAAATTTCGAAGTCGAAAATTTTTGATCTTAGAATTTCCTAACAATAAGTTTTTCAGGTGTATCTTTTCTCGCTGATTTCGAATATTGATATGACCGCTCATGAAAAAAAATGAAAAAAAGTTAATATGAAAAAATAGTCAAAATCGGCATTTTTTCGGACATAATGTCGAGTTTTTCTTTTCTCACACAGCAGATTTTTCTGATTTTTTGGACTAGTGCTACGTACTAGTACGCGCTCAAATCACTTCTCTGGGGTTCTCGAAGTAGTGCCGTTTTCGAAAGATTTTTTTTAGAACATTTTTGAAAAAATCGAGAAAGTTTTTTTGGAAAAGCGACCACCCGCACCAGCGCGAAATCTTGAAATGATATCATCAACATAAGAAATGTTTCACATTGTCTCCTGATTTGAATTAAAAATTCGAAACGAGTTATGACCGTTTTGCCGAACGAGTCTTGAGAGTTTATTCTCATATATCTTCAATTCGTTTTCGATTTCACTATTTCTTACTATTTTTTAAAAAAATTTTGTTTTGTGATTGTGTTACTTATTTCTCACATTTACCTGTTGTTGACTTTTATGATGTGTCTATTACATATGTTCCGATCTCTTTTCCTGCTGCCGGTTTATGATACGTTGCGCGATAGTTCGGCAGCCAGTTTGGAAGCCAACCAGTATGGAAGACATCGTAAAATCAGCTAGGAACCCTCCGTAAAATCTGTTCGGAAGCCAGTTGGTATGCCAATCAGTATGGAACACATCGTAAAATCAGTTCGGATGCCATTGAATTCGCATGCATACGATGTCAAGTGTTCGTATATTAGAGACGAGACGCGTGCGCTTCTCAATCACTCTGTGAACTTCTTAAACCAAAGATAACGCCGCTGCTACTCAAGGTGCCGTGAGCAATAGGGGTGAACGTATTGAATACGATGCTGATGGTTATGCGTATCATCATTATCATGTTGACGCGAATGGAGACGACCTTTTCCGGTTAGTTATTCATGTCTCATACATTCGTTAGTGAGTGATGTTTCAGTTGCTATGCGATAAGAGGCTGCAAGGGAAAAGCGAAGTTTATGCATGTCAACTATCAAGATCACTTCCCATTTCATATCCCGAAAGATCATAACAAGACGGTATGAATATTTTCTCCAATTTCTATACATTAAGTAGTCAACTTTTGAGTATAGTCATACAGTATCGACCATAAGACTTTCCTCACTTTTTGAATCTTTCATAAATTTTAACTATCAGGGAGTTCCCTGATATCTCAATGGCATATTACTCTCACACGATAGGTGTACTATTACATACCCAAGTTTAAGCCAGAAGTATATCATAAATCAAAAATAATGAAAGATTGAAAAAGAGATCAAAGACTTATGGTCGATACTGTACATATTTTCTCTCTTTTGCGAGAAAAGATACACTTAATTTTAGCTTCCCGCCTAATGAAGCAGAAAGCGATCGAAGACCGCCATGCTGGAGCTTCGACCGAGAGAGTCGTTGACGACGCTATGCAGAACGTTGATCCCAATGTGCTACCTTATATGAATCCTTCCGCCCTCTCAAAAGTTGTTAGGAGAAGCGTACAAGTCAGCGTAATGTCGCACTGGCCAGCAACAATCGATCAGAGCCAATTCAGTAAGTCGTATTATTTTGACTACAAAATGGAATTTTTTTAAATGCGTGTCAAACTCATACAATATCCATTTGTTTCCAGATTTCACTTTTCTCCGTCAAGACGACTGCGATCTCCATCCCAGAGGGGACCCGGAAGCTTTCAAGTTACTGTGCAGTGATTTCGGTAAGATTTTCTTAAAATTCTATTTTAAATTGAATATTTTCTGCAGGATTCGAATTGCTCAAAAAGAACCCGCTCTGGTCAGTGGATGGCACTTTCTATGCCGCACCGATTGATTTTGAACAGATCCTCATAATCGGCGTCCAGGTTCGTTATTTCAAATAGTGTGTTAATTACCGCTCAATATTCAAGAGGGTCATCTATTCACTCCTTGCGCGTATGCCTTCTTGACATCGAAAACAACAGCTGCCTACATGCACGTGTTTCGCGCGCTGAAAGCATTCGGAATAGTCAATGACCCTACTACTGTATCCACTGGTGAGTTTAAGGTTATTCAATCATTTCTGATTAAAATTTTATTTTTCAGATTTCGAATTGGCTCTTTCCAACGCATTTCTCAAAATTTTCCCGAGGACTAAGATTTCTCGCTGTGCGTTCCATCTTTACCAAGCTGTGCTGAGGAAAATTCAGGCATGTTTATTAAAAAAAATTGTAATGACCTTTATGTTTTGCAGAATCGCCATCTCACACAACTTTATGATAACGCGAATACGAAACATTTCTTCAAAGGATTAATGGCTGTCAGCCTCCTTCCTCCTGCGGAGATCCCCGCATATTTCGACGCACTCAAGCATGAAGCTTTTCAGATCAAATCCCGGAAATAACGTTGAAGGTAATATTGATTCGTATCATTTTTCGAATCATTCAAATTTTTCAGTTCTTTACGATTATTTCGAGAAAACCTATATCGGGGTCAAAGACGCACATGGCGTCCGTGTTCGACCGATGCATCGGGTGGAAACGTGGTCAATCTATGATCGAATCATGTCACATTCGCAGATCGGAAACTCCACAACTGAGGCTTTCAATGCGAAACTGCAGGTATGAATCAAAATGTGATAGCTCTATATAATTCAATTCAGTCTGTACCGCCGCATTCCACTGCGCAGAGAGTCGCCAGCATCCTGGCTGAGCATGATCGGATCTTGAAGAACAAGCACGACTTTGCCAGCGGTCAGCAAAAAACGCTCCAGCAAGCCCATCACCAGAAACACCAAACTGCAAACAGACAGATTGGACGTTTTGATGCAGTATCTAATGGCGCAATGGGCAAGACACCCTTTAAACACCTAACAGATTTGTGTGTTCATTTTCACATCGAACACTAATTAAAAAGAAATTTTTTATGATTTTCCTGTTTTCGTTGTTGTTTTGAGTATAATAAATAAATATATATGAACACATTATTGTTGATTTAAAAAGTACTACAACGAAGCTACAGTAATTTTCCTTTCCGTCGTGATTTTGTGATGAGAGTTTAAATCACTCATCGATTTTCTCATTAGAGAGCAAAAACGAATAGATTTTAATTTGTTAGTTAGTATTATGGTGTTTCAAAAGTATTGTCCACTTTTTATTGAATTAGAACCGTTTGACACACTTCTCTCCCTGGTAAAGAGTGCAGGTACCACTAATTGACTCGAAAAAATGCAAGATATATCCAGAACTTTTAATTAAAATTAGGAAACAATGTGAAACATTTCTTATGTTGATGATATCATTTCAAGATTTCGCGCTGGTGCGGGTGGTCGCTTTTCCTCGATTTTTTCAAAAATGCTGTGTATCTTTCGAAAACGGCACTACTTCGAGAACCCCAGAGAAGTGATTTGAGCGCGTACTAGTACGTAGCACTAGTCCAAAAAATCAGAAAAATCTGTTGTGTGAGAAAAGAAAAACTCGACATTATGTCCGAAAAAATGCCGATTTTGACTATTTTTTCATTTTAACTTTTTTTCATTTTTTTTCATGAGCGGTCATATCAATATTCGAAATCAGCGAGAAAAGATACACCTGAAAAACTTATTGTTAGGAAATTCTAAGATCAAAAATTTTCGACTTCGAAATTTTTTCACCATGACCCCCTATCATTGTTTTTTGGAGAGAATATTTTTGCGTTTTAAATCGAGAAATGTACTCTACCGTACTTTAGACTACGGTAGAATGATTTTGAGATCGATTGGATAATTTTTTAAAATTTCTGACCCAAGGAACTGAATCTGACCCATCGGACTGGGTTACGGTAATCAGTGGGTTACTATAGTATCGGATGGATACGGTACTTGCTGTTTTTCTACCATCACCAAAAATCCAAAATTGGACCATGACCTATACGGCGAATTTGCGAAATAATTTCTGACCCAAGGAACTTAATCTGACCCCTCGGACTAATCACTGGGTTACTGTACTTACAATGAAATAACTTTTATTGAGATAGGCCAACTCGCCTCCGGACTATACCCCGTTGTGGAAATGGGCGTTGTGCAAATGTCCGCCTCCCCTATTTTCAGTCCGAAAGAGGGGTCCTAATAGCGCAGTATCAGTCACAATCAAAGAAGTTGGGCTCGGTGCAACGCGTGACACGAGCAAACGTTAATTCAAAGTACGGGATAAATCGATAAAGGCCTTTATCGATTGCCAGTCTACTTTTTGAATTTATCCCCTATCTACCGTAACTGGAGTAACTTTTCTAAGGGAAATCGTGGCGAGAGTTCGACATTTTTAAAACACACCGTACTCTCTGTTCGTCAGGGTTGTCGCGGTGGGACAATTATCTGCACAAGCCTTGAAATCGCCTTGCTGAAATTTTTGGCTGGGCTCAGAATGCTGTGCCGAGGACGACAAGGGGGGGGGGGGACGAATTTGCGGAGTTCGTGAAGAAAGTGATCGCGATCCCTGCGAGTCCCACCATAAGACGATACAGTACCCCCCCCCCCCCCCATCTTGAGCCATAGATCATTGATTGATTATCTAATTCCCATCCCCCCTAATCCATGTGATCCATGTGATACATTCTTTTTTGTTCCTTTCTCAAGTGTTTATTAGTGATGTAAATTCGTTTTGGCTCTCTCTATTCAGCACACTTTCTCGCAAATAAGACAGGCGAGATAGTGCGCAAAATGGAGAGAGAGAGCAGAAAAGCGAAGCAACATCATTCATCAGTGTCTATTCAATTCCAGAATCTTCCAAATCCCAAATGTAATCCCTTTTCATAATTACTATTATTATTCGGGGATTTGTACTCAAAACTAATCGATTTGTATCTAGAACATCGAAATTATTGTATTTCCATTTCTATAAAGACGTTTATTCGACAAATTCGCACAGGGAAGGAATGAGCAGTGGCATGACAACTGTGGTAAATATCTGAAACTGATCTTTGATCTCCGTTCTCAGTCTTCCTTCCGCAAAAGCGTCTCCAGCTCCTGTTTCGTTGCTGAAATTCGATATATTCTCGAGTGAATTTTTTGAGAAAAAACAAACCTGCATCAAGTTCATGTTTTTCTCCTCCACTATTGAGATAAATTGTCACGACAAGCACGATTATTGCCACAATTGGAATGAAGATGTAGATCGCTGAAAATCTATATTCGAATTTCGAAAAGGGGCGGAGCTTAAGTATAAATTACCTTCAACCGCGTCGTAAACGTTGTCCATTCTAGTAGCCTGAGGCGTTGACAGGGCCCGAAGTAAGTATAGGGTTGGGGGCCTAAGAGAAGGGGTCCTTGCCTCAACAACTCTCTCCATTTTGCATACTCTCTAGCGCACTCTGACGTCACGCGCTCTCTCGGTCGCACCTGCTCTCTCGTCGCTCTCGTCGTCTGGCGCCGCTCTCTCCGCCGCCCACGCTCTCTCGTCGGACGCGCGGGAGAATCGAAGCAGGGACAGAGGGGAGGGCAGCCGGGAGCCCGGGCTGTCTCTCGCTTCCGCATTATCTCTCGTCTACTCTCTAACTTCTCTGCGCTCACTCGCTTTGACGCGTTCTCTAGCCGGATTTTCTCCCTCTAACTAACATCTCGCGGGTTCGCTCAAATCCGCCCGTTTTTGTTAGGATTATTTCCGCTCTCGTGTTTACGAGCGAATGATAGGCTATTGCGATGTTATGGTTTGATAATACCGATTCATCATAGTACATTTTCTGCGAAAATATTGATCTTTGACCTCTGTGACCTACCAATTGGATGCTAATTGTAAGTGGCAGTTAGGGAAGAAGTGGGAGCCTTGATCGTAGGTGCAAATCTCTTCTTTTCTTTTTCCCATTCACGTATGCTCGCAGTGTTTGCTTAGTTTCTGGGAGGTTTCGCGATTGTGTTCATTCATTCTGTTTTTCTTCTCTATTCCCTCTGGAATTCCTCTCTGTGTCTTCCTTTCATTGCTCGGAAATGCCACGCTAAATGGTACCATCGCCCCACGTTGATTGTTCCCGTGTCTTCTTTAATGGCTGCGGGTTTCTTTTAGAAATACTAAAAAAAAAAATGTCACAAATTCACGTTGATTGACACCGTTCTACCCTTTTCGCCTCCTCTTTTGAGCGTTTCTCCTTTCATTTTTGCTCAGATTCTGGCAGATTTCAGGTGTGATGGCGGCGGGAGTTGGCGCGCCACGTACGACCGCGGCGCCGCGTGGTGCGTTGCAGGCGCCGAGTGCCACCGAGCTGCGGCTGGCAGCGCGCCGAGCCATCACGGCGCTTCGCAAAACGCCCCGGGCCACGGCTGAACGCGCACTCGCAGACGAGAATGATGAGTAAGTGGGAATGATCTACCTACAGTAATCCCTTATTATTTGATCGCTGATCTACTTAATATAGACATCAACTCGATTTGGACTCCACCGAACCACCGAACAGTATACACAGATAGCAATGTCGGTTTCCTTTTTCTCTCCATTTTGCACACTCTCTTAGGGTTGGCAGAATAAATCTTTGCGCGGATCTTGAATCATTCGTCGCCGAATCGCGCGGTCTAGAGATTCAAATGAATCGTTTCATTTGAATCTTCGCTCCAAAAAGAGCCTCCAGTCGTTATTTTTTTTAAAGAAAAAAGTACATAGGTTTTCGATGCTAGCGCATTCGATGATATTAATTTCGTTTTTAAATTCGAATTTTCATTATCCGCCAATATTTTTTGCAACCTTTTTTTTAACATAAAGGCTATTTTTTCAATAACGATGATTCAATTACGAAACAAAGAATTCGCGTTGCCTTATTCATTCATTGCGATGGGTCGGAAATGAACTCTTAGTCAAAAATAACATCTCATAACGATGAACAGAACATTAATTCTAAAAAGAAACGTGTCTAATGAGCTTTACTAAGCATGATAACTGATAGATAAGTTATGGCATATTTTTGAACTCGCGAAAACAGCATGAGATGAGAAAGATTCAAATGAATCTTCCCAAAGATTCAATTGAATCTCCCTCTTCTCCCCCCTCTCATTCGAGGATTCATTCCGCTCTCATTTTCTCTCACCTGCGCGGTCTCGAAAGATTCATTCAGCCAACCCTACTCTCTCCTATCAGATAGGCAGCCGAGTGTGCATAATGGAGAGAGCGGGAAACCGAAATCGTTTCTCTTTCACCCTAAATTCGCTAGACGATAGTTACAGTAATCTGTGATCTGTGCTCGGAAAAGGAACGGGGAACGAACTATACGTTGTTGACGGAAAGAGGTCAAGTGAGGAGAAGAGGAGAGATCGACTTGTCACAAGATCGGGAACATAAAAAATGTTCCTCATAATAGTGATGGCAAATCGGAATCGAATCTCCTTGTTTCGCGTGAATTCACGTCGGTTAGAGAGGCGAAAGTTCACGTGAATTGAGGAGATTCGACTTCCGATTTGGCATCACTAGTCTATAACTATTTTTTTTAAAATTGTTATTTTAAATACTATATTTTTTCGATTTCAGAAATGAGGAAAACTCGCCTGCCCTGGAGCAGCTCGCCATGTACCATCTACGGCAGATTGCTGCGGAACTAGAGGTGAGAATCACGGCAAAAAGTAGGGCTGAGCCGGGGATTGAACGCGGGACCTCTCGCACCCTAACCGAGAATCATACCACTAGACCACTCAGCCATGTTTGGCGAGCTTCTCACCACTCCTAAGAGCAATGCTTTTCGAATTTATGAAGGAAAATGATTCAAAATGATGGGCTGAGCCGGGGATTGAACCCGGGACCTCTCGCACCCTAAGCGAGAATCATACCACTAGACCACTCAGCCATGTTTGGCGAGCTTCTCACCACTCCTAAGAGCAATCCTGTTCGAATTTATGAAGGAAAATGATTCAAAATGATGGGCTGAGCCGGGGATTGAACCCGGGACCTCTCGCACCCTAAGCGAGAATCATACCACTAGACCACTCAGCCATGTTTCACCGTCGCTCGAGGGTAGGCCAAGTAGCAAATGCAAAGGGAGAAAAGGGAGAAGCTCAGATCTTGTTCCACTCTCCTTTTTCGGAGGAGAGTCGATCGCTCTGGTCAACAGTGTGAAAGGGAAAAGATCGCGGGGAGGCGAGAGATCAGGGAGGAGTGAGAGAGTGTAAGAGGCGCAGAGATGGGTCAACGGGAAGAAGAAAAGGGAGAAGAACTGACTCACCGGTGGAACCTTAGGTTCCTTTTGTCAGGTTGTGTAGGTTATCTCAAGATTTGGCCTGCATTTATGTTTTTGTAGATCTCTCCATACTGCACACTCACTTGTCTTTCTGACCAGCGAGATAGTGTGCAACATGGAGAGAGTCGAATCTGATGTTACTAAAAGGCGATGCGCTGGCTAGATTGAGGTTTCAACTTCTCAATTTGGGAACTGACCCACGGGTGCTCAAAATCGCCTTCTATCAACATCTACAATGCACTAGGTGCGGACTCTGTAAGAACCGCGACGCGAGGTCCTCGCGTCGCGTTCCCTCTCCTCTTTTCACACACTCTCTCGTCCGTTTTTGGAATGGCCTCAAACGCGCGCTTTTCAATTTGAATTGTCTGCGAAGCCACTTGTAGTTTTTGCTTCTGAACCTCCATGTGACCGTCTTCGATTTTTAGTCATCCTCTGGTGCTATTGAGAAATAAAATTGTCTCATTCTAATTACCTAGTGACACCATTAAACATTTTTAAATATAAAAAAATATTTTAATAATGTATTGTATTTTTATAGGATGAAGTGCGCGAGTACCTCGCAACGGGCAGCGTGCGCGACTCGGGTGTCGTCTCCTTCCTTCTTCCCTCGGGTATGGTCTAGGTTTTATTTAGACTCTATCCATTCTGTTATTACTACGGTAAACAATCGATGACGCTACCACGATTGAGATTACGGTAGGAAAAAATCAATAATAGCTCGGGGTTCCGAAATACTGAGAAGAACAATCATTCCAGACCACTCCACGAAGGACGGTGATCGATCCAAGGCACTGGATGATCTACTAGAGAGCGAGCGTGAGTATTAGTGATCAGGGTGTGCCAAAAATTCCCTCCATTTCTCATTTCTCATGCTCTCTCGTCTTTCTAACCGGTTATAGAGCATGCTAATTGAGGAGTGCGGGAAATTTTGCGGACATCCTTGTTAGTAATGACGAATGGGAACCTCCTCAATTTGCCTGCTCTCTCGATTCTCTGACCGATGTTTCCATGTACTATTCAAAAAGTAGAATCACGGTGCTACTGAGTTTCAAGAGTGCTAGATAAACAGAACGCTCCGTTAGCAGTCGTTAACTGTTGTTTTGTTATTCGAAAATAAAATATTTTGACCGAAAAGATGATTTTCTGAGAAGTGGTAGGGAATAATTAATCTGTCCGCTCACAATAGTCCGAGGCACTAGCTGACCTGGTGGAGAATCAAAGACTGATTCTCCTCAATTTGTCAGCTCTCTCGTTTCTCTGACCGGCGACGAGAGAGCACGCGAGTTGAGTAGAATCGGTTCTGATTTGCATCACTAGTGAGGATTACGGTAGGAGCTACTGTATTGATTAGTGATACCTGACCGAGTAGCTCTCTCTAATCTGCACACTCTCTCTCCGGCCAGAACTCTGATCGTCGAGAGAGTGTGCAGAATGGAGAGCGCTAGTACTTCAAAAATAATATCGATCGGTTGAGTGGGAGTTAAAGATGTTTTTGCGTCAATATGACGCCGTTTGCCTTATTTTCAAAAGCAAATCTGGTCGGATCTGGCACAGCTCGAAAAGGTCGATTTTCTGAAACTTCGTTCTTTGGGGATATCGAGGGTGCTGAAGACGATGGGCATATTCATTTTGCACAGAGAGTCCTCGTTGGCTCCAGACGGTGTCACGTCGAAATCACATTTTGACGCTCCAATCGGCTCCCGAGAGAGCTAATTTTAGGTGAGAATGTTTTCTGGGGTAGAATTGGATGGCGAACACGCCTGTCAAGTTCATTTTTCATGTTTATTAAAAATAATTTTTAAAAAATATATACTTTTTGCTGTTTGAGTTCTGTGCTTAGCAATGTGGTGATATCGATCCGGCTTGCCGGGAGGATTCTAAATCTATATTTTGAGTCAAAACAAAATCTGGCATTTTGAGATAATCGACACAGTGTTTCTACACTGTCAGCGAAAAGCCATCTCTCTTGATCTACCGGGCGAGATAGTGTGGGGGAATGAGAGAGCGGCGAGAGCGCAGAGAGTGCAGGGAAGTATGGATGAGAGGAATAGAGGGGAGGTCAGAGACGCAGAGTCTGCACTCTCTTATTCCCCCACACTATCTCGCCCGGTAGATCAAGAGAGATGGCTTTTCGCTGACAGTGTAGAAACACTGTGTCGATTATCTCAAAATGCCAGATTTTGTTTTGACTCAAAATATAGATTTAGAATCCTCCCGGCAAGCCCGATCGATATCACCACATTGCTAAGCACAGAACTCAAACAGCAAAAAGTATATATTTTTTTAAAATTATTTTTAATAAACATGAAAAATGAACTTGACAGGCGTGTTCGCCATCCAATTCTACCCCAGAAAACATTCTCACCTAAAATTAGCTCTCTCGGGAGCCGATTGGAGCGTCAAAATGTGATTTCGACGTGACACCGTCTGGAGCCAACGAGGACTCTCTGTGCAAAATGAATATGCCCATCGTCTTCAGCACCCTTGATAACCCCAAAGAACGAAGTTTCAGAAAATCGACCTTTTCGAGCTGTGCCAGATCCGACCAGATTTGCTTTTGAAAATAAGGCAAACGACGTCATATTGACGCAAAAACATCTATAACTCCCACTCAACCGATCGATATTATTTTTGAAGTACTAGCGCTCTCCATTCTGCACACTCTCTCGACGATCAGAGTTCTGGCCGGACAGAGAGTGTGCAGATTAGAGAGAGCTACTCGGTCAGGTATCACTAATCAATACAGTAGCTCCTACCGTAATCCTCACTAGTGATGCAAATCAGAACCGATTCTACTCAACTCGCGTGCTCTCTCGTCGCCGGTCAGAGAAACGAGAGAGCTGGCAAATTGACTGAAGCCGTCTGAAGCCAACGAGTTCGGACGGCTTCGTCTGAAGCCAACGAGGACTCTCAGTGCAAAATGAATATGCCCATCGTCTTCAGCACCCTTGATAACCCCAAAGCACGAAGTTTTAAAAAAAAAATCGACCTTTTCGAGCTGTGCCAGATCTCCTCGAAATTGCTCGAAAATAAGGCGAACAGCGTCATATACGGTAGTTTACGTGTTCCTGTTAACAGACAAATTCAGGAGTAGCGGCAGCGCAGCGGTCGGGTGCGCTGCGTGCGCTCGAACGACCGCGGTCACAGCCGCGTGCTCGCGGAGGCGCGGACGCGCTGCGGATGAACGAGACGTTCGTCGTGAGCGATGCGGACGTTTGCGCCGCAGCTCCGCCATCCGCCATCCCGCGGATCGCCGACTTTGACGGCATCCGCGACTTCTCGGAGGCAGTTTCGGCCAGGTGATTAGCGGGCGCACTGTTTTCACGGATAGGGTCATCCTGAAAATTCATGCTTGTCGATCTGTATTATCATCACTTTCCTCTCGTTTGATTTTACGAGTACAAAACTAAAAACATACCCATTGACTACGGGATCGAACACGATTTCGACCTGGTGATTAGTGGGCGCGCGTTCCCACGGCCCGTTAACCCCTTGAAAAAAGGTCCACTCCCGCAACCGTGACGCGTGCCCTCTAGTGTCAAGTGGGTGCGCTGCATCATTCTGTGATTTGTACCAACTACCAACTGATTTTATTTACTTAATTGCCCTTTTTAGGTGGTTTTAGATTTTTCATTAATTAATGAAATGTTCTGTTGTTTCATACTAAGCGTAACTTTGTAGGCGCTTATGTCTTGCATAGGCTCAATAGATTGTTTATGTCTAAAAAAAATGTTACCCGAAGAAAATTAAGCGCCCTGACGAGAACGACGCGTGCTTTGCGGCTCCGGCCCTGCACTGGTCAACGGGCCGTGGTTCCTGATGTTTTCATCTTTATTTTTCTGTGAATGATTACTCTGCTTCCCCTTTTTCAAAAAAATCATTACCTTTCGCTATGTGTATTCAACGCTGCCGAAACTTGGACTAGAGAAGTTTATTGATCGTTAGTTGCGTAATGATGATGTAATCTTCTCAGAGACCAATACGTCGGCGTGCGACTACCGGCTGCAGCTGCTGCAGACAAACGAGTGGTCATCGTGGAGGAGGAGGACGATGGGTACGGTAGTCTATCGATTTCTGCTCTTTCCTGCGGTAATCAATCGATGACGCTACCACGATTGAGATTACGGTAGTAAAAAAATCAATAATAGCACTTTCCTTCTGTATTATTGTCTCATGGGGTTCTGTTGGTATTGGGGTGTCCCAAAAGTCATGTCGCCACTCGACTTAAAAATTCATAATAAATCAGTGCGCGATTCAATTCCGTGATTACGCAATCTTATTGGTAAACAATCTATTGCATCATCCTGACGTCGAGCGGGTAGGCGATTGCATCAGTCTACAGTCATTCTAGGGATGGATACTCATCGCGACCAACGCGCTCTTTTGCTTCACTCCTTCCGCCTTGGACGTACCGTGAAGGTGGCACATTCCGACCTGGCCCTTACGGAAGGAGAGGATGTCCCCTCCATTCGCACCTGCGAACGTTGGTACTCCCGCTTCTGCGAAGGGGACTACAACCTCGAAGACCATCCCCGTTCTGGTCGCCCCCTGAACCCGAATAAGTCCAAAGTCCTCGAATAAGTCCAAAGTCCTAAGGATAATCCCAAGATGTTTGGAGAGCAAGACTGCCACTCCCAAATCTACAGTTGCTAGGATCCTTCATCGGGCTGGAAAGACCCCCAAGCTCCCCCAACTGATCCCCCATGAACTCACCCCAGCACAGCTCAAATAGCGTGTTGAGGTGTGTCACGAGTTACTCAACCGCCGACCCAATCTTAGATGGATCAATAAGATCATTGCTATGGATGAGAAGTGGATCACCTACGACAACCCTGAGAGGAGACTACAGTGTGCGATCCCGATGAGAAGCCCGATCCAGTCCCTAAGAAAGAACAGCACGGAAAGAAGGAAATGCTCTGTTTCTTCTTCTCCATGCTCGGTCCTATCTACTGGGAGATTCTCCCCCTGGCACCACGGTCACTAGCGCCCTCTTCACTCAACAACTAGAAGAGGTGGCCATCAGGGTCCCTCCCGATCTCCTGGAACAGGGTAAAATTCTCATGTTGATGGATAACGCGCGCCCCCATCACGCGAACTTGACCCAGCAGAAACTGGACGAGCTCAACATCTAATGGATTCCCCATCCAC
Source organism: Pristionchus entomophagus (assembly GCA_036245825.1). NCBI lineage: Eukaryota > Metazoa > Nematoda > Chromadorea > Rhabditida > Neodiplogasteridae > Pristionchus > Pristionchus entomophagus. The sequence goes on from BTSX01000005.1 coordinate 10,567,764, forward strand.
CGTATTCCCCGGACATCTTGCCCTGCGACTACCACTGTTTCCGCTCTCTGTCTGACTTCTGCAGGGGAAAGTAGTTCAAAGATCGAGATGCCATCGTCATCAGGGCATTCTCGGAATGGACGGTTTCCCAGTCCCAAGCTTTCTGGAAGAGAGGCATCGCCACCCTGCCTGATAGATGGAGACAGGTCGAGGGAAAGAGGGGATCATACATTGATTATTGAATATTGTATTATGAGAAAGAAAAAAAAATTGTATTATGAGAAAAATATAAAAAATATAAAAACAAAAAAAAAATAATAAAACGACAGGACTTTTGGGACACCCCAATAGTAGTCTTCGGCGTGAGAAGATGAGCTCCCGATCCGGCTCGGAGTTTTGCATGCAAGAGGGGAGTATCATAAACACGCGGCACTGTAGTCTATCGATTTCTGCTTTTGCCTTCTGTAGGCAATCGATTTATGTGGCTTGGTTGTGATACTGCAGTATACGAGACGAGAAGATGAACTCCTGCACTCCCACTTTTGCATACAAGAGGGCAGGCTGGATCATGCGCAGATCGCATGCAAATCAGTGCCCTTTCCCCTCGTTTTCTGCCCGTCGCAATGCAAATCGCCCTAACAGTCTGCGGTTTGGCACGTGCTCCGGCCCCTCCTCTCAATTCTCTCCTAGTCTTTTCGAGTAGCACTCTTGTTTTCTCAGTCTTCAAGTTATTGATTTTTCTGATCTCTGATTATCGATTTATCTTTTTCTCCGCCTGGATCCATGGTCAGAGGCTGATCTACAGACAAACATGAACTCGTGGTGAAACGCATTCCGGCCTTCATCTTTCTCGATCGTCGATCATTGATTTATCGGCTTTTAATTACTTAATATTTCCTCACAGAAACCCGTGGTCGGACGATAGCGTCGAGGAGATCTGCATCTCGGCCAGGGGAGACGAGGAGGGAGGCGGATCGGATGCCGCCAGCGTCGAGAGAGTCGTCAAGGAGGTGAGGTTACTGTAGATCAGTTGCCGATAGGCCAGATACTGCTGGATAGGGAAGGTATCGATTGGTTACAACAGTAGAAGAATTAGTGATGGGTGCGGTAGCTCAGACTGGTTACGGTATGATAGAGTTGATACCGAATGGTAGTAGCGTCAAGGAGATGAGGTTACGGTAGATCAGTTGGCGATTGGTTACAGTAGGGAAGTGAAGTTATTGATTGGTTCGGTAGTAGGGTGCATCCATACTCGATCGAATAGTCTCTCTCCGTTCTGCACACTCTTCCGTCTATCTTACCGGCGAGTTTATGAGAGGGTACTAATGGATTTGACAACACTGGTGAGCATACGGTAGATCAGTTAGCATTCGGCTAACGTAGCGATTGGATAAGGTAGTAGGGTGTAGTTTGGGCTCTCTCTATTCTGCACACTCTCACATCCTAAGCGAAAGCTATAAAACAAAGAAGCGAAATGGGTCGTGTTGGGTATGGCATAGATCAGGAAATCGAAGGTCAAAATGCAATGCGTGAGGATATCGGCTGACTTATGCTCAATCTCTGCTGTTTTATGTTTCACTCATCGCACATCAATGCCTAGCGGTCGCGAGAAGTGATCTGTCCAAGCTACCGTATATAAAAATCATTACTGAGCAGTTCTGCCTATAGGATACTTTTAAATATCCTCACGTATTAAAAAAATAGTTCCTATTCAATACTCGCGCGGTGCGGTCACGCGTCCCTGTTTCCTCTCAATTATCGATCTTTTCTTCAGCTTCGCGCCGAGCTCGTGGCCGACCGCTCGTTCGTGGCGACGTTCAGGAGCGGGGACATGGCCCAGACGACGAGGGAGATCCAGCGGAGGCTGAGGGAGAGGAATGGTTAGTCTGACTCGCCGGACCGAAAAGGCTGACCCACCGGACTGATTACGGTATTTTGCTCTGACCAACCGGAAGGGTTACGGTAGCAGGGCGTTTTGAATATGATAGCCAGTGGGAGCAGTGTGCAAAGGTATCGTGTAACCACCGAACAGGATACCGTATATAGCAATTCAGGATTTCTCTCCATTCTGCACACTCTCTCGTCGATCAAATATACAATGTAGTGTGCAGAATGGAGCGCGCTGAATCCGAACCGCGGGTAATGCAGTCTGTCCCATCCATCCGATCATTACTATACGTCTCAGATCAATCTCGTATTTTACAGAGGCCAAATTCGGAGGCGATTCGGGCCGGGGGGAGGACGAGGGAGCGAGAGATCAAAGATCACCTCAGCCTCCCAGGAACGCGAGGAGGAGCGCGAGGAGGATCGGGCTGCCGCTGCTGGAGTCGACGCCTCTGAAGGCGAGACCAGGTATTGTAGCACGGGGTACGGTAGATCAGATGAGGAGTACGATAGGCTCAAGTTTCAAGTGCGAAGGCCTCTGGAGTTGCCGGGTCGAATAGTGCTCTCTCCATTATGCACACTCCCTAGTCGGTGAGAGAGACGAAAGAGTGTGCAGAATGGAGAGAGTTGCTATTCGATCCGGCATCACCGCTGTACTCGCAAGAATATGAATCAAGGTGCAAGCATCAATATCACTAAATAAATTGCACGTTTGCTTTGGAGCCACTGCTATTTCCTTTTTTTTAATCCAGGAATTATTGAGTTTCAAAAGCACTACATAAAGAGAACTTTCTTTACCAGTCATGGCCAGCCGACTTTCGGATGAGAACGAAACATATTACCCGAAAGCATTGATCATTACATCGTTTTCCGAAAAAAATTCTCAGAATTCAGTAATTTTTCCGTCCGCAATTGTTTTGTAATCTATATCTGCATCGTAAAACCACGTGGTCAGTAGGTTTGTTTGATCTTTTTGATTGGTGGGAGATCACATGCTTAGCGCGAAGTTGTATCCCTTACTCGATTTCGGAATACTTAAGACGAAGAGAACCCGCCCGTTTCTCCTCAGTTTCAGTGGTAAAATATATAGCTAGCACCCGCCTTTTCCTGGATGTGAGAAAAGCTTTTTTTTCAACTTTCAACGGCCTAAACAGTACTCGACTCATACACAGCGTGTCAAAGATCAAAAATCCTTTGTTCGGATCGGCGCTGCGCAGTTTTGAAACTCATTCAATTCTCCCCATTCTGATCGGTGGGAGCGGTCGGAATCGGAGAAGTTCGAGTTTGTAATTGGTCATATATGTCCATAATTGAAATTATTTTGACAAACAAAATCAACTAAATATGTACTATGGTTGCTTGGAATCTTTTAAACTTGTTCTAAAACTATGCGGACAGCAGTTTTCTCTACTTTTCACAAAATGCACATGTTCAGGCCGAGTTTCCCATGAGCTGCGCCATACCATCACCCTCATCATTATTGTTTTCTGAATCCTCCTTTGATGCTCTACAATTCGTATTGTTCGGATTTTTCGATTTCATTTTCATTCTCATAATATTTCAAAAAAACTGTCAAAAAATGTATATATTTTTTGATTATTTGGAAAGTGAAAATAAAATCGACAAATCGGAACAATACGAATTGTAGAGCATCAAAGGAGGATTCAGAAAACAATAATGATGAGGGTGATGGTATGGCGCAGCTCATGGGAAACTCGGCCTGAACATGGGCATTTTGTGAAAAGTAGAAAAAAACCGCATTGTTTTAGTAAAAGTTTAAAAGGTTCCGAGCAACCATAGTATATATTTAGTTGATTTTGTTTGACAAAATAATTTCAATTATGGACATATTTGACCAATTGCAACCTCCAACTTCTCCGATTCCGACCGCTCCCACCGATCAGAATGGGGAGAATTGAATGAGTTTCAAAAATGCGCAGCGCCGCCATTCTTTCTGACTGGCACGCTGTGTCATACTGTTCTCTAGAAAAAAAATCCAGGTGCTATTGCGTTTCAACAACATCGCATAATTTTAACACTCCATTAGCGATCATTGCAGGTGGTTAGATAATAATTCATGCAATACCTTAACCCGGAACAGTGGTGAGCGCGGGCCTCGGAGTCGAGCACTCCCCGCGCCATACCCCCCCCCCCCCCCCCCACCCACCCTAGGCGGGGAGAGGGAGTGCGCGCTAGACCAGCCGAGTTTGATAGAGGAGAGGAGGGGGTGGGAGGGATGGGCGGAGTCCGCGCGGGGGAGTCAAGCCGAAGGGGAGCGCTCATCACTGACCCGGAAGCATTGGCCATCATATGATTTTATGAGAAGTAGTTGGCGAATAAGCATCCGCTTTTTCTGGGATGAGAGATCAAGAGATCGCTTCCATTTAACCAATCAATACTGCCCAAGCTTTGAAACTACGAGACGGTAGTCCGATGGGGGGGGGGGGGGGGTAAGGATACGGTAGGTTTAACTGTCTTTATAATCGTGAACTGCTTTCAGGAACGTCTCGACGCCCGGCGACCGAGCAGCAGCCGCAGTCCTCAGCACGCCGCAGCATCGTGGAGGAGCCGCCCGAGGTACGGTAGCAAGAGTGCATGGGCTACGGTAAATGGGCTACGGTAATCGGATATCGATCGATAAATGTGATACTGTACTCGAGTCAATCTATCGATTGACGAGTTTACAATAGGCGGCTGGCTTCATGCCTAGAGCGATTACGGTAGTTATCATGGATCGACCCTTAGAGATTACGACAGTCTTTGATTACCGATTAATGTAGTTATGATGGCGCTTGTAATTCGTATTTTATTTGTCACTGAGAAATTGGGAACGATCAAAATTTCACCCAGACCGCTTATTATAAGCGCGATGTGAAGCGTAAAAGTAACGGGTGCTCAGATTTAGAAATTAGCAAATGACTTGGTTGGATAAATATGGAATTAATTACACTATTGATTACAAAGGATAAATAAGGCTCTATGATAGGTTTAGGATATCGATCAATATGGATTACGGTAGAATTACGATATATAATGAGGATTACGGTAGCTAATTATCGATTGATTCTTGCAGCGAGTGACGATCGGCGTGGGCACGAGCGCGCGTGACATACCGATGTACTCGACCGGCGTGCAGTGCGAGATGGAGGTACGGTAACTGAGGGATTACGGTGGCCTGATTCAGGGAAGTGGATAGGTATGGTAGAATACGGTAGTCGAGGAGTACTGTAGATGAAAGAAGCGAAATTGGAAAGATTATTTATGGCGAAAGAGGAACCCTCCCATTATAGTGTAAGATTTCTGAGCGTTCACATAAGATTCGTGAAACACAGATGTGGCGAGAATTGTCCAGTCGCTGAAAGTTTTCGGCTTCCTGTAGGATTGTTTTTATTTATAAGTTCACAAAACTGTGACAAATACAACAACCGATCTCAACTAATCATGCGAATTTTGTCACAATCATCTTTGCGTTTCAGCGGCATTATATAGGCAATGAGCAGATTGTTTAAACAATGCTTCACTCGTTTTCCAACAAAACAATATCATAACGTTATGCAAATCGTAAGATTGAATTTTTATCGAATTTCACTAGTTACTGAATCTTACTGTAAGGTGTGCTAGAGTTTGAAGTCCCGGTAATTATCTCTCCATTTTGCACACCCTCGTGCCCAGTTTTTCCGTACTGTGAATTATTGTGCTTAATAGAGATAGCGAAAAACGGTATCACAGCTATTTTGTGTGTAGAGTACTGTAACCGCCTCATTCAGGAGCCATCAACCTCCTCTCACCACCACTCCTCTGTGGCTTCTAGAGGGCTCGTCTCGAGCGAGGAGTCGAGTAGCTTCGGGCAGGTGCCCGAGCGACTACTGCAGCAGCAGGTGAGTTGTGTGGTGCATGGTGCATGGTGTGGCGACGTTTAGTAATGGTCGCTAGTCGAATTTCTAACAAACTTTTGCGTTGCAGCTGCAGCACGTGCGGGTCGTGCAGCAGCCAACGATGCCTGCGACTATTGGTGAGTAGGGTTGGTAATTCATGGATTGGCTCTCTCCATTCTGCACACTGTCTCGCCGGTCAGAGAAACGAGAGAGTGTGCAGAATGGAGAGAGCCGCAAAATCGAAACGACATCATCAGTGAGTAGGGTTGGAGTAGGTGTCAGGACAGGATAGCCGGGGAATAATCTGACTAAAATATCAAGGTGAGGGCAACGAACAGCGAGATCCTTTTTGATTGTTTGTTTTTTGACGCATCTAGCCCTCGAGCGATCAGAGTTTCAAATTCATTCACGTTCACATATGGTTCATGAAACCGAATTGTAGATCGTTGTTGAACATGGTGGTTAGTGTTGACGCATAGTGGATCTCTCCATTCTGCACACTCTCTCGCCGATCAGTAAGACGAGAGAGTGTGCAGAATGAAGAGGTCTAATATTCAATCCATCAACACTAGTGTTCTTAGGGTCAAGCATTCGGAGTTCCCTGACATCTTATCTTAGAGAATTTTACGATACATTTTTATTTATCCTTCAAGGTTCAGCAATGCACGAGGCTGCCTCAGCAGCCGCAGCGGCTCCGGCGCCGCGCACGTCCGCGTTCCGCGTCCGCGACGCGACGATCTCGTCGTCCGCGTTGTCATCCGGAGGCGGCGTCCGCCTCCCGTCCTCGCCCGACTCGATGATCCGCGGACTGTTGGAGGGCGTGCAGCTGGCGCGTGAGCAGGTAATTTATTATTTATTTATTTAAAAAAAACTAATTTAAAGAAATAACTCATGATAGTCTTTGTCCATACAGTACGGGGCACGATCTCTCCTTGTCACACACTGTCTCGTCACTAGAACGGTCCAGATAGTGTGCAAAATGGAGAAACTGTAACGCACATTTCGAACTCATACTAATATTCTGTTCTCGAGCCATGTTCTATAGATTTTTTCTGTTAATGGGAGCGCCTAGGAAAACAAGCGGTCATCCTTCATTTTGTCTAAGATTCGACAGTTTTTCTTGAGTTTCACTGGATGGAGATAATGTATCCGCACGCTTTACTGGCGATATTTGCAACCTTTGTACTCTAATATATTCAACCATACATGAGATTAATCCCTTCCTTCGACTAGCAGGGCAACTGATGATCCCTCCACAGACAGCTTCGTCTATTAGTAGTTGTTGGTTCGAGTGTTAGATCTCTCCATTCTGCACACTTTCTCGGTAATCTGACCAACGAGAGTGTGCAAAATGGAGAGTCACTATTCGGTCCGGCCACACTGCATCTTTTCATTCATAGGATAATTGCTTTTTCAGCATTTTTTCGCGTCTCCCGGAAAATAGCATAAATATATATTTAAAAATATATATTATTTACTTTCTTTCAGAGCCCGGCGCCCGTTCCTCCGCCCCGGATGTACCCTCCAGAGAGCGATGAGGAGGGAGAGGAGGAGAACACACTGGAGAACCTGGACTCGATCAGGGACGCGTGATTATTGATTTATTGATTGATGATTACGGTATTTTGTGAACTCAATTAGGCACTTCTATTTATTGTTACTTGATTTATCGATCTTTATAGCGTGTTGTGATCTCGATTAGGGTACTCGAATTGATTGCTAATTTATTGATTTTTAATTTTTGATTTTGATCTTTCGATGTTTTGATCTCTCCGTGCACTTGTACTCTGCCTTCGTTCTGTGATAAAGAATAAAGTATTTTCCAAGATTGTTTGCTCTTTTTGATTGACAACCGGTCGATAGCGCCGGCGTAACGCGTTATCTCTGGCGATTTCCGTCCTTCGATTCTCCGATTCCTAATCGAATAACCTTCCAGACTCTCCCCCGGTCTCCGGCGGTGCGCCCCCTTCCCTCTACCGTAACCCTCCCCGTCCCTGCCGTAGTCAGCACCCAGATTACGGTAGCCCCACTACGCACTTACAGTACCCCGACTGACCCAATGACGATGACCACGATGACCCAGACGGTAGAGGGAAGCAGGCAACAAGAAGGAGGAGCGGAGAGATCAAAGATCGGCGAAGATCAAAGATCAGTCGACGATGAGACGGAGCAGAAGATGAAACGGACGGACTCGTGGGCGAGCATGCCACAGCCGTGGTGAGTGGAATGGAAAACGCCCTGTCTAGGGTCAGCATTAAGGCACCAAAAAGCACACCCTAGATGCCACTTTAGTTTTTAACTCTCTATTCAGCACACTCTGCTTTCTCTGACAGAGTGTGCTGCATGGAGAGAGCCAAGGCTGATTGTGAGATGATATCCCTACAATAGACTTGCCGTGTCTTGGGAAACGTCGCCTGCACTACCGATCACACCACTCCCCTTGCAGGTCGTGCTGCATGAACACGCGCGCCTGCCCCGGCACGGCGTACAACCCGACGCCCATCGAGCATGTGGCCAACACGCTGAGCCACGCGGTGAGTGCGGGCGGGGGAGGGCGACGTTTACCAGAATTGGTAGTTCTGTTGAAAATTTGAAAAATCGAAGCACACTATGCTGTCGGCATATACTAGATTTTTTTTATTTTTAGACTTTTATTTTGAATGGGAGGAAGTCGAGGAATCAGTGTTTAGAGATTATCCTGAGCTCATATAACGTTCGTGAAACTAAAGTGTAGTAGTGTGAGAAGTCGGGGTTAGAACAGCTTAGCCCTGGGAGAAATAGACTAATACGAAGGTGCGTGCAACGAATAGTCATATCTCAAATCGGAAATAACTCTTCTTATCGCGTGCTGATGTGTGCAAAAATTTCCTGCACTCCTTATTTCTCATACTCGTCGCAGCTCAGCAGCTCAGAAAAGCGAGAGAGTATGGGTAATGAAGAGTGCGGGTAAAAACCCGGCGGAATCATTGTTCCAAATATGCTTCAAGATCTCGTAGGTATGGTTCGTGCAACTCAAATGTGACCCCCTGTTGATAAAAGGAGATTGGATGGATGTAATTTCGGTTTTGACTCTCCATTTTGCACACTCTCTCACCTCTCAGAGAAATGGGAGAGTGTACGCGTTGAGGAGTTTCTAAAGCCGAAACGACATCTTTAGTAGATTGGATCGCCGGGTGAATAATTAAACAGTTAATTTTTGGCTAGAATAAAACAAATCATGAGGGCGAAGATTGATTAATCCTCTTTTTTTAAAAATATAATTTAATTTTTGTGGGGTTTTTGTTTTAGCCACGGATTTCCAGCATTACCGTTGTCTCGAATTTCTACGAGTTCATATACGATTCGTGAAACCCAAATGCAACTCATCACTGGGTTTCTCCCTCATCCCTCTCAACTCGCTCTCCGTCGGGTTGGAAGGAACAAAAAAAGAAAAAGCAGGTTGGAAAGTTTTACTTAATCGAAACCCATAATGCTGAAAGGTTTACTGAGTCGCCTAGCTCGATAATATTATTATTTTTTAATAGTAACTACCAGACCCGAAAAAATCAGTGTCTCCAATTCATTCGAGTTCACATAGGGTTCGTGAAACTAAATTGCACCCCGAGCATGGTACGAATGGAAGGAGAATCGATAGGAACGGGTAGTTGGTTCAAAAGTTTGAACAAAACTTGGACTAGATTGTATCATGTAATGGCGAGGATCACGTTTACTGAAATTTCCTCGATTGAACTTGATTTGTATTTAAACTAAGAACAAATCATTGCTTCAAACTCCTTTCAGATCTCACAGACTTCGTGAAACTTAAATGAGACACGCTGTAGTGGTGGCAGGAGTTTGGATTAGAACCATTTACTGAGATCTCCTTGATCGTTGATGGTTGTATTTTGCAAACCAGGGTATTCTATCTATCAGTGATGCAGAGTATCTTAGATTTCACATAATTTTAGCAGAAATGTAGCAGATTGTGTTGGTGGAAGGAGAATTGATAGGGGCGGCAAGCCGATAGGAGAATTTGAGTAGAATGACGAACTCGAGTGATGCAGCATCGAATAGTGCTCTCTCCATTCTGTACACTCTCTCGCAGGTCAGAGAAACGAGAGAGTGTGCAGAATGGAGAGAGAGATTTAATCTTCTATCTGGCGTTACTAACGGACACTAATGAGGGCGGCATTTACTGAGATTCTATCGATTGATGTTAATTCAATTCTGAAAGACATTGTCGCGAATTTTTCAGTGTTTTACAGTTCTTGCGAATTCTCGTATGCTTCGTGAAACTCAAAAGAACACGGGAAAACTGTCGTTCATCGAATAGTATAGAGAGGGACCGGGGACCGGAAGAAACTTTTTAATAGAATGACCAGGCACATCATGATGGGTGCGACATATTGTGAGATCTAGTGATGCCGAACCAAGGCCGGTTCTCCTCAATTCGCGTGTCATCCTGTGTATTTACCGACTGAATAACACGAAAAATGAAAAGAGAAAAAAAAAGTTTCTTTCGATCCCCGGTCCCTCTCTATACTATTCGATGAACGACAGTTTTCCCGTGTTCTTTTGAGTTTCACGAAGCATACGAGAATTCGCAAGAACTGTAAAACACTGAAAAATTCGCGACAATGTCTTTCAGAATTGAATTAACATCAATCGATAGAATCTCAGTAAATGCCGCCCTCATCAGTGTACGTTAGTAATGCCAGATAGAAGATTAAATCTCTCTCTCCATTCTGCACACTCTCTCGTTTCTCTGACCTGCGAGAGAGTGTACAGAATGGAGAGAGCGACTATTCGAAGTGCATCACTCGAGTTCGTCATTCTACTCAAATTCTCCTATCGGCTTGCCGCCCCTATCAATTCTCCTTCCACCAACACAATCTGCTACATTTCTGCTAAAATTATGTGAAATCTAAGATACTCTGCATCACTGATAGATAGAATTCCCTGGTTTGCAAAATATAACCATCAACGATCAAGGAGATCTCAGTAAATGGTTCTAATCCAAACTCCTGCCACCACTACAGCGTGTCTCATTTAAGTTTCACGAAGTCTGTGAGATCTGAAAGGAGTTTGAAGCAATGATTTGTTCTTAGTTTAAATACAAATCAAGTTCAATCGAGGAAATTTCAGTAAACGTGACCCTCGCCATTACATGATACAATCTAGTCCAAGTTTTGTTCAAACTTTTGAACCAACTACCCGTTCCTATCGATTCTCCTTCCATTCGTACCGTGCTCGGGGTGCAATTTAGTTTCACGAACCCTATGTGAACTCGAATGAATTGGAGACACTGATTTCTTCGGGTCTGGTAGTTACTATTAAAAAATAATTATATTATCGAGCTAGGCGACTCAGTAAACCTTTCAGCATTATGGGTTTCGATTAAGTAAAACTTTCCAACCTGCTTTTTCTTTTTTTGTTCCTTCCAACCCTACGGAGAGCGAGTTGAGAGGGATGAGGGAGAAACCCAGTAATGAGTTGCATTTGGGTTTCACGAATCGTATATGAACTCGTAGAAATTCGATGATTGGAATGAATAAAAGGACAAAGTGAAAGCAGCTAAAGCATGCCATGAAGAGGTAATACGCAACATTGAAGGCCACTAATAAATGACGTGTTTTTAGAATTTATTGACTGATCTAGCTTTTCACACCATCGATAGATTCCGCAGCACAAAAAATAGTAATCAAAATGAAAATAATGCTAGAAGAAAATTACACGAAATATCAGCCTCGGCAGTCGAGCAATTTCACGGCAAGAAAATGGTTTTTAGCATTTGCTCAAAAGGGCGGCAAAGTACATCTGAGATTTTAAAATATTAATTCGAGGGCAGTATCATCAACGTTATGCGTGAAAATGAGAAATATACTATGCGGCCATTTTTAATAAATGATTTTAAAAGATCCGGACAACATTGTGACACAGCGAACCACCGTATTCGAAACCTTGGTTCCGCTTCTCGCGTTAAATTGTGATTATTAAAATTAATATTCTGGTATGTTATGAACCCTCGTGACACTGGTGCCGTGAGACAAGCATAGCATAATTTATTGATGCCGATGAAAAATATTCGTGCGATTTCAGTATACGATGGCATGATCAGAAGACTGACATGTGATGCGCTCTCGTTGGACTCAAAGCGTCGCACTCTCCGCCTTTTTTCTTTATCATTTTACTTAATATTTTGCAATAATTTTGCAAAAACTAAATTGAAAACATTGAATGGGGTAAGGTAAGCTTACATTTGCGCAGCTATTTGTGTATTGTTTCGATCGTCTGTTTGGGAACACTAAACCAGTGGCACCTGAGCTACACTCGTCGAGTACTACTATCCCACACATTTAGAGCGAATTCGATTTTTTGCCTAGTGCCAAGCATGTGCACAAATATGTTCACTGACTTAGAAAGTCACTCTTATATGATCCATGAAACTTAAATGTAGAGCTCTGCATGTAGTGATGAAAAGAGGATGGATCGGTGAGTTTCGCATGCCGGGTGAATATTTTGAGTGGAATGAGACATGATGTCTGCGACTGAAATCTTCTCCTTTGTTGATTAGTGATGAATGTATTTTGACACCAGAGCGACCATCGTGTCATTGCTTCTAGATTTGTTCGATTTATTATCAGGTTGATGAACCTTAAATGTAACAGTTGTTGGAAATTTCATTTCACTGTTGAATCTTCGACATCTCATTGCCTTTTATCATTTGAGTGAAATCGTAGCCATTAGACGAATCTTGATGAGGGAAGGTTTCTAAAGTAACATTTATTGATGTTTCGATTTGCCATAGGCAGCGTTGCTGTCATTGTTGTTTTAAATTTTCTCGCGTTCTTACGAACCTCCTGAAACTCAAGTACGGCACGATGTAGTTGTGAAAGGAATATGGACAGGGAGTGGGATGAAAGATGACTAGAATTAAGCCTATTAGTGCTGCCAGACCGAATAGAAGATTTCTCCATTCTGCACACTCTCTAGACCGGTCTCGCGTTTGAAGAGTGTGCGAAATGGAGAAAGCTATTGATATATCCAACATCACCTATCAGGCCACACATGGTGAGGGCGCCTTTTTTAATCGATACTGTATTCTCAGGTGGGCATCGTCGTGTCGCTGTTCTACATGAGCGCGATGCTGTCTGCCTCGCACCGCTCGCTGCAGTTCTACATCGCGCTCGTGTACGGCGTGTGCACCACGGTTGGTCGACGTTTGTTATTTTTGGATTTACTGAGGAAAATTCTGCGAGACCACGGCATACCACAGCGATGGAGGCGTTTACGTTGATAAACTTGCTTAAAATTAGACTAGAGAGATGCACACCACGGTAAAAATCAATCTCTTAGCGATTCATCTCACGCCAGACTATTCACGTAAGCAGCTTGAAACTCAATTGTGGTTAACCTCCTCTAGATGAGGACACTTGAATCTTTGTTCTTTATTTTAATTATCTTTTTTCTTTATCTTATGCGCTATCTTTCGGCGAAGCTGAAACGCCGTACCGTGAAACGTCGTCAGGTTGATCATTTGAAGATTTTTTGAAGACCACCGCGAGAGCGACGTTTATTAAATACTTCTTGCTTTAATGTTGTTGTTTTTCTACCACTCTGAGTCAAGGCTTCAGTGATTCATTTCAAGTTAGGCTATGCACATACTCATCAAGAAACAGTAGTGACAAGATTGCTCCAGTCGCTGAAAAATACAGGACACAAGCACGACTGAAATTACGAAGCCTACTTGCAATTCGGATAAAGCTGAGTTGCAAACACAATTCGCGTTGAGAGAAGAGCCAAGCAAATCCATTTAGAGTGATTTGGAATAGTGGAATAATGGTCGTTGAAAGAAGAAGTGAGATGTCCGATTCGCTTATGGCATAGCTAGATCGGAGAATAGAGAAGTTGAATGACTAAAGTCATATCCACTATAGATAAAGCTGTGGTTTTTTGTACAGAAAAATCTCATAGAATACTGATTTCCTTTGGGAGTTCAATCTCGCCTTCAATTTGGCGAGATTGAACTGAACTGCTTGCGATCCTTATTCATAGCGTTATTCTCTGATATGAAGTTAGTCTTCCATAATACTCCCAAGCAGGTATTTTGTGTATCTGCGTGTCTTGCACTTGCAGAAACTCGATTCAACAAAGAATCAACGCTACTTTGGGTTTTCGAAAAGCTTGCCCTGTGGTCAGTCTCAGTCAACTCGAAATAAGCTTTCTTTTTGATCTATCCGAAGGTGCTATTTCGGCTATTCTTAGCGCCCACGCCGCCCTGACTCATCATTCTTTGCATTTGCATCCGCTTTAGCAGTATCTCACCAGTCAAAGATTGTCGGTTCTCATTTTTTATACTGATTAATCTGTCAACTCGGTTCTATACAAAATATTGAGGTTTTGTTAAGCTTTCCCCTATATGACAAGTGACAATTCAGTGCTGGAAGATCAGACATGGCTCTAGCGAATGCAATCAACGATCAAATTTCTTCCTAAAAATTAAACCGACTGCACCCCACGAACGATGTTTCCTAAAATTTGAACAATTGCAGTTGTTGTTCCTGATGTCGACCGTGTACCACTACTACGAGATGCTGTACAGAGACGCGAGGCTGTGAGTGGGGATGGGGGTAGTGTTGCCAAATCGAAACCAACCCTCTCCATTCTGCACACTCGCAGATCAGACAGATGACTGAGTGTGCTGAGTGGAGAGACCTAAAACAGAAACGACTTCCGTAGTGTGGGGGTAGAGCTCGAGATTATTGGGTAGCTACTTCTCTATTCTACACACTTTCTCGCGGGCCAGACAGAGTGTGCAGAATGGAGAGAGAGCAAAATCGAATAGATATCATTTGGTGTTCATTTTGGGGTTCTGCGATTTCGGAAAGGGCGGCTAATAATCACACCACGCTGCAGACGACCCACACTACGGTACTATCTGCACATCACGGACCGCACGGCGATCTACCTGTTCATCGCCGCCTCGTACACGCCCTGGCTGACGCTACGGTAAGTCGGGGGATACGGTAAAAGTACGGTAGGATTACGGTAGTGAAATAACGGTTGACTTGCTGATGTGTGGGATTATGTATGTGGGATATTTATTCAGACGAATCGTTGCCTTTCATTAGTGTTTCACCGTTGCTGGTCTGTTACAAATAATTTATGAAACCCAACTGTGACGAGAGCTCTCCAGTTTGAAAATTTCGAGTTATTGGTTGAATCTTTGTGCATTCTTGTTGAATCGTCTCTTCAAAATTTTCACGAAGATCATTATTTTCGGAGACTTACTGTTTTCATTTATCGATCGAGGATACAGTAGTCTCTCTCGATTACGGTAATCGATCGATATTCCAGTCACTGCGGTTTGCTCGGGCTCAACGCCAAGTGGTGGACGTGGGCGGCGGCGCTTGGAGGCATGGCCTACCAGATCGCCTTCCACGAGAGGTACGGTAGGGGAGTACGGTAGTGTCGTTACTTTCTGGTACCGTAGTATTGGTTATGCAATATTGGTGAGGGGATGACGGCGCTTTATTACTCATCAAATGTCGGAGGGTAGAAATTAGCTTCATGAAACTCAAATGTTACTTTTAAAACCGGCAATTTTCTCGGATTTTGACGAATTTAGTTTATATCTCTTTCGGTAGTGTCACATTTATGTAGATTGTCGTACGGCGCTGCAGGTATTCCTAGCAAGTGTTGAGAATGGACAAAAATTAATATAAAGGTGCTTCAAAGGGTAACATATTTTATAAGTGAGTGATAAAGCTCGTTGATGTTTTTACTGTATTGTGCGTTGCTACACAGGGAATATCGTATTGAACGAAGCTGATAAATATCAACCAGAGAGTACTGTAGGTACAAGCGGCTCGAGCTGGCCATCTACATCTTCGTCGCGGTCTCGCCCGCCCTCGCGGTTCTCACCATGGTGAGTGGGGGAGTGCGGTACATAGGGCGACGTTTCCCATTTTGAGTGGCTCTGCTGAAAAATCGACTAGACCGATGCACTCCACGGTATGGCGATGTTTGTTCATGATTTTTTTAGTTATTTTTTAAAACTTCAATTCTGTCAACCAGTGTTTCGCCTTACATTAGAGTGTTTACATAATCTCCATAAAACGAAATTGTGACGGGACTGAAAGTGAGCGCGACATTTCCTAACACTCCTAATCGATGATTTTATTTTCGGTTTGTTTTACCGAGAAACTCCTTCCAATTGAATACCTGCATGAAAGCGATCAGAAGAAACATTCGTGAAACTCTAATCTAGCGAGAATTTCGCGGCCGCTGTTACTGCTCTGATCTTTGATCTCTGCTATCTCACCGATATGCTAGCGGCTGTTGGTTGTACTGATCGCTATTAGAGATAACTTAGTGAAGGCGACGTTTCCTACTTTCGCTCTGCTGATCTCTTGCAAAACCACTAGTCGGGGCTGGTATCAGCCGGATAGTGTGTTTATTGACTTTCTTGTCAGTCTATACTGGAAATTCTTGATATTTTGTGTTTTGTAGTGTGTTGTTTGTATTTTGATCTCTGATCTCTCTTCAGAACGACTGGTCTGGTCTGGACTGGATGGCAGCTGGCGGCGCCATCTACCTGGTGGGCGTGGTCTTCTTCAAGCTGGACGGCCGCGTGCCCTTCGCCCACGCCATCTGGCACCTCCACGTCCTCGCGGGTACGGTATTCGGAAACATCGCCTTAGTATTGGTGCGCTTGACTAGTCTCATTTTCAAAACCCGAGCGAAAGTAGGAATCGTCGTCCACGCCATCTGGCACGCACACGGGTACGGTAGCTGCGGTTACAGTAGACGACTTTCTCCTTTCTGCACACTCTCTCGTCTGTCTGACGAGCGAGAGAGTTTGTGAAAAAGAGAGAGCAAAATCGAAACGGCACCCCTAGTGGGTATGGTAGCTGGGGTTACGGTACCAGGCAAGCGGATTAAGGTACCCGATTATTTATTGACCGTTACACACGAGGGCAGGGATACCGTGAATTAGAGGCTGCAATATGAAAGGGTTTCCATTAGATAAGGAGTTATGGTCGATGAAGGGTTACCAAAGATGTTATGATAACCGTTTGATGAAAGTGGTTCACTACTCTACGATTTCAGTGTTATTGAAACATCTCATCCAATAGCATGTATAAAATCTTCTTGAAACTCAAATGAACTTTGTTTTTGAAAAAAAATGGATCTTGGATAAATTACTGCCACTGATGCTGATATCCTTCCGAATAAGATACACTTTAGCTTATGATTTACGGTAGTATGGACCACGTCATTTGGGGTTACGGTAAATATTATTAATTGATTGCCATTGCAGCCGCAGCCATGCACCAGCACACGGTGCTCTCCGTGCTGCTCGGTCCCGACGCGAACAACCCCGTGCCGATTATCGATTAATCGATCGACTACCATACTCCCTCCTTTATCGATCCACTCTAGTAGATTGCATTGAGTTCTTGAATTGTTTCCGATTGTAGATAGCACTCGTAGAGTTTGAGTTGATTTTTAAAGTGTTGCTTGTACCCAATAACCGTGCTATAGATTTCTGTCGTCCCCGCATCTCTCTTGTATTCATTTTGTTCTACCATTTTTCTTTTTTTAGTCCCACCCCGAGATTGCATAATGCCTAGATTAACACACGGTTGCTTCGTGCCCTGAGGGCACTGTTCTCCACCTTTTCATAATAACCACGCTAAACGTACGGGCCCACACAGTGTAGCATACGAACGCCCCTTCCCCGAGAATTCAATCGATTCCCTCTTTGCCGTTGACATATAGTCTATTAATTGGTGCTAAACTGATAGATTATTGATTGGTACTTACTGTAGAGCAAAATACTGTGAGACTACTTTGTAGATGATAAAGTTTTATACTTGTACATACTGGAATGATGACATAATGATCACGAGATAGGGTGGGGAACGATGGGATTTATGCCAGATGTAAAGATTCTTCACATAAAACAAAAGATTATGGTCAGGAAAACTTGCAAAAGATGAAAGCCCACGGCCGGGATCGAACCGACAATCTTGTGATTAGAAGTCACACGCCTTATCCATTAGGCCACGCGGGCTTGTTAATGGAGCTGCTGGCGAGTGGGTGATGAGAGTAAGGTCACGCTCTGTATGGTTTCCGGCCGAACACAAGCAGCAACTCGTCCGTCTCTGTGACGTCCCTCAGCAGCATACCGTAGCGGAAATCACGCTCGAAAAATCCGAGGATACGGTAGGAGACGAGCTCCTCGAGACGAAGGACGCCTGAATCAGGGAAGGATGCTGTAAGAGTTACGGTGGCTCGGATACTGTATTTATTCCCCTACCGACTAGAGAGTCCGACTTCTATCAGAAGTGTTTCTCATCTTGCACTACATATGACGCTATACTTAGTAGTGTTGGCAATTCGTCGCAGAACGGCGAGTGTATGATGATAAATAGAGTGCGTTATTCAAGGATCGACTCTCTTCATTTCGCACGCTCTCTCGCTTCTCAGACCGGTGAAAGAATATGCAAAATGAGGAGAGTCATCCTTGAATTGCCAACCCTTGAAGATGAAAAGGAGGGAGAGGAAGGGGAGGATGGAATGTTGTTATCGCTGGGTATCCTAATTGACGCTCGAGTCACCCCCGCACCGTAGAGATAACGAACCCAATAACGGAGTAGAAAGAATTGGTGATCTGTATTAGTTACTTCGACTTTTTGGAGCCATAGTAAAAGCTAAGATAGAGAATAAACACACTAAATGTGAGAGATAATAGTGAATGTTTTATCTTTATCTTTAGTTTTAAGTTTTATGATGATTAGAATTACATTGACAATTCCGGATTCGTACGTTCTTGAAGAGAGCGCGAAACATACATGAATCGGAATGATCTTGTTCATGGAAAATTCTAAAAAAAATCGGGAAAATCAATAATTGGTTTGATGAAATTCGAAAGATTTAAAGGGATCCAGTGGCCTCAAACTTTTAATTTTTATTATTGTTGCTATTTTGAAAATCCACAGGCATGACTGAATCAAAATCAATATAAAAGTTTGAAATTAAATTAAAATATACTCGATTTTTAAATAGAAGTTGAAAAATTGAGTGAATTTGAACCACTCGGTTTGGTTACGGTACTTTGACGACATTCGTGGCTTTGCCGGTTTGGCCGATTTGCCGGTCTCGCTTTCCGGTTTCGCTTCAATTTTTCGTTCTTTTTCGCGTTTCTTGTTGTTTCATGATTTATTGGCCATTTCGCTCATTTATTTTTTATCAGAGTCTCTCCTTGGGTCTACCACGATGGCGCGAGCCTACAATTTCAAGAAAATTTGCGTGGTGCCGACTGCGGCGGTGAGTCGAAGTTTCTTCTACCTTTCTTCGATTTGTTTCTTGTATCTGTGGTTCTTATACTTTATCCTTGGCTCTTTTCAGGAGCTGATGGAGATCGTCCTCTCCAAGACGCAGAGAAAGATGCCCACCGTCGTCCATCGGTTCGTGT
Organism: Pristionchus entomophagus; assembly: GCA_036245825.1. Lineage (NCBI taxonomy): Eukaryota > Metazoa > Nematoda > Chromadorea > Rhabditida > Neodiplogasteridae > Pristionchus > Pristionchus entomophagus. Next base: position 10,586,964 of record BTSX01000005.1, read on the forward strand.
TTTCACTCCCTCCAATAACATTGCCATTAGTGACGAAATGCGGACTTGTACTTCTCCTAGTAGCGAGTTCTCTCGTGTTTTTCGTGATATGTTTATCACTATCACGTAGCTGCGCTTGCTTTTATTCGTTTACTCACTAGATCACTGTTATTTGATTGCCTAGTCACTCGATAACGCCTGTCTTTGCTAGATGGCGCGTTCCGAGGTAGTTTCCACTCATTTTTGGCGAGATTTCTCTATTTCATCGAGCATTTGCATAATTATATATTAATATTTTATTATATAATTATCATAATTATAGACGATCGTCGGCGCTCGCGATAGCCTCGTCGCGGCGACAGAAGGGAGCGCGACAGGGACGAGAGGAGGCGCGATGATCGGTTAGTCTGCCCGTCATTGTCTTGTCTTCCTTTCACAAATGTTTCTAAATCAGATATAAATCGTGTGTAATATGCCTAATGCGCTGATCGTAATTTTTGTGGCCTTGTGTATATCAAATTACTCATATATCTATAATTTAAATAATAGTTAGTGCTATTTACTCGTCGCGATTCGATTTCGTCGACGGGATCGAAGCTCCCCTTCGCATCGCTCGAGATCGCCCAGGTTCGCATTAACATTAGTACTATCGTTGGCATTGTCTAAATTATGGCAAGCCATTTTTGTGAGTGAAGTTATGCCGGTGAAACATACAATCAGCTTGAAATGTAACCTGCCACGGAGGCTCAAATTGACCAAATCCCTACATCTAGAATTGCTGGGAAGCGGAAAACCCCGCCTACTGCCCGCTCATTGGTCAAAGGATCGCGTCGCGGTTTATGCGTCGTGTCCCGGCACACACTTTCCAGACACTTCTACCATCTTGCAAAACATGGTCGATCGTGGGGCTCGAACCGGTGATATAGCGGGCTTCAGCCAGATACCATAACCACTTCTCTCGTTTCTCTGACCAGTGAGAGAGTGGATCGCGGAGTGGCTTTTGGACTTGACTCAAGCTATCGTGGACTGGCCTTTTCTCTCGTTTCTCTGACCAGTGAGAGAGTGGGCGAATTGAGGAAAGCTTGACGGAGACTAGTGGTTGGGGCGCGCGCGTTTCTCTACCTCTTGCAAAACATCACCTGCGGGCGGGAGTCGAACCTGCCAGGTCAAGCGAGGCTCCCGTCGCGAAATATTTTCCGCGCGGTTTTCAAAACTAATTCTTTTTATGACCACGCTTACTTACTGCCTCCGAACCTCCGTGCTGCAGCGTACTGGTGTATATTTTGAGTCTTATTAGTTCACTCAGCCAACTGGGCTGTATCTTTATAGCGTACTAGAAGTCACACTCTGCTGATTCAGATTTTATTTAAATAATTAAATAAATATTTTAGAAGAGATCGCTCGCCCCGTTGTGATCGAAACAGAGGAAGCATCAGGGACAGCAGGGATCGATCGAGAGACATGTACGATTAGAAAAGCCATACCAATTGCCCCACCTCGTTTCGCGGTAGATCAAGGGCGCTCCCCCCATGCAATTTAAATGGGAATTGACTCAAATTGGTGTCGGTCGCGACCTACTACCATAGTTTTATTCGTCTCTAATCTGCTGCAGTTAGTAAAAAAATGCAAATCACTGGTTTTGCCTAGTGACTGTACTAGAGTTCGAAATACGGGTCGCCGTCTCTTCATTTCACACGCACTCTAACCGGTCAGAGTGACGAGAGAGTGTGCGAAATGAAGAGACGGCGACCCATATTTCGAACTTCAGACTGTACCACTGATCTTGATGAATGGGATGATTGTTTAATTTGGCGATAGGTCGGATGATATATTCGATATGCAGCATTTATAAACGAGAGACAACTGTTCTGTAATAAGCGATATTCAGAAATGGTTCTCTTCCAGTAGGTTATCATCCGATCTAGTGCCATACAATTACAGTCATTACAATATTTAAATAACTATAATTACAGAGATCACCGCCGCTCACCCGCACGCAACGAGCGCGGAGATGGATACGGTCTGTCGAGGAGAGGTACGGTAATTTGATATTTCGTGAAGATGCCAATCTTCTCCACTGACTATAGCAATAGTGGGGCTGTGATTGTATCGAGCAATACGCTTCAACTAATTAGATGCCTGTCCACGCCGCAGGAGTGCGCAGTGACGCTAATTTGCGTCAGTGCGCAACCATATAGGGGTTCATTGTCCATGAGTGGTCAGACTTCATGACCACTTCATAACTACATGGTTGCACACCGACGTAAATTTGAGTCACTGCGCAAAAACCCGACTCCAGAGCTGGACACGTATGACTGGGACTAACTACAGAGCGAAACGTCCCACTCATTCGCTGTCTTTATGTTTTTGTATTGCCCCGTGCATCCAAGTTTTCCCATAAATAGTCCAAAATTGTCGCCGCCAGGGTTGAACTGGTATGAATGTCATCTTCAAATGAAAGTGAGTTACTAATCTGACTAAGGTGTTCGTTGTAGGACGTGCGCGTCTGAATCGGGCGTCTGTTGGTGGTGAATCTGCAGGACAAGCAGCTGCCATGGCACTACAGGTGAGAGGAGAGGAGAGGGTTGCGGCATTCGTTCAACAGGATACGGTAGTTATCGATCTAAGCAATACGATAGTGATTTCAGAATCTGAACGAGCGATCGGAGAAGTTGAATGCGACTGAGAATCTGAAGAACTCAACGATGAATATGGCATCTCGATCAGACAAGATTCGGTTCTTTAACTTGTATAGATTGTTTATCGTTAGTGCTTTCATGATAATAAATATTGTTGTACATGCTCAACTGAAGAATCAATAATGCAACGAACCCGAGCACTAATTGTGGTGAGGGTGGCATATTGAAGGGGTCAAGATTATCATGCTCATCACCAGGCAGGCAGAGTTGGCTATTCGGGCGTCGTAGTAGCCAACACTACAGGCAGTCACCAATGGGTAGATCAGACAGTATGAGTAGGCTGTATACCATATCCATCGATACCTATTGTCTCTCGGCCAACCCCTCAATTTCTTGCTCGAGAAGGTTAAGACGACCTATCCATTTCCTTCTCAGCTGTGAGTAAGCGCAGTTGCTTCGCAGGAAGCTTGCAAGTGACACAAGATCGTGTCTCTATTCAACTTGGAGCAAAACTAAGCAATAATTGCCAACTGATAAAGCTCGTGACGCAATCAAAGCGCAATCTCGGCTGTTTACGCGCCTTTTAGCTGGCAAAAACTGTCTAGAATTACAATTCGAAACCCTATCAAGCGCAATGCTACACAATAAACTGAAAATAATAAAATAAAACTACCCAAAACTGCTGAAAAGTGCCCGGAAAATGGCGAAAAGTGAAAGTGAAGTAACAGCACGACATTTTCCGGCTTGAGTATCGTATTTTTCAATCAATGCGCTTTGCCCACCGTAATTTGGTATTCATAGAACACACCGTGTCGCGGTTCGAACTAAACGCCGGTTTCGTTCTGTTTTCGCGTTAAATAAATTTATTTAATTTTTTTGCTTTATGCTATTGAATTTAATGATCAAAAAGGAGCAAATTGAGGCATACTTCATTTTTGGGTATCGGGTCCCTTTAAGAACTACGAACATAATGCTAAGATAATGCTTGTTCATGAATCAATGCTAGATTCAAGAGAAAGAAATATTTATTTTTATCAACAGAAATATTGTGTCACTGACTAGAAACGAGCTTGAAACTTTTTGATGAGCTCATGAAACTCAATACAATGGTATTCTTAGTCCTTATTATCTGAAACACATCCGTTCAAGCCAGAAAATGAGTGGATGTCCCGTTCAGTCAGAAAAAAAACTATTCATCCGTATCGTCTTCTTCGGTCATATTTTGGTCAGCACTTCCGTTCCTAAAGGTATTCTCTGATCTCTCTCCCGTCTTCATCGTCAGAAGGTTACTGTAGATGCTTTCGAATACTGTACTATTCACTACTCGATAATTACCGTAACCTACCTCCAGATACCGTACCTTTTGGTATTTATGTCCCTAGTTGTGCTCTTCTGTGCTTTTTTTCCTTCGTCTCCGATTTTTCTTCAGTCTTCAGAGACCATTAAAGCCTTTCTCATCTTTTCCCTTTCATAATCATCATCATCCCCTCATTTTTCTCCCTCGTGCTATGAATTTTAGATCAGAAAACCAAAACATGCGCACCTGGGAATGACATAACGGACTAGGATTCACCGTTCAAAATCCCGGGTTTCATTTCGGCATGAAAAGCCGTTTTGTCATCACTAATACGCACAATCTTGTAGTCCTCGGAGAGATCCACAACATCCCTATTAAGCGCGCATTTATTTCGAAGTGTCAAGATGCCCCCCTCTTGGGTTCTGAGTCTATCTCTCCTCACTCTCGATAGGCACACATCTGATGACGGAAAATCTGCGTGTTCCCTCGCTAGTCAGACAAACGAGAGAGCATGCGAATTGAGGAGGGTCGGGTTCCCCGATTCGTAATCACAGATGTGTGTCTTCGAGAGATTGGGATGTGAGGGGAAGCCCCTATTCCGATCTTTGGCGACTTGTGAGCTGCTCAGCAGTGGCAAAGCCTCGTTCTCACGAGTTTTCTCTGCAGTGATTTCGTGATATAGTCTGGGTTTTGATTCCACTTTTTCGAAAATACAAACCTTCCTTTCCTTAATACTTTCGTGTCAGGGCTTTCTTGTTGTGTCAGATAGGTTTCACCGCGTCTTCAAGATTCCTCTTTCCCGAGCGATGACAGTATCGTTTCGATATTTCCAATAAAAATATTATTATCGTGCTTGAATTTCGTCGAAGCATGCGGAGCAAACGAATTTGCTGATTGTTGCAAAAAAGCGGCTTTCGTGGTAAGACCTTTCTCACTGTTGAATGTTCGTCTCTCGCGCCTAATCTTCCATGCAAAATGCCGTGTGTTGCACAAAAAATCCTGCAGAAGGGACGCTAATAACTAGGTGTCATGTCCTTAGAGAATCTTTTGAGAATCGCATGTTTTGAGTGCACTCGTCGTGCCAAAGATCATATTTCTGGCGTCATTTCTCGAGTTTCGATCCTTCCCCCTCCTCTCATCTCCCCATCCTCGTCTAATAACTAACTATCTATCGCCTCTAACTAAGGTCGCTCGCACCCAATGTGATATATGTAGCGATCACCCAACATCCGAGACATGTTTATACATAGTCAAATATTTTAATAAAAATAATAAATAATAATAATAATAATAATAATTTATCATGCATTTTCCTTCCTTCCTCCCCCATCCTCTCGTCGAATAACTAACTATCTATCAAGACTCTCTAGCGAGCACATCTTTCCTTCTCATCTCTTTCCCATCTCTCTCTCTCCCTCTCACTTGTTCCCCTCTTTTCACCACGGCAACTCGCATCATATTGCTCCACCCCCAGGGCGTCTCTGAGAGACTACGACGATTGGCAAACGTCGAACGCCATTCTGCACCACCAGGCACACCATGTCCGCCACACCATCGGAGGAGGAGGACTCGACGCCCTCATGGAGGCGCAAGAAGAAAGAGGACAACTTCAACTACTTGAGCACCTTCTTTTCGAAAATCTATTCGAGTGTGACCTTCGAGGATAGGGTTCGTTGTTTTCTACATTATATTATAATATTAAATTAAATATATTCGAATGTGACAGTGAGCGATAAATTTTGGTGTTTTTCTCAATTGATTTCGCGCTCATTGATTAGTAACGAGTGAGCAGTATCTTACAGAATACGCGAAACATATCCAAATGAGAAAATAATCTGATTTAAAACAACAACAAAAAACCACCAATTTCAAATAGTCTCAAAAGTAGACTTTTTTCAACATTCTTGTTTTATTTCTTGTTTTACAGGTGCCAATGCTCCCTTCTGGCACGAAATGCAATGGAAACCTTTACGAACTACGGACGCTTTTCAACAAGGTTGTTTACATCTTATTAGGCGTTTGTAGTGATGCCGTTTCGGTGATCGACTCTCTTCATTTTGCACACTTTTTCGTTTCTCTGACCGGAAATATAGCGTGTAGAATGAAGAGAGTGGAAAACCGAGACGACTTACTTTTAGGCGTGAGTACTTAGTCGCATTAGCCTCCGAATCCTTCGTGTCCTTCGCAGAAATTTAAGTTGTTTTCAGCACTCCATGACATACGTCACAATCCCTATCACTTTTCAAAAGCTACTTATCAAACTTCTCTTATAAGATGATAACTACTTCATATTTAAATATATCTAAATAAATAAAATATATAAATATATTTAAATAAATAGTATTCTCAGAAGCAGCAGGTCCACCCGAACAACAGTTCCGACCACTACGAGTACCCTGTGCAGTGCGAGCCGTCGACCTCGAGAACCGATCGATACGAACACATGTATCCGTACGCTCGGTGCCCGACCCAGGTAGGAACCAGGATCCAGAAAGCAGTATCCATAAACAAGGATCCAGAAACCAGGATCCCGGAACTAGGTTCTCTGACCAGGAAAGAGTGTGCTGAATGAAAGAACCACGATCGAAACTACCAGAACCCAAGGTAAGCTAAGCTTGGTTTCAGCACCCGACCAAGCACGAGGAGAAGAGTGGCAATGGAGGGAAGAGGCTGCTGAAGATCAAGAGATTCGGAAGGAATAAGAAGGAGGTGATGACGCTGAGTGTGAGTTTTATTTTTTAGTTTCTTCATTAAAGGTTGAAATGGCGTTTGAGATGTCAGATGTGTGTTAGAGTAATAGAAACTCTTAGAAATCTAGCTCTTTGATGATTGCCTTATTTGTTTTCGACCATCTTCTTGACTTGAACTTCTGATTTCGTGCGACCGATGGGAAGGGGCTTCCCAGACCCGGACATATTGGAGTTCAGACGTACTAAGCCTAGCCTAACTATAAGCGCAATCGAGTCTGAGCCCCTCTCAACCCGGAACCCTGGGGGCTCTCGGATTAGATGGGGTCCAACCCGGAACTATCGCGGGTTATCACAAATCCTCTCAAATTCTCGTAACACCCATCGCAAAAAGGATGAATGAGATCTTTGTGATTGCTGAAATCCGATAATCTTGTGATTTCTACAGCAGATAACACGATTAGTGGAGCATTTGCGTCATGCGTAATTATTTCCTTACTGATGAAGGCCGAATCTCACACAAATATGATTGTGACATGAATTTAGAAGAAAATAATGATACAACTTCAATAAATTTTATTTCAAGCCTACGCCCATGGCTTTTTTTAATGTTATTTTTTTAACAAAAAAGGAAAAGTACGGAAAATTAAAACTTCCAATTGGAATATTCCAGGTGTCTTCCGAGTCGATCACAAGGGAGCTCACGTTCGAGTACTGCCGACCGCTCAACATCAATAATGTGCCAGGAATGAGCGAGTGGAAGGTGAGATCCGTAGTCTTTAGCCTAGTCTTAATGCTAAGTCCAAGGCATAGTCTAGTTCTTAGAAAACATTGCATTAGTTTCCTTATTTACTTACCCCCATTTTCCATGTGACCCACATGATAAATCTATTATATTCTATAGTCCTAAGAGACGCTAGCCCTAGGCATAGTCTGTTGCTACTCAGTTCATCTGTTCCGAACACCGTTTTTGTAGATACAATTTAGATTTTTAAAATTTTTTTTTAAATTTCAGAGTCTAACAAAACGGGAACAGCCGAAAACGATTACTCGAGGCACGTCCGTGTGTTCTAATGAACCAGGTACAGACTGTTTATTAGGAATGTTTGCCTCTCTCCATTCCACTCACTATCTCACCCGTCAGAGAAACGAGATAGTACACGAATTCGAGAGAGTCGGATTTGCCATCGCTAGTACAGACTGTGCATGAGAGTGTGCATGAAAATGCGATACAGAATGAGAACATAAATGGTTCCGTCTTGGACTCAACTTGCACTTACTTTCCACGGTTGAGTTCATGTTTGGCAAGTTTAGACTTGCACCAGAGTATCTTGTTTTTCACAGACCTGTTGGCTTTGCGTCACGCGGAAAATTGTGTGTTGTGACGGGCTTCAAAACTCTGAGAAACGTTGCTTGTTTTCCTCCTTCTCCGCACTGATTGGCGCATCCTCAAGTTCACGAGTAGAGATGGAGAGCCTGCTCTCCTCATTCTCCATGCTCTCTCGTCGCTCTAACCGACGAGATATCGTGCAGAATGAGGAGAGACGCTCTACTTTCTGAGAAGTGGCTTCATTTTTCTGCCCTTAAGATACTTCTTCAGGGAAATGCTTGAGCGAGAACCCGCGTTAGCCGCTAATTGCACTTCCGGATATCAGGCGAGATTTCCCGGCGTCAATATCCGGCTTTGCAGGTCCGGCCCGGTACACCACGGCGCATCTGGTGGACACGATCAAGTGGAGGAGGTTGGAATGCATTTTAATGATAAATCGACAAAAAAATAGTGGAGAGAATTGGAATAAGTTGGAATTGACTTTTAAAAGTATATTTCAGGCCGGATTTTGTGCACGCAACCGCCTCCAAGAAGCTTGTCCTGGTCGTGGATCGTTTCGACAAGGAAAAGTGGCATGTAAGATCTCATTCCACAGCTTTACACTCCCTCGTCTGTCTAACGGGCGAGAGAGTGTGTAGGATGAGGAGAGCATTTATTACCAAGCCGTCTCTATTACGCACACTCCTTCGTATGTCTCACAAACGAGGAAAAAATGCATAAAGTAAAATCCGAATTTGCACATCCTTCAGTCAGCCTTCCTCGACAATCCGGGCCTTAGGCCTACCTTTCATCATTAGGAAATTCCTCATAAAAGTAAGGTATACAAGGCTGCAAAATGCAAGCATGGCTTCGCTTCGTTTTCTCCTGCGAAATCGCTTCTAGCTTGCATCTCTGATCTGATAATCTGGTTGTTTACCTCATCAGGGGAAGAATTGGTCGGGGGAAAGAAAGTCAGTTCCCGTTTCTGCTGTCTCCCTTCTGCACAGTCTCTCGTCCTTCTCACAGATGAGAGAAACGCGGGGTTTGATCGCTTGCAATGGTGAACATACGGATTGCCGCAAAGAAGGGAAAGGGGGGTGCACATTAGCAAAACACCTTTCGACTTTATCTCTATCCCTTTCGGCGAGATAGTGTGCAGAGGAGTGAGATTGAAAAACCGAAACGTCGTCCCAAATGGGGGAATCCCGAGGTTTGGCCGTTTGAAATGGCGAAGGCACGGATTGCTATAAAGTCGGGACATAGACATTAGTAAAAGTCCTAAGGATGTCGGATTTAGCTCTCTCTCTGTATTTCACACACTATCTTGTCTGTCTAACCGCAATAGTGTGCGCACTATATTTCCAAATCGAACATGACACGGAAAAGCTACGTCAGATAGCCTAGACAGGGGCAAAAAGTAGTAAATGAAGAAGCCTAGACAGAAAATATTGACCTTATCTCTTGATTCGCTAGTACACCCGATATGAACGCGATGAGCCGGGGAGTGCTGAATCTCAATAAAAAATGTCAAAACAATACCAAATTCTTTCCTCAAACCCCACTACACACTTCTTGCTAAACGTGTGTATGTATGTAGAATGAAAAAAAATAATAAACAAAACTTTCCATGGATACTCGAATCTCAGCTATTTCAGATCTTCCACATGGGACCTCTCGCTTATCTCACAACCGACGAAACCATGAATATTGGAGTGAGACTAATACACAGAGTGTCAAAGTTGCATTTCCGTGGCGCGGCGCAATTGTGAAACGTATCTCATTCTTCACATTCTGATCGTTCAGTGCGGTCGGAATAGAGGGAATGGAAAGCAGGAAAGGCGGGAAATACATATCTCTTTGATACGATAAATCAAAGGATTCAGTGAAGCGATGTGACAAAATGCTTCCGAATCATTTAGAGACTTTTTTGGAAGCACAAGTAGCTTCTACACGCATTTCCGATTTTCGCTATTTTCTAGCCGATTTTCTAAGAAGCTGAACAGATGGAAAATTGACATTAATACCATTTTCGGAATCACCATGACCAGCTCTACAATTGCACGTGTTCAGAATTTTGAATTTCGTTTTTGTTTTCGAGATATTTGAGAAAATTCATGATTTTAAACAGTTTATCTAGAATAGCTCAAAAACAAAAACAAAATCAAAATTCTGAACACTTGCGATTGTAGAGCTGTTCATGGTGATTCCGAAAATGGTACTAATGTCAATTTTCCATCTGTTCAGCTTCTTGGAAAATCTGCTGGAAAATTGCGAAAATCAGAAAATGCGTGTAGAAGTGCTTCCAGAAAAGTCTCTCAATGATTCAAAAGCATTTTGTCACATCGCTTCACTAAATCCTTTAATTTATCGTATCAAATAGATATGTATTTCCCGCCTTTCCTGCTTTCCATTCCCTTTATTCCGACCGCATTGATAGATTAGAATGTGAAGAATGAGATACGTTTCACAATTGCGCCGCGCCGCGAAGAACAAAGGAATTTCGCTCTTTGACACGCTGTGTAATAAGAAATTCAAATACAATTAAAGTATACTTAAAGAATAAAACAGTCTAATTCCAGGACTACTTCGACTACGGTTTCTCTGAGATGTTGGACGATCAAAACATGCTCTTCTGGAAGAGAGGAGGCGGCAGAGTAAGTTTTTTTTTCTTGTTCACAAAGCCAAAAATGTAAAAAGACTAACTTTTGGGGCAAAAACTCTCTAGCCTTCCTATCATCTCAAGAAGACGTGAATGAAAATTCCAAGCAATCATAGTGTCTCTGGAACAGTTTTGAAAGCTTTCTTGTTCCGTGTTCTGGTATCTTTCATATTATCGAGTTTCCGAAACGAACCAAACTCTTGTGCGTGATTTTCTCGTATTTTATCAACAGAATGAACTAATTTTCGAAAATGAATCCGTTACATCCGGATGAGGCTCCGAAATATGGATGCTGAATCTTTACAATTGCTAAAATAAAATCTTAGGATTCAGAAGAGGCCCATAAATAAGCCGAATCTTCATAGATTCCGCGAAATGCGAGGGCGGAGTGAAACGAAACATTTTCTATGGATTCTTTCTCGAATTATGACGATGGACTTGGGTTTCGCCTCTCAAATATAATATTGGCGCTGTGAAAAAGAGGGGATGTCCGACGCGAGCTCAAAGAAACAATGTCAAAACTTTGAGATATCGTCGAACCTAAGGGATAGATAACTAAATTATTAGTTAATTGAAATTATTTCAGATAGCCATGGTTCACACGGCGTATTGCTACTTCACCTCGACCTCGTCAACCGTGACTATCTACGAGCTGGATTTGGCGGTGGGTTATTTTATTATTTTTTTCAGTGGCCACGACTCAACAACTGTTTAATTCCAAATTCAACTGTTTTTGTGAGACCTCTGAAGCATACTTGGTACTCGACACTAAAACTTTAAACGCTCATCCCGCACACTCGCTTGCCGGTCGAGCGTTCGAATGGGGGTGAGAAAAATGAATTAGCTTTTAAAATATTTCAGAACTCTAGGTTAGCCCTAAATGACCGACTGGTTGACAGACAAATGCACCACTCATTTATTTGTATTTTGTATTTTTTCAACCTGCTGCAAAACTGGAAACCCCCGAAGTTACAGCTTTTGAAAGCCCTTCGAAGCACACTTGAAACATGAACTGACTGAAGAGTTTGAAACACAGCGTGCCATCGAAGGCAAAATGTGCCATTTGCATGGCGGACTTCTCGCGTGTTCCGTTCCATTCGGGGGTAATGGGAACGGTGAAACAGATGCAAAATAACAGAGGTAAATCAAGAATTGTAAGTGAAATAACTAAAAATTAGATATGAAAATCCAAATGTGATACACCCAAACGGTTTTGTAATGAATGAGGAGGCTACTTCTCTATTTTTGTAATTTTTGATCAGCTTACAATCTCTCTGTGTGCGTTTCTCTGATTTTTCAACGTTCACTTGGGATTAACTTTGTGAATTTTTTTGAAAACCCCGGCTCCATTATTATTTTCTGAATCTCAACGTTCGAAACTGATGTCGTTTCATTCCGCACACTCGCCAGTTACTCGACAGGTAAAAATAATGAATAAGAAGAAGATAGTATTGCCCGTGTTTTCATCTCTGATTGTGTGTTAGTGTCCTTATTACAATGCAACGCAACGACCACTGTTAGTAACAGAAGAAATCCGCATTTCTGAACTCTGCGAAACACACTTTTTTTATTGAATCGGATTGTTGGAAACTCGATGGTTCAGTGGAAAATACTTTATCAGAGAAGCCGAGGATTTATACACAGGGGGGATTGCGGGGGTGAAGGGAGAGAAAAAAGAGTGCTCAGAGGCAAAGGCAGAGGACAAGATAGATGATGAATCTAGATAACCACTATTCTTAGAGACTACAGAGTGTGTTTCTAAAGATCACCGATCAGATGATCGGAGACACGGATGATATCTCTTCATCTCTCAAAGTGTGGGATGAAACGACCACTAGTACGAGCTCTAGCTATCAATTGTTGGTTTTGCACGCTAACAATTATTTGCGATATTTAGTTACTGGACTGATAATTTTATATTATTTTCTACTGGAAAGCGCTAGGGTACTGCTGAGTACTTGCTTCACTCGCTTTTGTAAATCCTCTGAAGCATATTCGGGCTGCAAACATATCAGAACTTTTAAAAAGATTTATTGTATGATAGTTAATTTAAAAATTCTTTAATTTAACAAAATAATTTAATTCAAGATCTACTGGGTCGCGCACGACGATCACTTCGTCTACTTTGGCGGGCAGGAGGCCAAGCAAGTCCGACCCAAAGGTGGGCTCACCCCCCCCCCCCCCCCCCCCCCCAATGTTCATTATCACTTCGAAATGATTGCTGCAGGCGCCAAGGTTTCGCTGCCGGCTCCGCGCAATGCGCCCTTCGTCATTTACTGCACCAAGATTGGTGAGTAAGGAAGGAACTTTGAACATTGGGGTTTGGAGAATGTAGTGCTCTATCCATTCCGGACACTCTATCATAGGTTCTATTTTGGAAGAAATCATTTCTATTCAGACGCTAAATACCACGGTCGCGAGCTGCGTCTGCTCTGGCGGTCCCGTCCCACTGATCAGCCACAACTACAGCCATTCTCGGCCCGATCGACCGTTTCTAGGAGGGAGCAGCAGCCGGAGAGGGATTGTGAGCATTAGTGATGATAAATAGGCATCAGACTCTCCTCGTTTCGCATGCTCTCTAATGTCTCTGACCGACGGAGAGCGCTCGAATTGAGGAGAGGTGATTTCGAAACAATATTTGTACGTATGATATCCCTTCTCGTCGTGCCATTGAAGTGTCAATCAACAAACACAAATAGGCACTGTCCATGAAACATAACTCATCGTTCATCGCGCAACGCTGTTAGGAACTATTGGGTTGAGGAATAAGTAACGCTCGTTTTTTCTCTCTGACTTTAGAACCCTCGTGCTCGCTCTTTTGTTGTTGCCGTCTGCCACCCTGTTTACACTGGAGAGAGGGCCCCTCGGGCATTCCACACATGTTTTCGATTCAGTTCTCCCTAGTCTCCCAGGCGAGAATGCCGCACAATTTCGTCCCCGACCGAATTCACATTCGGAACGTGATGCTCTTTCTCTTTCTATCTGGCTTGAAACCGCCCGCCATTCATGAACAACTGGAGCAGGTTTACCCCACACATACCCCGCATGTAACCACCGTGAGAAAGTGGGTAGTCAAATTCGAGAAACACGACTTTTCCCTCGAAGATGAAGACCGACCCGGTCGCCCCATGGAGTTGGACCTCGATCGATTGCGTTCTGAGGTGGAGGCTGACCCGTATCTCACTACGCGCGATCTTGCTGACTTCCTTGGGGTCGACCAAAAAACTGCCTTGAATGGACTTCACGCGATTGGAAAGAAGTGGAAACTCGGGAGATGGATCCCCCATGACCTGACCGACTATGACAAGGATCGCCGAGTGGACATGGCTTCGACTCTTCTCACTCTGCATCGCCGGTTTGATTGGCTGGACAATGTCATCACAGGTGATGAAAAGTGGGTGCTCTACGACAACCATGAGCGCATGAGACAGTGGGTCGGAGAGGACCAAAAGCCAGCAGATGTCCCCAAACCCGATTTGCACCCCAAAAAAGTGATGTTGTGCATCTGGTGGTCAGTGCGGGGAGTGGAGTTCTGGGAACTCCTACCCGAGGGGACGACTATCACGGCAGAGGTCTACACTCTTCAGCTACGGAAGCTGAGACTCGCTGTCGAACAAACACGCGGGAAGGACGCTCGAATCTACTTTCAGCACGACAACGCCCGCCCGCATGTCGCAAGAAAGACCAAGGCTGAGCTGGCGGGCTATGGCTGGACTGTCCTCCCCCACTACTCACCCGACCTTGCCCCCTCCGATTACCACCTCTTCTCAGACCTCCAGCGTTTCCTCAAGGGACAGAGCTTCAAAGACCGAGCAACTATCCAGACCGTACTGACCAACTATTTCAAGAACCAGCCCCAGTCCTTCTATCACGAGGGCATCCACAAGCTGCCTGGTAGATGGCAGAAGGTCATCGATGCGCATGGAGAATATTTTTAGATTCTATCGTGCTTTGTAAAGTTTTATGATAAAGTGAAAAAAAAATTCAAAAACGAGCGTTACTTATTCCTCAACCCGATACATTAATCTCTGATCTTTGATCTTTACAGCACGCCAAAGCAGCGCGCGCTCTCGGAGGAGCTCATTCACCGAGAGGAGCTTCCGAATATCTGAAGGTAATTTTTTAAAAATATTTTTGTTTGAACGAGGAATGAGGAGTGAATTGATTCATATCGAGCTTGAGCAAGTAAGAGTGACTACTGCAACATATCTGCTACGAATGAGATTCTTTTGCGGTTTTCCAAAGACAATTATGTTAAAACAAAATGGGGAGCCATTTTTCTTAAAATCATCGTAAATCCCCTCGTTTACGTCTTTCTTACTGTTAACTCAAGTCCGAAATTAATTTTGAGAATTACAATCACGCAGATATGAGGTCGTTTGGGTAAGAATCGATCAAATCCGACCAGCTTTGGCACAGCTCAAAAATATCGATTCCCTGAAACTGTGTGTTTTGGGGTTATCGAGGGTGCTGAAGACGATGGTCATATCCATTTTACCCTAGATGCCTCGTTGGCTCCAGATGGCGTCACGTCGAAATCACGTTTTTGCGCGATTCTCGGCTCCTGAGGGGGGGGGCTAATTTTAGGCTAAAATTGTTTCATTGCATGGCGAAGACGCCTGTCTAGTTCATTTTTCATGATTTTGAAAATAAATTTAACAAATCGACATTTTCACAGAGTCATTTGTGCCCTGAGCGACCAACATAGATCGATCGGGCGTGACGAGAGGATTCTAAATCTATAATATCTTCTTGAAAAACAGTCTGCAAAAAATTTGCGCTAACATAAAGTGATCGGAATCGGCCAGGAAACGAGAGTCTCTCCTCTTCCCTCCCCTTCCCCGGCCCTTTTCCCGGGTCGCATGGGCGAGAGAGTGTGGGGAATCGAGAGAGCGCGCATGGGAGGAAGGGGAGGGAAGGAGAGTGACTCTCGTTTCCTGGCCGATTCCGATCACTTTATGTTAGCGCAAATTTTTTGCAGACTGTTTTTCAAGATGATATTATAGATTTAGAATCCTCTCGTCACGCCCAGTGCACAAATGACTCACAAATGACGCTGAATGACGCTGGTCGCTCAGGGCACAAATGACTCTGTGAACATTTCGATTTTCAAAATTTATTTTTGAAAATCATGAAAAATTAACTAGACAGGCGTCTTCGCCATGCAATTCTACCCCAGAAACAATTTTAGCCTAAAATTAGCCCCTTCAGGAGCCGAGAATCGCGTAAAAACGTGATTTCGTCGTGACGCCATCTGGAGCCAACGAGGCATCTAGGGTAAAATGGATATGACCATCGTCTTCAGCACCCTCGATAACCCCAAAACACACAGTTTCAAGGAATCGACCTTTTTGAGCTGTGCCAACCCTTGCTCGAAAATAAGGCGAACGGCCCATATGCGCTTTCACTTTTACATCGGGAAAATGACCTGCATTATTATTTAACCTTTCGGCCATGACGAATATTGCGATCGCTTTCTTCAGAGAATCCTTGTATGTCTCCTCTCCTCGCCTCCTCTCCCTCTCCCTCCTCCTCCCATTCCGAAGATGTCCCTTCCTCCTCCTCCGGCTGCACGACCGCACTGAACAGTTGGCACTCCGTCCTGGCGTGGTACGGTATTCATTATTGATTAAAGTTACGGTATTTATTAGATCCATGTTGCGGTGGATTATTGATTGGGTTACGGTAATTGTGAAATTTTGCGCATACTGTACTTTTCCTCCTGACCTAAATGTCAAGTTACGGTAGATTATCGATCGGAGTTACCGTAGATGTCGGCTCAAGACTATTCAAGAAGTCTTAAGGATCACAGGTTCTTCGGATATCGGTTCTAAGAGCAATGAGATCCCGCAGGATGTATGCCTCTCAATCTAAAAGTTGCCTGGATGAACCACTGTACAGTAGTGATGCTAATCCAATTATTTTCTATTGTCTCTGTCGACCCAAATTACTTGGATTTGGGTGAAGGCATTGGGCCCAATTAAGAGACCGGCTCTGTTATTTTTCACCTTGGTCCGGACATCCGCCAGGACTTTCGATTCAGGCCTTCATACTGCTATCATAGAAGGGTGCAGTAACCTTGATTGCAACAGTGCGTAAATTGGCGCCCCTCATTCCTAACGCGGCCCGCCAGGTGCTCGCAAAGGTCGAAAAATGGCCAGAAACATGGTTTTTGATAACAAGTTAGATCTGAAATTCTTTTTTCTTTATACTGGTCTACTCTAAAAACCAAAATATCACTGAAAAAGTTCGATTTACTTCTGCTCTAAATATATTTTTTCAATCAAAAAATGTATATTTTGACTAATATCACCACTAGTGTATCAATTCCGCCCCTTGCTCTCCATCACAAATTGTAGTTTGTGCAATGCTGTGACCAATAAGTGCTGGGTATTGAAGTTCTCGGTTTTCAAAATGACGAAAAAATTAGATTGAATCCAAAAAAGGCCGATTTTAACCGTTTTTCGATCACAACTTTTTTCTTTCATTGTTTCATGAGCTATAATTAGTCAATTCGGATTCTACTCACAAAACTACGTCGGAAAAAAATTTGTCAGATTTTTCCGAGACGAAAATTTTTACACTTTTTTCATGACCCCGGGTTCATGGTCATTTTTTGGTCGAAAATTCGAAATTTCAGAAAAATATGACTATAGGGATTTCAGACGTGTTTTTGAGCGTAGAGCACGATTTTCACTACTAGAGCTCACCAAAATGCAAAAGAAAAAAGTTATGTACGAAAATCCGAAACGTTTCAGTTTTTTAGCCATAACTTTTTTATTTTACATTTTGGTGAGCTCTAGTTTGCGAAATCGGTCTCTACGTCCAAAAATACGTCAGAAAAACCTATAGGCATATAATTCTGAGACTTCGACTTTTTGACCCTCGATACCGGGGTCATGAAAAAGTTGAAAAAAATTTGCTTCTTAATTTTCTTTCCATAAGTGTTTCTGACGTATCATTGTGCGAAGAGTGCGAATTTTTGGTTTAGAGCTCACCATATCACCACAGGAGAAAGTTCTGATCGAAAATATTGGTAAAATACCATGACCACGGTATCGAGGGTCAAAAAGTCGAAGTCTCAGAATTATATGCCTATAGGTTTTTCTGACGTATTTTTGGACGTAGAGACCGATTTCGCAAACTAGAGCTCACCAAAATGTGAAATAAAAAAGTTATGGCTAAAAAACTGAAACGTTTCGGATTTTCGTGCATAACTTTTTTCTTTTGCATTTTGGTGAGCTCTAGTAGTGAAAATCATGCTCTACGCTCAAAAACACGTCTGAAATCCCTATAGTCATATTTTTCTGAAATTTCGAATTTTCGACCAAAAAATGACCATGAACCCGGGGTCATGAAAAAAGTGTAAAAAATTTCGTCTCGGAAAAATCTGACAAATTTTTTTCCGACGTAGTTTTGTGAGTAGAATCCGAATTGACTAATTATAGCTCATGAAACAATGAAAGAAAAAAGTTGTGATCGAAAAACGGTTAAAATCGTCCTTTTTTGGATTCAATCTAATTTTTTCGTCACTTTGAAAACCGAGAACTTCAAAACCCAGCACTTATTGGTCACAGCATTGCACAAACTACAATTTGTGATGGAGAGCAAGGGGCGGAATTGATACACTAGTGGTGATATTAGTCAAATATACATTTTTTGATTGAAAAATCATATTTAGAGCAGAAGTAAATCGAACTTTTTCAGTGATATTTTGGTTTTTAGAGTAGACCAGTATAAAGAAAAAAGAATTTCAGATCTAACTTGCTCGGTTAAGAAGTTATGAAAACCACGTTTTTGGCCATTTTTCGACCTTTGCGAGCACCTGGCGGGCCGCGTTAGGAATGAGGGGCGCCAATTTACGCACTGTTGCAATCAAGGTTACTTCACCCTTCTATGATAGTAGTGTGAAGGCCTGAATCGAAAGTCCTGGCGGATGTCCGCGAAATCGCCAAAATGCTAAAAAATAACAGAGCCGGTCTCTTAATTTGGTTTTTGAGCAGGAATTGGTTTGGCATCCCTAGTGCAACCATTGCAGGTTCGACGGCGCTCGAATTTGCCTGGTCAGACCGCACTTTCCACTGGATTCGAGTGGATTGCAGGTGAGAGATCGAATAGTGCTCTCTCCATTCTGCGCACTTTCTCGTCGGTCAGAGAAAGGACAGAGTGTGCAGAATGGAGAAATCGTGGTACGTGCTTCGGATTGTTGGTTTTTGACCGGAATTTGTAATGCTAAAGTTCTCTCCGGCCGGTAGCGTGTTTTGGGAAAGAAACCTCAACAGTTTCGAGTTTCGAACCCACAACCAAAGGTTAGAGAATTATGTTTCAAACAGTTCATAAAATACAATTACTCCGACTCTCAGCAGTTTTGCATTGACATACATTGAAAAAAATACCAATAAATTAGCAGACAGTCGATCGCGGTTACGGTAGATTATTGATTGACTAGTGATGACATAACGGCTTTGCTTGCCGGTTTGAAGCAGACTTCAAGCCGGCTTCTTCAACGGTGAAGCCGGCTTGCCGAGTTCGTTTTGTCATTACTATTATAGACGATAGTGTGCGGAAATAGGAGAGACTTTCTATTCGATCCGACATCCCTTCTTTGCAGTAGGGATGGAAAATCGGCATCCTACTCTCTTCAAATCACACGCTCTCTCGTTTCTCTGATCGACGAGAGAGTGTGCAGAATGGAGAGAGTCGAAATCCGAAACAGCATCCCTCCTTTGCAGCAATCTTCTGGCCAGCTGCAGAGACAGTTCTTCGACATTGCCACGGCGCAGCTGAGCGAGATCCAGACACTGACCTACGAAGTGGGTTATGGTATCTTGGGGATTGTATCTGGTGATTACAACCGGAGGTTACTGTAGCTTGAGGTTACTGTAGTTCATGTATATGATCGCGGGATAGAGTATCTTGGTCGATGATGCTTCATGGTCACGATAGCTTGAGATGATTGTAGATGGAGGAAACGGAAGCTGAAGGCTATGGTAGAACTATCATGGCCTACTGTTGCTGACAGATTAATTCAATACAATGGTCAATCACTGACTTGTTTGAGTCATGCCAAGATTACGAGGTTATGATAGGAGAGGTAGGTTACTGGAACTCGGGGCTACTGCGGCTGGGGTTACTTTTCGTTGGGAGTAATTCATTGAAGCTCGAGAGAGGATTCCGTAATTGTATCGAGATTACGGAAAGAGAAGTGCGATCACTCGAGTTGTCGAATGGAGGTAGTATTCCCTGTTCCGTACACCCTCTCGCCTGTCAGAGAGAGAGAGAGAGAGAGTGCAGAATGGAGAGAGCTACTTGTCGGCAAACTATTGATTATATTTGCAGGGTCCGACTTCCTTCTGGAGCTCGCGTAATCCGCACACCTCGGTGAGCCAGGAGGAATTGAGAGCCGTGAGAATTTATTTTAACGATCAGATAGACCCAGTAGTATCAATGGAAATAGGATGTTATCGCTGTTCAACGAGTTGTGAAGCCTAAATGAACCTGCTTTGGTTTCACAATAATTGCTCATTTTTGTAATATGTTCCATCATGTGTCAGAGAGGTGGGCGGGACTAGTGAATATTTTTTAAAACTAGTGAACTAATGACAAACCCGCACACGGAGGAGTTGAGAGGGGTTAGTATGTTTTCGCATCACTAGAAGGAAAGAATCGTGAGGCACCAGCATCATTCTTTCTTGAACGCATAGTGAAACTTAGCTGATTTCGCGATCAAATTCGTAGTTTTCGCCTGCATTCAGAATCCCTGCAGCCATCTTGTGTTAGGCAGAGAGAGATAATTCGTTTTCTCTCACTATATTTCAAAGTAAACTAAACAGATCTACCATAACCCGCATATTCTTCTCAGGAGTTCCGTCCCTTCAAATCACTCATCATCCGCGTTCGCTCCACACTCGACAACGTGTGGCTGTTCGACCTCTCGGGCATGGTTGTAAGAAGATTTGTGGTGAGTTGACGAGATGGTTCGAGTTACCTATGGATAACGTTTCGTGTTGACTTGTGCTGATGCAATCACGGTAAGGAAGAACAGTAGAACATCGTGCGCTCTTGTATTAATCTACTAAAAGGATTATTTCGTCGGCGCATATACAAATTACGAGATTCAGAAATGTTTCACAATGCACTGAATAACGATTGTGTTTGACTTTTCACCATTATGCTTCCGGCGCATGTCAATGAAAAAATTTTCCGGTCAGAGATTGGACGATATTTGATCTCTTTTCTCCCTCAGATCCGCTCCCTCTGGCTTCCTCGCTCTCCCCTCTACGCGCTGTGCCACTCGATCACGGATGATGGGAAGCTCTTCGTGTGAGTTTCTTCTTTTTCTGGATTCCAAATGAGTGGCGGTCCAAAAACAGTTCTCTTCACCTAGTAATCCGGCCGGTCAGAGTATCATTTCTCCATTCTGAACATTCTGTAGTTGCTGACCGGCTTAAAAGTGTGCCGAATGAAGAGCCGATTAACAAGTACTGCACCTCTGGTCAACTAGTAAAATTGACAACTGCTAT
Organism: Pristionchus entomophagus; assembly: GCA_036245825.1. Taxonomy (NCBI): domain Eukaryota; kingdom Metazoa; phylum Nematoda; class Chromadorea; order Rhabditida; family Neodiplogasteridae; genus Pristionchus; species Pristionchus entomophagus. The sequence goes on from BTSX01000005.1 coordinate 10,608,057, forward strand.
TTGAGCTTATCGAGCGACAGTTCGGTGGGATAGATGCAAAGTTCGTTTGGTCACATCCATGATTCTGCAGATACTGCTCCACCGAGCGGGGCGGTCCTCTCGTCCGTCGTCGCGGCCTCAGTCGTCCCATCGATCCGCCCCATGCCGATCATTCGGTCATCGTGCCCCTGTCAGGTGTGTGACCCACCGAACTACTGTAATCTACCGAATCTCTGAAACTATCCTCTACGCATCATCTGTAGTGCACGACACAATAGCCAGCCTCAATCGTTGCAAGACGACTATAAAATGAAAGTAAAAAGTTCTTTTAAAATTTGTCTTTATTTAATTTTATGTGTATTCCAAGGTACAATCTCAAAGACTTTCTTGCGTTTATTAGAGGTAGAAAAATACTAAATGTTGCATAATTATGACGCAATAATGTGAAAAGTGGGTTTCGAGACCATAATTTCGAAAATCTCTAATTCAACAGAGGATGAAGATGAGAAATCCAGATTAAAACCACAGTAGGAAATGACGATGGAGCTCTATTTAAAAATAATGCAAGGGAGTTTTATAATTAGGCGACAGAAGTAGGTCAATTCTTTTCACTCTCAAGCATTTTCCAGAGGGTTGAATTTTTAGTTTTTAATTTTTGCGAGCTTAATCGATATCCTTTAAATAATAAGCTAATCGATATTCTTTGAATAATAAGTATTATTTCTGTTAATTTTAACTGAATGGCTTCTAACGATTATTGTCGCGAAAAGAAGAGGCCGTTTGTGTTAGGATCAACAAGTGGCTGGAACATCAAAAAAGTCCGATATGCTCAAAAGATGGTTCCTGGGGTATCTTTTGATTTAGAATCGACTGACGTTTCCAGTTTTTCGATAGATCCCTTCCGAACTGAGTTATGGCTCCATGTTCATTCGGCCAAATTCTTGTTTTTGGATAAAAACTGCCCCTGAAGGCCACAAATCTCGCACAACCATACCAGAATTTGATTCTCTACAAAATGAAAAAATTACAGGCTCTATCTTTTTTCGTTTAAGAGTTATGGTCGTTTTTTGACACAAGGGGTCATCCAGAAAAACACATCACTAGCAGATAGAAAAACTTCACCCGGTCATTTTAAGCCCCTGGGTCAAGGATTTGAACTGTGTAGAACTGAATTACATCGATTTTAGTGTCGGAAACCTCCGATTTTTGCTGTTTTTTGAGTACAACTTTTTTCTTTCACGTTTTCATGATCTCTAACATAAAAATTTGGATTCTACGTGAAAAAATACGTCAGAAAACCCTATAGTGACGTATTTTTGAGAATATGACTTTTTGACCCAAAAACGGAACCAGCACCAAAACCAGAACCAGAACCAGAGGTGAAGAAGTCATATTCTCAAAAATACGTCACTATAGGGTTTTCTGACGTATTTTTTCACTTAGAATCCAAATTTTTATGTTTGTTAGATTTTTATGTCATGAAAACGTGAAAGAAAAAAGTTGTACTCACAAAACAGCAAAAATCGGAGGTTTCCGACACTAAAATCGATGTAATTCAGTTCTACACAGTTCAAATCCTTGACCCAGGGGCTTAAAATGACCGGGAGAAGTTTTTCTATCTGCTGGTGATGTCTTTTTCTGGATGACCCCTTGTGTCAAAAAACGACCATAACTCTTAAACGAAAAAAGATAGAGCCTGTAATTTTTTTCATTTTGTAGAGAATCAAATTCTGGTATGGTTACTCGAGATTTGTGGCCGTTTTGACCCTTTCCGGGGCAGTTTTTATCCAAAAACAAGATATTGGCCGAATGAACATGGAGCCATAACTCAGATCGGAAGTGACCTATCGAAAAACTGGAAACGTCAGTCGATTCAGAATCAAAAGTTACCCCAGGAACCATCTTTTGAGCATATCGGACTTTTTTTGATGTTCCAGATCACAGGCGAACCCTTGTTGATCCTAACACATACGGCCTTCTAAATGTGTGGAAAATGGCGAGTTTCGTAATGATGATGCATTGCGTTTTGGAAGGTTGGAAAATCGTTCAAATTACATATTCTCTTAACTCAACTCACGGGAGACGGTAACCAGATTTTTAACTCACCGTGAAAGGTAAACTTTGAATACATGATTTTAGACTAAACAGCGTATTTCATATAAAGTGTAACGATCTTGATGGCTGAAGTAATGAAACTAAAGAGCAGTGATAAATCCATCCATCGCCTCTTAGCAGGACTCGAGTAATTTCTTTGCAAATGAGAAAACAATTTTCGAAATTTTTTAAATGAACTTTTGCCACACCCCAATACTATTTCGCCTTCTTTTCGAGCTACCGTACTTCTTACAGTATCCCTCCCTGATTCAGGAGTCCTTCGTCTGGAGGAGCTCTCCTCCTACCGTATCCTCGGCTTTATCGAGCGTGATTTCCGCTACGATATGCTGCTGAGGGACGTCACAAAGACCGACGAGTTGCTGCATATGTTCGGCCGGAAACCATACAGGGCGTGACCTTACTATGGTGTGTGTCCCCAAGTTGCCCCAAGCTTGGAGGCGACCCCCGATTCTACTAGATTTAATCTTGGGGACGCACACCAGCACACCACCAACAAGCACGCGTGGCCTAATGGATAGTGTCGGTTCGATCATCTTCTGCCAGTTTTATTGAGCGATATCTTTGTTTTATGTGAAGAAACTTTTCGGCTCTGGGTCGGATGATCACCGTCGGATGATAACCTGAAACATTCGTCTTTCACTAGGGTTAATATGATGCACTGAACAATCTCAGAAAATACTGGGAAGTGACAATGGTTTGGTTCTCATCCGATCGGTTATCATCCGACCTAGTGCGAATTATTTTTAATCTAACAAACCTCCCATCGCTCCCCACCCCATCCCGTCACCATTATATCATCATTCCAATATGTACAAGTATAAAACATCATCGTTTTCGAATAAGTCTCACAGCATTTCACTTTAAATTCAGCTAACAGAGGAAAGTGACATGTGAAAGGTTTTCCGGTGTTCAGCTCTATCTTTATTTCGCACAATCGATAGTTTGTTGAACTGAAGAGAGAGGGTACAATGGAGCGAATCATCATACACTTATCCTTTCTGTTAGTCTTAAGAATACTGGGAAGAATTACAAAAACACGTGCAAGACTTCGCTACGTTTTACTGAACGAGAACGAAGATTTTCATCCTCAATCCGAATAAGTTTCACTCGCTCTTCAAGGCATTGCCAGTGCGTTATTAGGCAGTAGCTTATCCTTCTTTTAAAAAAAAAACTCATTATTTTGTCACTTGAATTTGGTTTGCATTGGTCTCGAGTCAAACCCTTGTCTCAGAGTTCATAGATCTTCCAACGAACGAATTTTTTTTATCTGTTAAGCTTATTACACGTTTCTACCAATAAGCTCGAAAATGAAAATCTTCAACGGGGCGCTTCACTTACTCGAGATCTCACGGCTTTCATTGAGCCGTTATGTTCTGATATTCTAACAGCATAGGGCAAAATGCATTCAGTTGTTAACTAGTTCGCAACGTTATGGCACCTGCTAACGTGGATTTGATTTCGATCCAAGTATGTTTCGCACATTCTTGAAATGGTGACGAATTCGAGCATTGCAAAGTTTCTCAAATCGACATTCGAAAGATTAATGTTAAACAATCCCTGGTATTTCGTGAATCTAGTGCACTGGTTGAACTTTTTTAAAGCTCTTAAAGGGATCCACTACCCAAAAATTAAAATGTCCTGCCAGGCACCTTGAATTCAATGGCGAAAAGCAAAAAAATTAAATAAATTTATTTAAAGAGAAAACAGGAGAAAGCCGGGTAATAGTTAATTTTCGTTTCGTGCAGCGAGAAATATCACGATTACGGTAATGGAGACGCATTGATTGCAAAAATTAGGAAAATGTCGTGCTGTTCCTCGCTTTTCGTTTTCGACGCTTACGACACTTTTCAGAAGCTTCAGCTAGCTTTATCTTTATTTTTTTCAGTTATCTGTGTTGTATTTCGCTTTATACTGCTTTCAATTGTATTTCGTCACCGAACAAGCCGTTTAAACTGTTGGGAATCGGTCCAAAATACGCTTTGACTGAGTTGCAACCGTTTTCGTTCATGTTTATCGCTTCTATTTGCTTCCAGTATCATGGCTACCGTCGAATGCGACGTCTGTTGCCTACGCACTTCTCGTCCACGGACGATACCGAAGATAGAAGCACGGAGGAAGGAATGGCTGCTCCGTCTCAACCTCAACGAGGAGGAGAACAACGCACTAGAGGATAAGTGCATTCGGCTGCAGACGGAAGGCAAGCGAGCTCGCCTCTGCCATCGACATTTCCACGACGACAAGGACCAACTCCCCATCGATGTGAGTTCCTATTATTGATTCACACTTACTGCTTGCTCTTATGGCCTAAATTACGCCCGTCGTTCGTGTTAGTGATAACTCTTGTGAGACTTCGTGATACGAGTTACTAGCTTTCTCTCTCACACAATACCGCTCTTTTAGCGTCGCCTCATTCTTCATCTTCCGCCAAGTCTCCCCAAGAATGCCATCAACCGCCAAGAAGTAGGCATCACTATATCCACAGAGAACACAGTCATAAGATGATAGAATGCCCTGTGGAGGCAAAAAGCACAATACATTCGCCATGAAGAGGCAATGAGAGAAACAAGAGAATGAACATCATATCACTAGGTTGATCTATCCATTACAGAGAGAGATCGACGGATACCGTAGTCAGCCATGCGGATACGGTAGGCCCAGATCTGCTGGATGGCATGGCTGACTTGCCTCTCGGTGGAGACGACGATCTGGACGGGCCACCACTCCAGACCTACCGATCCATTGTTCGTTGTACTTTACTTCTACCTCGATCGACGCTTTTATACTTACACGAAACGCACCCGAAAAACGAATCAAGTGCACAAAACAATAATCTTCCCGGAGCATTTCGTAATATTATATACAATATGCAATAGTTAGCAATAAACGAGAGAAAGAACTAATGACAATTTTATAAGGAGAGGGATAACATAGGAGGGATACAGTACGGAAGGAATGGATAAGAGGGATACTGTATTGAGGGGTACGGTAGGAAGGGGATACGGTAGGGAGGGAATACGGTAGGCACGTCAATTATCTTCTTCTATCATCCCTCTTGTGTGCTTCGGCAAGCTGATCTGAAATAAAGTTGAATTAGTTAGACTATCGTGTTCGGAGAAAAAAGGGGATGTGTGAATGATTAATATCTACATTCAGTCCTACAACGCGTCTCAAGAGACGACCTACACCGAGGAGACATCGGATACCGGTGTTCAGTCTGAAGCCCCCACTGTTGAGGAAGCCTATGACTACTTCCTAGTCTCCAAACAGTGCCTCCTCTCCTTATTCACTCGCTGCACCGAATGTGGCAACAAGGAGATAGAGTCTGGCACCTTCAAGTCTTGGACTGTGGGATCCGCACTAGTCGTGGAATGGTATTGCCTGGTCTGCGCGAGAACCATCAAATGGTCATCCCAGCCAACGATGGAGGGTTACTATGAGGGAAACCTGAAGCTAACCTCATCGGTACATACGACAGGCCTTCCGATACCGGTTAGTACTATTCGTATGCATTCTCAATTCAGAGCAGTCACTCCTCGCAATAACAAACACGTGTGATTGTGTAGAAGTGACATCCCAACTATACATAACGATTGAGGATTAAAATCACCAGGAAGGAATGGTTATAAAACTACCCTAATCCGGATAAGTTTTCAGAGACTGCTCAACATGGGAAAGGTACTGGGACTCGCTCTTCCATGTTCAAGTACCATGAGGACTCAGCTGGTACACGTGATCATGCCAGCCGTCGATATCGTCCACCAAAACCACATGAAGAGGGTGGAGGACATTGTGAGAGCGGCCAGTACAGTCAGTATCTAATTCATATCCATATATAATACTATTGAAAAAGTGTCATACCTCTTTCCCTTCAATCTCCATCCTTAGTCGTCATTGATCAACGACCTCGCCAGTCGCTCGGCCTGCAAATTGATTAAATTAATAATTTGATACTGTATCACTTGAGACCTACAGTATCCCATTGATTATCAAAGTTACAGTTTCGAATACTGAAAACCAGATTATCGCATAATTATTTTCAGAATCGAGGTGTCAATCTCGCTGTGGATGGGAGATATGACTCCCCCGGATTCTGCGCGACTAATTGCACAGTGACGTTTGTGGACATCGAGACAAACTACGTCCTATCGGTGGTGAACATGGAGAAGAACGAGAGAGGAATCGGTAATGGTTGCACATGCGTGGATTGATCATAGAGGGGAGGCATTTCAGATGGAGCCAGCTGCAAAATGGAGAAAGAGGGAGTGAGACGCGGATTGGACGGGTTGATCGCGAAGCAGTTCAAGGTTAGCAGGAGATCAGCACCTTTACTAGCAATCAGCAGTCAGTGTTGTCACATATCTCATGATCGATTTTTTTTTAGATCAATAGCATCTGCACGGACAATGATGCCAAGATATCCAAGATGATGAGAGAGGACTTCAAGTCCATCGCTCATTATCTCGATTTTTGGCACATTGTCAAACTCATCAAGAAGGCACTGAGAGAGGTAAACTATCTATCTCTACCTGAATCATCACTATCTCACCAAACGGTTCAATATGTCAACTACTGATAACAAATCGGCACCGACTCTCCTCATTTAGTGTGATCCCTCGTCAGTTAGAGAAGCGAGAGAACGCGCGAATTCAGGAGAGTTACTGATTTGTCATCACTAGTTTGCAAAAAAATTACCCATGCAATACGGAATCGGCTAGTTGAAATATTTGCAAAGCAACCATTCACCTTGTTAGTCGAATGGCGGGAGTGTCGCGTACAGCTTCTTCCCGTGTAGTCGAAGAAGGGGCAGGAAGGTCGGCTGCTGAAAAATAAAGTATTAATTCAGTTGGGAAAGTTGAAGAAATGCCCCAACATCAACTACTGGCGGCAGCATCTCATAAATCACGCCTACCACGTGCATAAGATGAAGGACAGGAAGAAGGGGTTGCAGTACTGGAACAGTTCTCTAGCCCATGTCACAGGGCGCCACAAGGATTTCCACAAGGTTAGTTTGGTAGTCCCATTAGTTACAGCATGCATAGTAGTGATGTCGAAGTGCTAGATATAAAACTGGAACCCGACTCTACTCATTTCTCATGCTCTCTTGTTTCTCTGACCGGCGAGAGAGTGCACGAATCAAAGAGAGTCAGTCTCGACTTGTCGACACTAACACATTTCTAATAAAAATAATCACTTTTCAGGTGCATTTCATCAAAGAAATTCGCCGATGTCTGCACGAGAAGTTGCCTTGTTCTCGAGAGAACGAGATCGATCGGCACAGCGAAGAGTTCGGTCTCCTCAAGGACGTCATCCTCAAGCCCACCTTCGCTGCCGGATTCCTCCGCGCCTCAACCAAAAAGAACACGTCGCCTTGCGAGTCTTTTAACTCGCTCATCAATCTCTATGCGCCCAAGCGCATCGCCAGGTTAGTAATACATAAGGATGAACAATAATTACTCTCTCCATTTTGCACACCCTCTCCTTTCTCTACCCAACTAGAGAGTGTGTGCAAGTAAAAGAGTATTTTCCGATCCGACAACACTAATAAGCCATTGAATCACCATTTTATATGTTACCTATTCAGCACACCGCACGTCTACCGCGAGAAGATCAAGTTAGTGGTGCTGCACTCTAACACCATCTCTGCGGTAGATCAAGTCGGTTTGAGAGAGGAGAAGTCCTCGTATGTGACTCGAGTGAGAGGGAGAGACACCCTAGCTGTGAAGAGGAAGAAGACTCCCGTCGATCACTATTGGAGGAGAGAGGTTAGTATGTTACCTATTCATAACGAAAAAATAAGTGTATTTACCGTAATCGGTTACTAGCCACAAAATTGCAGGTGTGGGATGAAGTGGCGGGAGTGATTCGGGAGCGAAAGGATGTGGCCTTCCTCGAGAGGAACAACATCCCGGACTCGAATCGCTACGTGGCCGCACTCGCAGAAGAGATGGAGGAAGAGGAGCCGGAGAAGAGAAGGGATGACGAGGAGGGAGAGGACAGTGACGTCTCTGTCGAGTTGGGAGGAGGATACGAAGAGGAGGTGGACTCCGATTCCAATCCCCATATGTATCCAATCCAGCCCAATGATGGGAATGATTCGGGTCCAGGGGAGGAGGATCAGGAGAAGGAGGCGGAGGCTCTCGAGATGGAAGAAGAGGAGGAACCCTCAGAGTCGGAGTGGGCTAAGAGCGAAGAGGACGAGGAAGTGAAGACGACTGGTCGGGGATCAAAGGGCAGAGGGAGAGGGAGGGGAGGAAGAGGCACCACAGCGAAAAGGAGAAGAGTGGAGAGGAACTCCATGGAGAGGGAGGAAGAAGAGGAAGCGGAGGAGGAGGAGCAGCCGAAGAAGAGAAGGGCTCGGAGGCAGCGGGAGTACTTGCGAGAATCAGGCGAATCGGAGGAAGAGCCAGTGAAGAGGACGAAGAAGGGGGCATAGAATGGGTCGAGGGAGGGGGCAGGAGCATGCTAGGGATCGTGCTCGTTTATTAGTATTCATATCATTATGCCATTGTATTTATACAATTGTTCACTCACCGTTAGTTATTGTCGATTCCCTTCTCTCGATATCTTGTCTTCCCAGCCACATTTGTCAGGGCGCGTAGAGACCACGATCATCGACCTGATAGATGAGAATGAATCATTGGAATTTGAGATACTGTGAATTGATTACTCTTTTTTTATATCCACGACATTGTAGTCACCATTGTGAGAGGATAAAATAATGTCCACAGTTGTCTCAATTTACAAGTTTTTTGAAACCTCAATACAGCGAATTATCAAATTTGGCTCTCACCTGGTTGTTGTCTCCCTTCTTCGAACCTTCGTGTTGTCCAGATCCTCTTCGTGAACCTGCAAAGCGATGGGTTCTAGTGAAATCCAATGCGGTATGCAGTAATATTAGCCAATCGTGGAGGTATTAGCTCATTACTTCGTATATCTGACAATGAGACACACAGTAGTAGAGATAAACGCGTCCAATAATGGTATAACGAATGCATCTCTCAACAACTAATCATAATTATTCCCACCTTGATGACTCTGTGAACGATGGGAATATTTCTTCCCTCGATCTTGAATACGGTAATATCTCCAGTGCGGATGGTGTCGGAGTGGGTGTTAGTCAGCACGAGCAGATCTCCTCTGATAAGAAAATTAATTTTAAAAAAAATAGTTTTTGAGGTAATTGGTTAATTGTAGCACCAGTTCATATTCAACAAGTACGAGAAAAGGAATGAGAAAACTGAAACATATTCCAAAAATATTTACGAGTACCTGTAACAAGCGGGTTCCATACTTCCGGAGAGAACGACGACGATGGGAGATTCACTCCCAGTGACCACCATCAGACCTGAAGAGAAAGAGATTGAGTATGCATTCGACCGTATCTAGTACTGATCAGTATAGATTCACAATAAACTAAACAATACAATTCGAGGGAAAATTATAGAACCCTTCAACTTCGGAACTTATCAGCCGCACCAAATCAACATGGGAAAAGCAATTTATGAACCAATACGCACCCTTCCAGATCATGAGGGCAGAGGAGACGACCATTGCGAAGTTGAGCACTTGGTAGATGGTCTGAGAATCGATAAATGAGGGAGTATGGTACTCCATACTATCGATAAGACGAGGAGTCCATATATTGAAGACTCTAATAAGGAAAACTGACTCGTGTGCCGATTAACTTGACTCTGATCTCATCGTATCCCTTCGTGACAACTGACTCGTCCACCGTCTGAAATTAAACATGCTAATTTATTTTTTAGAAAGGTTTTAATATAATTAGCAGCTTTACAAAGTTAAAATTAAAATGAATTATGCCCTTCGCCGAAAAGTGCCGATATCTTTCCCCAAATTATTTCGGCATTTTTATACTTGGCTGGAAGGCCATTTTGCATGTGTTCATTTGCTCTCCCCGGCGCCAATCGTTCTCATTTCTCTCACTTCGCCGATGCTGGGTCGGTTGGTTTGACGTGCGAACGCGAGGAAAAAGCAGTGGGAATGCAATTAGATGGGACGATAACGAATTGAAATGGATTAGCGTATCTTGTATCCTCGCACTCTCTCATTTCTCATTTCCATTCCCCGTCCATCTCCTATAAAAGAGCGGCTCCCCAGCCTTCTCCAGCCAGTCTGAAACTCTCCTCTCTCGAGGAGAGTGCGGGGATAATGGGCCCCCGTGGACTGTGGGACCATCCCCCCCCCTCCCCTTGCAGGGGTAACCAGCAATGGGATACGTGCAAAATGGGCCTTCCAGCCAAGTATACAAGTACCATTATTACACCACTGACACAAAAGATCACCTGGTAGCAGGGCACATTTCCATTGGAGTCAAATTCCATATCGGGAGGGATGCAATGGCGAGAGATGAAACACGAGAGAGGACCGACATCGCAGAATATTCCCTTGTCGTTCACCTATAATCATTTCATACCAGTATTGATTCGCTCGACAATTGACACATAACTCAGATTTCACAATAAACAAATGAATAGTATAAAATATAGGCTAATAAGGAAACATACCTGATTGACTACAGCATCCATGACTTGACCTTTGAATGGTCCGAAAACGACAGCCTTGTACTTTACCGGATAGATCACGAAGCCTCGACCTGTAATTCACAAGGTATTCACAAGACAAAACACATGTCTGGATATTTAAATTAGATATAACTTAAAAAGAGACGCAAATCAACACGATGCGTATTTATTGCATTCACTGTAATCAAATGGAGGTAGGCAAGAGAGATGCAACTGACCTGGCTGAATAATCCCGTGTCCGATGGTGTCAATAGTAGTCACTGCGATCACAAAGCCGTGCTTTCCTGTACACATACCCTCAGCCTGAAGCAGAGTTTGCAATAAACAGCACTCTAATGTTTTAATTTGCAGAAAATATTCGTATAGGTGCAACTTGTCAGACCGAAATAACATGTCATAACTACAAGACCTTGATTTAGAAAGTCTACTTACCTCTGCGAAGAGCTTGGACTTAATGACCTTGTTTAAATTAGCGCCGAAATACTTTGGGTGGAGGGAGACTTCGTGGTCCAACGCGAGAAGGAAGAACATGGCAACTACAACGACGTGTATCAGTCAAACCATCCACATTTAGCAATCAAAGGGACCGCAAATACGCAGAAAACGATGAAGAAGCGACTACGCACATTTATAACATTATAAACACATCAAAATATTAAAATAAATAAGCAAAATTGATTGGGAACGCGAAACAGGAGAAAACGCGAAATTACGCCGAAACGCCGCAGAAAACTTGAAATGACTCGAAAACTTACCGTAATATTACAGAATCACGCTTCCAATTCGAATTACAATATTTTCAATGCCTTTTTTGATTATCGTAATTATTTTTATAAATTTTTGAAATTTTGCATTTATTTCGTAACAATTGTTTCAATTTATATCCAAAATATAATAATTATTTAAATTTATAAATATTTCAACACTGGATCCCTTTAACAACCAACCAATTATTGCTGACGGTTCATTCATTCTACTCCCTTATTGGGAGCAATATCTCTCTATTGCGGGGTGATTATCGAGTCTATTAGGCTGCCTAGCAATAATTACAGTCCATCCTTTAGACCCTTCATCTTCCTTTTCCAGAACACGAGCGAAAAGCAATTCTAAAGACCTAAGCTGAGATTCCGTAGTGTTCTCAGCTTAAGACCGTAGGATTGGAAAGATCATAGAACCAAAGGCAATGCGATCAGCTTTCTCAGAAATCATAGCGATAATAGGCTGAAAGCCTTCCGCATTGTCCCGAGAGAACATGCTAAAGCAAAAAGAGTAGCGTCATGTCCATTCAGACTTCCATGATCCGAAAATAGTAGCACGTGTTGCTTGCGTGTGTGAGATCCTGACGTCCAAGCCATTCCACTTATGATGTGTTAGGGGAATGTTATCGAAGTGTGGATGCATGGGAGGAGGAAGAGGAAGAGAATGTAAGAATAATAGTCGACCTAAGAGCCATAACTGGAATTTTTCTGCTGTAACTAGGAAACGGGAATCTTTGAGATACGACGACGAAGGCCGAGAATCCAACATCCGACCTCTGCATTATATCCGATTCGTCGAATATCAACAGACAGCATTCTTACGCATTCTTTCCAGCACAGATTATAATTGTCTGCCATGTTCATATTCGTTTTTTTTGCCGTACGGGTTACTGGATCACTGGCTTTCCTACATAGTAGAATTATTAAGGAGGATTTGTGAAACTCATTGTTGTCTCATTGAAATATGAGAGAAAATGATGTCGCAAATGATGTGATAGTGTTGCCCGAAACAAACATTATTGTTTATAAAAATATGTTTATCCAGAGTGACAAACTAGCATAACCGGCCGGGCGTTATTTCTTCGGAATCAGGAATGTTTTGGCTATTCGACACGAAATTGCACGTAGAGCAAAAAGAGATTGGTAACGTGAGCGGTAGAACATTTAACAAGATATGGAAAGTTCGATATAAATATTATTTTCAGGAGCTATTTTTGAAATTAATAATGCTTAATCATCCCGGTTCTTCTCCTCGAGCGCGACGTTCATGTGGTTTGGTTGTGAGAAGAACTCCTGAAATGGAAGATTGACCTTTGATCTCTGAGAAATGATCTTTGATCTCTACCTTGTCCAGCAGATAGTCCTGCGCGCCGATGGTCAGGATGCGAATCCTGCAAGAGCCGGGTTTACGGGATGAAGTCGGGAAATAGAGAGCCGCATTTTAGGGCATCCGGAACTCCAGAGCCGGGTTTTGAAAACCGAAAAATAGGCACTTACCAGACGCCAAGTGCCGCCGCCATGAATGCCAAAATGGAGATGTTGAAGGGCCAGATCGGCCCGAAGTCCTCCTCCATAAGATCGACACTGAGAAAGAGCTGCTTGGGATGGGCATTTGTGACTAGGGTTGGCTTGTCAAGCAAGACAACAAGACATTGTCAAGAAATAATTCAATTATAGATTCTTGACAATTTCTTTGATTTCTTGTTAAGATCTTGGTAAGAACAACTTCTCAGAACGCTGTTCAAAGGTCTCAAAAAGAATGAGTCCTTCTTGTAATTGGTTTAAATAACCTATTTCTTTAGAAATTTGTTAGCCTTTCGATCACGGCACCTTGTATTCAATCATTTCTTGACAAGATCTTGCTTCTTAGCAAGACGTTGTCAAGAAATCATTTCTTGTCAAGACCATTCTTCGCTTGCCCGTTCTTGAAAAGCGGTTCATTACTTGACAAGCCAACCCTATTTGTGACACGGAGACAAGACTCCTCAATTCATGCGCTATTCCGCCCGTTACGGAACGAGATATCACACAAATTGAGGAGAGTCGGATGTCGATTTGGCCTCACTAGTCGGCACTTCAAGGAAACGTCTAATAATTAAATACTGTCACAAATATTTGGCATTGAGACTCATGGTAATTTTTTTCAACCCGATCGCTGCCGTACAGCATGAATATTAGGGTTATTTTTCCACCGGGACCCAAGAAGAACTGAAGAAATTAGTGGGAATGAGCGTTTGATGTAGGAGTGAAACATATCCGACACCTACTCAGTTTCTCTGTAGAAATGGTAAGTTTTTCAATAGCGACCTGAGAGACACTGAAGCATTTAGTGAGAATGAGAGTTTGTGGGAAGAGTGAAACGGATCAGAAACCGACGACTTCTGCAGAAATGTAACGCATATAATCAACAATATAAACTAATAATTAAATAATTAATTAATTTATAAAAAAAAAGTTACTTGAGCACGAATCCGAACAAGTAGTTGGTTGCGTCCAGTCCAATGCACATGGCAATGACTGCAAAAGTGGCCAGACCGATGAGAGAGGCGATCTGGATAATTATTGATTATTTAAATATCAGGATCAAATGATTCAGAATACATCCACATTCGATTGTGTTTCACGATTGCATCAATAGCTTATTCGTTCAATCCTAGCTAGTGCATCCCTCGTGCATACACAATCAAAACACATAATTTAATTGTTATAAAAAAATAAAGTTATAAAAGTAAAAAAATATAATAAAAAAAGTTATAAAAATAAATACATTTGATCAATAATAATAAAAAAAAACTACCTCAATCTCCTGAATGACGATCTTGGGTTTGATGAGGGCGGGATTCTCCGTGAATAGACCGTAGAGCTGAAAATTGAACGTTTTTTTCTCGCGATTGTGGTATCAAAACAATTCGACGTTATTTCCACTCATTCCCTCACATCCACATGCCCGCTAAAGATTGTTTCGGTATCTGATTTGCTTTGATAAGAGGTTGAGCTTAAATTTTTATTACTAATATCTTTTGTGCAGCAATTAGTTTATAAACAATGAGAGAAAATACTAGAAATTTGTTCTCTCCGAAGATGACCTTATCTCAAAACGGAACCAGACTCCTCAATTAAAAGTCTGTCTCGTCTGTTAGAGAAACGAAAGAGCACGATTATTTAGGAAATCCGGATTATAGTCACTTGTAGAGCGACCATTACTAATCGCTCACGCTGTCGAAAATTCGACATGCGAGTTTTCCTAGCTGGCACACCACCCACCATCAACAGACTCATCGCCGTGGACATGGCGAAGAAGACGGCCATCGACCAGACGACAAAGTACTCGAGTGATTCCAGGGAGGAGTAGAGGTCTGAAAAGGTTTAATCATTCAGTCAACTCCAAATAACTCCAAGTTAAGCCCAATAAACTGTCCAATATGCCCAATAAAATTGAGCTAAAGAGAAATACTCGAGAGAAGATTCTGTAAAGTAGATAACGATAATAATGTGCAGAAATATTCCTAATTAGGATGTTGTTCGTCGAGTAATTTATATTATCTAATTGATTGTTTTTCCATAACAAACCACGGAGTAACTGACATGACGACGGAATGTTGAGTTTGTGAAGATATGGTGAAACTCATCGTAAATCTGTTTTATCGCAATGAGTTTTCGTAAGTGTGAAACGCGATGAGTTTCACTATGTTCTTGTAAGCTTAACCTTCAGTCGTGAATCTAATGGTGTTCTGGTATCTCATTTAAAAAATAAATAAAAATCTACAGGAGGTCTGCAAAATACATATTGTTGATGGATCGGCAAGCTTCATGCAAGAAAATAACTTACAGTAGGCAATGACAGTTCCCGCTCCCATCAGCAGGAATTCGATGATCGCTCCGAGAACTGCCGCGGATCTGAATGATATTTTTTTTAAATAAATATTTTTTTTGTATTTTTATAGATCTGAATTATATTTGAATCCGTTTTAAATACTGCTCTAAAATCATAGAACTGCTCTGGTGTTTGATTTGATGAGAACGTTCACAAAGGTCTCGAACAATGATCAAACCAAACTAGTGATGCCGTTTCGCTTTCGACTCTCCTCATTTTGCATACTCTCTGGTTTCTCTGACCAGAGAGAGAACTCACAAAATGAAGAGAGTCGTTGCCGATTTGTCATTACTACGTCAAACTAGTCCGCCCTGAGAAAATTTTTATCTTGTGGTTGGCTTCAGTTTTGAGCAGGTTCACAAGTGATGGAGAAGAGATGCTTCATCGATTACAGCTTGGTTGCGCTTAATTTCTAGTTTATTACATCGCAAAATTTACTGCGATTTGCGATATTATTCATCGAAAAATCAGATAAATTACGAGCGATGAGGAGAAGTATAGCCGGATTAAATAGTAGCTCTCTACATTCCTCACACTATAGACAATGCTCTAACCAGCGAGATATGGTGCAAAATAGATAGGGTACTTATCGATCTGATAACTCTGATTATGTGGCATCCCTAGCCCCAATGACATATGTACAGTATCGACAATTAGTCTTGGCCAACTTTTTCAAAATGGTGTAACTTTCAAACCAGATGGGCGATGGTTCTGAGGTTTTGATAAATGACAGTACATGTACTCCTACATATGCTCACTGTGTCCGACCGTAATACGATTTCGCAATATTGCATGGTGGTGACGCAATCATGGCATAGTTTTTCATGGTGGATTATTTGCTCAATAAATTTTTTCTCAGCCTTTCTACTAAGTGTGATAATAGAACGCCTCTATACCTTTTTGATGAAAATATGTACTCATTGTAGGATGGCGTACAGGACTTGCTCAAAGTAGGGTCCCAAAAAATGGATTTTCTTTCATAGACATGCTAGAGTCTCGTTCCAAAGCTCAAAATGATCCTTACCACAATTCCTGATGATCCCCAAAGTTTGATAACGATAGCTCTTAATTTGACCTCAAGGCACGAATTTTTCAATTTTTAACATTATTTTTTCTCTCGCTATTATTGATGATCACAGTTCCAAGGCCGATTTTCGTTCAAAGGTCTTTCCTGGACAGGTTAGTTGTAAATCCATGGAATATACGATTTCCAACTTTTTAGATCATTTGGATAACTTTCCCGCCCGCGGCAACCGAAAATCCGAGGTTAATCAATTTTCAACCCAAAAAAATAACCATGATACCCCCATCATTAGTCGAAAAAATGTGTATCTCAGAACTTCCTGATTAAATTTTTTTCTGGTATATTTTTGTGTGCTGAGTACGAATTTCGGTATGAGAGTCCATGACATCATTAATGAAAAAAGTTAAAATTTATTATGTCGAAACATAGCCGATTTTCAAAATATTTTGACCTCTGATTTTCAGTTGCCGCGGGCGGGAAAGTTATCCACATGCTCTAAAAAGTTGGGAATCGTATATTCCTTGGATTTGCAACTATCCTGTCCAGGAAATACCTTTGAACGAAAATCGGCCTTGGAACTGTGATCATCAATAATAGCGAGAAAAAATTATGTTAAAAAGTGAAAAATTCGTGCCTTGAGGTCAAATTAAGAGCTATCGTTATCAAACTTTGGGGATCATCAGGAATTGTGGTAAGGATCATTTTGAGCTTTTGAACGAGTCTCTAGCATGTCTATGAACGAAAATCCATTTTTTCGGGACCCTACTTTGAGCAAGTCTAAAGCCACTGTACGCCATCCTCCAATGAGTACATATTTTCATCAAAAAGGTATAGAGGCGTTCTATTATCACACTTAGTAGAAAGGCTGAGAAAAAATTTATTTAGCAAATAATCCACCATGAAAAATCATGCCATGATTGCGTCATCACCATGCAATATTGCGAAATTGTATTACGGTCGGACACAATGAGCATATGTAGGAGTACATGTACTGTCATCTATCAAAACCTCAGAACCATCGCCCATCTGTTTTGAAAGTTACACCATTTTGAAAAAGTTGGCCAAGACTTATTGTCGATACTGTAGATGCTCACTAGTGATGCCAAAATGGAATCGACTCGTCAGTTCGCGTACTCTCCCGTCGATCAGAGAAACGAGAGAGCACGTGAATCGAGGAGGGGCGATGCTTTTTCATCACTAATACTCACCGATAGTGCAGGTACTCGCATGTAGCCGGTCCATAATAAAACTTGTCCTCGGTGGAGTAGATGAAGTTGGGAGGAAGGACCTCGGCTTTGGATAGGTCGTCATGTCCCATTCTGAAATCCGAAAATAATTACAATCATCAATCACGTAAATCATCATTTCAACGCAGTTCGAAGAATAGGCAGAGATAACATTTCACTTTCCTTAGCATCTCTCTAACCAAGTGGGCGTAGAAATTGATTATTAGAATCACATTCCTAGAATGTACGATAGGAGTCATCGAGATATAGGACAAAGGAATACGCAACGAAGTTAGCATTCCAGGACGACGGAAATGCGCTTGAAAACACTTTCTCAGAGAAGCATGCAGTTTCTACAAAAAACATGGAACATACGAACCAAAAATCTAATTTTTGTTATAAGCAGAAATCAAACATAATCACAACGCCAAAAATGTCCACGCATTAATAATCCACGTGAAACTCAATTGAAAATGCCGTTAAAAAGAGTTCAGAACACGAGTCGCCGTCACTCCATTGCACACGCTCTCTACGTCTGACGAGTGATGAGAGAATGTTGAAGAAACAACAAGAAAAAGTGTAGTCCAGAACTACGAATGTCACAAAAATACTCAATTATTCCCAAAGAGCCCAGTACTTTGGGTGCAATACCACCCAATACCGAATGATTCGGTCCGAATCGTTAGGTTGAGAGAAACAATGAACACCTATTGACTTCACACCCCTAGCCATAACGAGTCCAATGGTCCATCCCAATCCCCGCAGTCAGTTCATTCCAATCAATGCGCCCCATCCATTCCAACTACCTCCCCCTCTCTTTCTTGGATCTCAGGAAGGAGCGAGAGAGCGGAGAGCCGTGAAGAGACGCCAGAGAAAACAAGTGACCGGTTATAGAGTCAGAGCGACGAGATAGCACACGATTTGGAGAGAGTTTTCTCAGCTTCTTTCGCCGGGAAGAGAAAGGAGCGACCCACTAAAGGGCTGGTCGAAAGGGAAAGTATTTCCTTTACCGGGAACGCGTTCGAGATATCCACTATCACGGACGAGAATGAATGTGATACTGTGATCTGGGGAGCACAAGTGGGGATTAGTGGATAATGGGGATTAGTGGGGACCGCCGGGGCCCCAACTCTCTCCATTCTGCACACTATCTCGTCTCTCTGACCGCAAATATAGGGGGCCGAATGAAGAGCGCAAGATCTCTAGCGATTAGGTTGGAACGAGCGAACACGAGGGATAACTGAAATGTGTATCGCTTGTTATCGCCCCTGTAAAACCGTCTAAGAACCGACCTTGGAGCTGCACCGCGAGGCGATACTACACAGATAATCTCATTAATTTTTGGGGGTTTAGGAGTATCGTTCATTAGCCGGATGGAATCGTGCTCTTTCCATTATGCGCAATAACTCACGGTCAGAGGACAGATAATGAGAGCGAAATGGACAAACCTATCATTCGATCCGGAAAGACTGAGTAACGCTCAGTGAAGCAATGCAGAAAGACTGATATTATAAGGGGGACTATTCCAACTCCGACCCTGAACTGACTGACAAAAAATAAATAATATTTTGTGGAAAATGACAGAAAAAACGTACTGGAGGCATGGGGAATCGAACCCCAGACCTCGCGCATGCGAAGCGCGCGCTCTACCCCTGAGCTATGCCCCCGACGTACAGACGCAGCTAGCAAACAGTATTCGAACATGTATGAAAGTTGTATTCAATAATGATACTTCGACAATCATAGCCCCTATTCCAGTGGGTGCACCCGTTTGCACATACTATCAATGACTCCTTCCCTCTGGCTCTACTCAATCGTACGCATACTTTCCCGACGAGGTCAGATGAGGCCATCAGAGCAGAAGATACTGATGAAACGACTCTTCAAGAGACGAACAGGGTAGCAAGGTGAATACTCCCCAATGGCTCTCCTTAATCGCGGGCGTATTCTGGGGGGTCAGGTGAGGCCGGGGCCATCCAGCGTTGGAATCGCGGGCGTATTCTGGGGGTCAGGTGAGGCCGGGGCCATCCAGCGTTGGAGACAATGCATAAGTGTATCCTTTTCGATGCTTATTCAGTCTTGTCTCTAGCCTCTGTGATGCCTCGCCGGTCTCGCATTGTTCCCCCACCTTCACTGCTGCGACGAGAAGTGGTCAAGCAGCATGATACACCTCGCAAACGAAGAAGCGACTCTTTGAACGATCAAGAGAGCAAGGTTGGTGTATTTTTCTGTTATGCGAATGCGATCTGGTATTGGCGTTTTGATCGAAAAACGTTTCAGAAGTCTCGCTACAAAGCAGTTAAGGACATCGACAAAGCAGAGAATCCTGTGGTTAGTTTTCAATTTAAATTTTCTAAGGGAATATTGAAATATGCGTGTAAAGTTTAGAACATTGTGAGGAAGCAGAAAAAATAATTATAAAAAAAACAATTATTGCAGCCCGTATATCTGTCAGAAGACGTGACACTTCCATCACCGATCCTCGACAGTCCTCATCCGAAGTCTTCCGATGAGCGAAGTCTCACTCCGAAGGAGTTGGCAGGAAAATTCCCTAAACTTGTTGAATTGCTCAAACCTACAGTAGGCAACAATTATCCATCTCCGATCTCTCTTGATTACAAAACTAAGCATCCAACTCTGGTTAAAATACTGGAATCCCCACCTACCGATCCAACCTCATTCAACCTTCGATCACTCCCAACTATCGATTCTCGTAATCCCATTCTCAATTTTCTTCTCAAACCTTCTGTCAATGCTTCACTAATCGACCCAAACTTCTTCGATATACTCAAAGCAATCCTACCGGCTCTATTCAATCAAAACAACGCCATTGCTCCTCCACCTCATCCCTTCTCAGTTGCATCTATTCTCCAACAGTAAACTTCTAACTAAATCGTATCATATTGTATGTTTTTGTATATTATGCGCAACAATCCTGCCCTGAAATTTTCTCTGTATATTCCTGTTGAAACATCATACGGTTCATAATGAGCTTTAGTTTCCAATAATTCCGGTTTGTATTGAATCGGTGTCAAAGCTCATTGTGTCTGTTGAAGTTTCTTCCGAGTAATTGAATTAAATTCTTGAATTGTAATGTGTTGTGAATAATTCGCAAAATAAATTAGTTCTCACTGAAATTAAGAGACCAGCTCCGTTATTTTGAAGCATTTTGGCCCCCGCCCGGAACCGTTCCTCTAGCAATGAGAATGTCAAGACCATACACGGGTGCTAGATGGGTCTTGGTCCCATAATGGACAACATACCACTTATTTGTCATTGCTGCCACGGAGCAGGGAGAAACACAATTTTCGATGAAAAATGGTCGAAAAATAATATTTTCGCAACCAATCGGAATAGACCCAATTTCTCTTTAGCGTTACTTTATAGCTGCCCGGAGGCTCTAAAATATCTGTTCCGATCGATTACTGCTCATTGC
Organism: Pristionchus entomophagus; assembly: GCA_036245825.1. NCBI lineage: Eukaryota > Metazoa > Nematoda > Chromadorea > Rhabditida > Neodiplogasteridae > Pristionchus > Pristionchus entomophagus. Next base: position 10,629,012 of record BTSX01000005.1, read on the forward strand.
AAAAGCCACTTTTTCTATATGAAATTTTGGGTTGCAGTATCAAAATGGACAAGCGGGGGAAACCGGATGTGAATGGAGAAAACAAATAACATCGTGGGTCGATCGTGGGGCTCGAGCCGGTGATATAGCGGACTTCAGTCAGACACCATAACCACTAGGCCAGGGCGGCCTACCGCCGTGAACGCATGGCGGAGACTATTAGTTGAGGCGCGAGCCTTCTTCTACCATCTTGCAAAACATGGTCGATCGTGGGGCTCGAACCGGTGATATAGCGGACTTCAGTCAGACACCACCACTATGCTCGAAAAACTTTCAGGTTTTCTGGGAATAACTTTTTCATTCGCGATTTGGTGAGCTCTAACATGCAAAATCGGCTTCTACGTGAGAAAGTGCGCTTCTACGTGAGAAAGAAAAATTTATTTTAACGTTAACTTTTTGCGTAGAATTCGAAATTTGCTATTATATCTCATGAAAACAAAAACTAAAAAAGTTATGGCCAAAAAACGAATGAAATCGAGCATTTTTTGCTTTCGATCGAAACAATTCCTACCGGTGCCTTGGTACCCGAACGGGATATTTGATAATTCCGATGTAGAAAAGCACGGACGACAAAATGTATATAGTGGTATCTGGTAGTTTGGTCAAAAGTGAGCTATTTGGCGCGAAAAAGCAAAATTTCATATAGAAAAAGTGGCTTTTGCAATGAGCAGTAATCGATCGGAACAGATATTTTAGAGCCTCCGGGCAGCTATAAAGTAACGCTAAAGAGAAATTGGGTCTATTCCGATTGGTTGCGAAAATATTATTTTTCGACCATTTTTCATCGAAAATTGTGTTTCTCCCTGCTCCGTGGCAGCAATGACAAATAAGTGGTATGTTGTCCATTATGGGACCAAGACCCATCTAGCACCCGTGTATGGTCTTGACATTCTCATTGCTAGAGGAACGGTTCCGGGCGGGGGCCAAAATGCTTCAAAATAACGGAGCTGGTCTCTTAATTTCAGTGAGAACTAATTTATTTTGCGAATTATTCACAACACATTACAATTCAAGAATTTAATTCAATTACTCGGAAGAAACTTCAACAGACACAATGAGCTTTGACACCGATTCAATACAAACCGGAATTATTGGAAACTAAAGCTCATTATGAACCTACATGAGTTCTTGAAAACAAATACATGATTCCAGCTTGCGTAAATACCCCTTGCAAGAACGACTTTCTCGTCGGGGGCATAGCTCAGGGGTAGAGCGCGCGCTTCGCATGCGCGAGGTATGGGGTTCGATTCCTCATGCCTCTATAAATTTTGATGTTTTTTCTCGATAAATATGTGTACGTGTTCTAGCGATGATAATCCATCATTAGTTATTAAAACTCTTTCAGAACAAGTTCAAAACATTTACCGATATGTTCCAATTACGAAATTCGCATTGAAAACTATCAGGTTTGCATCCATTTCCATGCCAATTACCTTGTTTTTCTTCTTTCTCTCTCTCTCTCCCTCTCCCTCTCCCTCTCCTTCTCCATTCCATTCCGTCCTCCTTCCTCGCTCTCGAGAGGTCGACTGCTCTTTGCGGGCGCGTCCCCATGATTCCATGTGAGTCTCTTTCTAGTCCTATTCTACCGTAATCTATAGTAATCCTCTGACTACCGTACCCCTAATCTCCGTTCTTCCAGATCTGCTGCTGGTGAGCGCGGCTCTGCTGATGCCGGTGCTCGCCATGATTGGCTGCAAGAGGAAGAAGAAGGAACCCCTCCCCGCCCCAGTCACCTCCGTCATTCGAGCAGTCATTGATGGTGAGTACCGTTGTTAGGGAGAGGTTACGGTAGCCTAGGATACGATATCCGAGGATACGGTAGTCAGATTCCGTTCGAGATTAGAGTTATGTACGGAGAAGCGAGATGGAGAGAGGATAGTTGAGAGAGATACAGGGCCCTGGTTTTGCACACACAAGAGTTAGATAATTGCGATCACAAATCGGCTTCCGACTGTCCTAGTTTTGCGCCCGCCCTAGCCGGCCACAGAATTTAGAAAACACGCTAAATGAGGAGAGTTGGTTGCCGATTTGTCAGCACTCTTTTCTCTCACCGGCGAGATAGTGTGCAGAATGGAGTGAGCCAAAACCGAAATTTCGTCTTTAGTATCTAATATGTCAGACTACCGTAACCTTGGGTACTGTAAACCAGAGTACCGATTCGTTCAGAGCAGCAACAACAAGAGGCCATCGATCGTGCGTTCCTCTAGAAAGCCTGGGACGAGATTACTATGGAGAAGAGGAAGAACAATGAAACCTTCGACGATTGGCCTCGCGAAAGTGAGGTTCGGGCTGTTGAGCATTAAACAATTTACAATATAAATGATCGAAAATATGAATGAAATTATATATTCTAACTTGTCCAAAATATAACTTTCTTGCAGAAGTTCATTCAGTTCGGACTAAAGATGGTCAAGCAGCTGCGCAGCCCAGAGGTTTGTTTAGCAGATTCTTAAAATTACAACTTCTATTTCGTGTAATATTCGGGTAACTAAACTCCTTATTCTTGTCAGTAGGGAAGTAAATTCGGTTTTGGCTCTCTCCATGCCGCACACTATCTAGCCGGTCAGAGAAACTAGAGTGAGAGAGTGTGCAAAATGGAGAGAAATGTCGATAACCAAAACGACATCACTAATTGCCAGGAAATCAGTGAGGGAAGAAGCGCGGCGATCCGCGAAGATGGAGATGGTGGCGCTGCATTCAGGGAATTAACATTGAAGTGGGCGGTCGTGGCATGGGTGAGGAGCCCATTCGACCCTCCTCATTTCGCATGCGCTCTCGCCGGTCAGAGAGACGGGGACACAGCGTGCGGAATCAGACAATTTCTTTGTCTTTCGCGGCGGAGGCCTCTTCATGACTAGTCCTTGGGAGTTCATGAAAACCCCAGCCCCGTTATTATTTTCTGAATCCTCATGAAAAACACTAGATTTTCCTCGGAGGGATTATTGATAAATTATTTCGTATTCGAGACATTTGAGAAATACAGTTAAAATAACGGATTATTTCTCATATCTCGAAACCGGAAACCTTTATCAAAAAGACCTCCGAAGATAATGTAGTTTTCATGAGGATTCAGAAAATAATAATGGAGCTGGTTTTTCCATGAATTCACAAGGACTAGTTCTCATTGGAAAATCTTGAAAGATGCACAACTCGGGATTGCATGAGATTGAGTGAATAAAAAATTTCTAAAACAAGTGGTACAAGTCTTGACACATTACTTCATTTATTTAGAGAAAAATATTAGCGTAATTAATGATAATTTTAAAGAAATGGAATAACCAACCGTTTATTCTTCTCTTTCATTTCGACTATGTTTCACCGTTCCCATTACCACGCGAGGGGATAGTCATGGAGTGGCCTCCGCCGCGAAATGTCCGCGCTCGCACGATGTGGGGGAGAAGAATGAATCCGTTAATGTTGCGCTCACATTTTGGGTGAAGAGCGATCATGCGAATTGAAGAAAACGATTCTCACTCGCAAACATATCATAGAATATAGATAGGGCCCGTAGTGAATTAGGCATTTCCGGGACATTAGTGTGTAGATATCAATGTTGTCATTTTAGCACGGAAAAGAGGAGAGAAAGAAAGAAAAGGAAAATAAGGAACAGCAAGAGGCAAAGGAGAGGGAGGAACACAATACCGCTATCAATCAGGGAAAAGTACGAGAGCAATGTGATGATGAAACAGTCGATGTGAGTTATTTGTTATTATTATATAGGTGTGTTCCGTAATTTTTTGCATTATTTTAAACATTCAGCCCTAGTGCGAGAGGCCTAGAGGGAACCCGATTACAACATTATGCAGCTGAGCTGAGAAAGTGATAGTGTCAATGTTAGTGCTATAATGGTGGAGCTTGCAGTACACAGGGCTGAGAATTTTGAAATAATATTCTTCGCACAACGCATTTGCTGGTTCGGCTCCATGAAAATTTCCTAATAATTTCGTCGGAATCGAATCATCCCAGTTTCTCAACAGTATTACTGTACAAATACTATTTAACATCTGTGGTGAATATGAAAGACATTCATACATTGCTGTTTCTAGGGGCGGCATTTTCCGGACCCTCACATTTCGCTGTGATTTGTCCGTTTGTAATGAATCAAAGAAGTGTCATTAAATTGCACTCGGAATAGACTCAGGCGTTAGAATATCATGGAATATAAAGTACTAACATACACGTCAAATTCGCGCATAATCTCATTAGAATTGATTGTGATCGCGCAGGGAACGAAGATCTGATTAACTCGCGAATGGTCATCTGAGTGTGGTTAGTAATCAGCAAATCGTTCCCGAAGTCAAACGATATGGTCCAATTAAAACACATGGGAAGAATTGAGTCATTATAGCCTATGCATTTAACGGGTTCTAGACATAAATCGTTCGCTTAAATTCTTAAGAAAAAAATTATGAAGCAAAACTTGTTGATGGTTCACTGTGGTATCCATTACACAAAAATTCATAGGAAATACGGAAGACGAGTTGTTGCTAATTGGATATGTTGCAGTGATATGTTAATGAATGTACTACCAATTAATATTAAACATTAGGATGTTGATCATTAGAACGGTTTTCACGGTGCCTCAAAAATTTAATGCAAGGAATTACGGAACACCCCTATAGGTTATTTATATTAATGATTTTAGTGAATTCATTCCAAAACATCTGAGGAAAGGAGGACGAGTAGGATAGGACAGCCATCATTTCAATTCCATCTCTTCAAGATGGCCAAAACCGATTTCGCCAAAGCCACCGTGATTGAGAATGAGGTTTGAGCACTGTTATTTCCGACTTATTCAATCAATCTTCAGGACAAAACTGGAACGGCCAACAAAAGTGAGAAGACGAAAGCGAAGAATGAAGAAAGTGGAGTAAAGACTGATGTAATTACTCAGAAAACTCAAAAGTCGAAGACAGAAACGAAGAAATGAAGGGACGATAGACTCGCCCCATATCCCAATAGAGGCAGTGAGAATACAAGCGAGTAAATAAAACGATTGAATTCGAATGAGAACATGATCATTATGCAGCATTATACTCACATATCAGTGAATGTATGTATTATCTGTCAGAAAGAATAGATTTAAAAAAAAATCATGAATAAGATAACAGGGAATGAGAAGAAACTCTGATCCGCAATTACATTGATAATCTAATGAGTGGAAATTGTGTACGATGGAGGCAATTTGATAAAAATCTATTTCTTCAACAGTCGGAAATGATGAGAGGTAGGGGACTAGGTGGACTCGTTGCGGAGATCTAATTACTGGTAGTGAATGATGAAACAACGTAATGAAAACATAATCGGCAATATTTCGCATTGATCACATTAAAATCTGCCCCTCGGCTGCAGCAACTACGCTCATGTAAGGGGTAAATTCGGTTTTGGCTCTCGCCATTCTGCGCTCTCTCTCGGCGGTCAGAAAAACGAGGGTGTGAGCAAAATGAATAGAGTCGAAAATCGAAATGGCAGCAGCTACTGTCATGTCTTGCCAGCGGCAGCAAGTGCCGCTACCACATCAATCTTGATATCGTCCGGCGATTTGTTCTTGAGGAAGTATTGATCCATCACTTCAATGACGCCCTGAAAAGGATCATCATAATCTATCGTAAACCAGAGCCTTTTCAATGATCGAAGTCTACGTCTTCCCACAAATCCATCACTTTTTTTTTATTTTACTCTTCGTCATCTAGATTAGCGCAATCTACATTTATCACTCCAAAGAATGGCTTTACTCGCCTGTATAATCGAGTTGTGAAACATGTCGAATGTGACCTACGAGATCGAAACAATTGTCACTAATGACCTACCTGTGCAATCGAGAGCGCCAGAGTGACGATCGGGAAGACCTCGACAGGCTTTCCGTCCTCCCCAACGTTCTCGGTTGGATAGAATACTGCCAGCGAGGCAGAGATGAACAGAGCGACTTTGATGGCGAGCTGGAACATATTAATGTATCATCCTCATCATATTTCTCTTTCGATCATATTTCCTTATTTATTTATCCCTAAATCACAAGTCACTTGATTATTAATTATTGATTGTCAAGCTAGTGATCACAAATCGGACAAGACCCTCATTTCGCATGTTCCCTCTGTTTCTGTGACCAGCGAGAGAGCAGGCGAATTGAGGGGCGTTTAAATTTTGGCATAACTAGCATTCCCACTCGAAAAAGTAGGGGTGAGAGTACGGTAGGTGCTTAGTAGGTCACGAACCTGAGCGAAGTTGATAACATCCCTCAGCCACCATCGCCTCTGCGTTTTCTTGTCAACGAACTTGAGCAGACTCTCCAGAGTCGCCATGTTCTTCTCGATGCGGTCCTTCAGGGAATGCTGCGAAGAGAAGGAGTACGGTAAGGAAATGATTACGATAACCAGTGGAGTAATCGATAGTAGGAATTGTCAAGGGGGTACCTCATCAACCGCCGATTGTCCCGAAGCTGCATGTTTCATTTGCCTCCCACGAAAATTGAAGGTGGACTCGTCTTCGCTCGGAGACCGAGGCGTGGATGTTGTTGCCTGAATATCGATCGATAACTACAGTATCCATCAAATCGATCTCCGGATACTGTATACCTGCTCAGTTTCTGACTGGTCATGGTCCCGCTGTTCCCGGCGGCGAGCCTCGTCCTCGCGAATCAACTGCAATCGATAAATATAGAAGATAATCATATTCTGTGAATACCGTATTCCAATGCTACAGTATACCTGATCGATTATTCTGGCCAGAACGGTGAGGTTTGTTGCGCAGTTTCGAAACATCTCGTTTTCGTACGGAGGCACGTTGAGAATACTGTCGCCTGGAAATTATTGATTATTTATCAAAGTATTATGACGTTCTTGCTCCAGAGTCAGTATGAAAATAAGTTCAGTACTCACTGGTGATAGCATTGATATGCTTGATCAGATGATGTACACTATCCGAAGTCTTTTTCGTGTTCTTGTACGTTCGCATGCCCCTCTCGAGTTCTATCTCCAGAGAAGCGAGGTTCTGCATTGTCTGAGAAAGAGAATAATGTCTAAACATTGTGCAATAATTATTTTTATATTAAAAAATAAATCTCAAAATGATCTGGCCCTTTTCATGAATCACGACAACCTCAAGTGGAAAATGTTGAAAATCACTGAACAAAATGCGTTATGTAAAACAAATTTTTAAAAAAATAACCAGCGTGAGGTGAATCTTCATCGGTCTCAGACTTTGGATGAACAAATTCTGTCGATTGCCCATGACGTCGCACAGTCGAGTCCACGAACAGCAGCAGGATTGGTCACTTAATTGTTTTTTAAAATATTAAATATTTAATTAATTTAAAATTTTAATTTAATTAACAATTATCCTAAGGCTGTCTTACCGACCGTATTTCTATCGCTGGCGGCATCTCGATGATCGTATCATGATTCTGCGCTTGTGGTTGTTGCCCTGACTTTTCTTCTTCGCGAGAGAAAGCGGAATTGTCCATCTGAAAAAAAGCAATTAAAAAATAGTGTAAAAGGAAATTTCACATTGGATGTGGAAATGAGTTGAGTTTCACACTGCATTCAATTTCGAATTGAAATCTGCTGAGCAACATGTGTCGGGCTACCATGAACCAAAAAAATCGTTTCGAATAATCTGAGTAAAGCAAAGCTGGCAAGTCGTTATTCGCTAACTATTAGGGATGTATTTTCGGTTTTGGATCTCTCCACTGTGCACACTCTTCAGTTTCTCTGACCGACGAGATAGTGGGTGAAATGAGGAGACTCGAAAACCGAAACAACATCACTATTCACTATGAATCATGACGCCTCGTATTTTAATGACACCGAGTGATAAAAGACAAGCATTGTTGTTAGCTTAACGCAGTTGTATAATCCTCTCAGACGATTCATCACGTGGAAATAACCTCTTGAATGGCGCAAGGACACAATATATGTACGCGAAACCGAATTTTCACAGTCTCGATTCGGCTACATTCGTAACGATTTCGAGATATCAATGACATTGATAACAGTGATGTGTCGAAACAAAACGCCTTTTCGTCTTGTGCTACTAGTGATTAAGGCGGAAACTGAGAAAATATCGATTTTGCGGAGATAATCTCATCTGATTTTTATGAGCTAGCACGTTATTGAGAAAAAAAGAGAAGATGTCGCATTCCAATATTATTCAAAAGATCAGTGAAATAATATATTTAAAAAAGATACTTTTCTCTTTAAAAACGGATGTGAGAAAGTGAATGAGAGCAAAGATGTGAATATTAACAATCGCACCAAGCAGTGAGACTAATATGGAAGGTGCTGGTCACCAAAATGTTTCATATATTATTTAATCACTTCAAGCGCAAAGAATGGTTCCGATTGCTTAAAAATTGCAGTCTAGGAACAAGCTAGAATGACGAAAAAGAAGTGAAATTGGCGAGCACGTCGAGTGAGATTATACTGATAAGCCGAGTGCCGGTCACTGCCCGTTGGATCGTGACACCTCATCGTTTCACAATGCCTTTCTCGCTTATCGGCCTGATTTAGACACTGGGCATTGCACAATCACGACAAACAAAAGAAAACATGAACAAACTATTCATCATATTGACAAGGGCTTGAGGCGACAATGCAATGTAATACGATAACATCACTGAATTGAAACGTGGCACACACAAGTTGATTATCAAACAGCACTTTCAAACAGAAAAAAAGCGTTCCCGAGGTATGATATAATAAGGTGGAAGAGTAATAACGATCTGAACATATCACTAGCATGCGTCATTATGCCCTTCCCGCCCTAGCCACGAGGACGTCCGTCTTAACTTCATCCGTGGTCTTGTTCTTGAGGAAGTATTGATCGGCTCCCTCGATCAGACCCTGCAATCGATCTGTGATACAGTACCTTCTCTGGTATGCGGCTCCAAGTTGCCCCCTCCCCCCAAGCTAATGGCTAGTTGGAAATCTGCTTGATTCCAACTTGGAATCAAGCAGAATTCTAAGTTGGAATCAATTAAACTCGCCGTTTCCAAGTTGGAATCAAGCAGATTACCAACTAGCCATCAAGCTTTGGGCAACTTGGAAACCCTTCCATCTGCTTGTTTCCAACTTGGGGTAGCATACCAAAGTTGGGTTATGGCAAGTATGATGATTCACGACTATATCTTTTCCTGTCTCCAAGGATCAAGATGCGTCAATCACTTTGCATTGCGCATTTGATCATTCACTATCAACCATATCAGAAGGGACAGAACACCGTTATCGGTAGATCTTCATACTATCTACCAGATCATACGTCTAATGGGTCTCGAAAACGCGAGAGTGCACGTCGGCACTCCGGCAATACCCATGTCGTCAATTCGAGAAAAACAGCGTAATGTATGGAAAACTTCGATTATATCGAGTAGACCACGTCGGCAGGCTTGTTTGGGCGTATTGGAAGAAAATACTAGGCGAGACACGATTTGACGTATCTACCAGATGCTGATCTATTACCTGTGCAATCGAGAGTAATAGAGTGACGAGTGGGAAGACCTCGAGCTGCTTCCGATCTTCCAGAACTTCTTCTGCAGTTTTGTTCTGGCTGTTGGAAAACTTATTCTGCTCGGACTGATAGAAAACTGCGAGCGTCGCGGAGATAAACAGCGCGCCCTTGACCGCGATCTGGAATTCAATGGATAATGAAAATATTTTGATTAAATTGTGGTTAAATTTCCCATTTGTTCATTCACACCACTGTTTTGAGGCTAGAATTCAGTACGGTAAGGCGTTGAGGTTATGGTATCATAGTTACGATATTGATTTGGTAGATCACGTACCTGCGCAAAATTGATTACGTCACGCAGCCACAATCTTCTCCATCTTTTGTTGTCAATAAAATTGAGCAGATTCTCGAGAGTAGTTATGTTTTTCTTGATGCTGTCCTTCAGAGAACTCTGGAAAGGGTATGGTAGGAATGTGGATTATTATCAAAGTGCCAAATCTAATGTTTGATAATATTTACCGTAGCCTCGGAAAGTCATCGGTCACTTTTTCAGTCTCTCATAACGTTTGACTCATGACATTTTTGGCTTATACTTTGGTTTCACATAGCACACCCTCTGAGAGTTAGGAATATACCATAGGGATATCACAGAACTCCCTGGTTGTTGCGTAGTGACGACGCAATTTATCAATACTTTTTCAAACAATGGAAACTCTTACATGGATTTTCCCTTACTAACCAAACTTTCTGAGTATTTAGACAAGTCGTAGGTCTACCTAGAACAAAATTGAAGTTGCTGCTCAATCGCACTTAGGCTACCGAAAGGCTCAAAGATGAGTCTCTAGCATGAGCAAGGGAAAATCCATGTAAGAGTTTCGATTGTTTGAAAAAAATATTGCTTGATTGCGTCGTCACTACACAAGAACCAGGGAGTTCTGTGATATCCCAATGGTATATTCCTAGAACTCAGTGGGTGTGCTATGTCATACCAAAGTATAAGCCAAAAATCTCATATGAGTCAAAAGTTATGGAAGAATTAAAATGTGAGTGATGACTTTCCGATGCTACTGTACACGCTACACATCGTATGGTGGAAAATTGATTGTTTTTATCATACCCTATCAACCAGCTTTTCTTTGTCTTCTGCGGAGTGCAATTCTTTGGCCTCCTCGTAAGTCAGCTGCAATCAATAATTTTACCGTATCCCGAAACTACCGCATACCTCGCCGAGGTATGTGGAAAGAACGGCGAGATTTGTCGCGCAATTTCGAAACATATCATTCTCGTGAGGAGGGACGTTCAAGGTAAAAATATCGATTGATATATCTGTGCCTGTGATATATCGATTTATTGATTTAAAAAAGTATCTGGAAACTTGTAATGTCGTTTATCCGATCAATGAGGACCAGCACACAGTAATGTGCATTAAACACATTCTCGTACGCTTGCATCGTCCTCTCAAGCTCTGTATTCAATATCTCGAGGTACTGCACAGTCTGTAAAATGGTGTACGGTACAAAAGGGGTAGTGATTAGTGATGATTATTCGAAACCTACCTCTCCTAAATTTGCGTGTTCTCTAAAAAGCGCGCGAATCAAGGAGTAGGTATCACTATTATTGATCTACCAAACGAAATCGTTAATGGACCGACTTGTGAAATTATCGCCTGTTTTTCGATTTTAAGTCGTACGTAAAACACACATGCAACAAAACCACCTCGGTGAGAAATACGATTGACACACTTTCACATCAGTCAGAGAAGCGAGACAGCGCGCGAAATGAAGAAAGTCAATTCTTGAAATACCCACATTCGTAAGGTGTTCCTTCAACGGCCTCAGGTCATTGATAAACGAACTTTGTCGAGTGCCAATCACATCACACAGACCCGTCCATGAGCAGCAGCAAGTTGATGATTGTTCACGTTTACGCTTTTCACTAACAAAATACGATTAGATATTTAAGTTTATTAGCAACTAATTGGTAAGTAACATACCGATCTGAATCCACCTCGCATCTCGTCGTTTCTGTGAACATGTTTCGCTCCTCGCTTCCTCGCCTTCGTCAGGAAAAGCTTGATTGTCCATCTCAAATTATCGGAATATTCGGTCTACTCTCGCATGAAAATATCAATGAGATATGTTTCAAGCAATCTTGAACTCTTATTTTGCGGAACTATTGCAATGACATCGTCAATTCATTAAAATATGACTCAAATAATCAATTTCAAAATGTCGGTTCATTTCAAACAAGGAAAAGTGAACAGTATTATCTCGGAAAGGAAGGGATGAAGTCAGGAATACGATAGTAATTCCGTTTGAGGGTTAGAAGGAGAAATGACGAGGATTCATGATTCCGTTGCATTTCCGAAGCAATTAACCCTTTCCGCACCATGTATTGTTCGAAGCGGGAAATTAGAGTGAATCAGAGGAAAGGATAAATGGGGGGGGGGGAATTGCTGTGAACGATTTTTATTGTAGTTTGTTGTTTTCTCGGCTAAAATCTTCACCCTGTAGGCTTCCGAACTTGAAATGAGGATGAAACTTATCTCATTGTTGCTTATTGGCATTGGGGAAAAAGATGGACAAAAAATAACGAATTAATAACTATTCTCACAAATACGTGTAAAGTGTTCATCATATCGCCAGAAATTGCAACATTGTTATGTGATTACGCCGTTGGAAATGAGCATATAATCCCCAAATTGGCCTTCAATCTGCACGAAAGCGACTGACATAATCATTTTAATTGTACAATCGATTTAAATTGTTCTGTATTTTATTACTTTCAGAATCATTAGCACATTATTTGGATAGGAAAAAAACATAAATCATCACGGAACATTAAATAATGTTTGAAGTTGAGTGAGGTATGATGATAAAATGGAACGGTAGAGTGACAGAGAATAGATAGGAAACATAATCAAGCCCTTCCCGCAGCAGCCCGGGCCGCGAGGACGTCCGTCTTGACTTCGTCCGTCGTTCTTGAGGAAATATTGATCGGCTCCTTCGATCAGACCCTGCAATCGATTTTTGCTACAGTACCTTGCGCTATGGTAGGTATGATGACGACTATGATTTTAGAAATTTCAAAAGATCAGAACATATGATTTTCCAAGCGATTACATTTTCAATTCTGCTCACAATGCTTAGATCAGGCAGAACTTTTCTCATTTACTTGAAGAGCGAACAACACATCGGCAGAATTGCTTGAATTACCTGTGCAATCGAGAGTAATAGAGTTATGAGTGGGAAGACCTCGAGCGGCTTTCGATCCTCCAAGACCTCTTCCGCCTTTCTATTCTGTCTGTTCGAAAACTTATTCTGTTCCGATTGATTGAAAACAGCAAGCGTCGCCGAGATAAACAGCGCGCCCTTGACCGCGAGCTGGAATTCAATCGATAATGTCGATTGTACAGTAACCCTGGGTTATGGTAGGTGTGATGGGTCGCGACAGTCACTTGCCCCAACTCAGCAGCAACGGCGCTAGGTCAGATGAGTCCTTTTGGGGGCGAGTGAAGATTAGGGGGATCAGAGATGATATTTCGAAATAGTTCTCATCCGACCCAGCGCCGTAGCAACTGGCAGGTTTAGTGCATCGTGAATGCAGTTTGGAAGACTTGAATTTAAGGAACGGCGTGATTCGGTAGATCACTAACCTGCGCGAAGTTGATAACATCCCTCAGCCACCATCGCCTCTGCGTTTTGTTGTCCACAAACTTGAGCAGATTCTCGCAATGTTTTTTTCGATACGGTCCTTCAGAGAAGTTTGCAAATGGAATGGCGGGAATATTAATTACGATTTTTCACATCCAAATATTGCGTTTACGTTTTACTGTAGAGCCACTGTACCTCATCAACATTCTTCTTCTTCTTTTGTGCAGCCGTTTCGGTTGAAGTTCGGGAAGCCACCTGTATCATAGCTTTATTATTGATATAGTCAGCTACAGTATACCTCTCCTGGCTGGTTCTGGGCTTCACGCTCCTCCTCGCGAATCAGCTTCAAGCTATAGTGGTTACCGTTTCCCGAAACTACCGTATATCTCATCAATGATTCTCGCTAGAACGACGAGACTTGTCGCGCAGTTTCGGATCATATCATTCTCGTGAGGAGGGACGTTCAGGGTTCTCTTGCCTGTGAATTATCGATTTATCGATTTTTATTGTATTCTCTTCAAACTTGTAATGAAGTTGATCTGATTGATTAGTTTTTTCACACTCTTTGTTGCCTTATTTGCATGTTCGTTCGGGTGCATCTTTCTCTCCAGCTCAGTGTCCAGTTGCACAAGGTCCTGCACCGCCTGCGAAATGGGGTACGGTAGAACATGAAAATCGATGCTCTGAGCGTATTCATCAAAAACTTAAAGTTGTGATATCGTCTCGTTTATCACAATTTTCAGTTTAATTAGGAAAATCTATGCTTCTAACTTCTTCTGTTTGAAATGGAAATGAAAATGTCGGAATAGGAAAAGACAAATCAATCACATAATTGTACATGAACCTAAGAGGTGTAAATGCATCATCAAGAATCCCACCGTGATGAGGTGTTCCTTCAACGGTCTTAGATATTTGATGAATGAACTCTGCCGAGTGCCAATCACATCACACAGACCCGTCCATGAACAGCAACAAGTTGATGATTGTTCACTTTTTTCACTAAAATATAAGATATTTAAGTTAATTAGCAACTGATTGGTAATCAAAATACCGATTTCGCCGTTCAATGTCGATCGTCGTTTCTCGGTCCTCGGAGCGTGGTTCGCTCCTCACTTCCTCCTCATCATGAGGAAATGCGTGATTGTCCATCCTCAAAAACCCGTAAACTCGCTCTGCCGAAAATTAGAAAATTAGTTTTTTCTTCAACTCTAATTTGAATATGACAAAACAATAGAATTGGCGTAATTAAGTCATGCGAATGAGGCACCAACAATTGAAGTCGAGATGCCGCTTAATCTTGTATTTGTAGACAATAACAAAATGGAACAACAGTAATAGAGAAGGGAACAAAAATGAAATGGGAAGAAACGGGAAACTTTCCGATTTATTAATTAAAACTCCTTCTACGAGAAGTTATCCTGATAATGAGTCTCACCCGATTGCAGCAGCCCTTTCGAACAGCAGAGGCACAACAACATGCTGCGCCTCCAATAATGGTGAATCCAAACATGAACTTCACCAACCAATTGACTGATGATGTCTGGTTTCATGCGCATCATTGCAGCCACTAAAAAGGTTTCGAGTCATGCCAATTGGGGTTTTCAATATATTTCAAAACAGATGCAGTTGTTCACAACTGAAGGGAGCAAGAGTAAAATTGGTAAAACTGGTTGATATCAACATTTGAGAGGGAATGAGAAAGGTTAGCTCGTGGAATACCAGAAAGGACTTGTTTGCGCATCTCCTTCATAGACTGCTATGGTATTCGGTTACTCCTTTTACCTTGGAGAAAAGGAAAGGCAAAAGTTCGGTTACGTCAAGCAATTGCACAATCGTCATGCAACAGCGGCACGAAACATGCAGCGGTCTTGGAGTTCCTAGTGGGTAATAGAGATAATAGTGATTGGAGACCAACTATTATCTATTTGCTTGCTCTCTCGATCCTCAGAGAAATGAGAGAGAATGAAAATTGAAGAGAGATTGGTCTCGAATGCATATCAGTACTAGGATTTGCACTGCTTGGCTCGCAGAATGTGGATCTCTTCTGGCCACAAAGCAACAATCTTCATTAATCACTTCACAAAGTGAAACACGGTAGAAAGAGATGAGTAATTCGCAATCTTTGCAGAGTGCTCAACTATGTCTTAGGAGCTCCCTTTTTCTCCTCAGGAGCTGCCAGATCAGCGTATTCGGGAGGCTTCTCGTCTGACCTGAGAATATGAATTTAACCTTTTAGCCGCCCCCAAAAGAGCACATTCAAATATAATATTGGATCTTAGAAGATCCGAGATGGCAGATGAAGCGTGTGATTTAGTGATGACAAATCGGCATCCGACTCTCCTCGTTTCGCGTTTTCTCTCGTTTCTCTCCGGCGGTCGAGAGAGAGAGAGAGCGAGTGAAAAGAGGAGGGTCGATGCCGATTTGTAATCACCCCGCACTTACTGCTCCATTTTGATAGTGATGTAGGCTGGAGGAGTGCACGTGGAGAAAGAAGACTTCTTGACGGTGGGATCGGCAATCTGCAAGATCCCAGTCGATATTTGCTAGATTTCGAATGCTAGTTCAGCAAATATAATTGATCTGATTTTTGAGCCTCTCAAGTTTTTGAATGAAAAGATGATAGACGTTAACTTTGAAGTACCAACCTTACGAATCTTCCTCGAGCTCGGGTCGGGACAATGGATGCTGCAACCATCACACACTGCGGTGCCCTGAATAAATATTGATAGAAACTTAATTTTGAGATCCATGAAATTAGGTTAATCTCAAGTAGATTCTTTATTTGATTGGAATACGAATACCTTCATTGTTTGAGCAGTCTTGGTCTTCTTCTTCTCTTTCTGGTAATCTTCGATATATTGACGGAACTGCAATTTGAAAGTTTCTCAAGGTCCAAAATATCTTATTGAATCAAGATAAATATTGCTCACGGTCTCTTTTCTCTAAATTTGAAGTATTAACGATGAGGAATTGTTTTGTGCCTATTATGGCGCGATATAGAGGGTAAACGATCACAACTTGCTTCTCATACTCGAACGGTCAACCGAATACAATAACGAGCTTTACCAAGATGTAGCAGACGACTAGCACACTGTAAATAATTCCCAGTACGATTAAGAGTAGAATAAGCAGAAGAGCACATCCAAAGGCCCACAAGAGGTCACCCATACCGTCAAGCCAATATTGGCGTGGCGACATAATTCCTGAAAGTTGTTTGTGAATATGATTTAGCCGACAATTACTGCTTTTTGAAGAAAAATAAAATAAAATCGATAATCCGAGAAACAATGACAAAGGAATGCGGAAAATAAGTCGATTATTAATTCGCCGAAAAATAGAGAATTGTCCTCTTGCTAGTCGAGGAGGAGAAGGCACGTTAACACGGCATGTTTGCTCTTCACCCCTCGAGGACTGCCAGGAGAGAGGGCGTATTCGGTTACTGACTTACTTCTTCTCCGACGCATCGAGAACGCTGAGATGTACAGAAAATTAGAAATTAGTGCAGAAAAAAGCAAACGCTTCGAACATATTGTTTTTTGTGCAACTTAGATTTGCACAAACTTTCAGGATTGAAAACGCATCACTTTGTAAGGCATGAGTGCAACTATAGTTCGCTTTTTCGTTAATTTCCAGGCGTCGAGTCTAGAAATGCATGAGGCAACGTATGCGCTCCAGTACGAACCAGATCAGCAAAGCGCAAAACAGCGTGATGTGTTGTAAAAACGATTATATCCTGCAGAGTCTGCGAACTTGTTCGGGCTAATCGGAAGAAAAATATAGACGAGACCACATTTGATGTATGTTTATTCTACAACACTCATGGAGCGGAACTGCAAATCAATCTGCACACGGTACAATGGACACGACAGAATAGGAATCTTGAATGCGTTTCTATGGCATTGGGTTCTGTTTCTCATCCACATCAGCTACAATCACCTCGTTTGAGTACTCGGGAGGCTTCGCAACCGACCTAAAAAGTGTTTTTATTTTCATTAAGTGGTTATGCTTTAGAGAAAAAATTTGGACTATGCTGAGAAGGAGAAAATGGTAGATAACAAGAATCACTCAAAACACTTAAGCTCCAGATATTCGATTTTTGAAGAATAGGGTTTCGATTTGTCATCCCTAGTGCTTACGGCTCGACGTCGATGGAGATGTATGCCGGGGGTGACGCAAGAAGCCCAGGGAGAGAGATCTGCTCGACTGTGACGACCGTCTTGTGAAATAACAATAGTGACGGACTGTTAGTTTTGAAACTTTCCATTCCGCACATTCTCCCGCCAGTCAGATAGACTAGAGCGTGTGCAGAATGAATAGTGTTGAAACCGCGATGACATCACTAACGTACAGTCCGTATCTGTGGAACTAGGTGTGCAAACAGTTTCATAAATGGACGAATTCATTTGGCACGTACCAAATGTCGAGAATGAGCCAACCTTGAAGTTCGCGTGACCCATGGTAGCGATGGGATCGGGACAGTGGACGACGCAGCCGTCACATGCCGCCGGCACCTAATTAAATAAACAAATTAGAGTCGAGTTAATTTTTTATTATTTTTAAAATAGAATTGTAATTGCAAAAATAAGACGATGCAGAGTAATCATGAAACTAAAGAAAATATGTGCAGAAAACTTTTTGACTAGTTAGCGTAGAACGCTTCCTTCATAACTAGAGACCACAGGCTGATCACCGCACATACTCAATATTATGCTCATTAGTATCGGTCTGGATAACATTTTTTTAAAAATGAATCATAACAGTAAATGTAGCAAAACGTAGATTAGTACCTTGTTCACTGGCACAGTCTTGGTCGTAGACGCTTTCTTCACTACATTGATCGTTTTCTGAAATATTTTGTAAATTTTTAGAAACTACATTTGAGATTTTTTGAAATGTAATTAATAATTTCAACCGATACCCTCGATAGTGAACTTGTGGAAAATTCATAGAAGCGATTTATGGTATGATTTATAATACAAACCAACCTTCAACGGTACAGCAGTTCTCTTCTTCCTCTCCTTTTCCTTCTCGATTTCTTAACCCTGAGGTACTCAAAGTACTCTTTGTCGAAACCTTCGGCCATTGCGGCTCCTGAGCAAATTACGGTTACTCTGCCAGAAAATATAAGACGATTTTTCATTGATGCTCCTGCGTTAATTATGATAAGTCCGAAAACCTATCAGGCGATTAAGAAAATAACAAAAATTTGTTAAACTAAAGATTGAATTCACAGGAGTTTTTGTTGCGCAGGCTACATTGTAGAATGGGACGGGCGAAGAAGCAAATAAAGTGTGCAGAGTTTCGTGTGGGGGGGGGGTGTTCTTCGGAAAGAAAGTGTATCTGTTGGCATAGTCTGTCGGTGAAAACACCTTAGTTGCGGAACGAGTGGTTCGATGTGTGTGTGCATAGTTTGAGTGGAGGATCTGTATGTTATGTTCATTGTAGGGAAGTCATATGTCTAATTGGTATTGGGTGGTATTATTGCTTGCGAGGTATTGGATGTCAAAACAAAACTTGGGTATTGTTTTGACATCACTAGCTAATGTAACGGTTGCAGAACGAGAGTTTCAAGAACAAAACACGGCATTTTATATTGAAAGTAGCGGATAATGGAAAACAAGTACTGGTGTAGCTAGCTGGCAAGGAGTAAGGAAGGTTAAAACGAGCCACGGCTTGTTTGCTCTTCATGCCTCTAGGACTGCCAAATTGAAAGGCGTATTAGGTTACTATTTCACTTCTCCGAAACGCCAAGAGAGCTAAGATGCAACATATCAAGGCGAGAATACGCTTTTCTTAATCATGTGACTCGAGATGGATAACATGATGTAGGTTCATTTAAAAAAAATGCAGGTATTCTCCTTACAAAAAACGAGAGTGCGATGCCGATTTGTCATCATTAATGCACACACGTTGAACCTCCTCCGTTCCCCCCAACTCAGATGTTTTCACCGCCAGACTATGCCAACATATACACTTTCTTTTCGAAGAACACCCCCTCACGCGAAACTCTGCGAACTTTATTTGCTTCTTCGCCCGTCCCATTCTACAATGTAGCCTGCGCAACAAAAACTCCTGTGAATTCAATCTTTAGTTTAACAAATTTTTGTTATTTTCTTAATCGCCTGATAGGTTTTCGGACTTATCATAATTAACGCAGGAGCATCAATGAAAAATCGTCTTATGTTTTCTGGCAGACTAACCGTAATTTGCTCAGGAGCCGCAATGGCCGAAGGTTTCGACAAAGAGTACTTTGAGTACCTCTTCTGGTCGATGTGCGGCTTCGCCATACTAGGTGCGGCCTGTGCATGCTGCTGCAAAGTGGTACGAGTCAAGCAAATCGGCACCGAACCGCCTCATTTTTTTCTGGAATTCCTCGTTTCTTTGAAAATTGCGAGGAGGAATTGACTCCGATCTGTCATTACTATCTACTGATTTTTAAAAAATATGGGTTGATCCACGTTTCACCGCTGTCTTCATGATTGCTGTCAATCAACAACGTTCGGTGCATTGTCTGCGGTCATGAAAGTTGACATATCAAGAAATATTGCAATTTCAGGGTTTAGAAATCGAGAAGGAAAAGGAGAGGAAGAAGAGAACTGCTGTACCGTTGAAGGTTTGTATTATAAATCATACCATAAATCGCTTCTATGAATTTTCCACAAGTTCACTATCGAGGGTATCGGTTGAAATTATTAATTACATTTCAATACTCAACTCTCCATTTTACGGGCTCAGGGGTCATCACGGTGACTGGATTGATCTGATTACTATAAAGAATTCTGACAGACATTTATTGATGTCCGCATCATACTCGAAGACTGCAGTGGATATTGAGTTAGTTCAAGTCACACATCCAATATGAAACAGCAGTTCTTTGACCTCAATCGTTGACTGAATAATGGCGTCACCACTATCAGGTCTAGACACAATAACAACTCTTTATTCCTGCTGACATAAAGATAGTTTAGTCACTTTATAACGTGAGACACGATAAACGGAAAATTATGCTTTTCAATCACAGGAATGTGATGAACTATGGCCGAATCGCCTTATCAGCGTATGCAGGAGGCTCTTCGTTCAACCTGAAATGACGGGAAAAAGCGTCGCAATGCAGAAGAGTATGACTACTCGAAACCGATTCTCATCCAACCACTCCTTGCTACAACCGGAGCCCCGAGTAGAGTCGATTTGGATACGCTATTGTTGTACGAAGGGGAAATGTGAGCTTTCCATGATGATGAAAAATGTCGATAGTGAAATAGGCGGGTGGAGAGGAGTGAGTTTGGAATGAATTCTTCTCGATGAGGAGATGCGGATTCTGCATGTATCTAGTAAGCGAAAACAGGTAAACCTTTGTAAAAAATGTGCATTATTAGTATGGTTTAAAAAGGATCTCAAATTTCTTGGAAAATCGTTATACTAAGCTGATGCATAAGTTCTGCTCCTTTTTCGTTGGTGAGTTTGATAAATTGGCATTCAGCCGAGAGAGCTCTTGGGGCCATCTTACCAATACATCATTTAGGGATGGACTTTGGGTTATTAATCATGAACGCAGATGGTTTCCTTTTGCATGGGTACTTGAGATATTTTCATAAGTCGACACCACAAAAATACTCAAAATTTGCAACGTTTTTCGAACCTCTAGTTCTCATCGGGGAAATTTTCGCAGGGTATCTATCATACATAAATGAGTACCTAGCATTATTATCTTCCGAATGCGCATGAGATCCTGAGTCCACGATACCTATTAAAATTGTGACGACTCGGAAACCGGCTTGAATTTCACGGCATTGATGCTTTGACGAATTCCTCTCAATTGTCTATGAAGAGTGACAAGGGTCTAGTGTGGGGCGCTGAATTCGTATATGTAACGTCCACAATATCATTGAAAATAATTGACTCAGCTTCGCCAGCAGGTGAAATAAATTGAAAACCCCAAAAGCATAAAATATGCAAAACATGCATAAAAATCGCTAGATAGTGGTCTGGATGAATTTGTGTCAGACATATGTCATCGAGAACTGTACTCTATTTTTTCTGTGAGTTGTGCAAAAGGGTCAATCTTCAAAATGAGTACTGAAAATGATCCATTAGATTAGCCCCTTACGCAAGCGTTATGCTAGAAAGGCGATTCTGACATACATGAGTAGACCGTATTTGAAGACTCATAATTTCCATGTCCAGGGTGCTATCATCAAATGAAAGTGCGCGATTAAAAGTACATTAGATACACTTTAAAACGACCCTATACTCATTTGATCAGTCCCATTTATCAATAATTTGCAAACACTTTAAGAAAAAAGGAGCAAAACTTATGCATCAGCCTGATAATTACTTATTGACACGATAATTCATTTTTGGTAGAACACAACAGACCTTAGCCATCATGATAGTCATCGTCTTCTTCCTTGCTCTCTTCTCCTGGATGGTGTTCATTCACTGAAAATCGTTTGTTCATTGGGAACGATCGTGATTTGGTAATCAAAACCCGAATCTAGCCACCCCGTGGTCCAATGTTCGTTATCAGACTGGAGTCGGTTGAGCACTACATAGTTCCCCGCCGTGTCACTCTACAATACTTCTATTAGTAAAGGCTAACCATTTGGTAGCAGTACTGCTATTAGATTATTCTATTATTCGATTACTTCTTGTTCTTGTATCTACTTCTTCAACAATAATATTAGAAAATGCTTACCGTTTGGCAGAATTGTGCTATGAAGATCACTAAGCCGGCAGCCGCAGCCATCAGCGCGAGAGGGCCAAACAACCCGGTGAGGAAAACCGCGGCGAAGAAGAGATTTCCGCCCATCCAAGCTCCTGAAATTCGTTGTAGTTCATTTCATCAGTAGATTCCCGTATAATTCGTCGTCGCGATTCAACGAAGGAGCATGAACAGAATAATAAAGACGTGAAGATACATCAGAAAAAAAACGAAGAAAGGGAGGCCGTAGAAAGTGAGAAACAATCGAGAAGGAAAGGCATTGTTTGCTCTTCATGACTAGGGTTGGCAATTCAAGGATGACACTCCTTTGCATACTCTATCATCGGTCAGAGAAGCGAGAGAGCGCTCGAATTGAAGAGAATTCTTGAATTACCAACCGGAAAGGACTGCCATCTGGAGGGTTGGGTTACTCCATTAACTTCACAGAAACGCCGGAAAAGCTAACAGCAACGATACAAAACAATAAAACAACGATAGCATCGCATACAAAATCCCCACTGTGAATGATTGCTGATTTAGTCAGCAAAACGAATGGGAGAGGAATGCACATCCTGATCGTTATTTTTCTTTTCCTGAATGATTACAGATCAAACCCCTTCTTTTATCATTTACAAGTTGGAACGCGATACAAGTGACAACCAAGTTTATGAACTGTTACTAAGGGCTGAACTAATGCATGGAGGCGCTCGTATTCTCATCTGAGAATAGTGATGACAAATCGGCATGGGCTCTCCTCATTTTGCCTGATCTCTCATCGGTTCGAGAAGCGAGAGAGCACGCGAATTGAGGAGAGTCTGATGTCGATTTGGAATCACTAGTAGCCACAATCGCTTCGATTGAGTACTCAGGAGGCTTCTCATCAGCACTGAAAAAAATGAATTGTGATATTTGGACATTATTTCATCTCAACAATCATATAAACGAGTGAAACTGAGTCATGGTTCGACTCAGTCATGACAATCACTGTGCAGTGCTAAACAAACTCACGGACTCATTTTGGATAAATATGAGCCTGAAACATAATGTATTTATGGATTTAATATGGAAACTAACGGCGCAATGTCAATGGCGTTGTAAGCAGGAGGAGCGGCAAGAGTTGCAAAGGACAACTGCTCGATTGGGCCGATAGCACTCTGCAACAGTAGGAATCTGAGGCAAATGTGCATGTTCGAACATAAAAAAGTTTCATTCTTTATTGGCATGCAAAAGAGAAACTAGCAAACGAACAATCAATTGAGTCTAATTTAGCAAATCCGCGAACACACCTTGTCTGCAACAGTCTCCGTCATTGTCTTCTTCTGTTTCTCATCGACATATTTCTTTTTCTGCAAGAACTCATTTCATGGTAATTGCTCACTATCCCAGTGGTTCCTTTTCTACGTCAGACATGAAACAAAAGAAATGTGTCTTTTGACGATTTTTTGACAAACAATAATTAAAACTCCTGAAGGGAGCAAGAGTAAAATTGGTAAAACTGGTTGATATCAACATATGAGAGGGAATGAGAAAGGTTAGCTCGAGGAATACCAGAAAGGACTTGTTTGCACTTCATGACTAGGGTTGGCAATTCAAGGATGACACTCCTTTGCATACTCTATCATCGGTCAGAGAAGCGAGAGAGCGCTCGATTGAAGAGAATTCTTGAATTACCAACCGGAAAGGACTGCCATCTGGAGGGTTGGGTTACTCCATTAACTTCACAGAAACGCCGGAAAAGTTAACAGCAACGATACAAAACAATAAAACAACGATAGCATCGCATACAAAATCCCCACTGTGAATGATTGCTGATTTAGTCGGCAAAACGAATGGGAGAGGAATGCACATCCTGATCGTTATTTTTCTTTCCTGAATGATTACAGATCAAACCCCTTCTTTTATCATTTACAAGTTGGAACGCGATACAAGTGACAACCAAGTTTATGAACTGATACTAAGGTCTGAACTAAGGCATGGAGGCGCTCGTATTCTCATCTGAGAATAGTGCTGACAAATCGGCATGGGCTCTCCTCATTTTGCCTGATCTACGAGAAGTTAGCATGATAGTGAGCCTCACCCGTTTGCAGCAGCGCTTTCGAACAGTAGAGACACAACAGCATGTAATGGTGAATCCAAACATGAAGACTTCACCAACCAATTGACTGATGATGTCTGGTTTCACGCGGATCATTGCAGCCCCTAAAAAGGTTTCGAGTCATGCCAGTCGTGTTCTTAAATTTATTTCAAAACGTATGCAGTTGTTCACAACAGAAGGGAGCAAGAGTAAAATTGGTAAAACTGGTTGATATCAACATTGGAGAGGGAATGAGAAAGGTTAGCTCGAGGAATACCAGAAAGGACTTGTTTGCGCTTCTCCTTCATAGACTGCTATGGTATTCGGTTACTCCTTTTACCTTGCTTGGAGAAAGAGAAAGACAAAAGTTCGGTTACGTCAGGCAATTGCTCAATCGTTATGCAACAACGGTACAAAGCATGCAGCTGTCTTGGAGTTCCTACTGGGTAATAGTGATATTAGTGATTGGAAACCAACTCTCCTCTATTTGCTTGTTCTCTCGGTCCTCAGAGAAATGAGAGATTATGAACATTGTAGAGAGAAAGGTCTCGAATGCATATCAGTACAAGGAAATGCACTGCTTGGCTGGCAGAATGTGGATGGTCACAAAGGAACAACCTTCATTAATCACTTCACAAGTGTAACACGGTACAAGGGGTCTTAGTGGAGTGTTCGCAATCTTTGCAGAGTGCTCAACTATCGCATAGGAGCTTCCTTTTTCTCCTCAGGAGCGGCCAGATCAGCGTATTCGGGAGGCTTCTCGTCCGACCTGATAATAATACCCATTGAGCGTAACAAAATCACAAATTGATATTTTTTCATAAAAGCCTTTTTTCATCACTAGTCTGAAATGAATGATGAAGAGTATGAATTTTCGAGAATTTTTTTCGAACTCACAAATCGATATTGATAGTGGTATAGGCCGGAGGAGGCTGGAGAGAAGGCGGGAATGCTTGCTTGGCTGTGAGGTCGTACACCTGCAAGAACTGACCTGCTAGATTTCGAGTGTATGTTCCACAAATTTAATTAATCTGATCACTCAGTTTCTCTCATAATCGAGTGTTTCTTGTGATACAAACATTATGTTATAATCTCTAATCACCAACCTCTCTTTTGATCGGATATTCCTTCTTCGAGCAACATTCCTCGCACACAATGAGCACCTGATAGTATCACCACAGGGAATAGGCAAATGCATTTTATTTTCTATTAATTTAAAAAAATATAATGTAGTCAATGAGCGGGCTCTGATTTTTCAGTCTTAAATTTAGAAGTACAAACCGCGAAAATCGAATTAAGTGGGGATGTTCGGATACTTTTCGAAAACATACGAATACCTTTATTGACTGAACTGTCTCCATCTTCCTCAGCTTCTCTTCAACCAAAGGCACGCACTAAAAATTGAATAATGGAAAAAAAATCTTACATAAACGATCAAATATCGGCAAGTTTTTCTCATGTTGAGCAATTTCTAATATCTTGAAACATTGCGATTTTTCGGCATTTTATTTGTGCTAATAACGTTTACCCATGAGCGAAAAAAATGCGGCTCAATGCTCGAACCCGTTCAGGCAACTATAGTAAACCATCCATGGCTTACCCAAATGAAGAAAAAGCGAAGAAGGTGGAATACAGACATAACCACGCAGCAGAGAATTATGAGGAGAAGGGCACATCCCAGCGCCACCATAAAGTTTCACATATCTTCTAGTAAATTTTGTATAGTCATCACTGCTTCTGAAATGAGTTTTGTCAGATAATTTGAAAGAGTGTTGATTCAGTTTTGATATAATATCACTGAGTTCTCTAAACAAACCACAAATCGATAATAAGAGGCTAACGATAGTTAGAAGAAAGAAAGAGAGATATGGGAAGGACAAGTCTATGAGTAAAAGGTAGGTTTTCTCGACATTTCGTTTTGTTTGCTCTTCACCCTCGATGACTGCTAGGAGAGAGGGCGTATTCGGTTACTGCCTTACTGCTTCTCCGACGGCACTTCGAGATCGCTTGGGCCATTCTGATAATTAGAAATTAGTGCATCAAAAAGCAAATGCTTCGAAAAGATTATGTTTCGTGAAATTGAGATTTGCACCAATTTTCAGGTTACTAAACGCATCACTTGGTCATGCATGAGTGCCACTATATTGTTCGCTTTCTCGTTTATTACCATGCGTCGAATGTGTCTCGAACAAGCAAGAGGCCACGTATGCACTCCAGCCAGGTGCAAAAATTGTAAAATGAGTTGCAAAATCAATATCGTGCAGAGTCTGTGAATTTGTTTGGGCTTATCGGCAGAAAATTCTAGACGAGACCACATTTGATTTATGCTTATTCTACAACACTCACGGAGCGGAACTGCCAATCAATCTGTACACGGTACAAAGGAAACGACGGATTCGGAATATTGAGTGCTTTTCTATGGCATTGAATTCTGCTTCTCCTCCACTTCAGCAACAATCGCCTCCTTTGAGTACTCGGGAGACTTCGCAACCGATCTAAAAAGTGTTTTTATTTCCATCAAGTGGTTATGCTTTAGAGAAAAAATTTGGACTATGCTGAGAAGGAGAGAATGGTAGATAACAAGAATCACTCAAAACACTTAAGCTCTAGATATTCGATTTTTGAAGAATAGGGTTTCGATTTGTCATCCCTAGTGCTTACGGCTCGACGTCGATGGAGATGTATGCCGGGGGTGACGCAAGAAGCCCAGGGAGAGAGATCTGCTCGACTGTGACGACCGTCTTGTGAAATTACTTTCAATAGTGACGAACTGTCTTTTCTCTTTCCATTCCTCACATTCTCTCGCCAGTCAGATAAACGAGAGCGTGTGCAGAATGAATAAAGTCGAAACCGAGTCGACATCACTAACGTACAGTCCGTATCTGCGGAACTAGGTGTGCGAACAGTTTCATAAATGGAGACCCTTTCTTCACTACATTGATCGTTTTCTGAAATATTTTGTAAATTTTTAGAAACTACATTTGAGATTTATTGAAATGTAATTAATAATTTTAACCGATACCCGCGATAGTGAACTTGTGGAAAATTCATAGAAGCGATTTATGGCATGATTTATAATACAAACCTTCAACGGTACAGCAGTTCTCTTCTTCCTCTCCTCTTCCTTCTCGATTTCTAAACCCTGAAATCGCAATATTTCTTGATATGTCAACTTTCATGACCACAGACAATGCACCGAACGTTTTTGATTGTCAGCAATCATGAAGACAGCGTTGAAACGTGGATCAACCCATATTTTAAAAAAAACAGTAGATAGTAATGACAGATCGGAGTCAATTCCTCCTCGCAATTTTCAAAGAAACGAGGAATTCTAGAAAAAAATGAGGCGGTTCGGTGCCGATTTGCTTGACTCGTACCACTTTGCAGCAGCGTGCACAGGCAGCACCTAGTATGGCGAAGCCGCACATCGACCAGAAGAAGTACTCAAAGTACTCTTTGTCGAAACCTTCGGCCATTGCGGCTCCTGAGCAAATTACGGTTAGTCTGCCAGAAATTATAAGACGATTTTTCATTGATGCTCCTGCGTTAATTATGATAAGTCCGAAAACCTATCAGGCGATTAAGAAAATAACGAAAATTTGTCAAACAAAAGATTGAATTCACAGGAGTTTTTGTTGCGCAGGCTACATTGTAGAATGTGACGGGCGAAAAGGCAAATAAAGTTCGCAGAGTTTCGCGTGAGGGGGTGTTCTTCGAAAAGAAAGTGTATATGTTGGCATAGTCTGGCGGTGAAAACATCTGAGTTGGGGGGAACGGAGGAGGTTCAACGTGTGTGCATTAATGATGACAAATCGGCATCGCACTCTCGTTTCACGTGCTCTCTCGTTCCTCTCATCGGCGAGAGATCACGTAAATTGAGGAGAGTCGTTTCCGCTTTGTCATCACTAGTGCGTATAATCATATTTCTAATTGGTATTGGGTGATGTTATTACTTGCGAGGTATTGGATGTTTATGAAATACTCGGGTATTGTTTTGACATCACTAGCTAATGTAACGGTTGCAGAGCGATAGGAAACCTGGGCGGGTTGTCAAAGGAACGAAAGTTTCAAGAACAAAAAACGGCATTTTGTATTGAAATTCGCGGATAATGGAAAACACGCACTGCTGTAGCTAGCTGACAAGGAATAAAGAAAGTTAACACGAGCCACGGCTTGTTTGCTCTTCACGCCCCTAGGACTGCCAAAAAGAAGACGTATTAGAATACTATCTCACTTCTCCGAAAAGCCAAGATGCGATGAGCTAATATGCAACATTGCAAGGCGAGAATACGGTTTTAATACTCATGTGCCTCGAAATGGAAAACGTGATGAATGGTAAATATAGCGTGTAGGTGTTATATATACAAAAAGTGTCCATGTTTGAGGATGCAGACACTGATAGCAGAAGTGGTTCATTTGACGGGAGCGATTTTACTTTTTTTCCCTTGAAATGCACAGCCGTCAATATAACAAGTTGAAAAAAAGAAAACGAGAGTGAACATTGCTGTCATCAGTAACTCGTGGAGGTTGTATACATGGATATTGTGTCATTTCACTCCTCACATTGAATTCTCTCTCTCTTTTTTCTGACTGGCGAGATAGCATGCAAAAAGAGGATTGTCGATTCCGATTTGTATTGTGCACCTGATCGTCCATTTCTCATAGGTTCTCACGCAATGAGTGAATGTTGTAATGCACATTCTATTTAATGAATTATATTTGTAATGTTGTTGGTAAAAATGTTCAGTCGCGAGATACTCGAGTAAAGACGCGTTCGCTTTTTGCACGCTTCATATTTCAAACTGACTGTATTGATTCCGTGTTCTCGTTTCTGAACCAGTAAGTAAAACGTTTATCGCGACTCAATTCAACTACGCTTTCGAACGTTACCTAAGGCTTCCTACTCTTCCACTACGTTCCACTTTTAATGGCCTACACTTGTGATACTTGACTAAAATGTGAAGTAGCAACGAGGTTAATCGCGATTTATTCGTTTCAGAGTTGACCTCGATGATATCTCCCATGTGAGTCAGACCATTCATCGTCACGTCAATCGATCGAGACCCAAAGTACCCAAGTCGTTCTTGTTCGAATTTTTGAAGCTGAAACAAGTGAGCGTCAAATATCGCAGAAAATTTAAAAGAATTGTTGTATTCAGAGCTCCCCCGATGTGTTCAACCTCCAATTGTTAGGTGAAGATCGTGCGGAAAAATTGAGCGTCGATTTGACAGGAAATAGGAGAACTTTTAAAATGGCAGACCATATGAACAGATTTCTCAAACGACAGGAAGACAAACGAGAGGTAGACATTGCCGTTTCAGTAGAGGACAGAATGAATAAATGTGATTCTGCAGGGTCCAATCGAGCTCGAAGCCGTTCCCATTCCTCCCACAATCTTCAATAAATTTGAGTTCCTGGTTCAGAGATATGATGTGGTTGATTTCGTATTCTCTAAGGTAGCTTTGAATAGTTTTTTTTTAAAGGAACGTATGATAATTATTGTATTTTGAAGATTGTGATCGACGACCATTTTATGTCTAATTTCGAGAAATGGGTCGGATGTTGTCAGATTTGCATCATTGACGGAAAGTTTGGAGATGAATTCCAAAAGAAACGGTACGAATCGTTTAATTGGGGTTACTAATGTACTAACATGGTTTGAATGACATGAGACATTTTCAGTTTCGCTAAGTTGCTGATCGTAAATTGCATACCGGGCGTTAGCCTCATTAGAAGTGAATTCGCCAAGGAAATTGACAACAGCTTCATTGAAGAAATGAGTCGTCTTGTCACGAATCCTCGTTTAAATGTTTCTGATCATGAAGATCTAGAAAATATTACTGTTCCTGAAGAGGAGGTGAATTTTGATTAATCGTTTATTCCAGCATAATTGCTTCAAGTGATAGATTAAGAAAGCAATTTTAGATGAAGGAGATGGATAAGGCTACCCTAGATGTTCTATTCAAATTTGACGCTGCCGCAGTGACTTATATGAGAATTGATGCCGATTGGATTATGGAAGCTATAATCGTTCGTTCAAAATTATTATACATAGTTTCGATTAATTTTCGTGTTTTAGAAACGACTTCGTAGAGAAACTCCTGGAGGTTGGGAGTTCACTCTATCGAGAATGCTTCTAATCGAGGATATAAGCACGAGTATCGAGAACGAGACTGATCTTGAGGTAATGGAATTTATGCATTGAAGTAAATGTTGGTCTTTCATGAAACATAGTACAATTCTCAGACTCTTCTTCCACAAAATAAACAAGATTTCAGATCGACGCCCTTTCTGAACAAGGAAGTCGCACTATCAGAATGAGGTCAAACAGACGAATATCTGTTATACATCGATGAGACAACTCTGTATATTCAGTTTAATACCGAGTTCTGATCGTCGTGCTAATCAATGTTATTTTGCCAAAGATGCGTTCCATGCGAAACACATCATTAGTGCGTATTCTCACAACATATTGCATTTCACTTGCTAGTTAAGATTGTATTCACCCAAGTCAGCGATGTTTAAATACAGCTCGAAATCATATTTTCGTGAACACTGCTCATGAATCCAAGCATAAACATATTTAGAGACCGCAAGGTGATCTTCCCAATTGTTTGCACCGGTCCAAATGTGTGCTAAATACCTTGGTCTCGGTCTGAATAACATTTTTGCTTTTTAGAGTTAGTCTCTAACTCATCTCCGAGCTGAAAACCATCTCCGCGTGGGCAATGGAGAGGAGAGGGAAATCAGGCGAGAGAGAAAAGGGGCGGAGCCTCTCTCGCGTGTGTCTCTCTCGCTCCCCCCGCTCTCTCGTCGCTCTCCTCTCGCGCTCGAGCGACAATTCAGAGAAAATTATTAAAATCTAGTAAAATGCTTACGACGACATCTCGATAATTTGAGACTACCCCCCGGACACGTTTCTCTAGCAATGAGAATCAGAAGCCCATGCTTGGGTGCTGGAAGGGTCTTGGTGCCATAGTGCATAGACCATGACTTATTTGTGGTTGCAGCCTGAGAGCAGGGAGAAACATGATTTTCAAGGTAAAATGGTCGAAAAATCAAATTTTCCCAACCGATCAAGATAGACCAAATTTCTCTTTGCGTTAATTTAGGGGCGCCCTAAGGTCTGAAATAACTATTCTGATCAATTTCTGCTCATTGCGAAAATCACTTTTTTGATATGATGTTTCATATTTTCCGACCATAGTACCCATTTTCTCCAAAAGTCATGCGGATCACTATATACGCTTTGTAGCCCGTGTAATTCTGCATTCAAATTTCTGTAGAAAAAAGTTACACTCGAAAAAACTAGAATTTTTAAAAAAGTTTTAGAACATATCTTTTTTCTTTTGCATTTTGGCCAGCTCTAGTAAGAAAATTCGACATCTACGGGTAAAAATACGTCGGAAACACCTATAGTCAGATTGTTCTGAGACTTCGACTTTTTGACCAAAAAGCGACAATGGACACGGGGTCACGAAAAAAGTGGAAAAATGTACATCTCGGAAAAATCTGACCATATTTTTTCCCGACGTAACTTTATGCATAGAATTCGAATTTGTGTGTTAGAGCTCATCAGATCATGAAAGAAAAAAGTTATGATTAAAAACCTGTCGAAATCGGCCATTTTTGGGATTCTATCGAAAAAAAATGCTAAAAGCCTGATAATTGCGGAACCAATCGTTAGGGAATGTGAATGCAGAATTGCACGGGCTACAAAGCGTATATAATGATCACCATGACTTTTGGCGAAAATGGGCACAATGGTCGAAAAATATGAAACATCATGTCAAAAAAGTGATTTTCGCAATGAGCAGAAATTGATCAGAATAGTTATTTCAGACCTTAGGGCGCCCCTAAATTAACGCAAAGAGAAATTTGGTCTATCTTGATCGGTTGGGAAAATTTGATTTTTCGACCATTTTACCTTGAAAATCATGTTTCTCCCTGCTCTCAGGCTGCAACCACAAATAAGTCATGGTTTATGCACTATGGCACCAAAACCCTTCCAGCACCCAAGCATGGGCTTCTGATTCTCATTGCTAGAGAAACCTGTCCGGGCAGAGGCCATAATGCTTGCAAATTAGCGAGATGCCGTCTTAAAAAATCCTCTAAAATGCAAATTAAACGATGGCGAGTGGCGGAGCTGCGTATGACCACTAGAAGCCCATGAAACCCCATTTTTCAAACTAAAATAGCTATTTTGACCTACTTATAATCGAGATTGCAAGCTCCGCCTTACATATTTTGTAGAGGCTACTTTTAGCTACAGGAAATGCTTCAGAACGCCCTATTGATTGCGAACTAGAATTGTCGCCTTGATGCGCAGGTTTTGAATGAGTTTTGTTCCCGTCAAAGTGGGCGGAGACTGCGGTCTCTAAACATATTTCATTGACACAATTTATGACACGATATCAATGTACAAGAATGATTTGCAATCTGCGTAGACTATGGAATCGATGCTTTCTCCTCCTCCACATTGACTGCAATCGCCTTCTCGACGTACGCAGGAATATTCGTGTCCCATCTTTAAAAAAATATTCAAGCTACGAATGGTGGGCTATAAATGAAAGAGTGTGGCGGCGAAGAAAGATCAGTAATTTGATAAGTAAAAATTTTGAAATTGTACTCACGACTTGACGTCGATAGTGATGTAGGCTGGTGGGGGCAACCGCACATGGGCCGCTGTTTCCTGAAAATACTCTGTGGGTGTATTCACGAATACAAATTCAGTGTCTCAGGTACGCATAGCTACCATGGTTTGCACTAATTATCAAAGCAAAATATGATACATCAGTTTCGAAATACATTATGTTTACCTGTTCGATGGCAGAAATGGGTTCGGAGGGGTGAACGATGCAATTGTCGCTTACTGTGGGGACCTAAAATAACCACTCAAAGAGCGAAAGAAAAATCCGCAACAGTGTCCATCCTTCCAAGACAAAATAATTACGAATTATACATATTATGTGTGACGCTGGCCGGATACAGTTCGCCAAAATTTGAACATTGTGCTTCAAATTTTATTGGAAAACAAACCTTTGCTGCGGTCGCGGACTTACTCACGGATGCGTTCTTCACCACATTCGTCGATGTCTGAGAAGTAATGCACTGGCGAACTAATCATAGTTAGCAATTGACACTCTTATCTTAATTGGTTAACTTCCAAAAGAGAAAAATATATACAATGATATTTAATAATACTTGCCGAAACATTTCAATGAAAAAACAAATGCATACTTTGCTCCTAGTCGCTCGGCACTTTCTCGCAATCCTCTGCAGGATCTCCACACACTAAAAACGTGATTTGTTCGAGATCTCAGCGAATATCGATCCAATAAGAATTGGTGGTTGATATTCCTTGCAACCCGCATTCGAAATTTTCGTCCATTTTGCACAAAATGAATAACTTACCATAATGGAGAAGCCTCCTACTACTATGATGAACATGAACATGACGAGCACTCCGCAAGGAAAGAGGAAGAGTCGAGGGCCCATTGTAGTCCCTGAGAAAGGCAGATAGCGATGGGAAGATGGATTCTGTGTATGTGATATGGAGAGAAACTGAGAGTGAAGATGCCTGAATATGGTTTTAGGCGAAAAGAGGTAGCAACGCTCTAGAAGGTCAGGAAAGGAATAATAAACTGGGTCCTGTTTGCTTGAAGGGAAACCCTCGAGATGTGTGAAGAGGCATTGTATCATATTACTTAGTCTCCACTACTGAACGTAAGGGTTATCGAATTTGGGTAGCTTAGCCCCCCTGGCCTCATTATTGAATTATTTTACTTTCTACAGAATATTCGGCACGGAACGTCACAAAAGCACCATGGGTACCATATCATATCTCGAATAGATAACCTGATCCATTGGTTGTTTCATACCCAATCTTTCTCTGTTGGGCGATATTTCGTCTGAGCTGGGAAAAAATGAATGCTGTGGAACAAGGTTGCAATAAATTTAAAACAAATCAAATAATTAGCACAACCTACTATTCCCTCTAGCATGCCTGCCGTCGAATGAAATAATTATGAAAATAAATATATTTGCCAATTTCCCAGAATAGACTGAGTGGGGAATATACTCCAGAGGGTAAGATTGATGGATTGTGAATAGCTAGTTTTAGGAGATTATTGGTTAGATCAAGTTCTGTCATTCTCCATAAATCGTACCTTAAGGCACAAATTATCCTGATGCTAGAGCTCCGCTCATCCATATAATACACTGTATGTCTTCAGGCCTATCAGCTCAGAACCATCAGTTGTTCTCTTCCATCAACTACATATACCTTTTATTTTTCCTACCGATTATG
This sequence comes from Pristionchus entomophagus, assembly GCA_036245825.1. NCBI lineage: Eukaryota > Metazoa > Nematoda > Chromadorea > Rhabditida > Neodiplogasteridae > Pristionchus > Pristionchus entomophagus. The sequence goes on from BTSX01000005.1 coordinate 10,663,232, forward strand.
TTCTAGCGAGTGTTCTACGTAAGAAATACCGATCTCGATACTATAAGCACCATTTTTAAATACTTCAATTCCTTCTACATAGTCTTTCTTCAGATCGACAATCTGGATTGCTCACAAGAAAAAGAGAAAGGAAGAGTCGAGTGAAGATTCGAAGATGGATCATTTTAAAAATGCTCTCATAATTGCAGAAGAAGTGAGTTCATTAACAAATTATTGATTTTTCTTTGATTGACACTCTTGTTCCAGGATCACTTCTCCATCCTTCCTGGCGGCTGCATTATCTCCGTTTTCTCGTTTTTGAATCAGTGAGTGATGGACAGTTTTTAGCTGATCAAAATTCCATTCCTTCTCGGATCTCAAGATTGAGAACACAAAGATGGGGCTGTAATTTCATGATGTCCAACGCCAAAATATTCCGTAATGATTAAAACAATTTAATCATAGAATTTGTTTCCCTGAACAGCGTCGTAACCAACTTCTATACGTTTATTTCAGAATCGAACTCGATATTTTTGCTCATGCCAGTCAGACGATCAAGCGCCATGTGAATCAAGCGAGACCGAGAGCGGCTCGGTCCCAGATGTTTAACTATATTGGCCTGGAACAAGTGAGTAAATGGTACAGAAACAAGCCAAAGAATCACGCCTTTCAGACTGACTTGAACTATTTCTTAATTGAATTGCGTAATTTTGATTTACACAATGATGTGAATTGGGATATGACGGAAGAAGGACGACGTTTAACGATATCTGACCAATTCGAAAGATCTCGCAAATGCAAGGTAAAAACAAATTCAATATATTTTGAGATAGTATTCTATAGAATAGATTTATAGAATAGAATAGAATAGATTTATCATGTGTGGTCACATGGAACATGGGGGTAAGAAAATAAGGAAATGTGGCCGAAGGTTCTTCATTGGTTCTTTTCTTCTCGTCAAGCATTGCCATCATGAATTCTGAATGAGACGTAGGAAGATTACCTTTCTGCAAAATTGATATTAGACGGTTAGTAATTCTATGTGCAAATGAATTTTCTCTCAGTTTTAAACGCGCAGAATCTACGACAACTTTATAACCAGTACCACGGGTTCTTGTTTTAATAAGTGTGAAAAAGTCACGCATAGATTCTGCGAGCTTTCCGTTACCGAAGAGCATATGGTAAGCTAATCTTGCATCATTTGACATTCTTCTGTACTCAAGGGAATGCAATTGTAATTCCTTATTCCTCTCATAATGACTCGGTCTATTATGATAGGTGTGGTTCAGCGCTCTGTAAAAAATCCGCCGAGTCACTGAATTTTGTACTTTTTCAATCCTATCACGATCAGTTGAGTTGATCGGGCGTGAAACACTAGAACTGAACTCAAGGGCCATCCACAAGAAACACAAGAGTGAAACACAAGAGTGGGGCGCACGTAAACACAATATGCATTTACAAGTGTCTTAACATCGTTTGTGTGTAAAGCTCGAAAAACAAGGTTAGCTTTAGTTTCAGCATTTTTACAAATTGTTTTTGTGTGTTCTCTCAATTCATTGTGGGACAGGTCACATAAAGACGGGACTCAAGACAGTGTTAGCTGTTGAGTAACAGTGGGTAAATCGATCTATCTCTCACTGGGCAGGTCACAAAAAGACGAAACTCAAGACAGTGTTAGCTGCAGAGTGACAAAGGTTTAAGGGGATCAAAAAGACAGCACGGACCTCCTTTTTCAAAGAGCGGCAACAGGTGGAAACCAGTGATAGAGAAAGAACGAGAGAAACGACGCAAAAAACAAAAGAAATCGGAGTGAAATTCAAACCGATCGCCAGGCAACCGAGCGGCGCACTCGAAAAACTCGAAAAAGATGGTGAATAATTAGCCGAAATTTATAGTATATATCGAATTACATTGCAGGAACTCGAGAGCAGGGGAAACACTGAGCCACTTTCGAAAACCCCTATCCCTATATTAATTTTCAATCACTTCCGGTTCGCAATTCAGAGATTCGCCGCGAATAGAATCGGCATCTACAGTGTAATTTTTCTTTATTATTATAATTTAATATTAATATTGTATAATAATATTTCTATCCAACTATTTGAAGACTTTCGTCGACGATTCCGTCATGCTTCATTGCGGAAGATGGTTAACCAATCAGAATCTCGAAATAACGATTGAAGATGGAAAGTTTTGAAATGATGTCGTAAAGAAACGGTGGGTGTTCATGCGAACTTTAATTAGAATAGAGTTGAACTCAAAACGCACTGAAAAAACATTATTGATCGTGATAGTATGTTAGATACAGAATGCAACCAATTGATAAACAAATTAGGTTCGTCGAATGGCTTATGGCAGGCCAAGTAGAGAGCATTATTCTCACCAAATGTGACGTCGCATCACAAATCGACAATGCCTTCATCAAGAAATTGAGCTTAAATGCCGCAAACCCTTCTCTAAATGTGGTCGAAAATCATTATCATTTAGCATTTGACGTTCCAGAAAAGAAGGTATACCAAAGATTAATTTTTCGTTATAAAATATACTCACATGATGGAAATGGATCGGGCTAGTCTCGAGGCTCTGGTTCTATTCGGTTCTGTGAAACTGCCTCACATGCGAATCAACACGGATTGGATCATGTGTGCGCTGATTGTACGTCAACAAATACTCTTAAATGTTATGTGGTGTTAGTTCTCCGGAAAAAGGGCGTGGAAAAAGCAAAGTTTTCATTTTCCGGAAAAAGCTCTGGAAAATACAATTATCTCGGTTCCCTGAAGAGATTTGAAACTTTGTTTCTAGGTTAGAAAGCGTGAAATAATCGTACAAACCAAATTTCAAGTCTCTACTTCAACTAGAAACGGATATATTTGCTTTGTCCATGATTTTTCCGCATTTTCCAAGAAAAACATGGAAAAAAGCGAATATCTCTGTTTCTTGTTGAGCTAGAGACTTGAAATTTGGTTTATAGTTTTTTTAACGCTTTCTAACCAAGGAACAAAGTCGCTAGCTCTTCAGGGGAACCGAGATAATTGCTTTTTCCTTAAAATGAAAACTAATACACTTGCTTTTTCCACGCCCTTTTTCCGGAGAACTAACACCACATGAAACAACTATTGCAACATTGCAGTTGAGATCTCGCAGAAGCTTCAAAGGAGAGTGGGAATTAACTGTTTCAAGAAAGCCTTCAGTCGAGGAACTAGTGAATATTCTAGATGCAAATATTCAGTTTTTTGATACATTTTTACTTGCATTTCATAAGCAACAATGTGATTTCAGATTGACTATAGACCGAATACGGATATCTACACCTCATTTAGAACAGGAGCAACCGACGTTGTGGAAATATTCACCAAAGGAACGAGAATGAGTATCACATTCTCTATCACTCGTTGAGCAATACTGTATTCAGCACTTTTATGCGGGCTGATTATCATATCTGTATTTTTCCTGAACCTAATGTGTACAGTGTGATCATGTTCCTGGATAAATTTATTTCTAATAGATCGATCAATGTGTTATAATGCAATACAAATGGTGCTATGGTATGCTATGGTGGATTGGATTGCGCCCTGGCGTACCGGCGCGTCGCGGCCATGCGTCAGCGTCATTTTTAGTTCAAGCCGTGACCAGCCGTGATTGAAGCATTTATTTAAATGTGAAACCCTCTTTTCTTGTAATTTATTACTATCATAGTTAGCTTCAGATGGACAATTCGATGTCACCGCCCTTGAAAAAAAGAAAGGAAGACTCATCAGACACGGTTCGGGAGACTTCCCGATTCGCACTGTATTGGAATGTTTCAGGATGTATTCTCCCTCCTTCCCGATGATTGCATTCTGTCCGTGTTCTCATTTTTGAAACAGTGAGTTTACAGTGGCTTTAAAGTTTATTCAATTGTCAATTCAATTACATGATTTATAATATTTATCCTTTCAACAAGCTACTTTACTTGGTGGCATCGTTGCGGGATTTGGTTAACATTGAAACAATTCATTCAGGATTGACCTCGATGTTCTCTCTTCTGTCAGTCAGAAAGTGCATTCTTTGGTGAATCAAGCGAGGTCAAAAAGTTCCCGCTCTCAGTTGTTTCACTCGTTGAGGCTTTATCAGGTGAGTTGAACATTTTGCTAATAGCTATTCTTGAAATGGCGTTCGAAGAAGTGTAATGGTAAGTCATGCAATACTTGCAGAGCTGCTTCAGTTTCAAACTGACCATGAGACGGCATGGCGTCAAACTGGACATGGTAACAATCGATACTATGCGCGATGGACGACTGATGAAGCCGTCAGACCATATCGCGGAACATCGTTCAGTTGAGGTAAACACTAGTGATGCCGAATCGAGACGTAGCTTTATCGATCTAGATTGGTACAGGGGTATATCGATATCATTCATGCTCTGCGAACTGCATACCTGGGTGATACAAATATTGTTGCAGGCACTTATGTTAGGAGCTGAGAGGCCGCCGGATCAGTCAATTCCTCTTGCAATTCACCGGCTCGTGTTCTTTCCGATACAGAGGTTCGATATACACAAACTGGAGATGATTAATGTGAGTCAATTCAAAAAGTTTATGGAATCTTCAGAAATAAGGTGCCTTTGCAGATCACTCTGGATGACACATTCACGGAGTATTGCAAGATTTGGACCGGCGTCCATCAATTAGAGAAACTCATGATTTCGGATGCCCATGGAGAGACGGAGGCTATTGGAAGGTGAGAACTATTCTAAACTGAGCCGAATTGTGACCTAGCCTATCTGATCTATCCATCGAACGAGATAATACGTGAAAACTTCAGTAAAAAATTAGGGATGTAAAATGAGCCTTTGACTATTCTTCGAATTCGACTAATCTCGATTCTCATTCTGATGACTGAGGCTGCGAAATCGCGAGAACCGTTTCCGATTTGGCAACACTAATTATAATCATCCATCTATCGGGTTGAGGAATAAGTAACGCTCGTTTTTCCAATTTCAGATTATGACCTCTCCCGTCTTTCTAAATTGTGCAATTATATTCCGGTTTTTGATGATCTATAAGGGCTTGGATACTCTCTTTAGCGCACACTATATCATATATCTCCGATCATTTAGGCGATCACAATGGCTGGCTCAATTCAAAGTTGTCGCACCTCACCCTGAGATTTTGACAGGTCAGCACTGAGGGAAGAAGAATTATTGAGCCACAATTAAGCTGCAGTAGTAAAGTATCATGGTTATACATTACACTGATGATATTCAGAGGAATATCCAAGTAAAGGCCTGTGTGAGATATGCGCCTAACGAGAGTGTAGGATTTTCAGTTACTGACCGAAAGAAATTTTGCTAGCCGCGTTTTCTTAGCAATAGATCTAAAGACCTCAATTATGCTTGAATGTGGAGTACCTATCCTGTTGAAAATATGAACGAATTTTGCTAAGTGTGGAGCATTCTCTTTATGAGTTAAATTGCTCGTAAGTCCTATATAGAAAAACAACCTCGAAATCGACATTTATTGATATTTCCTGTAAACCGTACTAATTGAATGTAAGGCCTTAGATGGTTAAATGGACGAGCAACTTTTGCACTATCATCCACCAAGTGGCCACAATTATAGAATGGCTACTATGTCTTGGGTAGGGTTTAATCCAAAGTCCTCAAAACACGCATTTCTTTTGATTCCGTCACAAAATAATATTTTTGGAAAACTGTTATTTTTCAAATAGGAGCATAAGTAGCACCAAATGTTTATAGTGATAATATAGCTCCATAGTGAGTTACTGGAGCGCACTAGTGTATAGGCCAGCATCTTCGATCCTCAAGGTAGACAAATAAGTTAAGTGAACTGCAATTTTTCACGAACGTTCCCCTTGAAACGTCTATAAAAATACAACAATGAATCGAGCACCATTCTCAATTCACCATGGAAGAGGTGTAGTATCGGGCTGCTCACCTGAGAATGTGTGAATTTACCGAACAGTTTCCACGTTAAATTACACAATTTCGAAAAAAAATCTAAAATTTTCGAAAATTATCAGGTACATTGAAATCTAAATTTCTCTCCTACACAGGAAGCGTGATATTTCTAATAATAACGGCTATGATACTCGAGCATACCCTGAAAAAATGCTATAAAGTCAGCTCGTTTAGATTTGATTGGCGGGAGATATATGAGCCCAAACACGATGCTCAAAAACGAGCGTTACTTATTCCTCAACCCAATAATATAATTTTCCGCACATTTCAGATTCGCAGAGTGGCTTCTCGAGAGCAAAATTAGAAGCATAGAAATCCATAGATGTGAATTGGCGCAATTCGTTGACAATGCGTATCTCAAGAAACTGGCTGGAAAAACCGAAAACCCTAGTCTGGTCATTCGAGATTACGAAGACATTCCGGACGACTACGAGCATGTTGGTGGTTTAATCATCCTGCATATCCAATCGTCAGGGCTTATTTCAGTTGTTATTTCCTTGAGACGCTAACACTTACAGATAGCTAATTTTCAGTTGGAAATGGAGAAAGACACACTGCATGAGGTTGTGGTTTTCGGAACTCTTGTTCTACCTCACATGAAAGTTCACATTGACTTGATCATGGAAACAATTATAGTATGTTCCATTTTTTTAAAAATCATATCATTTTCTCACGATTTGACGTTTAAAAAGTTTTAAGACATTATTGCAGACGAGGCTCCACAAAAACATGGAAGGTTTCTGGGAGTTCGCTCTGTCAAGAGAGCTAACTACGGAAGACATCAGAGACAGTGTCACTGATGGACTAGAGGTGAATAAAAAGAGTTTTTCTTCTCCGAAAGATACATATACTTTTTTTCAGTACGCTTATTATCCCGTGCAGAATGAACACTCTGTGCGAGTTACCGCACGACAAGATGTGATGGTGAAATTGTTCATGGAAGAGAAGACTGTGTATGCAACGTTCTATAGCGAGTGAATGCAGTTGATTTAGTTGATTTAGTACTCAAAATAAACACGGTCCTACTTTCACTATCATTATTCTACCATTCATTTATACTTTAATTGGTTTATGCTGCTTCAACTATCTGTATCACAATATGATCAGATTTCGAAATCATCGTTTTCATCTTGTACTTGCATTGTGTTCTGATAAAGTACTCATCGCACTAACATAATTGATACGAACACTAATTTCTATATTTCACACGAATAATGTTTCATTTGATCAGTAATGCATTTATTATTTTTAAAAGAAAACATAGAGTGAGCTCATCGGGTCATTCAGTTGGTATCGTCGTTCATATACACGTCATCACCGGTCATTTCGCTATTTTTCGTTCATGGAATGCAAATAAGCCTGTGCATACAACATATTATTCTGTCTGAAAGTAGTGATAACAAAACGAGAAAAAAACACACTCTATGATTTGCGTGCTCCTTTCGTGAGAGCTCCTTTCGTTTCAGAGAAATTAGAGAGCAGGCGAATTGAGGAGAGGGGGGTTCTTCACTTATTTGTCATGACTATTTGGATGCGATGATTCAACCCGACTATATAATGCTGCGTCTCACGAACATACTCACCAGCCAGGGAGGTGAGAATGAATTTTATCTTCGTGTTCTTTCTCTCACTTCTCCTAGTTGCAGGAAATTCTCAGGTATTTTTTCTCGCACATTCACTTTTCTCTAGAACACGTGCTGTGTTCGAAATTCCATTCACTAATTTCACAAACTCTCTTGGAAAACGAATTAGAAAAATCAAGAGGTTCGGGTTCGGTTTTATCATCATCAGTTTACAGGCTTCAACGCAGCCCTCGATCGACGGAGTCATCAGAATCAAGAGAATGGCCGACACTGAGCAATGTATCAAGAGGTGAGATCCCTCGAGTATAACATACAATATTTTTATTATTCAGATGCGGTAGAATTCTGGATCCCCAATTCAAAAGAGAATGCATTCATCGTTGCTCTGCGTCAGGGCGATAAAATATCGCAACTTCTTCATTGAAGATTCTCATCTGAATTATGTTTTGTGAATCATAAATAACCTTGATGTTCTCGTCTTTATCTCTCTTTTTCAAATTTGAATTCCAAAGCTTTGTATTTTTTACTGTGATGAAATTATATGCATTTATTTCAATGGTTACTGAGGAGCTGTGACAGCCAGCAAGAGAACACACACCATCGTAGTGTGCTTACAGTACCCATTTGAACAAAAAAGAACTCTGTGACAGCTACATAGACGCCGCAATGTTCGCGGGATTTTCTTAGTGATGGGTGTATCTGCCTTCAATATTCATTTCATTCTATGAGCATGGACAATCTAGGACCACCACCCGCACAAAGGATAAGAGTGGAAGCTGATTCTGATAAAAACTTGGTGAGTTTTAGTAGAAATAGCAAAAATTCATGGCATTATTACAACTTTGACTGTCTTAGCTGTTTCGAAGGCAAATAATGCAAACAATTACCTTATTTGAGAGCGAAAACTAATATATTTTAAATTCAGCTCACGGAAAACGATGGTGTCACCGAACAATCGCTATGAAGTTCTCAAGTTTATCGAGGAAGGCAATTACGGAGAGGTGATCTACATTATATTCGTAAATTGCAAATGCAATGCCGTCTCTCCAAATTACTTTTGTTCCAGATATACAAGGTGTGGAAACGTGGAACGAATAAGAACGTTTCCATCAAGGTCGTCAATAATCCACGCTATGTAGGGCAGGCACAAAATGAGGTAATGCTTCAAAAATGTGTTAGTTCCCCCGAACACTACCTTCGACGTCACTCTTTAGCGCAAAAAACATGTTTCGAAATCGTCAATATGTTACAGATCGATATCCTTTCTCGCATATCGAATCAACATTGCGAGGAACATAACATCAGCAGAGCATTTGAGTATTTCCAGTATAGGTTGTACTATTGTTTGGTGGGAATTTTAAGATCGCAGGGTTTCAACAAATGGGACAATGTATGTATGTTTCATGTCGTCGAACTTTTTGAGCTGAGTCTCTACAATTATCTGAAGCAGCAAGATTTCTCGCCTCTCCCACTGAACGATATTAGACCTATTGTGCAACAGGTTACGACATTAATTTTGAAAACTACTTCGCTTCTTGCGCTTATAAATTAAATATGAGCAAAATGATTGGTTCTTCATTTAATTAAAGATTAAAAAAATGGTATTTGCGAGTTTTGTATTATAATTTGGATCGCTCATCGATTGAGACTTTTGGACGATAAATTTGGTGGCATACTCGCTTTGTGCTCCGTAGATATCGCATTTAAAGGAAATTGTGTTGAGGCAAAGCGGTAGGAGCTTGTTGCCCTCAACTATAGGTACGTGCATTCTGTTCAGGTACTAATGGCTCAGATCGAGGAGAATAACTCACACGGATATCAAACCCGGAAACATCATGCTGATTGACCCTGAGAATCAGCCATTTCGAATCAAGGTCTTTGCATACACGTTATTCTTCTTCGTAGCAGCTCGCTGACAAATCACAAGTAATGAATAAATTTGTAGATTAAATTCTTTGGCTCCGCACTTTCCCGCAAAGGTGAACAACACATGTACACACACGTCGTTCAAAGCAGATATTACCGGTGAGATTTCAACCTTTCAATTTCAGACCATCGACATTAGTGAATTCCTTGTATTTTGCGCAATAAAATGCATTGACCACTTTTTCATGATCATTTTCCAGGTCCCCCGAGGTTTTGTTGGGTCTTCCGTTCACCGAGACGATCGATATGTGGTCGCTCGGATGCGTAATGGCCGAATGCTTCCTCGGATGGTAATTGTATACGGGACAGAGCGAATATGATCAGATTAGGTAAGAAACTTGCTATAACCAGAACACGATATATGTATACGCATATATGCTTTCACAAGTCACAATTATGGCCCCGCAAGTTTCCGTAAACAACTGTTCGAACACCCAAACTCCATTTTGAACATTGAAAGGCAATCTATTTAAAATGGATACGAAACCTTTGTTTTCATTGCGCGCAATCAGAGTGATTTTTGAATCAGCAATGTATTGCAAATTGGAGTCTCGATTCGAAAGTTTAGAATTCGTATTCGGTTCGTCAACCCAAATACTTGCAGATATATTGCTCTAACTCAAGGAATTCCGCCTTTTGAAATTCTAGAAGCCGCAACGAAATCTTTCTTCCTTAAGGTATTCCGAAAATTGGCGTCTTAATTTGTCACCATTATACGTTTTGAGACGACAGAGCAGAATATTCATTTTGCTGAATGAAAGATCAATTTAAAATATTTATCAGGACGCGCTCGAATGTGCTCCAGAGGGGGTTTAGCGATTGCAGAAGACACACGAGCTCGATTCTGCAAATCGCAATACTACAATGAAAGAGTTTCGGAAATACATATTTTCATCACTAGATGAGATTCGTAAAGTCTCGCCAAATCTGGTAAACTTGAATTTAATTATGGTAGAATGAAGAATCTCAATTATAATTGTCGATCAATTTGGCCTTTGATCATCCATCGATTTTTATTTACAGGATTCCTCTCCTCATCCCAAACACATCAATGATGTGGTATGTGACAGGATCGACCGAGAAGAGTTTGTCCAGCTACTGAAGCGCATGCTCACTCTAGATCCGGTACGCTTTATGAGTCCATCGATGCGATATGATCATCTCCAAAAAACACAAACCTCTATCCGAAATGTAAAGGAACAAATTTTCAAAATAATAAATGACGTTTTTAAACGTTAAAATTAAAAAATTAAAATTAAATTAAATTTAGAAGGATCGTCTCCTTCCGCTCGAGGCACTTCAGCAACAGATCATCACTGCAACTCATTTGGAACTTTACTATACGACTTCATAGTGAGTGCATACTGTACACGAATTCGAAATACGGGTCGGCGTCTAGTCATTCTCTGCCCTCCCGCGACCGATATTGATTCCGAAATGTACAGACGCCGACCCGTATTTCGTAAGTATTGATCAGGAGAAAACTTGGATGCGTTCCACTCTTGCGTTTAATGTTGATAATTCAGCATGCAAACTCTACGGAAACGGTTGAAATTCTGCTTGGAAGGAAGACATCAGCAGGGGCAGTTCCTAGGGAGGTAAGCCGCTGAACACATGACAAGATCGATAAGTTATTAATCGTTCAATAATTCAGGATCACATCTCTGATTTACTTGACGATTGCATCATTTCAATTTTCTCGTTTTTGAATCAGTGAGTTTATGGAACTTTCTTCTGTCCATGCATTCTTCAGTTCAGAGTGGATCTCGATGTCCTTGCTCCTGTCAAACTGAATAATCGCGTAAATAAATCACGGGCGACAACCCCTAAGTCAAGACGATTCACTCACATGCAGCTCGAACAAGTTAGAAGGCAAGAATACGGCAATCAAAGCAACTTTTCAGGGTCTCAATGATCAGTTTGTTCTACTATTACAAAACAAATCATACAATGCATTAGACCTTTATCGTTTGCCACAAACTGTGATCATCCAAAATAGGCAGAAAGCAAATAATGTGCAAAAGTGAAAAATTCCCGCCCTGAGGGCAAATTAATAGCTATCGTTATCAAACTTTGGGAATAATCAGGAAATGTGGTGAGGATCACATTGATCTTTTGAGCAAGTTTCTAGCACGTCGATGAACGAAAATCCATTTTTTCGTGACCCTACTTTGAGCCAGTCTAGAGCCACTGTACGTAATCCTCCCATGAATACATATTTTCATCGAAATGGTATTGAGGCCTTCTATAATCACACCAAGCAGGAAGGCTGAAAGAAAATTCATCGAGTATATAATCAGCCATGAACAACCATGTATTGATTGCGTCATCACTATGCAATATTGCGAAATCGTATCACAGTCCGACATAGTGAGCATATGTAGGAGCACATGTACTACCATATTTCAAAACTTTAGAAAGATATCCCATCTAGTTCGAAAGTTACAACATTTTGAAATAGTGGCCAAAGACTTAGTTCCGACGATACTGTACTTCTTTTGCTCGAAATTGTCGCCGAACTTCTCCCTTGAAATGCATGCTGTATGGTAGATTATTAAAATATTTTGAAATAATTTTATTTTTTCAAAAAAAGATTCATTGATTGGCTCACGACGAGAATCAGAAGCTTGACCATCAACGGAGCTGCAGTTGGGCAGCATATCGACAAAACATTTCTGATGGAGCTCAGTCGTAATGTTACCAATCCGAATCTGAAAATATACTATAAAGCAACCAATGTATGCCCACATATATGTCTTTGCAAATATATAAAACACAAACTTTCAGGGGGTATGGATGGACAAATCCACGCTGACTGACGCTGTTGCACTTTTTCAAGATATTGTGTTGATGCACATGCAAATTGATACGGAGTGGATTTTTGAAGCCATACTTGTAAGTTTACTAATCTCTTTCCAAGAAAATGACGTTTTTATTGAAATCAGAAAAAAAATATCAGAGATAAATCACACACTCCTTCTGAACTACAGTATCGCCGGAAAGTCATGGGGCACTTTTTCATTCTTTCACAACTTTTGACTCATGAAAGATTTCTGACTCATACTTTGACATGTCTTAGCACATCCATCGGATGTTAGGAATATGCCATTGGGATATCACCTAACTCGCTGGTTGATGCGTAGTGATGACGTAATCAAGCAATACTTTTTCAAACCATAATAATTCTTACATGGATTTTTCCCTGCTCACCAAACTTTCTGAGTGTTTAGACAAGTCGGAGAGTTACCCAGAAAAAAAAATTTGAAGTTGCTACTCTATCGCACATTAGCAGCAGAATTACTCAACAATTGGTCTCGAAAAAATGGATTTTCGTTCATAGACATGCTCGTTCAAAAGCTCAAAATGATCCTTATGACAATTCCTGATGATCCTCAAAGTTTTGTGAATATAACTTTTAATTTGACCTCAGGCCACACATTTTCTCTTTTTCACATTTCCCTATTTTGGATGTCTACAGTTTTGACGCTGATTTTTGTTCAAAGGTCATTCCAAGATACGATGGCAGCATATCAATGGAATATACGATCCCCAACTTTTTAGAGCATTTGAATAACTTTCGTGCCCACGGCAGCCGAAAATCCGAGGTCATTATGTCGAAAAAATAACCGATTTTGAAAGTTGTTTAATTTTAACTTTTTTCATTCGTGATATTGACGTCAACATCAAAGTTGTAGAGCATGAGACGACGATTCTTTCCACATATTTGGTTTCTCGAAAAGTTGAATTTAAGTATAGATACGAAGAAAAATGTGTAATTTCGTAAATTTTCACATTTTTCTTCGTATCTATACTCAAATTCAACTTTTCGAGAAACCAAATATGTGGAAAGAATCGTCGTCTCATGCTCTACAACTTTGATGTCAAAATTCTCAGACGGCTGTGGAATTAGCCTTCTCTCGATTTAGCCTCTGAGTGCCAGTGGGGAAGTTTTACGAGGGGGACGTTTTGGTAGGGACCCATATCGTGGGCTCTCATATCGAAATTTGGAATCAGCACACAAAGTTATACCAGAAACAATTTAGTCAAGAAGTTCTGAGAGAAATTTTTTTCCAAAGGATGATGGGCATGGTGTCTGACTAGCATGCCGACGCAGGCAGATTCGACTCCCGCCCGCAGGTGATGTTTTGCAAGAGTTAGAGAAAAAAATTTTAAAAAATGTTCTTTCATTATTTAAAACCCCTTAATGTTCAATCAGGGATATATTTAGAGACCGAGAGAATGTAGCGTATGATTGTGATAGAGGAATTTTTATCGTCATCCGTGTCTACCCATTCCACGCAATGCGAAATATCATGGTCCTTTTTTTGGTAGAAAATCGATCGACCTCGTATTTTCGGCTATCGTGGGCACGAAAGTTATTCAAATACTCTAAAAAGTTGGGCATCGTATATTCCATTGATATGCTGTCATCGTGTCTTGGAATGACCTTTGAACAAAAATCAGCGTCAAAACTGTAGACATCCAAAATAGGGAAATGTGAAAAAGAGAAAATGTGTGGCCTGAGGTCAAATTAAAAGTTATATTCACAAAACTTTGAGGATCATCAGGAATTGTCATAAGGATCATTTTGAGCTTTTGAACGAGCATGTCTATGAACGAAAATCCATTTTTTCGAGACCAATTGTTGAGTAATTCTGCTGCTAATGTGCGATGGAGTAGCAACCTCAAAGTTTTTTTTCTGGGTTACTCTCCAACTTGTCTAAACACTCAGAAAGTTTGGTGAGCAGGGAAAAATCCATGTAAGAATTATTATGGTTTGAAAAAGTTTTGCTTGATTACGTCATCACTACGCAACAACCAGCGAGTTAGGTGATATCCCAATGGCATATTCCTAACATCCGATGGATGTGCTGAGACATGTCAAAGTATGAGCCAGAAATCTTTCATGAGTCAAAAGTTGTGAAAGAATGAAAAAGTGCCCCATGACTTTCCGGCGATACTGTGTACAGTATCGGACATAAGTCACCGTCCAAAATTTTAAAGTGTTATAACTTTGAACCAGTTAAGCAATCGGTTCGATGTTTTGGCAGGACACATTAGACCTGTTGATGCATTGTCACCGTTAGTGACGTCATGCTGCGATTTCGCAATATTGCATAGTGATGATGCAATCATATATATGTTCTTCACTTGTGATTTTAAGGTCATTGGGGTCAAGTTTTCTCTCTTTTTGTGATGATAGAAGGCCTCAGCATCTACCTATTAAAAAATAGTACTCATGGGGCGTTGTCGTACAGAAGCTGAACACAGGTTCAAAATAGGGTCCCGAAAAAAATCATTTCCATTCATTGACGTGCTAGAGACTCGTTCAAAGGCTCAAAATAACCCTTACAATAATTCCTGATTACCCACAAAGTTCGATATTGATAGCACTTAATTTGACCTCAGGACACAAATTTTTCACTTTTTCACATCACCTATTTTAGTATGTTTATATTTTTGAGGGTGATTTTTGTTAAAATTTGATTCCAAGACACGATGGTAGCATATCTAGGGAACATATCATTCTTCTAGTTAAAAATTAAAAACTGTTGAAAAAATCAATTTTTTCGACATAATAAATTTTAGCTATTTTCATTCATGATATCATGAGCTCTCCTATCGTTATCCGAATTCTGAGCATAGATATACATCAGATAAAAATATAGTCAAGAGGTTCCAAGATGAAAATTTTTTCAACCTTGAAAATTTTCAACCATGATGGTCATGTTTTGACTCGAAAATCGAGTGGTCATGTTTTGACTCGAAAATCGAGTGACCTCGGATTTTCGGTTGCCAGAGGCAGGAAAGATTTTCATATGTTCTACAAAGTTGAGAATGATATGTTCCCTAGATATGCTACCATCGTGTCTTGGAACAAAATTTTAACAAAAATCACCCTCAAAAATATAAACAAAAATGGGTGATGTGAAAAAGTGAAAAAATTGTGTCCTGAGGTCAAATTAAGTGCTATCAATATCGAACTTTGTGGGTAATCAGGAATTATTGTAAGGGTTATTTTGAGCCTTTGAACGAGTCTCTAGCACGTCAATGAATGGAAATTATTTTTTTCGGGACCCTATTTTGAACCTGTGTTCTGCTTCTGTACGACAACGCCCCATGAGTACTATTTTTTAATAGGTAGATGCTGAGGCCTTCTATCATCACAAAAAGAGAGAAAACTTAGAAAAAAATCCCAATGACCTTAAAATCACAAGTGAAGAACATATATATGATTGCATCATCACTATGCAATATTGCGAAATCGTAGCATGACGTCACTATCGGTGGCAATGCATCAATAGGTCTAATGTATCCTGCCAAAACATCAAACCGATTGCTTATCTGGTTCAAAAGTTACAACACTTTGAAATTTTGGACGGTGACTTATGTCCGATACTGTATATAAATGGTTTAATTCGGGCACGATTTATTAATTATCTTAATTGTGTTAAGAAACGGCTCCGCAGAAATATTCAAGATCGTGGACCTTATGGCTGACAATGCACATGCAGCCACAAGACATGCTCTTTAGTGCGAAGGACGGCATAGAGGTGATTCTTTCAGATTCTTTCCGAGACTTTGTTCAGAAAAAAACTGATCACCAGAATATATGAGGCCGTTTGGGTTAGGAT
Source organism: Pristionchus entomophagus (assembly GCA_036245825.1). NCBI lineage: Eukaryota > Metazoa > Nematoda > Chromadorea > Rhabditida > Neodiplogasteridae > Pristionchus > Pristionchus entomophagus. The sequence continues at coordinate 10,679,314 of BTSX01000005.1, forward strand.
CAACAAATGGCTGGAACATCAAAAAAGTACGATATGCTCAAAAGATGGTTCCTGGGATAACTTTTGATTATGAATCGACTGACGTTTCTAGTTTTTCGATATGTCCCTTCCGAACTGAGTTATGGCTCCATATTCATTCGGCCAAATTCTTCTTTCTGGATAAATACTGCCCCGGGAAGGGTCAAAATGGCTTCAAATCTCGCGTAACTGTACCAGAATTTGATTCTCTACAAAATGAAAAAAATTTGGTTCTATCTTTTTTCGTTTTTGAGTTATGGTCGTTTTTTGACACAGGGAGTCATCCAGGTCGTCCCGGCGCTTCGTCGAGTGAGAGAGAGAGGGGGCGACAGTCCACGCAACGGGACGGCTCTTTTCCATCTTTTTCGTTGCTACTAGCTGTGTGCTGTTCTCGGACTCGTTGTTACTCGGTGGAGGAGTGTGTGGACTCGGAAGTCTCGGTGTGTGCGGAGTCTGGTGGAGAGACTCGGGTTGTGATCGGGGATCCTCCCAGTGTGCGTGTCTACTGAGCTGGGCGTGCCAGATCCAAGTTTGGGCTGGACGTCAGTCAGTAGGTCACTGCCAGTGTTGCCGTTGGGCCGTGAGTCAGATCCAAGGTTGGAGGAAGACTACGGTAGAGTGGAAAGGTCGAAGACCAGAGAGAGGGAGACGTGTCATAAACAACTTTGCATTGCTCACTCGATAGAGAGTGTACGTAAGGTGACAGGCAAATCGCTCATTGTCTGTGATTGATTGGATTAGCACAAAGGGGTCAGAGATTGGAGTCTGCTCATTGATTGGATCAGCGAAAATGAGATTGAGGAGAACTGATTGTACTCTGTTTGGGACACTGAACGTAGGAACGTTGTCAGGGAGACTGCTAGAGATGGTGGATATGATGATGAGAAGACGGATTGATGTATTGTGTGTGCAGGAGATCAGATGGAAGGGAGATGAGAGTCGATGGGCGAATGGATACCTGCTAGTCTGTGCGGAAGGAGACGGATTGAAAAATGGAGTGGCAGTTGTACTATCCCCTCGATTGTCTGGCTGTTTGGTGGAAGTTCAACGAGTCAGTTCTCGATTGATGAAAGTACGGTTGGATATCGAGGGAGAAATGATTAGCATAATATCTGCTTACGTGCCACAGTCTGGATAAGACAAGAGATTGAAAGACGATTTTTATGCAAAAGTCGGAGAGTTGATGGAAGAAGTGAAGGAGGAGGAAATGGTGATTCTCGGAGGTGATTGGAATGGACACGTTGGAAGAATGGCGGAGATATTCGGAGACACAGCTGTGCACGGCGGAAAGGGTTACGGTAGACAGAATGTGGACGGATTGAGATTACTAGAGTTCGCACAGCAGCATGATCTGGCAGTGCTGAACACTATGTATGAGAAGAGGGAGAGTCATCTAGTCATGTACTACTCTGGTGGTGCGCGGACTCAGATTGATTACATGCTGATGAGGAAGCAGGATAGATGGAGGGTGAAGGATGTAAAGGTGATACCATCTGAATGTGTAGCGCCGCAGCACAAGCCAGTTGTTTGTGATGTGAGATTGAGAGGAGATCGATCAGATAAGATGGAGAGAATGAAAAGGACGATTCCGAAGGTGAAATGGTGGAAGTTGAAAGACGCCGAGATCAGAAATGAGTTTCACAGAGTGATTATCATGACAGGTGCACTTGCGATTGACCCATTGGATGAGGAGTTGAATGTGAATGAAGTCTGGACATAGACGAAGCTAAACATACTTGAATGCGCACGAACGATGCTCGGAGTGACGAGTGGAAGAGTGAACATGAATCAAGAATCTTGGTTCTGGAAGGATGAATGTGTGAAAGTCGCAACGAAGGAGAAGAGAACTGCGTTCAAGGAATGGTTCAGACGAAAGAGTGTTCAGTCTAGAGAGCTGTATGAAGATAAGAAGGTGGAGTGCAGAAGAGTAATTCATGACGCAAAAATGAAAGCTTATGCAGATCTCTATGAGAAGTTAGACGGTCCTGAAGGAGAACAGGCGTTTTACCGATTAGCGAAGAATCGAGATAGAGTGAAGAAGGATATGAAGGAAGTGAAATCAGTGTATGGAAAGAATGGAGATGTGATCAGAGGAGAAGGAGCAGTAAAGGAAAGATGGAGGAAGTATTTCGACGAGTTGCTCAATGTTGAGAAGGACCAATCAATGATGAGAGAAGGAGACCCCATAAATCAACGCGTGCTGGACTGGAGTTTAGAAGAAGTGAGATGGGCATTAGAGAAATGTCCGTGGAGGAAGGCCTATGGTCCAGATATGATTCCAGTTCATGCGTGGAAGTCATTGTATGAGTCAGGAGTATGGTGGTTGGCAAGGTTGTTCAATCGGATACTGAAGGAGATAAAAATGCCAGAGGATTGGAGACGAAGTGAGATAGTCACTCTATACAAGGGAAAAGGTGATATACGTGAGTGTGGTAATTATAGAGGGATAAAGTTGATCTCTCATACCATGAAGATCTATGAGAGGTGCATTGATCGAAGATTGCGGGAAATCATGGTATTAAACCCATCTCAGTATGGATTTGTGAGCGTCTACCGCTGAGCCAACATTCATTCTCAGTCAGATGGTGGAAAGACATATTGAGTACAGACAAGGACTCTGTGCAGCTTTCCTTGACTTGGAGAAGGCGTATGATCGGACTCCGAGAAGGCAGATATGGCGGAGTTTGAGGGAGAAGGGAGTTCCCGAAACCTATGTAGCGTTGGTACAGGAGATGTACAGAGGAGCATCAGCCCAAGTTCGAACTCCATTCGGCCCGACTTCTGATATCACAATCAAAGTGGGCGTCCATCGAGGGAGTCCGCTGTCTCCGCTTCTGTTCATTACTGTGTTGGATTGTGTATTGGGAGATGCAATGGAGAGAGCACCGAAGTGTCTGGCTTATGCGGACGATTTGTGTCTGATAGACACCGATTTAATCAGACTGGAGAGTAAAGTGCAAGAGGTACAGAGACCACTGCAGGCTACAGGACTAACTCTCAATACCAGAAAGAGTGAATTTATGATGATAGGAGGAGGTCAGGGAGCTATGACTGATGTCAGCGGAGAGCAGATTGAGCAGGTGAAGGAGTTTCGATACCTCGGCTCGATGATATATGAGGAAGGAGGAGCAGATAGAGACATGAATAATCGGATAAGATGCGGATGGGCGAAATTCAGTTCTTGCTCTGGTGTTCTCCATGATAAGAGAATACGATTGAGGTTAAAGGGGAAGGTTTATCGAACGATAATCCGACCAGCAATGATGTATGGGAGTGAGCATTGGGCATTGTCCAGAAGTATGGAAGAGAGATTGAGTGTGGCCGAGATGAAGATGGCACGATGGATAGTCGGAGTGAGACTGAGAGATCGAGAGCGAAATGATCGTGTGAGAGGGAAGCTCGGTATTGCATCCATTGTGGAGAAGATAAGAGAAAGGAGGTTGAGGTGGTTTGGTCACATAAAGAGGAGAGATAGAGATCATCCATTTCGAGAGATTCTATTGTACAAGCCTCCTGGACGACGGCCTGCGGGCAGACCCAAAATGAGTTGGGAGAAGGAGATTAAAGGTGACCTAATCACAAAGAGACTAACGATGAGACATGCTCTCAATCGAGAACTGTGGAGAGACAGGACAGCACATCCAGACTCTGCCTAGCATAAATACACTGTGATGTCAACAATGGAGAAGATATTGATTCCCTTCGTTTCTTTGTCACCTTCTTGTAAAGATCCCAATTGTAACCTAAGTCGACCTGGATAAATGATGTGATGTGATGTGAACTTTAATGGCAACATTCGTATTTGTTCCACGTTTCCACGCTTTGTATATCTGTCAAAACAATTCGATGGTATGTATTTAATTTGAAATTTTCAAAAAATATGTTACAAAGCTTAGGCCACCTCTCCGAAGTTTCCTTTCTTTATGACTTCGTAGCGATTATTGATGTGTGACACGACCACCTCGTTCTCGTTGAGCCACTCTCCTCCTTTGGGCGGGCGGTGGTCCGAGATTGTCCATCCTATTCACACAGAGTGAATATTAAAGAAGGAAACTAAGCACACATGTTGAATATTCCACGCTTTTGCGGCGCAGCGTTAATGCAGCTGGCAACAATTTGTTCAGATGAGTACTGTAATCACACAACAACAAGCCGTGTTTTTCAGTTTGAGATCCTTGAAAAGATTTACATTTATCTAGGGCTTTATCAAGACTAATACCTGAAACTCAATGCACAGGCTGATTATTATATACAGGAAAGCAACGGAAGCTAACTAATTTCAAGACTTTTCAAGATGTGCTTTGAGAATAAGTTGTGTGCATCAAACACATCGTGTTTTCCATGTCATATATGAATGCCTCATTGAAAATCCGTGGTGTGAAAATGCCACTAGTGCTAATCTCAAACGCTTTCTTATCATTTCCATTCCCTGCTAAGCCACTGCTCGTTCTTCCAATGCTTCTGATCTGCCGGTTCCGCCTTTTTACTGTTTTCGATGTGATAATACTGATCCTAACGTGCTGTAATTTCGCTAATATAATATGTCGAAACAATTCAGGAGCGTAGAGACAAAAGCAAGGATTTTCTCGAAAAGCAAGAGAAATCACTTCGATATTACGACCTTCCGAGAAATAGCGATAAATGGGAGATCAATCGAAAATTCGTTGGAATTGACTTCATGAGTAAATTAGGAGAAGGCGCATTTGGCACTGTTTATCTGGGCGAGTATTTTTATTAAAACTTTGTCCAAAAACATTTAACTGCATTTTTTGAGTGATTTCAGGTATTCGCGAAAAATATCCCGACAGGAATGGGCTGTTTAATGGTGAACTTGCAGCAGTCAAGAATAACAATGACGCAGTTGCAGTGAAAATGCTGAATGGTTTGAAGAACAAAATTATGAGCGCACTAACTCGATTTTTTTCCAATTTAGACAATGCGGGTTCAGTTACAGAACGAGATTTTCGATCTGAGATTGACAGTATGAAGAAGATCGGATACAACGACCGACTTGGTAGAGATAATCAACTCCAATGTTGTTAATGCGATGGAATTTGAGTGAACATTCTCGCTTGTGTGACTCTGAGTGAACCGATTCTTCTAATATCGGAGTATTGTTCGAACGGAGATCTACTCGTTTTTATGTGGGAAAGGTGTTCGTAAAGTTTCTTGAAATATTTTCATTTCATTTTTTCATTATCAGGAGAAAATACATGCTTGAACAAATTGAAGACCATGACGAGACAATCACAAGCAAGAAACAACTCATGTTTGCAAACCAAATCGCGTTTGGGCTGGTAAGTCAAAGTAGCTTGAACTGTCAATTCATGCTCTTTATCAGGAATATCTGACATCTCGAGGGTTCCTTCACAGAGATATAGCGGCAAAAAACATCATGATCGATCAACGAGAAACTTGGAAGATTGGAGACTTCGGATTGTGTCGGGCAATGGATGTCTCCAGAAGCAATCGAATCATACCATTTCTCTGTCGCGAGTGATATGTGAGAATAATTTCTCACCGAAATGAAGCAGTAGAGGAATGTTTTAGATGGTCCTACGGTGTTTTACTTTTCGAAATAGTAACACTCGGAGGAACGCCTTACGCTGGATGGGTAGCATCAGAGGTTATAATCAATTTTCTAACTATTTTGTATTGTAAAATTCCGATATTGAGCCGATTAAAGAAGGGAGAACGTATGGAAAGACCTGGAAATTGCAGTTACAATTTGTGAGTTAGACATTACAAACATTACATTCAAGATGAGTTCGATCAGATTCGAAATGATGTCACACTGGGGCCGGCTTTCACCATGTTGAGAAACCGACTGGAACTATTGTTGGAAGAAGTGGGTTCGATGCTGATTCAAATTAATTTATTTGTTTCTCAGATCGGCCAAGATAACTACTATCTGAAACTCAACGCTCACGCGAATTATTACATTCTGGAAAGTAACTCCAGCTGATCATCAATACTTTTCATATATTGCGCGGTCCCAGTGTTTGCACTTGTGTGGTTTTGTTTGACAGATAAATGCCGATTGTTTTCACAGTGTGTCGTCATCGATGACTCTCTTTCCGCTTTCAACCCCCGAGTTTGATTCTCGATCGCTTTCTTATCGATTTCAATCCGCTTAGCTCTTCCACTTTTCATCTCTGTGTCCCTCAGCCAATTCTCGTTTATGATTTTCACCTTCACGTTATTGGTAGCTGCGTTTTTCAAATTGGACCTCGCTCAAATACGTGAGTTTTCACTATAATTTCCTGTTGAATTCCTTGTCTACCCATTCTTAAAAATTTCGTTGCACATCGAAACGATTCGAAAGCAGAAAGAAAGGGCAGAGTTGCGATAGTAGTGCCGAATAAATATTCAATTTCAGATTACTCTTGCCCTGATAATTATTTCCTGGTCGATGCTGGGGATGACCATTGGTGTTTCACTAGCAATCGCGATATTGAATACGGATATAATGTGGGTGAGGCATTATCAACGAAAGGTGACGTGAATGCATACATCCGTTTCTCGACTATCGGTGGGAAGTAGTAAAAACGTGCTTTACGCACAAATGTGACAATGGAAAACGTGCAGAAGCATTAACCACCAGAGATCACCTATTATGATGACTTATTTTTATTATTGATCATTAAGGAAGCTCTTCAATACTGTAACGACACGGGAGATTCCCTGCCTATTCTCGCTTCAGGCACCGTATGTTCTTTCACACGACATTTTATTCCGAAAACTGCTCAGGTAAACGATGCCATCACTGCGCGAATAAATGAATTCGACATTGTCTGGATCGGGCTTTCTTGCAATGGTAACACGTGTATAACCCAAAACAAGCTGAATTTCACGCATGCACATCAACAAGAGTCATCGAAATTTCAATCATGCGATTGCCATTTAACCTTCATATCATCAGAAAGCGGCATCTGGGAGGATGGCGAAAGTTTGGATGATTTTACCGCGTTTGAAGTGGAGCCGGGTAAGTGAAACGACTATCGAACAATGACAATATCGATATCTGGTTGGCCATGTGACGATTCGCATTCTCGTTATGCTCTCCGAAAGAACGGGCGATGGCGAATATTCGGTCCTGGGCTCCAGGTGGAATACGCGTTGTGTGCGAGGAGGTGATGTCCTCAAAAAAATTACTTTTCATCATCAGAAAGTATCTCATGCATTATCATAATAATAGATTTTTTCTCTGATATGTTGAACATTTTCAGAGCCATTCCTGCTCCTCCGGAAGTGCAACATCCTGGAAGGTGTGTCTGAATTAACACTTTTATCAATTAATACATTCCTCAGTAGTTTGTGGTGTCGTTTATTTGAGTTAGAATCATAACATTTTCACTATCCCCTCAGCACCGGCCTTCCTGCGTGGGCAATTGCTCTTATCGTTATTTCTGTGATATTTCTATGCGGTATTTTCATCGCTATAATATTGATCTGTCAGAGGCAGAAGAAGATACTCAAAGCGGAAATTTCAAAGGCATGAAAACGGAATTTGTATTCCATCAACCATCATTTTCTCAGGTGCACACTGGCGGTGAAAGGAAAGCGACTGATAAAGTTTCCGATCAAGCACAATCCCTTCGATATTACGACCTTCCTAACAAAAGCGATGAATGGGAGATTGAACGCAAATTCGTCGGAATTGACTACATGACGAAGTTAGGCGAGGGAGCATTCGGGAGCGTGTTTATGGGTATGTTTCTGTCGTTTTACGAGCAAAATATCAGTTTATTTCAGGTCACGTGCTAGCTAAAAATATTCCAACAGGGATGGGAAGATCGATTGTCGAGCTGGCCGCATTCAATAACAACAATGATACAGTGGCAGTGAAAATGTTGCATGGTTCGTAGAATACATCTGGATATTTCACTACTAGTAACTTCTTCAAGAGTATGCCGACACGCTAGCCGAACGCGATTTTCGCACTGAGATAGAATTAATGAAGAGAATAGGATACCATGATCGACTTGGTAAATTCAATTTGTTCGACCGGTAACTGAAACATCATTGTAGTAAACATTCTGGCCTGCGTTACAATAAACGAACCCATCATGCTTATCACTGAGTACTGTGCAAATGGAGATTTACTGGAGTTCATGCGACAACGGTATCATCCTGTCACATTCCAGTGTTAATGTTTCAGATTTCAGGAGAAAATGCATGCTCGAATTCTCGCAAGATGTCGATAATGAGAAGGTTATTACTATCAAGAAGCAAATCATGTTTGCTATTCAAATATCGTATGGTTTGGTAGGTCAACAACTATTTGTTCTGTCGATTAGACCCATTCAGGAATACTTGTCATCTAGAGGTTTCATCCACAGAGATGTAGCAGCTAGAAACATTATGCTAGACCAGCAAGAAACTTGCAAGATTGGTGATTTCGGTTTATGTCGGGCTGTTGGGAAAGACGAGGAGAACTATCATTCTCAGGTATTTATAAAATTATTTTTATTTTTATTTTCTGATAAATCCCAGGTTTCAGGGTGGACAGAAGAAGTTAAAAAAAAAAAAAAAAAAAATCTGTTTAAATCAGTTCAGATGGTCCTACGGTATTTTCCTATTCGAAATAATAACTTTGGGAGGGACGCCATATGCGGATTGGCCAGTGGCTGAGGTTGGTTTTTTAAAATTTTTTTTAAAGATTTGCAGCTCTTCGATCGTCTCAAACGAGGAGATCGCATGGCTCGGCCTGAAGGGTGCAGTGAGAGCTTGTGAGTGCTGTATTCTCGATGTTTATAGTATGACACGGTATGCATATTTTAGGAGAATTTATTCGGGAATAATTTTACAACTCAAAGCAATTGACCTAATTTAATTCAGATTCGAAATCATGTCCCATTGCTGGGCCGAGTTACCCTCATACAACATTTACGACATTGAGGAAACGACTGGGAGTTATCTTGGAGGAAGTAAGACATGGAAAATGACCGAGGTTAATGGAAATTTTTCTCAGGACAATGAGGATGACTACTATCTGAAGCTCAATGCGCACGCCAATTATTATACAGTATCGGACATACAGTACCGCAGAATCTCCGCCCCAACGAAACCGTCACGGCGAGTCGGCGTGTGTCACATCATGTCACCCCGATACTGAGACCCTTTTAAAGTGTGTGAATTTAGTTGAATTTTTGGCTGCGGACCTCTCTCATTAGCCCCGATCGAACACACAAACAGATTTCCGAAAGTTCCATTTTGAGCTGCTTACTGAGAAAGCCGTCCTCTCCTCCTCTCCCCTCTTTTCCATGAACGACCGATCCCTCGCCAGGTGAGAATGAGGAATGGAGAGGGGAAAGGAGGAGAGAAGAGTTAAATATGACGTCTTGGAAAGCAGCTCAAAATGGAACTTTTGGAAATCTGTTTTCACAGTTCGATCGGGGCTAATGAGAGAGGTCCACAGCCGAAAATTCAACTAAATTCACACACTTTGAATGGGTCTCAGTATCGGGGTTACATGATGTGACACACGCCGACTCGCCGAGACGGTTTCGTTGGGGCGGAGATTCTGCGGTACTGTAAATCACCGTCCAAAATTTTAAAGTGTTGTAACTTTTGAACCAGATAAGCAATCGGTTTGATGTTTTGGCAGGATACATTAGACCTATTGAGTGCGAGTAAAAATACGAGAGAGCATGCAAAATTGAGAGCGCGAGACATCACCTGCGACATCGCGGGAGTCGAACCTGACTGCGTCGGCATGCCAGTCAGACACCATGCCCATTAAATTTTGAATCTACGAACAAAAATCATCAGAACAAAAATGCCCATTAGGCCAGGGCGGTAGTGACGTCATGCTACGATTTCGCAATATTGCATAGTGATGATGCAATCATATATATGTTCTTCACTTGTGATTTTAAGGTCATTGGGATTTTTTTCTAAGTCTTCTCTCTTTTTGTGATGATAGAAGGCCTCAGCATCTACCGATTACAAAATAGTACTCATGGGGCGTTGTCGTACAGAAGCAGAAAACAGGTTCAAAATAGGGTCCCGAAAAAAATAATTTCCATTCATTGACGTGCTAGAGACTCGTTCAAAGGCTCAAAATGACCCTTACAATAATTCCTGATTACCCACAAAGATCGATATTTATATCTCTTAATTTGACCTCAGGGCACGAATTTTTCACTTTTTCAAATAATTGTTTTCTTCCTATTTTGGATGATCATAGTTCCAAGGCCGATTTTTGTTTAAATGTATTTTCTAGACAGGGTAGTTGCAAATCCATGGAATATATGATTCCCAACTTTTTAGAGCATTTGGATAACTTTCCCGCCCGCGGCAATCGAAAATCAGAGGTCAATCGATTTCAACCCAAAAAATGACCATGATACCCCCATCATTAGTCGAAAAAAAGTTTCTCTCAAAACTTCCTGACTAAATTTTTTTCTGGTATATTTTTGTGTGCTGAGTACGAATTTCGGTATGAGAGTCCATGATATCATTAATGAAAAAAGTTAAAATTTATTATGTCGAAACATAGCCGATTTTCAAAATATTTTGACCTCTGATTTTCGATTGCCGCGGGCGGGAAAGTTATCCAAATGCTCTAAAAAGTTGGGAATCGTATATTCCATGGATTTGCAACTACCCTGTCTAGAAAATACATTTGAACAAAAATCGGCCTTGGAACTATGATCATCCAAAATAGGAAGAAAACAATTATTTGAAAAAGTGAAAAATTTGTGTCCTGAGGTCAAATTAAGTGCTATCAATATCGAACTTTGTGGGTAATCAGGAATTATTGTAAGGGTTATTTTGAGCCTTTGAACGAGTCTCTAGCACGTCAATGAATGGAAATTATTTTTTTCGGGACCCTATTTTGAACCTGTGTTCTGCTTCTGTACGACAACGCCCCATGAGTACTATTTTTTAATAGGTAGATGCTGAGGCCTTCTATCATCACAAAAAGAGAGAAAACTTAGAAAAAAATCCCAATGACCTTAAAATCACAAGTGAAGAACATATATATGATTGCATCATCACTATGCAATATTGCGAAATCGTAGCATGACGTCACTATCGGTGGCAATGCATCAATAGGTCTAATGTATCCTGCCAAAACATCAAACCGATTGCTTATCTGGTTCAAAAGTTACAACACTTTGAAATTTTGGACGGTGACTTATGTCCGATACTGTACATTGGAGAGTTAAAGTTATAGATATTATTTTTAGTTGTTTTTTTTTAGACAGTTTTACGGTTTACTTCGCTATTGAACTGGTTTCGTTTGTTGGAAATTTTTTTTTCTTTTTTTTAAAAAATTAAAATGCATTCCGAGTATTTTAGCGTGTTACAAGTTTGACCCTTGACGGTGAAACTCTGTAAAAGGATAGATAGCTTTACTGAACTTTGCGTCTACACCGAACTTTCCGACCCAGGATTTCGATGATACTGAATCTGCTATTCAATTGGTCCTGCACTTCTTTCACCTGCGATCTTGCTTTACACCCAAATGATATGAGACGATATCTGACATTTCCGACTTTCTCATTCAGATACTTGGCACAGTGAAAAAATGGAATCCTCTTATCTTCTGGCTACAGATAGCACTCGATGAGTGTAAGTGGGGGATATTTCGGAAATTTTGTCCTGGTGCGTTTTAGTCTACCATCCCATGTTTTTCACAATAAATAAATAACATAATAAGCACTAACAAGTGAAAGTTTGCAGTTTTTTTTTTAAATTGCAAACTTTGCAGATCGCGTTTTCTGAGCGAATAAATGAGAGTGGGCCCGGGAGTACCAGAGCCCTATATCACATGGATTCGATAAAGAAGCAAAGGGACTACAAACTATTACTAGTAAAAGCGTGCACCATTACTGCGTTGGTTAAATAAAGTGTGGCGAAAATCATAAATCATGATGGTCGAAAAACACTTTTTCACAGGATCGAGTAAAATCGTATTGTGCCACCCATAACCTGAATCAGTAAATGTTGATACATTGATAACATTCGAATTTGCGCGAATACCTCGACATAGTGAAATAAATTTGAAATCAAACCAGGTTGAGTGTCCCTATATAGCCCATTGATTACGCAAATAAAAAAACTGGCAACGCGGAGGAAATTAAAACGCGTTCTCCGTAATAGTGCAGGGAAATGGGGAGAAAGTGGTACAGTTTGTGAAAATGGTCGCACGGGCTTCATATTTTGGGTATGTGACCCGTTTGTGACGAAAAAAACTTTTTTCATAAAAAATTGATCTTTGATCTCCAAAAATCGATAATTTCAAAATTGATATTTCAGTATCATGTGACATCTCATTCGAAAGAGCATCAAAAGTTATGTTTAATTATAGAAGGAAATTTGAGCTATTCCGACGCGAGTTGTGGCTCTAAAAGTGAAAATTTTGTTCATTTTTGGTAAACATCGATATGACTACCCATGAAGGTATTATTTGCAGGGTCCTATTTTCAGATATTTTGTGTCTTTTTCTATGTAGAAAACGATGGAACTCTTAAAAGGGCATATTTTCACGGCCGTTGTATCGAAATCGTTAGTTATCCGTGCCTACTCACCTACTCGAGCTGTAAATTTTGACAGTTTTTCGAGCATAACTTTTTTCATCCATTGTTTCATGAGCTGTAATACTGAAATTCGGAATCAGCACGCAAAAATACACCAGAAATTGCTATAGTCATATTTTTCGAGATGAAATTTTTTTCGAATGTGCCTATTTTTCACCATGTGAGGCCGTTCACGTAATTTTCGAGCAAGGGCTGGCACAGCTCAAAAAGCTCAATTTTCTGAAACTGTGTGCTTCGGGGTTATCCAGGGTGCTGAAGACGGTGGGCATATACATTTTGTCCACAGACCCCTTGTTGGCTCCAGATGGCGTCAGGTCGAAAACACGTTTTGACGTACTACTCGGTTCCCGAGAGTGCTAATTTTCGAGAATATGTTCTCCGGGGTAGAATTGGACGGCGAACTCGCCTGTCTTGTTCATTTTTCATGATTTTTAAAAATAATTTTTAAAAATTCAAAGTTTTCTTAGCAACATAGATATATCGATCGGGCGTGACGAGAGGATTCTGAATCTATAATATCATCTAAATCGTTTGTCAGAGTAATGAATGAGCTAACATAAAGTGAAGGAAGATTGCAAGTAAAACGGAGTCTTTCCCCTTCCCTCCCTCTCCTCTGCCCTCTTCCCAGGTCGAGGAGGGCGAGAGAGTGTGGGGAAACGAGAGAGCGCGCAGAGGAGGAAGGGGAGAAACCCTCTTTTTCTTGCAATCCTCCTTCACTTTATGTTAGCTCATTCATTTCCCTGACCAACGATTTAGATGATATTATAGATTCAGAATCCTCTCGTCACGCCCGATCGATATATGAGGCCGTTCGCGTTAGGATCAACAATGACATAGGCTCAAAAGTTGGCCCTAGTGGTAACTTTCGATTCTGAATCGAATGATGGAGCCCGATTTTCGATCTGAGCATTCTGAATCCCGGTACGGCACGACGTCAATTTGGCCAAAATCCAAAAAATAAAATCCGGTCCATGAAGGGCGGAATTGGTGGAAATCTCAAACCCGACCAGAATTTTATTCACTACAAAATGAAAAAAAATTAAGGCTCTATCTTTTTTCGTTATCGAGAAAAAGTCGATTTTTGACAGAAGAAGTTACACTCGGAAACCCACTAACACATCAAAGAGCATGTTCTCCTGATCATTTTGGTATATGGGGTGAAGGATTTAATCTCTGCCATAATGGTTTCCCACCACATAAAAATTCGGTTTCTACGAGAAAAAATACATCAGAAACGCCTATATTCACGTAATTTCGAAAAAAAATATTTTTTTGCCTTCTTACGTTGTCGTCGAGGTCGATTTTCGGGTCAAAAAATATTTTTTTTGAAAATACATGATTATAGTAGTTTCTGATGTATTTTTATGTGCGAGGTCATGAAAATACGAAACAAAAAAAGTTATACTCAAAAAAACGCCAAAAACGCGAGTTGGTGACACTAAAACCTCTGGTCTGTCTACACAAGTTGTATACAAGTCTCTCCACAAGTTGTAGACACGCTTGTACTCAACTTGTGTGAAGACTTGTGTACAACTTGTGGACGCGCGTCACTTGTATACAATTTGTGGATAGACTTGTATACAGTTTGTGCACTAGGTAGTGGGGAGAGAGTGTAGCGTATTTCATCACTATTTATAAACAACAATCGATACAACGCACGCATAGCATGAAACATAAACAATCAGAACTAGTCGTTGGACGATATATCAATCGATAATGGCTCCTTCTTCTTGATGAGTACCGGATGTATAATTGAACTTGCATGCGAGAAGTCGCAAGACTGCCACTGCAATAGACATTTATTAAGAATGTGACAATCAGTGGATCACTACTCTTGTTCTTTGTTAGGAAATCGGTGGTCCATTCGCCCTTGAGCTCCCTCCTCACCTCATAGAATTTCCATGAAAGTGCCGTTGAATAGTGAGAGTTTAGCAATAAGTAGCGAATAGAACAATTTTGTTCTGACAAAAAAAGAGATTAATCTAAAGCAAGACTGACCTCCTTATAATTAGAGTGAGATTTAGAATTAGATCAATTCTTGACAATCGAATCGACGAATTCGTAGATCATTGGATGGTCTACCACGACGAAACTGATGCAAAATCAGCTTAGAATCTTCAAACGCGAATTTACGAAAACGGCAATGAGAATAGAGCGTCATGATCTCGCAAAACACTTTCTGACTAGCTGAGATGGCACTGAACATGAAAGGAACTGTGCAAAAGCGTCAAAACAGCAGAAAATCGATAATAACGGAAATACTGAGATGGAAAATAACTTCGTTTGCGCCAACACACACTTCTCGAGTCAATCGACTCGAGAGCGCGTCAAGCGGGAACTTGGTAACAACTTGTGGGTGAGACTTGTATACAACTTCTGGACCGGACCCTCTCCCTCACACTTGTATACAACTTGTGACGGGCGCTCAGAGGCCATTTTATGTGTATACAACTTATGTAGACAGACCAGAGACCGATGGGAAACCATTATGGCAGAGATGAAATCTTTCACCCCATATACCAAAATGATCAGGAGAACATGCTCTGTCATGTGTTAGTGGGTTTCCGAGTGTAACTTCTTCTGATTCATCATATCAAGCAATTTCGTAATACTTTACTACCCTTTCAAGCCATCATTCTGAGTAACCTTGACATTATAGTTAAAATTCAAAACACAACGAGAGACCACTCAATTATTCAACAATCACTGAGTCATACAATATATATGACGGACGTGGCAATTCGTGTGGCAATATGAAAGGAAAGGATCATTCATTTCGAATCGGTGATGACGACAATGGTGATTTCAGGAAAGAATCGAAACGACGCGCCCGAATGACACGCTAATCGCACTCGAATTACGGCACTTGCATGCTCGGCTAGTAGGAAAATGATTAATGTAAATCATATATATTTTTCAAAAGAAGTACAGATGAGAAAGATCTTTATTCGCATGAATTTGAACAGTATCACGTGTCGAATTCATTGTAGCGAATATGCAAAACTGATTCTTTACTTCTATTGGATCTAGAAAATCTGAATGAAAACTTCACCCTGAAGCCTCGTCCATTCCCCGTTTTCCAGTTCCAGTTCACACGAAGTACATTCGATTTCTCAGTCGTAAACTTGGTCGTAGTCACAATCGTTCCCGTTTGACTGGTAAGAACATGAATCACAAAATTTACATGATTGAAAGCAACAAGTGAGCCAACTGGACTCGATAACAATTGTGATCGATATTCTTCGTAACTCATTCTGCTCGAACTAGTTTTTGCACCAGATAGGTGATTAAAACAATTACTTTGCAATTAGATGCGGCCCAGAGGCTCCTTCGATGATCTCGAGATAATCACGGTTTCCGTCTGTTTCTATTAATTAATTAATTTGATACACCCCAAAGGGTGTGACAACATGTGAATAACATATACAGATTGGAAGGTTTAAAGAGAGAGGGGGAGTGGGTAAGGGGGAAGGGGGGCGGTAGAGACGGAAGAAGGGACAGTTGGAGTTGGTACTCCCACAGATGGATGCTCTTGACAGATGAGGTGGACGAGGCCTCAGAACGGGAAGGGGACCGTTCCATCCATGTATATCTTATGGATCTAGAGCGAGTGTGGGAAGTGATTGAAGGATCTACAGTTTAGGGATCTCTATCTGGAGTATGCGGGCAGTATCGGGATTAGATAACAAGTGAATCTTGATTGTGTGCAAGGATAATTTTGGATCAACAATACGATGAATCTTAGACAGGAAGCGAATAGTGCGATGAGAAAAGGAGGATCGTAAATTTTCCATACGAGCAATTAGGATATGAAGGGAAAATGCATTGTGTCTAGTCGATACATTACGGAATGAGTAGAAATGTGACATAGGTAGATCAACAATTCCATTGATTATCTTGAGAGAGAATAGAATATCAGCAACAGCACGACGGAGATACAAAGATCGCAAGTTAGCAGTAACAAGTCTCTGATCATAGCATGGAGGAGATGAAATAAGAGGGGAAGTAAGATAATGTAATAATCGAGTGAAAAGATGCTGGCATATTTCTAATTATCTAATGGGTACTTTAGCTGAAGGGGACCAAACAGGGGAAGCGTACTCTAGAATAGGGACAATGAATGACTTATATGCTCTGATATGGAAAATGCATTGAAGATTGATCCCACCCCCTCCCCTCCCCTTCCCTACCCTCCCCTCCCCTCCCTCCTACACCGTCCCCTTTCAACACGCATCCTTCCCTTTGTTGTATTCTTACTAACTTTCTATTTCCTCGTACATCCTGCACTTGTTGAAGCACCTTCAGTGGTGTACGATAAATAAATAAATAAATAAATATAGGGGTCACTAGAAGTACACGAAACAGATCTAAACAGAAGATAAATAAGCATATTCGCTTTCTTACAAATGATGTCGATATGACGAAGGAAAGAGAGTGAAGGATCAATGTAAACTCCTAAATCTCTAATTGGATGGGGAGGAGAGACAGAGGAAGGGAGAGGGAGAAGGAAGGAGTTGAGAGAGTATTGGTGAAGGTAATTATTTTTACCTATGTAAAGGGCGGTGCATTTCGTTTCTGCAACCGATAACTGCCAGGTTTCGCAGTATTCTAGGATACCCTGTAGCCCTTGTTGAAGTTGAGAGGGGATAGATGGAAGATCGTTAGTTTTATGCGTGATGTACAGTTTGATGTCATCAGCGAAGAGACGGAAGTTGACTAGTGGGAAGGGAGAGAGAACCCGGGGTAAATCGAAAAGGTAGATAAGAAAGAGGAGAGGACCTAATACGCTGCCTTGTGGCACCCCGCTGAGTGCCACTCTCTCAGAAGAGAGAGAGGTTCCAACCTTCACCTGTAAACGACGATCGAGCAAAAAATCAGAAATCCAATTAAAAAGACAACCACGAAAAGATAAAAAAATTTAATTTATGGAGGAGTTTAGAGTGAGAGACCGTATCAAATGCCTTAGCTAGATCAACATAAACGACGTCAACACAATCATTTCTATCAAGAGATTCACGCCAAGTCTGAGTACAATCAAGAAGTTGAGAAACTGTTGACTTGCCACGGACGAACGCCCAACTCACTGCAGATACCGCGAAGTCTGATTCATCATAGAGTCTGGAATTTGAAAGAGGTCAGGATTACATGTGGTTCTCAACAGCAATACAAACGAGAAGACAATTCGCGCAGACATCATCCTGAAATCACGAGATTTCATATAAGTTTTACAGGATTTGTGGGTAATCCAATTAATCTTGAGTAAATGTCGTTTATTTTCAATGCAAGTATTTCATATATTTCAGTCGTAAATGAGCAGCAACCAATATCGGTTATTCATTATCGCACGGAAAAGCGCTGAAACGTTCACGTAGCGTGTCAATGGTGAATGGACAACAACAGCATGTTCAATTCCATTCAAAGCAATCGTATCAGGCAGATTGATATTGTGCCACTCAAAAGAGAAGCTTCACGACTTTGTTGTTCATTTGCGTGAGAGATTAAAGTAGAAAACTAAAGCTCCTCTCCACCCAAACTTATTGCGTTCTGTTTTTATCCGGATTAGGTACCATACGCATGCAATCAATCACTCGAGAAACGATCAGGGATTAGCAATAAAATCGTCCATTTCTTTGTTGCTCCTTTTAATAAGAAAGAAAACCATCGAAGTGCCATATAAATAAATAAGCAACATAGGGCTTACGAAAAAGAAAAAAAAGTCTGCATTTATTTCTTCTTATTTATGCAGTCGTCGGTTGGACCACAACCCAAGTTTCGCAGTGACCACCGAACGCCGATGTTTCGAGAGCATGATTCCTTTTCTTCGGTTAATACAAAATGATCACACATGCGACTCATGACCTCATCGCGCCTGGGATTTGGATGAAATTTGTGATTTTGATTATTGCTCAGCACAACCATTACCGTCTGGCAATTCACCTCATTTTTATCACATGCATCTTGATTTTCTTTTATAATTTATTTTATCAATAGTTTCAATAATAATCAGTGGAAGTTTGAGATTGCACCTAGTAGTTAATAAGTGATAATAATGACAGTCATCTATTAATTTTTGGCATGGATGTATTGGGACTCGATTATATTCAAACACCAATGAATGTCGCTGCCCATCCTGTTCCAACTGGCGCGGAAGGTCCATTGGAGGAGAAGACTATCTGAATCGTGGTTTTTTAGAGTAGTTTATTAAGTACATCACTCAGCAAGCACTGATTATGAGCGTGTGCCATACATTGCACTGTTTCACTGAAGAACGAAGAATAACTGACTCTGTGGTAAAATACGGGTCCCTTGAAAACAGAAAGGTACCCATTCTGACAGAGAGGTCCCGATTCTGACAGAAAGGTCCCGATTCTGACAGAAAGGTTCCGATTCTGACAGAAAGGTCCCGATTCTGACAGAAAGGTTCCGATTCTGACAGAGAGGTCCCGATTCTGACAGAGAGGTCCCGATTCTGACAGAAAGGTCCCGATTCTGACAGAGAGGTCCCGATTCTGACAGAAAGGTCCTGATTCTGACAGAAGAGTTCCGATTCTGACAGAGAGGTCCCGATTCTGACAGAAAGGTCCTGATTCTGACAGAAGAGTTCCGATTCTGACAGAGAGGTCCCGATTCTGACAGAAGGGTCCCGATTCTGAAAGAGAGGTCCCGATTCTGACAGAAAGGTCCCAAAACAGAAAGGTCCCAAAATTGAGGTCCAAGACAGAAAGGTCCCACGTGAGAGAAAAGTCCCAAATAAGATAGAGAGGTCCCGAATGATATATAGAAAGGTCCCATTGGAATGCGCAATAGCGGCAAAATTAATTTTGACTTTTACATTCATAACGTTTTTCAAATTCAACTAGCCGCCTAAACCGCAAAAAGCGAGTGGGTGACACTAAAATCGATTGAAATCATTATGGCAAAGACGAAATCCTTAACCCAATTGACCAAAATGATCAGGAGAACTTGCTCTTTATTGTGTTAAATGGTTTTCAAGTGTTATTTTTTCCAAAAAATGATCCTTTCTCAAAAACAAAAAAAAAGTATAGAGCCTCGCCCAAAGTTTTTTTTCCACTTAGATATGAGTTATGAATAATATCTGAGCTTTTGGGACGGGTTCTATAGAAAACGTTTTGGTCGAAATTTTTTCGATACTGCCCACTGAAAAATGACAATTTCAAAAAATGTCTGCAAATCGGCTATAACTATCAGGTATTATTCATACCTTATATCTGAGTGATTCTACGTGGAAAATACACCATTTCAAGATCAGATACATGACTTATGAATTTTTGAAATTTTCAAATTTTTAAAAAGTGATTTTTTAGCAAAAGTGACTTTTCATTTTTTCGTGTTTTATCGATATCACAACCCAATACAGAAATCTCTCGTCATCGTTCTCCATGGAGCCTCCAAGAGGGCCTCGGGCGGGAAGCTGTGGAATCCGGGCTCTAACTCGAGAAGCCATGAAAATATAACACGTGGGGTAGTTTAGTACGTAGAATTCGAATTTGAAATATAAAAGTTCCAGGGATGAAAAAATTTTTAGGGTGACCGAAAAAATGAAGAAAATTCGATTTTTTGATATTATTGCAATTTTTGTTCGCTTCCAAACCATGTTTTTCGTTATTTTCATCGAAAAATACGCCAGAAACACCTATAAGAACTTACATTTTTGAGGGATGAAATTTTCGACTTTTTTTGGGACAACTCTGGCATTTCCTGGAGGGTGCACCCCAACATCTCATATTGGGCCAGCTGTCAGCTCTAGGTATGGGGACTTCACCCTGAACTTATTGGCATAGGTTGCAAAAAACTCATCCGTGGGGTAGGAGCAAAATATCGTGGAACGTCTCTTAAGGTTTAAAAAGCCGGTTCTGGGACGAGTGACAAAATCAAAAAATTCTCTGCCCTCGAAATAGTCCATCTATCGCCATTCGGGACCTCTCTATCTCCATTTGGGACCTCTCTGTCAGAATCGGGACCTCTCTATAAAACTATGATTTGGGACCTTTCTGTCAGAATCGGGACCTCTCTTTCAGAATCGGGACCCTTCTGTCAGAATTGGGACCTCTCTGTCAGAATCGGGACCTCTCTGTCAGAATCGGGACCCTTCTGTCAGAATCGGGATCTTTCTGTCAGAATCGGGACCTTTCTGTCAGAATCGGGACCTCTCTGTCAGAATCGGGACCTCTCTGTCAGAATCGGGACCTTTCTGTTTTCAAGGGTCCCGTATTTTACCACAGAGCCGAATTACTGCCGTTTCCCTACGAACAAACGACCAACCTTCATTACATTCGATGTCGCCATGTACCACTGATCAGGAGGAGGAGACTTTGAAGTATAGCTGACATGTTTCAAAAAACATTAAACGGTGTTTTTGAAAGAAAAAATATGGTTTACGTTATGAACGGCTCTTCGCTATTGACCCCATCGTAGAGGGCAAGAGATGTTCCCGATTGGCAATTGAATACTGGGAAGTTAACGCGTACCTGGGAAGTAGCAGATATTTTCACATTTCACAAAGTGCATACCCTTGTTCCCTCATCCACTCCCAGTACATACTCACAGCTTTGCTGACTGGGAATCGATTGTGGATAATCAGGGGAGTAGATCTGACCAAAATATAATTGTAGTTTGCCCTTGAATCTACAGGCTAGGTTACGTGTGCACTTGCTTTAGTGATCAATGAAACACGAAAGAAAAGAAGAATATTAAGAGTGACTTTCTGAGTCAGTGAACATATTTGTTCAGATGCTTGGCAAAGTGAAAAAATGGATTTCTCCCAAAATGTGTGTGGTGAAAGTACTCGACGAGTTTAGCATAGACTCCGCTGGTTTAGTGTTCTAGTTCCTCTCCGCTAAATCGCGGAAATTTAAAAAAATACCGCAACCAAACTGACTTTTCTCTTTCGCTATCGATTCAATCGAGTGATATCTCAAAAATTACACAATATTCATGTCATCACACCTGTCCAGGTTTATCCCGATCGCATTGGAAATGTTCGAGAAATTTAGATTTTTCGAATTTTTTTGGACAAAATTTTGAACCACAGATTTTTAGTGTGATACAGTCGCGCCCAAAAGTTTAGCAACAAATTTCAAATCGCTATAACTTTTTCCGGAATTGAGATAGAGCCTCACGGTTTAAAGCATTAGACAGCCAACACGTTCAAGAATAAGGCCATGCTATTGAATTGAACCATGCTCTTTCTCACATATAACGATAATGATAATATCGTGGAACTTTAGCAAAATGTGGACATAGCTCACCAAGATTTTCCGTTGCCTCTCAAAAGTGCTGTGTAGAAAGTACAACCATAGATATGCACAACAAAAATTACGAGCCGTTGAGCGCATTTCAAATGAGCCCCCCAGCTGGATTTCCCAACATTTCCCTTTGGGGCTGCATCATAATTGTTCGAGTAATAAAATTGCGCTCAAAATTGGCAGGGAGTGTCAGGAAGAGGTGGTGCATTCCTACTTACAATTAGAGCACTGTAGTAAACGATCTACGAATTTTCGTTTTTGAAAGCGATTTTTCCACAAGGTTTTCTACCCAAGTTCTTGATTTATAACTTTCCTCAAAGGTGTTCAGTCAACATGAAATTTTCAGAGGATGTTACCTCATGAACTAGGATAATAAATGTTAAATCGGTTGATTTTTCCGACCGTGGCTGGGGAGTATCAAGGGTCCCAAAATTGAACTTTTCGAAAAAATATTTTTCGCCGCAAGTGTCCGATAGGGCCTAAATTTCGACCAGTGATGTCTTAGTATGTACTGACATATCCTGCAAAATTTGAGAACTGTAGCTCAACCGGAACGAAAATTATTTCAAATTTTCTAAATTTTGGAATTGATGGGAAATCCAGCTGGGGGGCTCATTTGAAATACGCTAAACGGCTCGTAATTTTTGCTGTGCATATCTATGGTTGTACTTTCTACACAGCACGTCTGAGAGGCAACGGAAAATCTTGGTGAGCTATGTCCACATTTTGCTAAACTTCCACGATATTAGTATTATCGTTATATGTGAGAAAGAGCAGGGTTCAATTCAATAGCATGGCCTTATTCTTGAACGTGTTGGCTGTCGAATGATTCAAACCGTGAGTCTCTATCTCAATTCCGGAAAAAGTTATAGCGATTTGAAATTTGTTGCCAAACTTTTGGGCGCGACTGTACCAAAGAACACTTTTTTATTGCTTTATTTTGTAGGACAAACTAATAGCTAACTATTTTGAGAAAATAAACAAAATCGAGGGGGAAGTTCGGAGAAAGTAATTTTTAAATATGCCTTACTGAAGGCTTGAATTCACATTTTTTTCACTATTTTGAGGTATTTGTGCAAATTGGAATATTATGCACATATGTCAAAGTTTCAACATTTACTGATTCAGTTTATGAAAGAATGAAAAGAGTGCACGATTTTGAGATTAAGTGATTTTCGAACTTCACGAGTTATGATTTTCGCAGCACTTACTTTTACAAACGCAATAATAACACAGGCTCTTTCTAGTATAAGTCTGTAGTCCCTTGACTTCTGCATCAAAACCATGTGATATGGTTCTCTGGCACTACCGTGTTCAACCTCATTTATTCGCTCAAAAATGCGATCTGCAAAGTTTTCAATTTTAAAAAAGTTGCAAACTTCCACTTTTCAGAGATCATTATGTTCGTTTATCATCGAATATTACTCACAATGAATTACGAACACAATGAGCACTAACAAGTGGAAGTTGGCACCTTTTAAAATTTTAAAATTTTGCAAATCACGTTTTTTGAAGGAATACATGAGGTGAGCAGGAAGTGCCAAAGTCCCATATCACATGGACTCGATGTAATTGTCACAGGACTACAAAATTATACTAGAAAGAGCCTGTGTTATTACTGCGTTTGTAAAAGTAAGTATTGCGAAAATCATAACTCGTGAAGTTCGAAAAACACTTTTCTCAAAATCGTGCAAACTCTTTTCATTCTTTCATAAACTGAATCAGTAAATGTTGAAACACTGACATATGTGCATAATATTCCAATTTGCACGAAAACCTCGACATAGTGAAATAAATTTGAATTCAAGCCTTCAAGGGAGTCGGCAGCTAAAAATTAATATGTCTCATATAATAGAGTTTTACTCACTCAAAAAGAGAAAAAAAGATTTAAAATTAAATTTTAATAGTTAAGGAGTAAAATGAAAAATAAGCGGGGAATACTGTAGCTCCGGTACCTGCGTGTGCCCGGTGTGCCTTGCCAGGCGCGATTCACCAAAAATTACGGTAGTCCCAGTATTTTGATTTTTTTTGCTCGCATCGGGCATTTTTCGATCTGTTTTCATCGTTTTATTTATTTTATCGTTGACTATTTTCACGTTCTGCATGAACACTCGGCCATTCTCTCCTTGCAGATCATCTTTGTTAGTGTTGGCACTCGTTTCCAGTCAAATCAGGTCATTTCGGGAGTTTTCTTCGCGGTGTTCCTTGGAGTTTTTCGCCTTTCATGCTCAATAGTAGCCTATTCGATGACTTCAGAGAATTTTATATTAAATTCTATGCGGAAACGAAATCATTATAGCGAATGGTAGCGAGTTGTGCCCTTTTGCGCCAATTCCGGCAATGATCACCTCTTTCCCTGCGCTCTTTCCCCGCCAGCTATCGCCCCGAGTATCATGCTTGGTGGGTTTCCTCCTTAACCTGACGGCGGAAGGGACATGTTAGGCGTGATGCGAGAGGAGTCAGCGAGAAGGAGTGTTCTGGTGCAGCGTTCATTTCAATGAACACGGAATTCCAATCGACGTAACATATTATAGGATAGTTGGCTTGGTAGCTGATCTAGCTGATAGCTGACTTTTTCTCTCCTTTCCAGAATCGTGGCACAACGCCCCGTGCGCTCTCTATCTCGTTCCCCATTATAGACTCAGTCAAGTAAATAATCTTTCGCTTACGTGTTTCAATGGGAAAGATGCCGAGGCAAAATCATATCGAAGGAATTGAGCACAATACAATATAATGAAAACAACAGTGGTACGATAATAATGATAGACATTCATCCATCACTGTACGATGACGTGCCAGACGGAATCACCACCTCCAATTTCTCGAATGGAGTCAGTCACGTATCTCCCTGGTCCATCACGTTTCCAATCAACGGTAGATCATTGTAGGCAATTGCTGGATCAATAATCTGTTTATGCAGTCAACGATCACCGCGGAACATTCGAATTGGTCAGTAACAAATTTACAATATGGACACTTTCTGGTTTAGCGGTCTCCATTCCTTGTCTGACCGGCTAGATATTGTGAGGAATGTAGAGTTACAACCGAAACGACATCATTGGGAAACAATAATGACAATCTATATAGGCAAGCAATGGGCACACGTCACAAGAGAGAATACAATCAATCAATGGATACCGTAATCCCCTCCTCCCCGATTACTTGCTTGTTTCTTCTTCTTCCCTCATCGACCTATTCAGTCGATATCCCTCTTGAGACACTGGATCGATTCTGTCGATGAAGTCGCATCTGAATGGATCGGCTCTCACTCTCTAATGGGAATGTGAAATCTGCCAGGACCAATCCTGGAGTTCACAGTCCCTTTAATACTGGAAGGGAAACGTGAAGTTCGCAAGCGCGGGTTGTGCCCCCTATTTCTACAAGTGAGGGTAGAGGACGGAAATAGTTTTACTACGATAAGGACACATCAGTGGATACTGTAATGATAAGTGGACGACCCCGACCAAGATTCCGAATTCGACCCCACTCCAGCCAAGAAATGTGAAGAGGCATGCATAGTTGCGTAACACAATATTAGTATTCAGTGAATCCTTGACTCACAGTGTATGTAGTTGATCCATCCTTGTCCATCTCTCGTTGAACAGCATCTGTAATGGTATCGTGTTCTCCGAACGTTGATAAAAAATCATTTATAAAAATATATGGTTCCTCTGACACATTATGCAGGGCATGATCTATCAATTCAACAGGAAGAGAACACTTTAAAAAAATTTTAAACACAAATGTAACTCAATTGCACTACTATACCTCCTATCAATATCGAATATGATCGGCTGTTGAAGCATAAATTGAACATGTACAATTAAGTTTTAGAAGATCAACTCACGAGTGGCACACTCTCTATTCGCTCCCGAATCGTAGTTCTTGCACATCTTCGTCTTGTACTTGGGGTTGTTGATGACGCGGAAGGGCTGCAATCAATCAATAAATAATTTATAATACAGTACACCACTACCAGCACTCTCTCTCCGTACTACCACGCCGATCAGATAGCTGATAGTGGGCCAAATGGAGAGCGTCATTCGATCCTGCATCACTTCCGTATCCACCCACATCATCCCAAAACGTGCACAGCGTGTGAACGAGCGACGTTTCCCACCCGTCGTGCTACCGTACATTACAGAGCATTGTAATGCTAACGTACCTGTCCGGGTGCATCCATGAAAGAAGCGGGCGACGATTGGTGCGAGATCTGTGAGATATCATCGATGTTCTCCGGGATCGCGTCCTGATCCGTCGACATCATTCTGCAAGTAGTCGTGTTCTCAGGGCAACGTTTACTGAATAGAACAGTCTAGTCGACATTTTCGACAAGTTGCGATTATGATTGTCGGCAATTCCACACCGTATGTACCTGTTCATGAGCTGTGTGCCCTGGTGCTGCCGCTGCATGGGCTGCATCATTTGGCCGGTCGTCGGGTCCTGGTACACCATGGGCATCATCTGCGTGCTGCCCTCGTAGCCGGGCATCGGGTAGTACTACGGCATCTGCAAGTTGGTGTAGTCAGGACGACGATTACTAATTACAGTTGCCTAGCCGAAAAGGATACGATAGCCACACATTATAATCGTGATCGAGGGCGACGTTTACCATCACAGTGCATCTTTACCTGGCTGCCGTTCCTGGTCGAGCGTAGAAGGGCGCGGGGTAGGCAACGGCAGATGGTGTGGGCTGCAATATCAGGACGTCGTTTAGCGCTTCGATAGGTGACATCTTCCACTACACCACCCTCACTCACCGCGTAGTACATCATCTGCTGCGACTGCGACATCGGCAGCACGTAGCCGGAAGAGGCGGAGTCATCGGCGCCCGTCGAGTAGTAGCCGGGTGGCGGTGCTGAGTCACCGGCGGGCACGCCAAGCGCGTAATATTGCTGTAAGGAGGTCGACGTTTAACTGATCACTCGAAAATTTCGTCATTTTTTGCGCCAACGCGACGTTTACCAACCTGGGGTTGCTGCTGCATGCTGGGGTCCATGGTGCGATGTGGTGTGGTGTTGAGCCAGGCCGACGCGGGACGGAGGGCGCGATTCCGCTCTGGCCAGGGTTACGGTAGGCACACCACACGAATTTTGATAAATATTTCACTGTGTGCGAATGAGTATCGTTACTACTACAATAATAAACTACAAAAATTAGTAAGCATATTGGTGCTTCACGCGCGTGATGTTTATTAAAAAGCAGTTTGTAGAGAAGTGCGATCAGCATAAAACAGAATGCTACGCTTCCAAAGTCATACTCGAGGCATAATTAACAAAAAGAAGCGCGTTGCTTAGTGATGTTTATTACTCCGGGTTTTCCGCGCGCACCACATCTACGAAGCTGATCACGCAGCCACGCAAAAGTATCTTCGCGAGTGGCGCTGAGTATGCTAACAATTAAGTTAAAAAATAAATTCTTTTAATCATTAGGAGCGATAATATTACCTGGAGTGGCTCAACTGAGAAGGTGTCGGGGAAGAGCACCGACTTTATGGGCGAGGGGACGCCAGTCAAATCTGAAAGATGGTGAAATTGAATTCAAATAAATCGCTCGTGAGAAAAATTTATCACTCGATGTTTTCAAAATAAGAACGGACTGCCACATCGTTGTTTCATGTTTCAATGGATAATATTGCAAAAAATAAGTAAAGTAACCTGTTGAGTTCGTGCTTGAACTCGATTGTTCCCAGTTTCTTACCTCGATTCGTCGAGTCAGCCCACAGCTTGCCCCTGTTCAACCTGCGGTCAGTCTTGTTCATTTCTGGAAATTAACAGATATACATGCAAGAATGATAGTCATAGCAGTTGAATCGAGTACATAAAGAGAGTTAACAGTCGAGTAAAACGTAAACGGCCGACGACAGTGAAAATGACTGTGAAAATGGATATTTCGCGAGCAAAAGAGGTCCGGTGAAGTAAATTTCCTACGCGCCATGCAACAGAGTGGTTTTCTGAGAGAACAAGCTCTCCAATTATTAGAAAATCAGGCTCAAACTCAACAAAAGAAGCTCGAAACAAAGGAAATTGAAGGACGCCAGAGAAGGGGCGGAGTCAAGACGAGCGCGAGCCTGCGCGTTTAAAATTTTGCAGCACTTTCACTAAAATACGAAAAGTATGCGGTACTGCTCGTACCGTATACCGCAAAAAATACTTTTTCACCAGCTGCTTTAAATAATATTATTATTTTTAATTCTTTAATTATTTTTGTTTCACAAACGCAACAACATAGCTGAAAAAAAATTAATTAATTTGAAAAATATAAATTTTCGCCCGCCAACTCCCTTTCAGTCAGGCATCTTTAAAAATTAATTTCTCCGAACTTCCCCCCTTCGATTTTGTTTACTTTCTCAAAATAGTTAGCTAATAGTTTGTCCTACAAAATAAAAGCGATAAAAAAGTGTTCTTTGGTATCACACTAAAAATCTGTGGTACAAAATTTGCTAAAAAAATCGAAAAATTGAAATTTCTCGAACATTTAAAATGCGATCAGGATACAACTGGGCAGGAGTGATGACATGAATATTGTGTAATTTTTGAGATGTCACTCGATTGAATCGATAGCGAAAGAGAAAAGTCGGTTGTGTTACGATATTTTTTGAAACTTCCGTCATTTAGCGGAGAACGATTTAGAACACTAAATCATTGGCGCCTGAGCTACACTCGTCGAGTACTACCATCACACACATTTCAGGAGAAATCCATTTTTTAAACTTTGCCAAGCATATGTTCACTGGGTCAGATAGTCACTCTTTTAAGACGACGACTCTGTTATTTTCGACCATTTTCGACCACCTCGCGGACACGTACCCCCCGGAATAAGAATACTAGGGCCATCCTAGAGTATGTTGGGTACCTTGGTCCCGTATTTCACAAAACTCAATTTAGATCATAGTGCTGGCTGACCGCCCTGAGAAAAGTGAAAAATTAGGTTTTTTTTCTCGAAAATATATAATTTTTTAACCGATCTAGATCATATTATATTATCAACTGCATCAATATATAAGTGTCCAATGACACTCGAAAAGCAGTTGTGTTCAGATTTCGCTCTAATATATTACACATTTTGGACAATTTTTTAAATATTTTTGCACAAATTTCTCTTTAAAAAATACATCGCAAGCTCTCTCACTCTTTGCACATTGTAGTCCACATAGTATTGTCTCAGAATAACCAAATGAGGAGTCTAGCACGTATGGCGAAAAAGCAAATTTGTTCAAATAAAGTTGCTATAGAAAGAGCAGATTCCGCTCTACAAATAATATGACAAGAGCTAAGAGCTCCGACATTCGGGAAATTTATTATATTTTTAACCGTCAAGATTGATCCATGTTAAAAGCTTTTCTTACTATAAAATCTAGTAAATTTTCCGAGTATCGGAGCTCTTAGCTCTTGTCATATGATTTGTAGAGTGGAGTCTGCTCTTCCTATTAAAAATATCAATGAAGCTCTCCGATGAAAACTAACTGAGTTTTGATCATTTTTACAAATTTTTTTCAAAATTACCTAAAAATGTCAGTTTGCGATAATATATGGTTACAGTAGCGATATACGGTATCTACGGATACTGTATGATCAATTTGGTACGGTACTGACTTTAAAAAAAAAAAAAAAGTCAGTTTGCGATAATTGAGGGTTACGATAGTGATATACGGTATCTGGTGGTACTGTATGATCGATTGGATACGGTACTTGGTTTTGAACTACCGGACCATGACCAAAAAAAAAATACATTGTCCAAATTAAGTCAGACCCACGTACATGGTTACGGTAGGTTTCGATTACGGTATTGTGAATCAGGCGGGAATATGAAAAATTCCATTCCCGGGAGAGGTACTTTAATGGGTTATAAGACTCACAAATCCGCCTTCAGTGTAATATTGAATTGGCGGACACTTCGCAGCGGCTTTCGTTGCTGAAAAAAAATCAATGGCTCATTTTTTTTAAGAGAGCAGATCGGTAATTTTGTGCCACCCCCGGGAACCGTTCCTCTGGCAATGAGAATCCTCATTCCACTTATTTGTCATTGCTACCCGACACAGCGAGAAACATGATTTTCAAGGTAAAATAGTCGAAAAATAAAATTTTCACAACCGATCGAGATAGACCCAATTTCTTTTTTTATTTAGGGTTTATTTAGGGGTGCTCTGGTGGTCTGAAATAACTGTTCTGATCGATTACTGCTCATTGCGGAATTCACTTTTTTGACATCATCGTTCGATTTTTTGGATCAAGTTGCCAATTTTCGCCTAAACTACCAGTGACCACTATATACGTTTTGTAGCCCGTGCATCTCTGCATCGAAATATCGTAAAAATGGATTCGGCGATCGAGGCTAAATTTGCCATTTATTCGAATAACTCCAAAAAATGCTCAATTTCGACCGTTTTTCAAGCATAATTTTTTTCTTTCATGTTCTGATGAGTTCTAACATCCAAAATCGAATTCTACACAAAAAAGTTACGTCAGAATAAAATATGATCAGATTTTTCCTAGATGCAAATTTTTCGACTTTTTTCATGATCCCGGGTTCATAGTCATTTTTCGGTCAAAAAATCAAAATCCCAGAACTATCTGACTATAGGTGTTTCCGACGTATTCTTATCTGCAGATGTTGAATTTTCATATTAGAGCTCACCAAAATGCAAAAGAAAAAAGTTACACACGAAAAACTTACAAAATCGAAAAACTTTTGAGTTTTAGAACATAAATTTTTTCTTTTGCATTTTTGAGAGCTTTAGTATAGAAATTCGACATCTACGGATAAAACTACTTCGGAAACACCTATAGTCAGATAGTTCTGGGATTTTGATTTTTTGACAAAAAAATGATCATGAAAAAAGTGGATAAATTTGCATCTCGGAAAAATCTGATCATATTTTTTGTTTTGGATGTTAGAGCTCAGAGCATGGTGATCAGAACAAATATCTTATACCTGCCTGCGTGGGCATGCCAGTCAGACACCATGCCCATTAGGCCAGGGCGGCCTACCGCAGGGAACGCTTGACGGAGACTAGTGGTTGGGGCGCGCGCCTTTCTCTACCTCTTGCAAAACATCACCTGCGGGCGGAAGTCGAGCCTGCCTGCGTCGGCATGCCAGTCGGACACCATGCCCATTAGGCCAGGGCGGCCTACCGCAGGGAACGCTTGACGGAGACTAGTGGTTGGGGCGCGCGCCTTTCTCTACCTCTTGCAAAACATCACCTGCGGGCGGGAGTCGAGCCTGCCTGCGTCGGCATGCCAGTCAGACACCATGCCCGCAGGTGATGTTTTGCAAGAGGTAGAGAAAGGCACGCGCCCCAACCCTTGAATACATTATTGATCATCTCATATCTCTAGAAGAGGATGAGAATCTGCTTGAATTTTTCTTACCTATAATATATGGTGATCAGAACATGAAAGAAAAAAAATATGCTTGAAAAATGGTCGAAATCGAGCTTTTTTTGAGATATTCGAATAAATGACAAATTTAGCCTC
The DNA here is from genome assembly GCA_036245825.1 of Pristionchus entomophagus. Classification (NCBI taxonomy): domain Eukaryota; kingdom Metazoa; phylum Nematoda; class Chromadorea; order Rhabditida; family Neodiplogasteridae; genus Pristionchus; species Pristionchus entomophagus. Next base: position 10,710,625 of record BTSX01000005.1, read on the forward strand.
GATCGACGAATCCATTTTTGAGAGATTTCGATGCAGAATTGCACGGGCTACAAAACGTATATAGTGGTCACTGGTAGTTTTGGCGAAAATTGGCAACATGCTCCAAAAAATCGAACGATGATGTCAAAAAAGTGAATTCCGCAATGAGCAGTAATCGATCAGAACAGTTATTTCAGACCACCAGAGCACCCCTAAATAAACGCAAAAAAAGAAATTGGGTCTATCTAGATCGGTTGTGAAAATTTGATTTTTCGAATATTTTACCTTGAAAATCATGTTTCTCCCTGTGTCGGGGTAGCAATGACAAATAAGTGGTATATTGTCTATTACGGGACCAAGACCCACATACCACCCGGGTATGGAATGAGGATTCTCATTGCTAGTGGAACGGTTCCTGGCAGGGGCTGAAATGCTCCAAAATAACCGAGCCGGTCTCTTAAGAGATCGTCCAGGATATTTCGTAGCTTTTGAGGGGGGTCGACGGACGGCTTTTTTGCAACCTATGCCAATAAGTTGTGGATGAAGTCCCCATACTGAATGCTGATATTTGGACCAATATGAATGGATCTGGTGCACTCTCCGAAAAATGCCAGACCAGGCCCAAAAAAAGTCGAAAAATTCATCCTCTGAAAAAAATACGTTCTTATAGGTTTTTCGGGTGTATTTTGCGATGAAAAAAACGAAAAACATATTTAGAAGCGATAGGACATCGATAAAAGGTCGAAAAATGCTATTATCGTTGTTTTTTAGACACCCTGAAAATTTTTTGTTCGCGTTACAGTGAAATTATTGCAGATTCGGAATCTACACGTAAAACTACTCCCAATACCGCGATTTGACGGGTCTTGTGACCCAGCGACGGACGCCGCAGCTTCCCGCCCGAGGGTCGCTCGGAGGCTGACGAGAGAACCATGCAGAGAGAATTCGCCATTTCGGAGCGTTACAGTCACTATTGCATCATAATAATATTCTTTTCATCGTTTCTGAGCATTTCTGTTGAAATCATGGGGTTCTGATAGCGATAAAACACGAAAAACGTGAAAAGTCGAAAAATCCCTTTTTCGAAATCTCAAATTTTCCAAAATTCATAAGTCATTTATCTGAGCTCCAAATGGTGTATTCTCAACGTAGTTTTTCTATGTTATGTTTAAACTATGTTTTTCGTTCTTTTCATCGCAAAATACACCCGAAAAACCTATAAGAACGTATTTTTTCAGAGGATGAATTTTTCGACTTTTTTTGGGCCTGGTCTGGCATTTTTCGGAGAGTGCACCAGATCCATTCATATTGGTCCAAATATCAGCCTTCGGTATGGGGATATAGAAATTCAGAATATACGCGAAAAAATAAACAAGAAATATAGAAATTCAGAATATACGCGAAAAAATAAACAAGAAAATCCTATAGTCAGATTTTTTGAGACAACTTTTTTTCAACTTTTCCATGACCATCATGGTCACTTTTTACGCCGAAAAGTCGAAATCACAGAACTATATGCCTATAGGAATTTTTGACGTATTTTTGCACGTAGAACTCGATTTTGCATATTAGAGCTCTCCAAAATGCATAAGAAAAAAGTTATGATCGAAAGACTGAAAATATGCTATTTTTCTAGTATAACATTTCTCTTCAACAATTCCGTGGGCTCTAATATACTGAACCTTTTTCTACTAAATATCATCACCTTTTATAGTGAGACGGTTCTAAGAAAAAAAAATTTTTCGCTCGGACCATGAACATGGTCATTTTCACAAACATGGTCGAACATGGTCATCATGGTCATTTTTCGGATCGTGACCATGATACCGGGATCATGGAAAACTTGAAAAAAAGCTGTCTCAAAAAAATGTGACTATAGGATTTTCTTGTTTATTTTTTCGCGTAGATTCTGAATTTCTATATTAGAGCTCACGAAATCACGATAGAAAAAAGTTGTGCTCGAAAAACCGATTTTTTTAACCATTCTGACACATACGAATCAAAATCTCAAAAATGTTAAAGTCGCAATCCCTGATTCAAATATGAAATTCGATGTAGACTAACATGAGCTACATTATGCGCATATAGGCTGCTTAAGGAACTCCCATCAATGAAAATTGTGGTCAAAAGACTGAAAATTGAATTGCGAAAATCGTGGTCAAAAGACTGAAAATTGAATTGCGAAAATCGTTATTCCGATCATGCGAGGATCGATCGGGATGATTCATTTTTTATCCTTGGTCATACCTATTACAACGCAAAAGATATTTAGAGTCTAGCTCATCGCGTTAAAAAATTTTTTTTTTTCTATTTTTAAAATTTCATACTTATTTTTTCCCTACTGAAAGCCTATACCAGCGATTCCATAGTACCATGTGTAATATCGGGCCAAGGGGTGTACATGCACGACGTATGGGCCTCCGGTTCTCATTCCGGGGGGACGTGTCCGGGGGTGGTCCTAAATTACCGATCCGCTCTCTTAACCTACTGGACGCGAAAAGATTTATTTGTTCAGGAATGCAACTAAACGCATTGGAGAGATTTGTATAATCCCCGAAACCTTAAACGATGTCTCGAAGGTCTCTAAACACAACCAAAAACTCACGTGGTGGATATTCGGTAGGGCCGTTGGCATTTCGGAAACAAATGTATGGTTGCTTCACCGAGCAATCGCTGTTAGTCCACTGGTCTTGCACACCGAATTCCGACGCCAACAACATCTGCACACAAGAACCGAAGATAGAATTGGGGAACCCTCAATGGTCAAGGTGTTATTTTTTGAAGATTGGATCTTCAAAAGAATCACCATTTGCCCAATTGTTCATGTTCACATTCGAGCCATCCATCCATTCAAACACTGCAACTTCTAACTTATATTTTTACTCTTTGTGAGAAGCGCAAAGTCGAACCTCCGTTTGAAAACTGTCCTCCGATATAGACAGTACCACTAACTCCGGCTTTCAATGCGATTCCAGCGTAGAAAAAGTTCTCCTGAACATTCACTTTGCCAAGAATCGTGCACATAGATTCGTATTTTAAAAAAGTACTAAATTTCATTTCTCGAATCAGATACCACCACTCAAATAATGAGAAAGTAAACCAAATCATGACGTGATCACGATAACAATAATGCGACGGCATGATTTTTCCCAATGATAGCATCTGTTATCTAAACCCACTCACTTCTTGTCCATGAATAGAGACGAGATGACCTCCTCCAGGACAAGATGTTTCCGCACTCTTCTGATCTAGAGGAGAAGTATGAACAGACACGCATCCTCCGTTATAGGCTGTCTCATCGGCAGGACATGGTTGCGCTGAATGAAGTATGTTGCTTTGGTTCCTCTTAAAACTAACATCATCAACGTGTATCTTCTAAGCTACTTTTTTTCTTCAATTAACTATGTTTTCATAGTAGAGCGAAGAGAAATAATTTGACAGCATAAAACAACGTTGAATTTTACGACTTCTAAGGTCAAGAGTTCAACTCGATTTTCGACGATTTGAACTTTCGTATGATTGTACTCACGTTTCGCATGCGCACTGCACACCCAGCAATCCGAAGGATATGTTTTAGAGCAATCCTTGCTGAAAACAAAATTATGTGTACTATTATGCTTTGCCCTGACATTAATAAACAAGGGTTACTTTTCTATACTTTCTATTTTCAACCATTTTAACGTCGGTCAGAATTTGAACAAATAGCAACAATCAAATTATTCACTTGATCCATGAAGTGAATGGAGAGTCCATGCCATAGCACCATGTCCGTCCGTCCTCGCATGGGGCTGAGATTAAGATATTTTCCGTACCAAATGAAACGGATGAAAATGACGATATCCTGCCTACCTTTTCCGTTCTCAAAATTCGTGTAGGTCACTGGAGTGCCATCATCCCATTTGCAATCTTTCCCAGTGCATCTGAGGCCGAAGTTCGTCCATAGTGTATCCATAGTTTGTGAACAATAGGGGGAAGAAAATATGAGGCTTTGTATGAATTCATTCTCCTGAAAATAACGGGTAATGATAATATGATAATATCCAGACATGAAACCTACCTCTGCATTATGCATGGAAGCGAGAAAACCGCCTCCGTCGGATTGGCAATCTCTTGCCACTTCGTCGAATGTTTTGGGGAAATATAGATGCATGAATGTGTCATAGTAAGACTTTATCTGCAAAAGTACATCTGAATAGTATGGGGAATTCACTAAGAACGAAAGGAAGTTTTATGGAGTTATAGTTTTCCGGAAATTTGAGCTTCTCTTGTCGAGATCGTCTGATTTTTCACAGAACTTTGCGGGCCCAATGATCTGTTGGCGCCTACTCAGAAGATAACTCCTATTATAAGAGACGTTTCGCGATATTTTGCACATAACCACGGATGATTTTTTTTCAACAATTTTTTTCAATCCCCCCCCCCCTTCGATCAACAAGGATCTGGTACAGTTAAAATATCGGATATGCTCGAAAGTTGGTCCTATGGGTAACTTTTGATTCTGAATCGATTTTTTTTCCATTTTATCGATTTTGAATCCGTTTTTCGAACTGAGTCTTCTGTATCACGGACGTCAGTTATGCCAAAATCGGTTTATGCGATAAAACTGGTCCGGGAAGGGCCAAATTGGCCGAAATCGCTTTACCCTATCAGAATTTAATTCTCTAAAAATTGAAACTTTGAGTATTTGCATTCATATATGGGCCGAAACATGGCCCGGTATCGTTTCGATCAGGCACGTTTCGAGGCAAAAACAGTTTTTATCCGTGAAACGGCTCATTAACTCACTTTATAACAGTCTCCCCCGTTGGGAGCCTGTGTGTATCCGTTCGGGCAGGGATCAGCATGAACAGAGAAGAATATTATTGAAGATGATAAAAATAAGGCCCTCATCTGAGATGAAAACAAGATTTCAACTTGAAAAGGGTTGTGAAGATCAATAATCATTTTGACAACTGTATCTAAAACTTAGGCGCGACAAGATCAGAAGGCCATGCGTGATCAATATCTAACGAGGGGAAACTGTGAGTCACTCTTCTGAAACGATCATTTTTTGGTGATGTTTGCGATAATTGAGTGATTCCATAATCACGGGATAGCAGATATAACGAAAAGCTAATGCAGAACAATATGTATTGTGTATTCACTCTGTCGATTAACTTTGTCGCGGCACTGCGATGGTTTTCTCTCTTATCAAGAGAGAAACGAAGAATTTTGTTCCTAAACCCTCATCGTTTCTCGAAGGAGTGATTTCATGTGCCTAATACTTGCATCTAATCCGGATCAACACAAAATATCGGGTTGAGGAATAAGTAACGCTCGTTTTTCCAATTTCAGATTATGACCTCTCCCGTCTTTCTAAATTGTGCAATTATATTCCGGTTTTTGATGATTGATAAGGGCTTGTATACTCTCTTTAGCGCACACTATATCATATATCTCCGATCATTTAGGCGATCACAATGGCTGGCTCAATTCAAAGTTGTCGCACCTCACCCTGAGATTTTGACAGGTCAGCACTGAGGGAAGAAGAATTATTGAGCCACAATTAAGCTGCAGTAGTAAAGTATCATGGTTATACATCACACTGATGATATTCAGAGGAATATCCAAGTAAAGGCCTGTGTGAGATATGCGCCTAACGAGAGTGTAGGATTTTCAGTTACTGACCGAAAGAAGTTTTGCTAGCCGCGTTTTCTTAGCAATAGATCTAAAGACCTCAATTATGCTTGAATGTGGAGTACCTTTCCTGTTGAAAATATGGACGAATTTTGCTAAGTGTGGAGCATTCTCTTTATGAGTTAAATTGCTCGTAAGTCCTATATAGAAAAACAACCTCGAAATCGACATTTATTGATATTTCCTGTAAACCGTACTAATTGAATGTAAGGCCTTAGATGGTTAAATGGACGAGCAACTTTTGCACTATCATCCACCAAGTGGCCACAATTATAGAATGGCTACTATGTCTTGGGTAGGGTTTAATCCAAAGTCCTCAAAACACGCATTTCTTTTGATTCCGTCACAAAATAATATTTTTGGAAAACTGTTATTTTTCAAATAGGAGCATAAGTAGCACCAAATGTTTATAGTGATAATATAGCTCCATAGTGAGTTACTGGAGCGCACTAGTGTATAGGCCAGCATCTTCGATCCTCAAGGTAGACAAATAAGTTAAGTGAACTGCAATTTTTCACGAACGTTCCCCTTGAAACGTCTATAAAAATACAACAATGAATCGAGCACCATTCTCACTTCACCATGGAAGAGGTGTAGTATCGGGCTGCTCACCTGAGAATGTGTGAATTTACCGAACAGTTTCCACGTTAAATTACACAATTTCGAAAAAAAATCTAAAATTTTCGAAAATTATCAGGTACATTTAAATCTAAATTTCTCTCCTACACAGGAAGCATATAATAACGGCTATGATACTCGAGCATACCCTGAAAAAATGCTATAAAGCCAGCTCGTTTAGATTTGATTGGCGGGAGATATATGAGCCCAAACACGATGCTCAAAAACGAGCGTTACTTATTCCTCAACCCAATACAACACGTATGCATGGTAGGGCCAAGAATAGCGTGACTATAATCGAGAAAAGCTTGCTCTTCTGTCATGCTTTAATCTCTCACACAAGTGAATAACGCGATGAAAAGATGGACAACAAAGTCGTGATTATCTTCTCCTTTGAGTGACACCATAATAATCTTCCTGATAAGAAACGTTCATTGCTTGTGCATGCATCAACGGTCATGTGAAATTATTTGAAGGGAATTCGACACATATGTAATGGCTTGCGGGATATAACGAAGACAATATTTCGACTAGCCATTCCTGCTCTATTTTCTGCTCAGTTATCTCAAAGCGCTTTAGCATGAACTATCCGTTCAAACAGTCGTGATATTACTGTTCATTTGTTGTTATCGATTGGCACACTTCATGACAAGTATCAGCGCTTTTGCGTACAAAACGCATTAGCTGGATCAGTTTGTTGCACATTTACGACTCTCCCGCAATCAAGACGATTAGTATAATTTTTTAATTAAAAAATAAGGCATGTACGGCATGTATGATTTATTGGTGTATGCGCAAATTCTGCATAAGTTGTATGAATTTCTTTCATTCTTGTGGTTTAAGGATGAAGTCAGCCCGAGTGTTCTTCTCGTTTGTAGTGCTGTTGGACACCTCGTGTAAGCCAGAGCTCTTTCATACCAATGCACATGGTCAAATTTCAGTTGCACTGATTGCATTTTCGAAGACCAAACTCTACGACGAATCAGACTTCGCTGTGCCTGCAGTGAGTTGGGAAATTATTGACTTTTTTAAGTAAAAAATAAAAATTTATTTGAAATACTTTAATAAAAAATTGATACACGAAGTTTCAGGTGACAATTCACACGGGTGGCAATCTCATTTACGTGTCTGTTCCCGCCGCTTCCGCTGCCATTACCAAGAACATCATGTTACACGATTTCCTGCATGATGAAATAAGGTATTTGTTGACCATTGCTGTCGAATTGGAACTCGTCTCTTCGCTTTTCGCGTGCAAGCACGTTTCTCCGACAGGCGATAGAACCGGTTAATCGAAGAGCCCTGTGTCGGAGCCCGATGACCACTTGATTACCTTTCAATCTCATTTTTTAAGTCTCTACGACATCTCGAAGCTGGCGAAAGGCACTGAGAAGGGATACTACGAAGTTGACGTTTGATTATTCTACTGATAATTGCACTATACTCATCCCCGTTCAGAGCGACATCCAACAAGTCAAGATTCTGAACATGAATCCTGGCTATCTTACGGCCCCAATAGCGTTGTGGGTCGTTCCAGCGTGTAGGTGTTTTCAAGCATGGATTATCATTAGTTCAACGTTACAGTTCGAGAAATAACGCAGGTGTGCAATGGGCGGGGGCGATCGAAATGCTAAAAAGTTTTTTTTTTTTCATTATTCGTTGTCAAGCATACAATCTTTTCAGCCTTCGCTCATACAACTGCGAAGGTCATCGATGTGTCTAATCTCAACATTACACGCGACTCAGTCGAAATGATCACGGTGATGGGAGCCGAACCTTACACGCTGCGATCGATCACTGAAGGAGTGAGCTAGTGTTAGAAATACGGGTCGCCGTATCTTCCTTCCACGCGCTCTCTCGACCGGTTGAGTGGCGAGAGAGTGTGTGAATGGAAGAGACGGCTACCCGTATTTCAAACTCTAGAGTGAGTGTATTAATGTTGCCGGATGGAATAGCGGTTCTACCGATTAACCCCACTCGCTCGTTGAACTAACCGAGATACAGCGCCTAGTCTAGTAGCTCGTTTCATGCAGAACTTATTCTTGTCAATGCGACCAGTTACTCATCGCTGTAATAAATATGAGCAGAGAGTTCGTGATGGTTTTGCCGAAAGAGAAAACACTTATTTTCTGCACTCACAAGCTTAATACACAAACATTGAAACAAATAAAAAAATTAATAATAAACAAATAGTAAAAAATAAATTAAATAGAAATAAAAAGTGTAATGAATATCGTTCAGCCGATGCGAGTATACGCTATCATGGCCGGACAGGATTCCCTCGACGTCGATGCCTACACCTGCGCCCATGTCATCGAGCAAATGTGAGCGGTAGAGAGGCAAAACCGGTCAAGAGTCTCCTCAATGCGTGCACTCTCGTCTTTCTGACCGGAAAGAGATAATGCGAGTTGAAGAGTCGTGTTGCAGGGATCTCACGTCCTCTTCTGACTTCCATGCAAGGGTGCAAAGTCCTCTGCTCACGATTTACTACGCTGATTATCTGGGCAGCAAGACGAGCATCCGCGCAGATCTTGGAATCGGTTCGTTCGTTTTTTGTATTTCAAAACGCCAATAAAATTAGATTTATCTTCAGAAAATTCGCTAGACTTTTCTGGAATCTCATTCGTGACTTCCCCCGGTTTCAACGGATGCAAAGGACAACCAAACGTGAGCGACAACACATTAACAAAATCGTCATCAAATATCAGACGTTTTATTCCTCGCTCTATGATCCAACCACATCATGCACATACTCGAGTCCAACCAGGCAACTAGAGATTAGAAATATTTTCACAGAAATATATGCAGGCCTTATGATGTCGCGATTAGTTCCGTTCTGTATACTGACTCTGCACATCCTGTCACAGTGACTGATAACACGAATGGAGAAATGTACGGGTGAGTATTCGGAAGTTGTCTATGACGTCATCAGCAAAGGTTAATTTGAATAATTCAGATGGTACGGGACTACTCCAGGCCCGAATCTCACGATGCACCAAACGAATGTATGTGTATAGTTGTCACGAATTCAATTCAGAAACGATCAATGATCAATTGCAGAGCATCGGTATCTCTTGGACTCGGAATGATAATAATCCCCTCCAATCATTCCTCGTTCGTCTGATTCCATCGAACTAGCACATCTACAATAAAGACATTGATTTGATTTTAAACACTTTTTTTTTTACAACGTATCTGTGTTTTGTATCGCAATCAATATGTCATGTATAAAAATATCGAAAGTGAACAATCAGTTAATAAATAATTTCGGTGTGCATGTTCATAGTTTTCCATCAAGACTAGTAAATACTGTTGAGCAATGCCCTGATTCGTTACTTTCGATTCATCTGGATCTAATCTCGGACGAATCTATTGGTATGATTTTGTTGACTCTTCTGATGGGGTGATTATACCTAATCCGCATCGCCCAAATAACACAAGCGTATGTCATTTTTCGACATGCATGCCTGTCGCCGAACGACACACAAAAGTCTGCTATCAAAACTACACACACTGTGCGTTACCTGATAAACACAACGTATGTCAAACGACACCTTCAACTGAACAGCGCGCATTCGCTGTGTTAAATATGTTCCTAAGTTTGTTATATTTCGCATTAAATTCATTATTGTTGGTGAATAACATTTTAAAAGTCATTTACTGTAGCGACCGGGCCGTCTAAAAGGCAAAAAAACGCGCTCTTACAAGCGCACTCAAGATACACCACTCAATATGAAATTTTGTTGCATCGCGCGATCCGTTGTTCTGTTTGCTGTTTCGCGCGAATACTATGTGCCGGAGCTTGTATTCATCACGTATCACATTTATAGTATTCACAAGCGGAGGCCGTCATCGAAAAACATGCCCCCTGTGACTTGTTGGTTTCGTCGAGTTGTTATGATTGTTTTACGTTTATTAAATTGACCAAGTTCTTCCGCTTGGTGTGGCTTACCTGCGGATCGCAATCGTCATCAGGGAAAGCTTTCGCACTCGGCATTCCGATTGTCTGATTTATGTTTTCGTCTCGCGCTTACTGTACGCGTCGTTTTCTCTTTCAATTTACGTTCAACTCTCGTCGCCACTTACTGTATGCGTCGTTTTCTCTTTCAATTTACGTTCAACTCACTCCAGGTTTACTCCTTATCGCACAGTCCGACACCCCATGCATTAGAGCAAATGCACTCGATGCACGCAAAGTGTGATTTGTGGTGTGCCGTGGGCAGGGGGGTTCGAACCTGTGGACCCCCACTCCTTTGAAGTCTAACTCATTATCCAAAAGTCTAACTCGAAGCAAAGCGAGAGTGAGACAGTAAATGAAAGGGTGCCTCTCGCGGACGTTCGTTTCTTCAACAGTTCCGATTTCGGTTTACAGTGTAATGAGCGGATTGAATCACAAGTAAGTGTTTATCGAGGGCAATTCACTTCACAATGTTTTATTTGAGAAACAAGAAAGATGAATAGTATCTATTCAGTAAACAACTTCTATTTAACTTTCTATTCAACTTTTATGATTTGACAGCCTTATTTTGCACATTGATACATATAGAGTGAAATCCTTTGACATCTAAACAGTCAACAACTTGATAGTTAACTATAAGTAATTTAACGAAAAAATCACATCGGAGGTACAAACACCATTCAACAATTATCTACATGGACCTCGGGAGGGAGACGAAGGGGAAGGATGCGGCTAGGAAGAGTTGATGATGAAGAGAAACATCATACGACTGAGGCAGGAGCAGTATATTATAACTGAAAGCAAACATAATAAGTCCATATATTTTTGCTGTAACTTCTAGTAGACGTAAATTATGTAAGTGGATGTGCTCTCAGAAACATACTAAATATACACTATCCGTCACATTTCCAGCGGTTGTGTTTATTAACTTATTCTTTTAAAGAAGAATATGTTGAGGTGAAAAATGCGAATCTGATTAGTTTCAATGAAACTGACCCAATGTTAGCGGGAGATGGAACGAGCGAGAGCAGTGGATTGATCGACGAAAGTGGAGAAGAAGTTAATCTGAGAGATCAAGTGTATTGCCCAAATAAAATTTAAAATGAAGAACACAATTTCATTTAGATAGAAAAATTATTATTACTAAATATTCTAAGAAATAAATGTACTACAGTGAAATTCAGTCCTTGTTCTTTACTCACTTCATCGAATATGAAGCTAAATTTGACAAAGAATTTATTTTTGGGTCAATGAAATAAATACTGACCTGAGAGAGGAAGCATCACAGAAGGAAATAGGAGTCGCCAAAAAAGACAGTTGAGGAGGAAGGAATCTGAGAAGAATAGTATAGGCCAAATATATTCCTAAGTTAAATAATCCTACAGTAACCCAAGACAACTTGAAAGTGAAGAACACTATTTATTCTAGATAGAAAATCTATAATAACGAAATTTTTAAGAATAAAATTTAATTCAGTGAAACTCAGACCGTGTTCTTTACTCACAGCATCCGATATGACACTCAATTTAAGAATATTCAATTTTTTTTAAAGCCTCAAGTTTCAAAGAAATGAAAACTGACCTGAGCGAGGACGCATCGCCGAAGAACGGTGGATTAGTCAATGAACATAGTGGAAGAGGAGGGAATCTGAGAAGAACAGTATAGCCCAAATATATTGCCAAGTTATAGTAATGCTACAGTAATAGTAATGCTACAGTATATTATAGTAACCCATGTATGTGTACACATACCTCCTTAAGAAAGAGAAATCCTAATTTAGATTTTTTTTTAAACGGGTTACCTATTGTGACCCACGACAGAATTGTAGAGCGGATTAGAGAGGATCACAGAGTTGTCGATAGATTCAGATATTGGCACTTCTCTGAAACTTTTATAGCTTATGTAATGAATATATATATTTTTTTTAACTACACATACCTCCTTAAGAAAGAGAAATCCTAATTTAGATTTTTTTTAAAACGGGTTACCTATTGTGACCCACGACAGAATTGTAGAGCGGATTAGAGCGGATCAAAGAGTTGTCGATAGATTCAGATATTGGCACTTCTCTGAAACTTTTATAGCTTATGTAATGAATATATATATATTTTTTAACTACACATACCTCCTTAAGAAAGAGAAATCCTAATTTAGATTTTTTTTTAAACGGGTTACCTATTGTGCCCACGACAGAATTGTAGAGCGGATTAGAGAGGATCAAAGAGTTGTCGATAGATTCAGATATTGGCACTTCTTTGAAACTTTTATTGCTTATGTAATGAATATATATATTTTTAAAACTGACGGTTCATTGAACTGTGCAGATAAGCGTACCTGAATTTGGTCTCTGAACCGTCGATTTTCGTATCCATTTCAGCAACAGAATCCCTCTCCGATCGATCCCTTTTATTGTCAATGGAATGGCTACTGCAATTCGATTCTTGTCATTAAATTACGCTGGCTGCTGGATAATTAGATGAAAGCGTGATAAACATCGCCTCCAAGAGTCACTGTTTCTAAAAAAATAACTGACGATATTTTCTCTCTTCTATTTTCAAGCAATCTTACCTCTCCCCTATCCTCTTCCTCGTCTCATGTGTTCTCCGTCGATTGACCGTTTCTCTGTAACAAATCATAAAGATTATTAACTTTGAAAACAAATCTAAGAAAAAACTAGAAAGATCTAGAACGCAAACGTATTATTTTTTTCAGTTATCTTGCAAAAATCACGAGCATATCACCTCACTGACGATCCTTTCCTCTCATCTCTTCTCTCTCCCCTACCGTATCTCCTCTCATCTTCTTCACTCCAGTGAATCTATAATGAACATATTTAGAAATAAGATAATGTGTGAACAACTAACGTTAGTTTGCTAACTATCAGGTGCTCCATCATCATTCTTTTCAGACGCTTTCCGGAGCTTCCTATACACTTGACTGCCTAGTATACCGATTGAACAGCGCGTGTAGATGTTCAATTGCTTGCTCGGTAGCGAGACCAATCGTGCTGTATGTCTTAGCATATTCTACCAAGTGTAACGACATGAAGTGTAGCTTGACAGACTGATCAGCATTGGGAATGAGATTACGGTAGCTTGCAACAAAAGAAGAGACGAGACTCTCGAGGTCGACAAGTTCAGTATCAGAAAGGAAACGGGTGCAGCCAAATTACAAATATTACGGAAGGAAGTGAGAAGTGTCCAAAGATTTATTGGGTTGAGGAATAAGTAACGCTCGTTTTTTCTCTCTGACTTTAGAACCCTCGTGCTCGCTCTTTTGTTGTTGCCGTCTGCCACCCTGTTTACACTGGAGAGAGGGCCCCTCGGTCATTCCACACATGTTTTCGATTCAGTTCTCCCTAGTCTCCCAGGCGAGAATGCCGCACAATTTCGTCCCCGATCGAATTCACATTCGGAACGTGATGCTCTTTCTCTTTCTATCTGGCTTGAAACCGCCCGCCATTCATGAACAACTGGAGCAGGTTTACCCCACACATACCCCACATGTAACCACTGTGAGAAAGTGGGTAGTCAAATTCGAGAAACACGACTTTTCCCTCGAAGATGAAGACCGACCCGGTCGCCCCATGGAGTTGGACCTCGATCGATTGCGTTCTGAGGTTGAGGCTGACCCGTATCTCACTACGCGCGATCTTGCTGACTTCCTTGGGGTCGACCAAAAAACTGCCGTGAATGGACTTCACGCGATTGGAAAGAAGTGGAAACTCGAGAGATGGATCCCCAATGACCTGACCGACTATGACAAGGATCGCCGAGTGGACATGGCTTCGACTCTTCTCACTCTGCATCGCCGGTTTGATTGGCTGGACAATGTCATCACAGGTGATGAAAAGTGGGTGCTCTACGACAACCATGAGCGCATGAGACAGTGGGTCGGAGAGGACCAAAAGCCAGCAGATGTCCCCAAACCCGATTTGCACCCCAAAAAAGTGATGTTGTGCATCTGGTGGTCAGTGCGGGGAGTGGAGTTCTGGGAACTCCTACCCGAGGGGACGACTATCACGGCAGAGGTCTACACTCTTCAGCTACGGAAGCTGAGACTCGCTGTCGAACAAACACACGGGAAGGACGCTCGAATCTACTTTCAGCACGACAACGCCCGCCCGCATGTCGCAAGAAAGACCAAGGCTGAGCTGGCGAGCTATGGCTGGACTGTCCTCCCCACCCTCCCTACTCACCCGACCTTGCCCCCTCCGATTACCACCTCTTCTCAGACCTCCAGCGTTTCCTCAAGGGATACAGCTTCAAAGACCGAGCCACTATCCAGACCGTACTGACCAACTATTTCAAGAACCAGCCCCAGTCCTTCTATCACAAGGGCATCCACAAGCTGCCTGGTAGATGGCAGAAGGTCATCGATGCGCATGGAGAATATTTTTAGATTCTATCGTGCTTTGTAAAGTTTTTATGATAAAGTGAAAAAAAATTCAAAAACGAGCGTTACTTATTCCTCAACCCGATATTTTGTAGCTCTCTGGGCTAAATTGAATTCAACCGAAAAAGTCATCGGTGTTCGTTTCTGAAAATATTGCAGTAGGTTGGTGTCCTCCTTCAGATAAATTAATTCCTATATGTTATCATATATGTCTGATGCTATGAACTACACATATTCGCAGCTTAAATTGTACACAGTTTTTTTCGAACACAGTGATTATTTGTAAATCGTATCTCTTGTTAGAGTATCATAGGTGTAAAAAATCACAAAACATTCTTACCATGACGCTTGTGATTTCAAAGGAATATTCAGCATTCAGGCTATTTTCAAGTGCGTCATTCTCCTAACAAAATATAGTTTTATTTGTTTGTTTATTCAAATCGCTCAACTTTGGATGAAGAGCCCCGGCTGACTTGAGAGCTATCTTCGTATGTCCCGAGGAATCGAAGAAGACGCTTCTTGGTGACAGTCCTGACCATCAATTTCTTACGATTGACAAAAGTAACAGTCGTGAAGAACAGTCGTACCTACTGACGAGGATGTTTTTGATGCATGTACTGCAAAGCATCACTGATCTGAAATGGGTGGCAATTATGAGGTATGACTATTTTACCTAAAAATGGTCTCACATCTAAAAACCAAATGGTGTCCTGAATGAATTTTAAAGTTACTGTAACAGGAAAAAATTCGACCCCTTTTTTATTTTATGATTGTACAGAGGGCGTCGCCCTGAGTACGGAAACCAACATAAAAATGTTTGAAAATAAAAGAAAAAGCCTGAAACGATTTTTGAAAGTCGGGACTGACCTCAGGGAATTTTCGGATTACTGTAGCTTCGTGTGTATTGATTGAATTCGCCCATTTTGCGCACGCTCGCTTTGACCACTTTTTCACCATTGATTCGCTAGTTTTCGTTATTCCTCTTGCTTCATATGATTATTACGGTTCACATGGGACCTTATTTGAGCACCTATCAACAGTCTTGTGTTTTGCTCAATCGCAAATTCGTTGTTACCTCCTTTGTTTGTGTTCCTGCTCCTTTTCAAATGATTTTAAATTATTTATCAAGCTCAGAGAGACGCCGGGAGAACTACGCGAATGCTGATTACCGGTGAAAGTCGCCAGGCCAGTGGTTCTCTAATTATTTAACGCTTGATAAGAGAATAGGACTCAGTTTTTGCCTCGAGCTGTTCACGTTTGAGCTGAAAACTTCTCATTGATGTGTTCTGTATGGAATTGAAGCTGGAGTTAGTTTTTTTAAATTAGAGAACCACTGGCCTGGCGACTTTCACCGGTAATCAGCATTCGCGTAGTTCTCCCGGCGTCTCTCTGAGCTTGATAAATAATTTAAAATCATTTGAAAAGGAGCAGGAACACAAACAAAGGAGGTAACAACGAATTTGCGATTGAGCAAAACACAAGACTGTTGATAGGTGCACAAATAAGGTCCCATGTGAACCGTAATAATCATATGAAGCAAGAGGAATAACGAAAACTAGCGAATCAATGGTGAAAAAGTGGTCAAAGCGAGCGTGCGCAAAATGGGCGAATTCAATCAATACACACGAAGCTACAGTAATCCGAAAATTCCCTGAGGTCAGTCCCGACTTTCAAAAATCGTTTCAGGCTTTTTCTTTTATTTTCAAACATTTTTATGTTGGTTTCCGTACTCAGGGCGACGCCCTCTGTACAATCATAAAATAAAAAAGGGGTCGAATTTTTTCCTGTTACAGTAACTTTAAGGGGAACGGATCAATCGCATGAGATGTCGTGTTATTCTCAGCCGATTTGCAAATCTGAGAAAGGTTAGAATAATATGAGCCACTATCTGAGCCAGATTACATTCAGATGCACAAGGAAAAATAAAAATCCTCGACGAAATACCCCTAGGATCAACTTTCGACGTAGAGTTCGAAAATCGACCTTAGAAAGACGTATCTCCAAAACCCCATTATCTGTGGAACACTTCTCGTGCCAGGGGGAAATATTATCTCGAGAACCACGCTTCGGAGACCCACAAAATTATAGTAATTCTGAAAGATCTCGACGAGATAAGTATTTTTCCTTTTGTGAGTGAAAAGATAGCTCATCTGTGTAAAAAGTTGTGGCCTCCATAAATTTTGAAATGGTCACCCTGAATTTTTTTTCGAATAGTTCTGCTTTTCTTACTATGCTCATTAGATTCCTCATCGAAAACTACGTTTACAATCATTTTTTCAGCAAAAAAAAGATCCTGATAGTTGATCGTATTACAGAAAAATGCTCAAATTTGACGGTTTTCTCAGCATAACTTTTTTTGCTTTGAGTTTCATGAGCTCTAGTGCCAAAATTGTATTCAGCGAGTGAAAATACGTCAGAAATTTCTATAGTCAAATTTTTCTGAGATAACAATTTTCGGACTTTTTCATGACCCCCCGTATCGACGGCATTTTCGGGCCAAAAAGTCGAATTCGCAAACCTATGTCGCTATAGGTGTTTTCGACTTATTTTTGCACGTAGAGATCGAATTTCTCTACTAGAGAAATTCGATCGATCGGTTGTGAAGAGAAAAGCAAAAAATTGGTTTTACGATTTGATAACCTTTACAGCCACATCTGTATTATTGTACGTTGCACGGTGAACAACAGTATAGTGGAAATGGCCTCGTCCGATTAGCTCATGAATCTACAAGAAGCAAGATCATACAAATATAAATGAATATTTTTAGAAAAAAACGAAGTTTGTGGCCAATCCGACACTTTTCAGACCAGGTTTTATCACAGAATAAGAATATGGCTAAATTTACGTCGTGCTATACCGGGATTCTGTTGTTTCAGATCGAAAAACGAAGAAGGGTATTCGATTCAGAATCAAAAGTTACCCATTTTACTAGGAACAACTTTTGGTAATGTATTTTTAAAAATTATTCAAACCATATTGAACTTTTGCTGACTCTCTCTCGGGTCTCAAGTCTCATAAAACAAACAAAGAAATGCAAACCGTGAAATTATGGAGCATTTTGGCGATTTCTGAAGATGGGAATTGATTAACCGTCGCGATCTTCCGTTTGCGTTCGTCAGCCATTACCTGAGAAAAGGAATTACCTTTTTTAAACAAAAAAAGCAACATCGAACACAATCATATTGAATATAATAATTTAATATTTAAAAAAAAAATAACAATTACAATTCTGGCGACCGAAACGAGAGGAGGTGAATAGGCATTGTAAACACTCTCATACTCGCAAGATTATTGAATGGGTGAGGTGGATTGAGATTGATAAGAGAGGCAATCGTATCGATCAGTCTCTTTCTCGCACTATCTCACTTCAATGACCTTTGAGTATACAGAATGAAGATACATTAGTGTCGCTCATTAGGAAACGTGATTAGCCTCTTCTGATAATCGCTCGAGATCAGACTGTTGGAGAGGCGTGAGAGGCTGACTTTACAAGCCAACATTCGGCGCCCTCAGTCTATATAATTTGGGTTCTGTGGTAAAATACGGGTCCCTCGAAAACAGAAAGGTCCCGAATCTGATAGAGAGGTCCCGATTCTGGCAGAGAGGTCCCGATTCTGACAGAAAGGTCCCAAATCAGATTTTTATAGAGAGGTCCCGATTTTGACAGAGAGGTCCCAAATGGAGATAGAGAGGTCCAGCTGAGGTGAGAATAAATAATTTTAAAAAAAAATTTAACCCCACCTTGCTCAATGTCAGCAAAAGGGCCGTGACAATGTAGTCCGTCGTGCTAGTATTCGTCGATTCGAATAGTGATAAATAGTAATAGTTCATATAAGACAGGCCGTCGGCTGGGAAATTAATCTTTTTAAAAAATAATACAAGATCTACCACAATGAATTTGAACGGTCAATAAGTCTAGATTCACTCTATCCACATCACCAATACTTTTCGGGCGTCTTTTCATAGATGGAAGCTACAAAACCATATTTAAAATTTTTAACAAAAATATTTAATTTTGCCTTAGTTCTTGCTTTCCCGCAAGCATCGATTTTGACCAGTAAAATGTCTTCATGTTCACTAGACATCTTTCAAGGTGAGAACGACCATAACTCGCTTTAAAATAATGCTATAGCCTTTTCCAAAAAATTATTCGAATGCGAAGTCAGAGGGTTACATTTCATATGTTGGTGTTATCATTCCATGTGCACGCGCTGGAGCGGGGCGGTCGGTTTTTTTAAAAACAGTGCAAAAGTGCTATAACTTTCTTAGAAGTCCTGTCCCCAAAAATCCCTCGAGAGTGATTTTAGTACTTAAGTTATACTTTTCAGCAAGATCGGGGATATTAATTTCCTACCGCCGTGGGGCTCTCGAATATCTCGCGATTCGTTTCATATAATTGGTTTAATTCGGGCACGATTTATTAATTATCTTAATTGTGTTCAGAAACGACTCCGCAGAAATATTCAAGGATCGTGGACCTTATGGCTGGCAAGGGACATGCAACGACACGACATGCTCATTAGTGCGAAGGACGGTATAGAGGTGATTCTCTCAGATTATTTCCGAGACTTTGTTCAGAAAAAAACTGATCACCAGAATATATGTATTTGAACATACAGTCAAAATAAACGGGAGTGCGTCAATTGCGCACTTTCACTGTCTGAATGTCGCAAATGGCGTGATTTTGAAGGCGATTTCATGAATCTATTCAATCAATAGTCGAGGGTTGCTTGCATCTCAAATAAGTTGTATTATTACATTAACCTATATTCCTACTCTTTGAATAAACGTTGGCAAAATAATTGTGCTGAGAATTGCACATCTCAAACAAGAACAGACCGAGTAGGCGGCAGATCAGATCCTGAAAAAATTGGATTTTCATAGGATCCATCAATGGTTTCCCATCTCATGCGGAAGCCCTAAATTATAAAATTACAAAATATGAGCACTTACGTCATTCCCAATGCGTCCATTCCTCAGATAAGGAATGCGAGCTCGTTCCCCAAATTAGATCCATCCCTCTCTCTCGGAATGACCGTTCCACATCTGAAAATTCAATACTAGAATACCAAAATCGAAACTCCAAAATGCGATGATTGTATTTGAAAGTAAGCAGGGAGCGCGAGCGCCCCGAGAACGGCGTCGTCACGATTTGTGGTCCCGTGTGGACTTGGAAAGCGCGCGCATTTGAATGGCTGCTCATTGCCTGCTTGCGCCATCCGATCCTTCACCCTCTTTGTCCACAAGGTATCCTCGAAACCTAGCATGGAAGGTTTCAAAAATGATTAAAAGCATATTGTCCCCGAATGTTCTCACGTATCATGATGAGAAAAAAAAGGTCCTTCGATTGTTGGAACAGCGTTTAATATTTTAAATGTATCATATGATATTATACAATATTTATTCAAAGAGCAGGCATAGTCACGTTTAAGATTCAAGCAACATGTGGAAGTATATTCGTGGAATCAAAATGGAAATTCGCCGTCAAATTCACGAGATTTGATTCTTGCAATCAACTGTTTTCTTATGCACAAGGAAGCTGAGCTATTCAGAAAAAAGTAGCACGATAAATGCAACAAAAATTAGAGAAAAAACGGTTGCAAACAATTTTCAAATGCAAAAGGGTCGGAGAGAGGTCCGATCGCGCGCATAATCCGACACGAGCGCATATTTTCCATTTTACAGGATGGTAATGAGTTGCGACGCGTGAATTTGAAAATTGGCTTATATTATATTTTAGTGTATCGTACTTCTGTAAAAGATCAAGGGTAGATTAGCCGGAATCACCTCAAAACCATCCGTAACACTGATAATCATGTCTCGAGGTTTAGGTCTCTAACGGAAGTTATGTAATATCTCTTTAAGATGAAATCAATTCGCTTTAAAATGGCTATGGGAACTGGTGTATTCGCGGATGTGTTTTCCTGTAGAAAAATGGTACATGGAAATATGGTGCAAAAATGTAAGATGGTACTATAATAAAATACCATGTTCAATCCTGGTTTCGACGATATCGTTCGATGAATTCAAACGGAATGTTCCTCAAGAGTCCCGTGTCCGTACGTACCACACATTCCGAAACGAATGCATTGGATAGTCGAAGCTCAGGCGTAGATAAATCATATATTAATAATTGTATGAGTGCATTAAGTTCTGCTGTCTTTGAGGGACTGCTTTGTAGGAGTAAAATAAACTGATCATTGAGGCCCTGAAAATCCAATATTCCTGTGAATTCCGAATCTTTCAAAAAAAATTGCCTTCTTACTTGTTCGAGCTGTAGGTGAGTGAATTTCATAGATCTTGGAGTATTCTCACGGGATAAATTCACGCGGTTATTAAGCTTACGATTGACAGGCGCGACCACGTCTAGGTCCACTCTGAAAATAAATAAAATAATATTCACTGAATACAGACAGCTCGAAACTGATTCAAAAACGAGAAAATGGACATGACGCAATCGCCAGGTAAACCGGAAATGTGGTCCTAAATTGTCGATCAACGATTACCAGAACATCTGCTGTTTATGCAACTCAAGAACAATAGTGTGCTTCTATCATAGCATGTGTCGTAATATATTAAAAGTGATTGGCAAGCATCCGCTTTGTTTACCTCCCGAGGAAGTGCTACGGCAGAAGGAGAGACGCCCCGAGGTCTTCCTAGCATGCAGACTTGCATCATTGTCAGTAAAGTTTGCATGCTGAATTTCTTTGATTATCATTAAATTATCAACGTTTGCACGCAAACCGCAACAGCAGCCTTATAGTCAGCTGCCAAATGAGAGCCGGTGACGAAGGGATGCTGTTGTGCCTCGAATGGAAGCACACGTTGCGCCTGTTGAATCGCAAAAAGAACTACACTGGAATCGGGGGAGATCACTGCTAGGGCAATCGTACAATTTTAGATACTTCAGCAACTTTATAATAAAGAATATCATAATTTAAAAACCGCCACATTTCAGATAGGATCGGTGTTCTTTTGCCGTGATATTTTGAGCATCGATCAACAAATAAACCGTACCGGATCGAGAGTGAGCATTCGCTTCAGTAGATTAACAAACTCCTCTCGCTCGAGGCTCTCGCATGACGCATCAGTGGGGTCATAGGGGTACGGAGAGCAGGTAGCCTGATACATACACATGTTTTAGGTTTATGAAACGCACATTGCTCATTTATTTTTTCACATAGTAGAATGTATTCAAATACAGATACTCCATGCTACCACATGTGAGTTAAAGTTTACCAGATATGGTGGGGAAGTATGAATATCATCAAGCGATGAAAATATGTATTGCCTCCTCTCCTTCATCGCTATGTTGTGCATTGATGTCTCGAGTTCGGGTACGGTCCTCAGTCGCCAAACCCTTTCTCGCGATCCCTCAGGTGACTCCTGATCATAAAAAATTTCATAAAGCAGACTCAAAATGCTACCGTGTCGTCGCGCGTTTAATCAATCATGAAGTGATAAAAAACTATGCAAATGTTGTTAGACTACCTTAATGAAGAAAATTTTAGTTGCTTCTTCTAGCATTTCATCAGTCGGGGTTCCTTGAGTTTCAGTGATGTACCTGTAATGATACTAGTGATGAGAAGAACGAATCTCATCATTTCGAGAACTCTCTGGTCGGTTAGAGATGCGAGATAGCATCTGTATAGAGGAGAGTCTGATGCCGTTTTGCCTTATCACTACTATACTGTATTCAAACTTTCCCACACATGGTGGTGGCGTGTAAGTATGAATTAACGAAACCTTACCTTATCTGATCATATACACTTTGACCCGGGTACAATGGGCAGCCAAGGAAACATTCGGCCAGCACGCATCCGAGCGACCACATATCGATAGGCTCGTTGAACGGGAGACCCAGCAAAACCTCGGGGGCACTGAAACATATACGGTCAGTGCGTTCGAGTATCGGGAGGCCCTGCGTAAAATTCAAGGGTTTATACGAAGATCGGGAGTTTAAATGTTGAAATCGAACCGGTAATATCTGCTCTGCAAAACCCTTGTTGCATGTGCCGCACCTACGCGGTAAATTGCGGAGCCAAAGCCTTTAATCTTCAATGATATTCATTACTGGGGATCTCTTCTCTGAAGAAGAAAACACTGTATGAAAATCACTTCTCTGAAGAAGAAAACTCTGTATGAAAATGACCTTGATTCGAAACGGCTGATTCTCAGGGTCAACGAGCATAATGTTTCCGGGTTTGATGTCAGTGTGGATTATCTTCATCGATCGGAGTTTCATCAGAGCCGTAAGTACCTGGAACACAATGCACGTCAGTCAAATTTATATTTTGAATAATTCAAATAACTCTATAATTCCAATAAAATCACTCAAATATACAATGTTGACGTTTGGCGAACATTGAGCACCACTCATTTTTATTTTATTTTATTTTCCGCTTCGATAGATATATTCGTTCTCAATACCTGGTGTGCCATGGGTCGGATATCGTTCATAAGCGAATTTTTGCTTGTTCAGATATTTGTACAAACTCAGCTCCAAAAACTCGAAGATCTAAAGCACGCAAACGTTTTTTTGAATTATTAAAATGTCGTTTGCTCAAAATTCTCACCAGGCAAGAGTGGGATCTACAGTGAAAGTGCTCGAATGTTCTGACGAAGTTAAAAGCATCGCAATTTACATTCGATAATCGCGCAAGGACATTGATCTGTAATATGTACATTATTTTTTATTGTACAATCTTTTTCAGAGCTGGCACAGTACTTCTAGGTAGTATTGTTCCCCTGATAAACAAATGAACAATTGAAACATTACCTCTATATGTGCCTGCCTCACAAATCCTGGTTGACTAGTCACAACTTTAATGGCAACATTCGTATTTGTTCCACGTTTCCACGCTTTGTATATCTGTCAAAACAATTCGATTGTCCGTTTTTTGGAAATTTTCAATAACAAAAAAGTTTGGACCACCTCTCCGAAGTTGCCTTTCTTCATGAACTTGATGACTTCGTAGCGATTATTGATGGGTGACACGACCACCTCGTTCTCGTTGAGCTGAAATTTAAATATAACAGTTTTCGCTTTCGAATGAGGGTATTGTGTGCATTGTTTGCGATCGATAGACCTAAGATATCGATACAGCTAAGATAGTTCCTCTTAATGATAAAAATGATTATGGTATTTCGAAACAAACTCACCACGTTTGGAGTAGGCTCAGCTTCCACTCTCCTCCTTTGGGCGGGCGGTGGTCCGAGATTGTCCATCCTATTCACACAGAGTGAATATTAAAGAAGGAAACTAAGCATGCATGTTGAATATTCCGTGCGGCTTTAAATTGCGGCTGGCAACAATTTGTTCAGATGAGTACTTTTATCACACAACAACAAGCCATGTTTTCCCGTTTGAGATCCTTAAAAAGATTTACATTTATCTAGGGTTTTATCAAGATTAATACCTGAAACTCAATGCACAGGCTGATTATTACATACTGGAAAGCAACGGAAGCTAATTTCAAGACTTCTCAAGATGTGCTTTGAGAATAAGTTGTTTGCATCAAACCTATCGTGTTTTCCAAGTCATATGAGAGGAATCGCGTGAGATTCGAGAGAAATGACCATACCACGGCGGTAGGAATTTGTATCTCCGATCCTGCTAAAAAATGAAACTTAAGTACTTTGAATGATGCTCTTTCAAACTACGTTTGCGGAATTATGAAATCGGGTCTCATCTTCGAGTAATGGTAGGTCAAAGTAGGGACACTATGAAATTTACGGCCAAAATTGCCTCAGGAAAACAATCTTAACTCACTTTTAAATCACGCTAGAGACTTTTTCAAAAATGAATTCGAACGAGGAGAAAGAGTGAAAAAGAGAGCAAAAAAAGAATTTAACTTTACTAATACCGATTTCTACAAGAAGCGCCGAAAAGTGATTTGAGAACATACTCTCACCAATCTAAAATCCAAAAATTAGAGGAATCGGAGGATGGAAAAAAATGGCAGACACTTTTGTCCGAAAAACCTTCGATTTTTGCAGTTTTTCAAGCATAAATTTTTTCTTTCATGTGGTCATGAGCTCTCCTGTCCAAATTCGGAATCAGGGTGCAATAATACACCAGAATTTCTTATAGTCATATTTTTTCGAGAAATTTTTTTTTTCGACTGACCACTTTTCCACCATGTGGTCCCCCCTTTGGTCCGATTTTGGTCGAAAATTTTTTGTCTCAGAATCATGGCACAATAGAAATTTCTGGCTTATTTTTGAGCGTAGAAAACGAATTTGCTAACTAGAGCTCATGAAACCTCGAAATAAAAAAGTTATGACCAAAATCCTGAACAAAATTTTTTTGGCATTTTATTTTTAGCAGAACTTTTTTATTTCGATGTTTCACGAGCTATAGTTAGCAATTTCGTTTTCTACGCTAAAAAATTAGCCAGAAATTCCTATTGCGCCATGATTCTGAGACAAAAAAGTTTCGACCAAAATCGGACCAAAGGGGGGACCACATGGTGGAAAAGTAGTCAGTCGAAAAAAAAAATTTCTCGAAAAAATATGACTATAAGAAATTCTGGTGTATTTTTGCACCCTGATTCCGAATTTCGACAGGAGAGCTCATGAAAACATAAAAGAAAGGTTTTTTGGACAAAAAGTCTGCCATTTGTTTTCCATCTTTCGATTTCTCTGATTTTTGGATCTTAGATTGGTGAGAGTATGTTTGTAAATCGCACATAAAAGTGAAGATTGCAGAAAAAACCATACTTTAAAACCCATACATACCGAAGTTACGTGATGACAGTAAAAAATATGACTTTGTTGTGGTAGTGCCGCACAGACGCAGCGATCGATTTGGTACAAAATGAAGTGTACCATGGTGATAAGCATCCTCGAGAACCCCATTGCACAAGTTTTCGAAAAATCGCTGTGCCAGAACTTGTTCGAATAGTAGGCGACCGGCCTCATATGAATGCGTCATTGATAATCCGTGTTTCGAGGGTGTGAAAATGCCACTAGTGTTAATCTCAAACGCTTTCTTATCATTTCCCAATCCCTGCTAAGACACTGATCATTCTTCCAATGCTTCTGATCTTCCGATTCCGTATTCTCACGATCACCACCATTACTAAATTATTACCAATGAAGCTCGAACTCAAACAATTTAAAACTGGCTTGAAAGTAAGTATATTTTGAAGTTAAGACATTTGTTTTAATCACAATGCACCTTTCACGAATCCTTTTGTGATTAAGTTTGTTGGTTGCAAACATCCTACTCATGAATATTCGACTGAGATTCCATAGTTCTGAAATTGTGCATTTGTGCTCGTCATTCCTCATTTCTAATCGCTATGTAATTCTTATCAATTTATAATCCGCTCTTCTCACCTTTTCGACTGATCTAGGAATGCTTCTGATCTTCCGAATACGCGTATCTTCTCTAATATCGGCAGCTGTTTCACTTGTGGTTGCGCGTACAATCCATTGCCGAGCAGAAAATGGTGAGCCATTTCAAAAACCAAATTATGATTTTTAGATTTCGCAGAATACACGTCCGTCTCTATTCCCGTTGCGGATGGTCGTGTTTGCGACTCCGGATGAGTGTCGATCGATGACACTTGTTATTACATCGACAGTACTAAGACCCACATCAGTAGGGACAAAGTGCAATCTGAGTGTGATAAATTTAATGCCACTCTGCCTATTATTCTCAGCGACGATGTATGATCGGTTTGGTAGGGTATTTCTAAACATTCTGTTCCAGCAAAATCACAAGTTCTTTCTCGCGACTGTCGAGTACTTCACCCTTTTTTTCTTCACACATCAATTCTGGATAGGACTCCTCTGTTTCGGTCATGGTGAGTAAATTTGCCCATTCCTATGTTAGATCCCGAGAAGCCAATAAATTTAAAATTGCACAATTTGTTCCATCTTGAATTTAGATTGTCTAGACCTAATCCTGTAAGTGGATTTTTTTTGGATTTTAACACATTTATCAAGAGTAGGCTCTGATGTGCATGGCGGGCCATTCATGATTTCTTGCTTGTCTCAGGAATGTAGGTCCGATAGTTCGCATGAAGAGATCGTTCCATCTTGTGGGCGGTCTTCCGCGTCCTCGCTTAGGCCCTCGTGAAGTCCAATCGATCACAGTTCTGCTCCACTTCAAGTCATGATCATTAGCAACTTTATGCACCCAGAGCCACTTTCTTTTCAAGGCGGTACGAACAACGTCTCTGACCTGAGTGAGTCCACGCAGCCTTTCGTTCGAGACATGATCCAAGACAGTGCAACCGACCATCCAACGCTCCATGCGTCTTTGGGCCACCGATAATCTTTCACTTTGTGCTTTGGTCAAGGCCCATGTTTCACATGCGTATAGGAAGGCGGGAATGATACAACCATTGAAAAGACGGCGCTTATGAACCATTGGAACAGATCTATTCACTAGGAATGATCTATGCTTGTGGAAAGTCCCATATGCGGCCTGAATTCGCCGGCCAATCTCCCTCTCCTCCTTCCCATTGATAGTAATGATGCTTCCCAAATAGACCACCTCTTTTCTGATACCCACAATCTTCCCCGCAACTCTGACATCCCTGGGATTACCCTTCGAAGACATTCCCACAGTTTTATCACCGTTAAGATGAAGCCCCACCCTTTTTAATTCCCTCTCCAACTCTATTGCCATCGATTGAATTTGTCGCTCATCGTGAGAAATGAGCACTGCGTCATCGGCAAAGAGAATATGAGAGAGGAATCGCCCATTGATGTTAATCCCTTTTCCCGCCCAGTCTAATTGACGGAATGCCATATCCAAGACTGCTGTAAACAGTCTGGGTGACAAACAGTCTCTTTGTCTAACCCCTCTTCCAACATTGATTTCCACTTCCTTTCCATTCACTAAGACTGCACTTTTGCTACACCGAGAGAGGGAACTTAGGAATGAAACCACTTCCGACGGAACACCTTCCACCTCCAGAGCCTTATAGACAGCATCAACATAAACCGAATCAAAAGCCTTAGAAATATCCACGAAAAGTAGATAAATGGGCAAGCGATGATCAATGCAGTTTGTGACTACCGTTTTGAGAGTGTGAATAGCATCTACCGTAGAATGTCCCTGTCTAAATCCCATTTGTTCCCAACTCCTACTGCTATCCAGGATAGGTGCGAGTCTCGTATTCAAAAGACCGGTGAGGGCTTTCTGCAAAGCAGGCAGCAGACTGATTGGCCGGTAATTTTTAACGAGAGAACTATCACCTGTCTTAGGCAGCAGAATAGTGCGCGAGTCACCAAACCCCTTTGGGACACTTCCGGTTAGTATGTTGTTAAATACCTCTGTTAGTAATGGAGCTAAGTAGTCAGATCCCGCCCTCAACATCTCACCAGTGATCCCATCCCTTCCCGGTGCTTTACCTGACTTGAAATGTCGAAGTGCTTGTTCCACTTCAGCAACGCACAAGGGAATGAATGGGTCCCTTACTCTTAGTGTTCTATATCCTATTCCTGTAAGTGATGCTAGTTTATTCAGAAAAGTTCGCTTGGGTGGACGGATCGCCCTACATAATTAACAATTTCAATCCGGGTAAGTTGTTAGCAAAACAAACTTATTCATTATTCATTTGTTAGACCATCTATGTGACCCAACCTCTGGCGTTATCTTCATGAAAGATGAGACGTGGTACACCACCGGTGTGAATTCCATAGTACATCTCCTCGTTTGCTCAAAATCGTACGTTTTCTGGGGATATTTCAAGTGCTGTGCAGCAATTCCTGTTTCAGTTCTTCACAAGCCTATGCATCTTTCACCGAAGTGGCTTACTCTGAAACATCGACAATTACTCAATCCCCGGACTGTATGCTATCGTGCAATAGTTGATCTAACACTGCTACTGCATCAATTTTATTTCAGTTACTACCAAGTATAGCAATGAGTTTTGCGATCACGGATGGATTTATATCGAAGATATATGCAAGATATATCGAAGATATAATAGTACTCAACTGAGTTGGAACACTGCCAAAAACAATTGCGAAGAATTCAATGCATCTCTGCCCGTAATTCTAATCGCCGAAGTTAATGGAACAGGTTTTTCTCAGAAATTAAATCCTTCCTTTAAGCAAAACGAACGCCTATTACTCGCATCGACTGATTATTGATGTGTAAATTTTTTAAAGTACATCAATCAATTCTTTATGGGACTCATCTGCAAGGAAGATCACTTTGAATATGGTATATAATATCGGATTTTCCTGTAAAGTAAGAATTTAAGAGAAAGTTTGGATGGATTGTTCAATCTTCGAATATGATAATCTCGAAAGTGAGTTTGCGCTTCCAATTATAAATGTATATTCATGATTTTCAGAAGATTCCAGCAATACGTGCACCGCACTTGATGCAAACTACGTTACATATTCATTTATGTTTGATGGACCCTGGATAAGAAGCTCCAAAAATGATCATGCCAGGTTTCTGGTGTGCTCCAAGCAGTTAGTGCTTATGATATATTATTTTCTTTCGATAATTTTAGCGCCTCACAATTACACACATCCTCAATCACAACTGGATCGATTTCGGGATCTCCTTTCACAATACATGATGAGTTCTCTACGACTGCGTCTTCAACTACGCTCCATATCGAAACAGAACGATCGATTGAAACGGAGAAAGAAAGATCTACAGAATTAAAATCTTCAACGGAACTTATGAGGTCCGCGGAGATGACAACATCAACAACCATTCCTTCTCCAACTACATCGATTTATGAAAATTAGAAGTACGTAAAACCATACAACTGTGAGAAATGAATGCGTAGCGAATGGTGTACTGAGAACTCAGAAAAAATAGGAGACAATTTTAACGCGCGGAACTCTTTTCGTGGTGATCACTCTTAATAACAGACCCCGTTGTATGTGATTATTCATTACACCATCTGCTGTGTAATCTAATCGCACGGTGCACACTCTGAATCAGAACACTTTCTATCTAAAGAAAAGCTTAAGGATACCTCTAGGCACATTGCTCTTTTATTTTCAATATTTAGTTTTTATAATCCTGCATGGACTATTGCTATTATTATCGTATGTGCCCTAATCCTATGCGGAGCTTCTATTACCGCAGTTGTGATATGTCGAAGAAAAAGTCGCTCACTGAGAGCGAAGATTATAGAGGTATAGATTTTTTTCATTCATAATACGAACATTATTTCCAGGAACGCATTGACAAAAACAAGATAGTACTGGAGAAGCAAGAGCAATCACTTCGATACTATGATCTCATAGCGATGAATGGGAGATCAATCGTAAATTCGTTGGAATTGACTTCATGACCAAACTAGGAGAAGGCGCCTTTGGCAGTGTTTATCTGGGCAAGTTTTCAATTAAGTGAAGAAATTTTCATGAACATCAAATAAACATCTGAGTAATGTCAGGTCGGGTATTCGCGAAAAATATCCCTACGGGAATGGGACGGCTAATCGGTGAGCTCGCGGCAATGAAGAACAGTCGCTGTAAAGATGTCGAACGGTTTGAAGAACAAAATAGGGATCGTACTAACTCCATTTTTTTCAATTTAGACAATGCGGATTCAGTTATGTGGTGTTAGTTCTCAGGAAATTGCGCTGGAAAAAGGAAAAGGGGTGTTAGTTTTCTCGGAAAATGCTCTTGGAAAAAGCAAAACATTTGAATTCCCGCACTTTTGTATCTCGGTTCACGTTGGAGATAGAGACTTGAAAATTGTTTTATGAGGTTTATGGACCCTCTGAACATCGTAACCAAAATTTCAAGTCTCTATCTCTACTGGGGACCGAGATATAAAATTGCGGGAATTCAAATTTGATGCTTTTTCCAGCTTGGAAAAAGCACTGGAAAAAGCAAGACATTTGAATTCCCGCAATTTTATATCTCGATTCCCTGTAGAGATAGAGACTTGAAATTTTGGCTACGATGTTCAGAGGGTCCATAAACATCATAAGATAATTTTCAAGTCTCTATCTCCACTGTGGACCGATATACAAAAGTGCGGGAATTCAAATGTTTTGCTTTTTCCAAAACCATTTTCCGAGAAAACTAACACCCCTTTTCCTTTTTCCAGCGCCATTTCCTGAAAACTAACACCACATTACAGAACGAGATTTTCGATCTGAGATTGACCTTATGAAGAAGATCGGATACAACGATCGATTGGGTAGGGATCATCGATTTTAAATGACGTAAAGTTTACATTTCTGTGAACATTCTGGCTTGTGTGACTCTAAGTGAGCCGATTCTTTTAATATCGGAGTATTTTTCGAACGGAGATCTACTCGTTTTTATGCGGGAAAGGTATTCGTGAAGGTTCTTGAAATGTTTTCATTTCCTTTTTTTCATTATCAGGAGAAAATACATGCTTGAACAAATTGAAGACCATGACGAGACTAAGATAATCACAAGCAAGAAACAACTCGTTTGCAGTCCAAATCGCGTTTGGGCTGGTAAGTCAAAGTAGCTTGAACTGTCAATTCATGCTCTTTATCAGGAATATCTGACATCTCGAGGGTTCCTTCACAGAGATATAGCGGTAAAAAACATCATGATCGATCAACGAGAAACTTGGAAGATTGGAGACTTCGGATTGTGTCGGGCTGTTGGTAAAGACGAGGAAAACTATCACTCCCAGGTAATTGTATTAGATTTGCAAAGAAATAAGCAAACCTCTAATCATTACGTCATTTGTATCTATTAAAGGGCGGTAAATTTCCACTAAAATGGATGTCTCCAGAAGCAATCGAGTCATACCATTTCTCTGTCGCGAGTGATATGTGAGAATAATTTCTCACCGAAATGAAGTAGTAGAGGAATGTTTTAGATGGTCATACGGTGTTTTACTTTTCGAAATAGTAACACTCGGAGGAACGCCTTACGCTGGATGGGTAGCATCAGAGGTTATAATCAATTTTCTAACTATTTTGTATTGTAAAATTCAGATATTGAGCCGATTAAAGAAGGGAGAACGTATGGAAAGACCTGGAAATTGCAGCGACAATTTGTGAGTTAGACATTACAAACATTACATTCAAGATGAGTTCGATCAGATTCGAAATGATGTCACACTGCTGGGCCGAGCAACCATCCGATAGGCCGGCTTTCACCATGTTGAGAAACCGACTGGAACTATTGTTGGAAGAAGTGGGTTCGATGCTGATTCAAATTAATTTATTTGTTTCTCAGATCGGCCAAGATAACTACTACCTGAAACTCAACGCTCACGCGAATTATTACATTCTGGAAAGTAACTCCAGCTGATCTTTAAAACTTTTCATATATCGCGTGGTCCCAGTGTTTGCACTAGCGTGGTTTTGTTTGACAGATAAATGGGGATTGTTTTCACAGTGTGTCATCATCGATGATTCTCTTTCCGCTTTTCAACCCCCGAGTTGGATTCTCGATCGCTTTCTTATCGTTTTCAATCCGCTTAGCTCTTCCGCTATTCATCTCTGTGTCCCTCAGCCAATTGTCGTTTATGATTCTCACCTTCACGTCATTGGTTGCAGCGTTTTTGAAATTGGGCCTCGCTCAAATACGTGAGTTTTCACTATAATTTCCTGTTGAATTCCTTGTCTACCCATTCTTACAAATTTCGTCGCACATCGAAAGCAGAAAGGAAGGGCAGTGTTGCGATAGTAGTGCCGAGTAAATATCCAATTTCAGAGTACGCTTGCCCTGATAATTATTTCCTGGTCGATGCTGGGGATGAACATTGGTGTTTCACTAGCAATCGCGATATGGAATACGGATATAATGTGGGTGAGGCGTTATCAACGAAAGGTGACGTGAATGCATACATCCGTTTCTCGACTATCGGTGGGAAGGAGTAAAAACGTGCTTTACGCACAAATGTGACAATGGAAAACGTGCAGAAGCATTAACCACCAGAGAAATATTATTATGATGACCTAATTTAATTATTGATTATTAAGGAAGCTCTTCAATACTGTAACGACACGGGAGATTCCCTGCCTATTCTCGCTTCAGGCACCGTATGTTCTTTCACGCGACTTTTTATTCCGAAAACTGCTCAGGTAAACGACGCCATCACTGCGCGAATAAATGAATTCGACATTGTCTGGATCGGCCTTTCTTGCAATGGTAAGACGTGTATAACCCAAACCAAGATGAATTTCACGCACGAACATCAACAAGAGTCATCGAAATTTCAATCATTCGATTGCCATTTAACCTTCATATCATCAGAAATCGGCATCTGGGAGTGGCAGGATGGCGAAAGTTTGGATGATTTTACCGCCTTTGAAGTGGAGCCGGGTAAGTGAAATGACTATCAAGCAAGTGTAATATCGATGTCAGGTTGGCCATGTGACGATTCGGATTCTCGTTATGCTCTCCGAAAGAACGGGCGATGGCGAATATTCGGTCCTGGGCTCCAGGTGGAATACGCGTTGTGTGCGAGGAGGTGATGTCCTGAAAAAATTACTTTTCATCATCAGAAAGTATCTCATGCATTATCAAAATAATAGATTTTTTCTCTGATATGTTGAGCATTTTCAGAGCCATTCCTGCTCCTCCGGAAGTCCAACATCCTGGAAGGTGTGTCTGAATTAACACTTTTATCAATTAATACATTCCTCAGTAGTTTGTGGTCTCGTTTATTTGAGTTAGAATCATAACATTTTCACTATCCCCTCAGCACCGGCCTTCCTGCGTGGGCAATTGCTCTCATCGTTATTTCTGTGATATTTCTATGCGGTATTTTCATCGCTATAATATTGATCTGTCAGAGGCAGAAGAAGATACTCAAAGCGGAAATTGCAAAGGTATGAAAACGGAATTTGTATTCCATCAAACATCATTTTCTCAGGTGCACACTGGCGCTGAAAGGAAAGCGACTGATAAAGTTTCCGATCAAGCGCAATCCCTTCGCTATTACGACCTTCCCAACAAAACAGATGAATGGGAGATCGAAAGGCGATTCGTCGGCATTGACTACATGACGAAGTTAGGCGAGGGAGCATTCGGGAGCGTGTTCATGGGTAAGTTTCTGAGATTAATGATTAAAATTTTTATAAATTTCAGGTCGCGTGCTAGCTAAAAACATTCCAGCAAGGGTGGGAAGATCGATTGTCGAGCTGGCCGCCATCAATAACAACAATGATACAGTTGCAATGAAAATGTTGCATGGTTTGGCCGATCAATTAATTTATTTTATAATGCAACTTGCTTATTTCAGAACACGCAGACTCGCTGGCAGAACGTGATTTTCGCACTGAAATCGAATTAATGAAGAGAATAGGTTATCATGACCGGCTTGGTTGGCTCAAATATTTCGATCGGTAACTAAAGAATCATTGTAGTAAACATTCTGGCCTGCGTTACAATCAACGAACCCATTATGCTAATCACTGAGTACTGTGCAAACGGAGATTTACTGGAGTTCATGAGACAAAGGTACCACCTTGCATCTTTTGCAGTGTCAATGTTTCTCATTTCAGGAGAAAATACATGCTCGAGCATTCGCAAGAGGTCGATGATGAAAAGATTATCACTGTCAAGAAGCAAATCATGTTTGCTATTCAAATAGCGTATGGTTTGGTAGGTACATAACTATTTTTTGTCTGTCGATTAGACCCGTTCAGGAATATTTATCATCACGGGGATTTATTCATAGAGATGTGGCTGCTAGAAACATTATGGTCGATCAGCAAGAAACTTGCAAGATTGGCGATTTCGGATTGTGCCGAGCAATTGGAAAAGATGAGGAGAACTATCATTCTCAGGTATTTAAAATCACAATTTATATTATTTTTTGATAAACAACAGTTTTCAGGGCGGTAAACTGCCCCTAAAATGGATGTCCCCAGAGGCGATCGACAAGTACAACTTCTCTGTTGCCAGTGACGTGTGAGAAATTATCATATATATATATTTAAAAAACAAAAAAATATATTTGTTTTCTTTTTTTAAAGTTTAAAAACTGTTAAAATTGGTTCAGATGGTCCTACGGTATTCTACTTTTCGAAATAACCACTGTGGGTGGGACGCCGTACGCGGATTGGCCCGCAGCTGAGGTTCGGAGCTTGATCCATGATCGATTTGAACAGTAGTGATGTAAATTCGGTTGTGGCTCTCTCCATTACGCCCACTATCTCGCCGGTCAGAGAAACGAGAGTATGCAGAATGAAGAACGTCGAAACCGAAACGACATCACTAATGAACAGTGGCTTTCAGCTCTTCGATCGTCTCAAGAGAGGAGATCGAATGGAGCGGCCTGGAGGGTGCAGTGAGAGTTTGTGAGTTTTTATAACTCGTAGTCATTTTCATTAACAAACCGCAGTCGAAAAAATTGAATGTCAAGCCGCTGTCCGAAACAGTGTAGTTCGACATTGAATGATAAAGATACAATTACAATCAGTTGACTTACAAAGCATCAAATTGATTACAAACCGTATACAATTCAGATTCGCAGTGATGTCTCATTGTTGGGCCGAGCTGCCCCTTGAGAGGCCATCCTTCACGAAGATGAGGAAACGATTGGGAGTAATTTTGGAGGAAGCGAGTTCTTTTTAAAATAATTTAATGAAAACGTTTCTACAGGACAATGACGATGACTACTATCTGAAGCTCAATGCGCATGCGAATTATTATACATTGAACAATTGAAATTATAAGTCGTATTTTAGTTGTTTTTCGACAGTTATTACGGTTTCTTTGATCTCAAGTCATGTTGCTATTATTTTGATCATAAACTTGATTTTGACTGAAAACCCTGCAAGTATGAACTAGCGCAACCCCTCCGGTACCAGTACTACACTCAACCTTATCTTCGTAATTCGATTTTGAATATTTATTCCTCGAACTACTTCTTGAAATAAATAAACAAGTTTCGCGATATTAAATCGTTATTTACATTGCTGATATTGTTGATTTGTATCACTTTATGAAGGATTTAATGAGCATAAGGTTCGATGTCTTTCTTCAAATTTTCACGACGGCCGGTCAGCTGAATAAACTTGTGTATAAGGTCCTTCCTTATGATAACGACTCAAGGAGTGTATTATCAATATCTATGTATGTTTATTGCACCATCGCCATGGGTGCAGCGACAGAAAATACTGGATGCCGCGTGGCGGCACCCCATTTTCCCACTCCTCCGTCCAATTCTCTTGATAACGAACTCTTGATAATGGGCATGGTGTCTGACCGGCATGCCGACGCAGGCAGGTTCGACTCCCGCCCGCAGGTGATGTTTTGCAAAAGGCTTACGCTCCTAACTAAGACCCATTCTCCTATTCGCCAGCCACATTCTCTCCATTGTATAATGGGCATGGTGTCTGAGGTACCTCACGACTCCTTCAATCACTCTCCATCATTAGTCTTTCGCCTACCGCAGGGAGCGCTTGACGGAGGCTAGTGGTTGGGGCGCGCGCCTTTCTCTGCCTCTTGCAAAACATCACCTGCGGGCGGGAGTCGAGCCTGCCTGCGTCGGCATGCCAGTCAGACACCATGCCCATTATGCGCAAAACATCACCTGCGGGCGGGAGTCGAACCTGCCTGCGTCGGCATGCCAGTCAGACACCATGCCCATTAGTCAGACACCATGCCACACCACGCACTTATGCCGATTACTAAGGAGTGTGCGAAATGAAGAAACGGACTATCGCGGAAAACAAAATATGGATGCACCCCTAAGATAAGAGCGGGTATAAATATTCAGGCCATGAGCCCTGCATCATTCGTGCTTCTTGCAGAAATTTTTATCTGGAATACTAATTCATAATTCATTCATTTGCGTTAATTTTTTCGTACTTCTATCATAATTTGGGAAAATAATTTTCGAAATAAAAAGCTTGTATCTTTCTCGAAACACTAACACACCCCTAACTATTTTGGCTGATTTTGCTCTCACTTTCTCGGATTAATCTGAATTGCATAACAACGTAATTTCTAAGCACGTGATGGCTTCTCTCCGCTTCCTGATCATCGTGCTCGTCTTCGGCATCCATTGCGTCACGACTGGTGCCGAGTACATCAACCAAGGCAGCGGTGGAGGAGGGATATTCGACTGTGATGACGCCCGTGAAGCGAGGGCAGAAGAGGCGTCGTGCTGGTTCAACAACTGGAAAAAGAGAGACAGTCGGTGAGAATTAAAGAAGGAGAGGCACGAACGCGTATGCAAATCGCAGAGCCGAGAGGCTCGCGCCGATTTGCATGCGCGTTCTCTTCAATATCCCCTTATCTCGTTGCATGAGCGATCAGGCCCGCTTGGCACTCAGCCAAACGCTCATAGCTATTTTAAAACGAAAATTGGTTACGTGGGAGTTTCGCAAGTGTGATCGGATAACAAATCCTCACAAACTCCCCTATAGAAGTCATCAAGCCAGATATTCGTGCCACCCCTCCTTTAATGTTAAAATCTCCATCGAGCAAGGAAATAATTTCAGTTGCGGTGGGGTATACGGCCGCTTCTCGTTCCATGTAAGTGATGAAACAACTCTAGCTGTACAACAGTCATATACTGAAAGAAAACATGAAGCGTTGAACATTAGAGAGCGAGCAATTCGATTTATGAGCTGTTGTATTATTAAGATTTGGAAACATGATAATTTTTCCAATGATCACTTGATTTCAGAATGGATGGGGTCGCTGCTATTGCTGCCCTTCGGGATACTAAGGTGGAGCAAGTAAAGTTTTTGTGTATTTTGTGTTTCACCCATTAGCAAGAGTAGTGCTAACGTGATCATATTTGAATTGCAGTGGCTGCTGTCAAACAGTGGAATTCAATATTTCCGTTATCTACTTCGCGACCGTTACTACTACCGTCCCAGCTAAACATTATTGTGCACGCTCTCAATAAAGTGTTTTGTTAGCCATGTTCATGGCACATTTAACACGATTTGCAGTTCAACATTACGTGTGAGTTCTGTCACTTGATAAACTATGTCAAATTATTAATTTGTATCACGATGGCAACATCTTCATAG
This sequence comes from Pristionchus entomophagus, assembly GCA_036245825.1. NCBI lineage: Eukaryota > Metazoa > Nematoda > Chromadorea > Rhabditida > Neodiplogasteridae > Pristionchus > Pristionchus entomophagus. The sequence goes on from BTSX01000005.1 coordinate 10,748,176, forward strand.
TTCAGGATTCAGCTCGAACTCTCGGATATCCGCGATCTCCCGTTTCAGGATACTCTCCAGTGTTGAGTGGAAGCAGAAAGTCCTCTCGAGCTGGCGTAAAATGGTTGTCCACCCTAGGCGATAGGATACCTGCAAATTGCCGTAGTTCAAGTCCAGCTCAAATCAAATCAAGTTCACATCTTCCGAAAAGAGATTTATTTTCCCTTTTCCTTTGGCAGCCGCTCGATTGTTCATTTTCAGAAGAGATTTGAGAAGATCCGTCTCGACCTGACAAGGGAATGGTAACTACTCTCGGTAAAATTATCGCTAGTGACCTAGTGGACCTCAATCTTGACCTAGAGTACATCAGATTTCAGTTTTCAAAAAGTGCAAAAAAATTTTCCCGGCGAGAAAAATCGATAAACGATTTGGCATCATACCAACGCGCGCTCTTATCATTCTTTGAGAGATCGAGAGACATGCTCTCTGTAGGTCAGTAGGTATGCCTCTTGTCTGGTAATCCTAACGAAATTTTGGGGCTCGGGTTCAATTCCGGTCCGGAGGTATTTTTCTTTTGCCAAGTTAAAAATTCGTGTGGATCTTTTTCGAATGGTTTGGAAGGTGCTCTTAACGGATGTGTTGTTGGAATTGCTTGTTGCAAAGCAAAATCAGAAGTCCAATATTTATATGAGGCCGTTTGCGTATTTTCCGAGCAAATTCGACTAAGTATGGCACAGCTCAAAAATGTCGATTCCCTGAAACTCTGCGTTTTGGGGTTTTCGAGGGTGCTGAAGATCGGAAAGTCTTTTCCGATTTTGCGTATGATGTTTGAGCTCAGATATTTTCCTTATCTCCAAACACTGCCACATATCCTCAGAGCATTATCTGAGGACATGTTCGATTAATACTACCACAGGTTTAAATTGGGTGTCGCTTTCTCAATATGGGTGAAATCGAGGTTTCACTGACTCAAAATTTTCATTGAAAATTTAAAATAATTTCGGAAAAGCAATTTTTTAAGAAGCATTTTTTCTGAGGTACGACACAGCGTTTGCTGCGAAGCCCGATACGTGTTCTTTATGATAGTTGAAGCGGAAAGGTGCTTGATTCATAATGACCGTAATACAGACCCTTGAACCAGGGCTTATCGAAAAAATTATGGTTCGCGTGATCAAATTTAGTTCTTCAATGATCCCATAGACAGACCTGTACACAAGTGAGCTTCGTCCAGTTACCAAAGGGCTATGCGAACACTATTACGGTTTGAGTCTGGTTTTCCTCCTTTACCGGAAATTTGAAATTTTTCGAAATTGAATTTTTATGTAAAAACATCGAAAAACGTGATTTTATGTGTTGTCGGTCACACCCTACTCCAAAAAAAGTAGAGATCCCAATATTCTGTCTTTTCAGTGAGTGATAGGGTAAGGGCTTACAAGAGGGCTAAATTAAAAAATTTTTTTAAAAAAATTGTTTCTGGGGTAGAATTGCATGGCGAACACGGCTGTCTAGTTCATTTTTCATGATTTTCAAAAATAATTTTTAAAAATTCAAATTTTCGCAGAATCATTTTAGCGGTGTGTGACCTACATATCGGGTTGAGGAATAAGTAACGCTCGTTTTTGAATTTTTTTCACTTTATGATAAAAACTTTACAAAGCACGATAGAATCTAAAAATATTCTCCATGCGCATCGATGACCTTCTGCCATCTACCAGGCAGCTTGTGGATGCCCTCGTGATAGAAAGACTGGGGCTGGTTCTTGAAATAGTTGGTCAGTACGGTCTGGATAGTGGCTCGGTCTTTGAAGCTCTGTCCCTTGAGGAAACGCTTGAGGTCTGAGAAGAGGTGGTAATCGGAGGGGGCAAGGTCGGGTGAGTAGGGAGGGTGGGGGAGGACAGTCCAGCCATAGCCCGCCAGCTCAGCCTTGGTCTTTCTTGCGACATGCGGGCGGGCGTTGTCGTGCTGAAAGTAGATTCGAGCGTCCTTCCCGCGTGTTTGTTCGACAGCGAGTCTCAGCTTCCGTAGCTGAAGAGTGTAGACCTCTGCCGTGATAGTCGTCCCCTCGGGTAGGAGTTCCCAGAACTCCAGTCCCCGCACTGACCACCAGATGCACAACATCACTTTTTTGGGGTGCAAATCGGGTTTGGGGACATCTGCTGGCTTTTGGTCCTCTCCGACCCACTGTCTCATGCGCTCATGGTTGTCGTAGAGGACCCACTTTTCATCACCTGTGATGACGTTGTCCAGCCAATCAAACCGGCGATGCAGAGTGAGAAGACTCGAAGCCATGTCCACTCGGCGATCCTTGTCATAGTCGGTCAGGTCATGGGGGATCCATCTCCCGAGTTTCCACTTCTTTCAATCGCGTGAAGTCCATTCACGGCAGTTTTTGGTCGACCCCAAGGAAGTCAGCAAGATCGCGCGTAGTGAGATACGGGTCAGCCTCCACCTCAGAACGCAATCGATCGAGGTCCAACTCCATGGGGCGACCGGGTCGGTCTTCATCTTCGAGGGAAAAGTCGTGTTTCCCGAATTTGACTACCCACTTTCTCACGGTGGTTACATGCGGGGTATGTGTGGGGTAAACCTGCTCCAGTTGTTCATGAATGGCGGGCGGTTTCAAGCCAGATAGAAAGAGAAAGAGCATCACGTTCCGAATGTGAATTCGGTCGGGGACGAAATTGTGCGGCATTCTCGCCTGGGAGACTAGGGAGAACTGAATCGAAAACATGTGTGGAATGCCCGAGGGGCTCTCTCTCCAGTGTAAACAGGGTGGCAGACGGCAACAACAAAAGAGCGAGCACGAGGGTTCTAAAGTCAGAGAGAAAAAACGAGCGTTACTTATTCCTCAACCCAATAGATCGATCGGGCTTTTCGAGAGGATTCCAATCCTATATTTTGAGCCAAATCTAGGGTCAGAAACAAATTTAAGCTAACATAAAGTGATCGAAAACGGCCAGGAGTCTCTCCCCTTCCCTCCCCCTCCCCGACCCTCTTCCCAGGTCAGATGGACGAGAGAGTGTGGGGAATCGAGAGAGCGCGCATGTGAGGAAGGGGAGGGAAAAGGAAAGACCCTCGTTTCCTGGCCAATTCCGATCACTTTATGTTAGCTTAAATTTGTTTCTGACCCTAGATTTGGCTCAAAATACAGGATTGGAATCCTCTCGACAGGCCCGATCGATCTATGTATCAGGTTGATCGGAAAGTCTTTTCCGATTTTGACAGTTGAAGATTCGGGCCTCTCTTTCATTTCCTATTCGATGTATCAACTTAGTTCTTTCCATAATGGATAGGGACTTGTATGCCCGTTTTAGCGCACACTATCTCTGATCTGTCCTATCAGTGGGAGGGGTACAGTGATTAATCAAATACGGAATGATCGATCATCACGGGCTCAATTTGCTGAGTAGGCGTTCAACGGTGAACGAAGATATGGTCAAACGGATAGCACAGGTGCGAAGTACGATGGTTTTGGGTCACTATTAAACCATTACTAATTGGGAAACACTAAAAACCTTTTCGAGATAGGTCCCAACTTCAACAATCATTGCGACTGTTTCTCGTCGACATTAGTTTCGCTCGCCATGTATTCGTGTCAATGATTCTAAAGACTCCAATAATGTTGGACTGTGAAGTGCATATCCTAATTTGTTTACATTTAAATTTGTGAAAGAATATAGCTACACTGGCAGGAACTGCTTTGATCAGATCATAGATATCGGAATTCGATCATCTCTTTTTTTTGGCACATTTGACTATTCTCCGTTTCCCCTGTACATTGATGTTTTGTGGTTAAACGATCGAGTAACCACCCAACCGTCTCACGATGGTTGAACTTCATCAGTACGATGCCCAACGCGAATGATTAAATTTGAGAAAGGGATTGAGAATATAATCGCGACGCGACAAGAAAGCAAACAACTAACAATATCAATGTTTGATATAGCGTCCCAAGAATGAGGATTATGTTGAATGCTTAGCACCAAGTAAACCATATCCTCTAAGTTGACAGTTGGCAAATAAATAAATTCTGCTTGTTATTTCATATTCGTCTCATTGAAGTATATTATTGTTCATTGAGTGCATTTGTATAAACCAGGATTTGTTTCTCTGGGACAGTTTATCACATTGGGAAGCGTTCTTATTTTTCATTTTTTTTTTTCAAAAAGCTCGTGAGGCTTCGAGCGCTCCGGAAAAGTTGCGATGTAGCCACTCCGCTTCGCTCCGTGGCTATATCGCAGCTTTACCTCCACGCTCTCTGCCTCACGAGCTTTTCACAACGGTATGGCCAGAGCATAGGCAAAATCACAAAATCATGTTTATTTTAGCAACTTTAGGCCGCTATTCACGTTAGCCAAGCACCGCTTCCTTCGAGTGGGGCGTATACCGTTGCAAAAAGCTCGTGAGGCTTCGAGCGCTCCGGAAAAGTTGCGATGTAGCCACTCCGCTTCGCTCCGTGGCTAAATCGCAGCTTTTCCTCCACGCTCTCTGCCTCACGAGCTTTTCACAACGGTGTGGCCAGAGCATAGGCAAAATCACAAAATCATGTTTATTTTAGCAACTTTAGACATGGTCCGCTGCCACTACCACACGTGTGGCCACTGCACGGCGATCTTTGTGTATGAAAAGGAGGCCAAAGACCATGCGAGGAAGTGCCGAGCTGGTGAGTGAGGGAATGTTAGGGAAGCAGGGTCGAATAGTAGCTATCTCCATTCTGCACACTCTCGTCGATTTGAACGATGGTTTGGTGTGCAGAATAGACAGAACGATATTCGATCCGGAATCACTCCTGCTCGCTTTGGAGGCACAGGAGTTGAATAGATGGCTATTGTTAGCAGGTAGCCAGTCAGACACCATGCCCCTGCGTCGGCATGCCAGTCAGACACCATGCCCATTACCGCAGGGAACGCTTGACGGAGACTGGTGGTTGGGGCGCGCGCCTTTCTCTACCTCTTGCAAAACATCACTTGCGGGCGGGAGTCGAACCTGCCTGCATCGGCATGCCAGTCAGACACCATGCCCATTAGTCAGACACCATGCCCTAATGGGCATGGTGTCTGACTGGCATGCCGACGCAGGCAGGTTCGACTCCCGCCCGCAGGTGATGTTTTGCAAGAGGTAGAGAAAGGCGCGCGCCCCAACCACTAGCCTCCGTCAAGCGCTCCCTGCGGTAGGCCGCTCTGGCCTAATGGGCATGGTGTCTGACTGGCATACCGTTGTGAAAAGCTCGTGAGGCTTCGAGCGCTCCGGAAAAGTTGCGATGTAGCCACTCCGCTTCGCTCCGTGGCTACAGCGCAACTTTTCCTCCACGCTCTCAGCCTCACGAGCTTTTCACAACGGTATGGACGGAGCATAGGCAAAACTCATGAACACATATCCCTTTTGCCACGTCTGGCCGCATTACACATTAGCCCAACACCGCTTGCTTGCGAGTGGGGCGTATGCCATTGCAAAAAGCTCGTGAGGCTTCGAGCGCTCCGGAAAAGTTGCGATGTAGCCACGGAGCGAAGCGGAATGTCAGGGGACGAATCCAATAGAACATCAGTGACATCGAAGACAACGTCAACGAAGACCTTCCGATTCCCAGTAAACATTCCTGTGAGGATGAAGTGAACAAAAGAATGTGGAGCTTTTTATACAGGCAATTACTCTACGTTCCCATAACAGGGCAATTAAAGCCTCAAAATGTGGAAAACCGTTTTCCCCCTTGCGATTTTAACGATAATGTGCCTGCTTTGGTCGTTATCCAATTGTTGACTTTCGCAATTACAGTATTTGTGACGATTGATTACCACAAACAAAGCATATCAAATGCAGGACTGTAGTAAACGTAAACGAGGATGACTGGACATTAGCAATTGACAGTACTTCAGTTTATATTTCGTACTTAACATCCGTATACACCGCGTCCATAAGCTACGTGTCAACTCGTTCTGACTCATTCAATGCCTCAGTTTATACACTGAATATCGGTCTATTCCTGACTAATCGCATACCCTTCGCATTACACTTGTTAAAGCGTGTTCCGTTTTGTACGATTAAATAATTGTCAGGATATGATTCTTATACTTGGGATACTGCTCTCTTCTAATCAGTTCTACGGTACGGTTGATGCATTCGAGCGCATTCCTGACCCGACAGAAACGAACTGTACATCTCGCGAGTTTGACCGACTCACCATTCTCATCCCTCCAAAAATCACCGAAGATTATGATTTCAACAACGATTTCTGGTCGGATGCCGCACGTTACAATTTATCTGAGAGTGCATATTCCGCTACATGTCACAGTAACATATATTTGATCATAAGGCTTCCTAGTATGCTATTGCAGACACTTATTTCGAGATGAAACTTTCCAAGTTGGAGATTTTTGCGCAACAAGATATCGGATGGTTGATTCATTTGATGAAGAGAAATGAGAGTCAAGTGAGGACATTTTTGAAAATAAAAAAACAAATTATGTTCAGAGCCATGAGATTTGGAAGGAGTTTTGTAAGGACGCGTATTTACATGAGAACGCTTGACTTAGCTAATTCATCTAGAATGAAAGCAATAAATGAACTATCAGAAAACGATCTGTCCTACTTTCGCGCCCGTTTCGAACTCGTCACTGCAATCATCGCTGATAAGCGCGAGCTCGATTTCCGTGTTCGTCGCACCTTTCGATCGTGCGATTTGTCAAAACGATTTTGATTACTTACATCGGTTTCCATGACAATTCAGCATAATGGAGGTCATCAAGCTCTTGAACTCCGATAGACTTCCATTGTCAGAGCAAGAACGGGCTCGGAATGTCCTCGAAAAAAAACCGCAACCACTTCAATCGTCCGATTTTCAACCCCTTCTAATCACTTCCCAATCGGCCGATATCTTATCAATAGCGTGCGCGCTCGCGTTCTCTTTTCACCCACTGCCGAGCGTGTTAGGATCTCGTTTTGGCCATTCCTTCCCATTTCTCTTCAATTTCTCTCTCCCCGTTCCCTTATTGTCCCGTTCTCCTTGCCAGTGATCTGTTCCTTACCGAGCTGCAAGTTCGATCAGTTGGCAAGGTGTAAAGTTCACTCGTTTCCACTTGCGAAATCACGAATTTTGGCGCTAAATCCTAGTGACACGCGTAATCTCCTTGATTGGAAAGATGATAATCGCCCAGTGACGGTGACTCCATCCCACTAGAGATCCACTATGTCATCATTCTCATGTCACAGTGACCACACGCCGAACGCTGATCGTCCCTGCTGATAAGACAATTACCTCGCGATTCTCACGTACTCACCCCTTTATGACTAGAGAAACAGAGCAGCTCTCTCTCTCTCTCGTTTGCATGCTCTCTAGCCACTCAGTACATCACTAGTCACCCCATCTCATCTTTGCTACCTCGCACTCCCACATATTGTGCTTTATGATCTGCGAATGTGCACGTAGGCACGCTGTCAGGGTGATGATTACTGCTTGGGAGGGAGGAGATATAAGAGGGGAGGCCCGCTGGCAGAGATCACTTCGGCTTGCCGTTTAAATGCCACGCCCCTTCTCTATCTTTAGGTAATCTATCAGATGAACTTATTATCCCTCATGTTCATTGCTGGGGTTGGCATGTTTTCTTCTCTAGTCTACCCCCTGTTCTTTAATTTCTCATTATTTTTGTAAAAAGTTTCCTACACAGGAGCTTGTGTTTCCTCATTGCTTGTCAGTGAATGACCAGACACTACTCACTCTTAGTCAGGCTGTTTATGTTCCCGCGCTTTTTACTCCTGATTTCATGTTTTTGAACTCATGTCTTTTACTCACACTCTATGCAGAGAGTGTTGTCTTCCTTAGGCGCACTTCTCCTTTCCCGATTTCCTCCCATCTCTCACTGCTCGATTTCACCCTTGTATTGATGTTCTGAAAATCATTGGATTGCAGATAATGACGAACAAGAAGATCAACTTCGGAGCTGGACCCGCCAAGATTCCTGAGGCGGTTGGTCTTTGATCTTTGCTCTTTGATCTCTGTCTCGGCTCTGTTACATCGATAATCGATAATCTATCAACATTTTGTAGGTCATGGAGAAGGCGGCTAGTGAATTCCTCGTCTACGGCAACTCGGGCATCTCCATCCTGGGTGAGTACTAGTGATGACAATTCGACATTCACACTCCTGATCGCGCGTGCTATCTCGTCGGTCAGAGAGACGAGAGTACACTCGAAATGTGGTGAGTCGGATGCCTATTTACAATCACCAGTAAGTACCTTGCGCATATGGTAATCAATTGATAGCTCGGTAATACTGTAACTCCCATGATTGATCGAATGCCCTTTAGCTAAGGCGTATGCTTCCTGGCTGCAAGAGTAAGGCGCTGAAACTTTCGACAATTGCAGAAATGTCGCATCGCTCGGCCGACTTCACCGCCATCATCAAGGAGACCGAGAAGCTGATGAGGGAGGAGATGTGAGTGGGGGATTGGAGAGTTAGAGATCAAACATTTTATTCCAAGAGCGATAAGTCAATATCTGTGCTAGAACATGTATCAGAATATGAGATGAGCGTGAAACATACTCAAATCAAAGTATCTGCGAGAATAGTTGACGATCAGAGTTGAACGATCTGTATCAAAGAACACAAATAGCAGATTAATATTATAATCTCAGGTCGATCCCGAACGAGTTCGAGGTGCTGTTCATGCAGGGCGGAGGTACGGGCCAGTTCGCAGCCATTCCCATGAACATTGCGAGTGAGTTGTGTAATAAATATGGAATAATTACGTCATCATCATGCAATAAGGACGACATCATTAGACAAAATTGAAGACATATCGAACTCTAATATCCTCTATTATCTCGGATCTCTCGCCGGTCAGAGAAACGATCCAAGCTAGATCTGGTTTGGTATCACTACTATAGCACCGGTATCACGAGATTCGAGAGCATGCTCGGAAATTTTTTTTCAAACCGTTACGAAACCTTCCATACTATGATGGGAGAATACCATGGGGACAAGTTTTCGAACAATTCTGGTCACGAGTCCCTGAGCCGGCTTTTAGGAAATATACGGTCGCGACGTACTAAGTACTAAGTAACATGTACTTCATACAGAAAAATTAGATCCGGCACCCACCGTTTCTCGGAGCCTTGCCTGATCGAAATGGAAAATTGACCGAATTTTACGGTTTTTCGAGTATATCCTTTTTCTCCTGCTTTGACATGCGCTCTAATGCCGAAATTCGGATTCTACGCACAAAACTACGTGAGAAATACCTGTAGGCATAATGATATGAGTTTAAAAAATTTCAACTTTTTCATGACCCCGATCATCTCATGGAATTTCTCATGGAATTCGTTCATCATGGAATTTTTTGACAAAAAAATTCGAAATCTCAGTACTGTCTCACTATAGGTGTTTCCGACGATTTTGTATGTTAGAGCGCATTAAACAGCAAAAGAAAAAATATATGCCCAGAAAACCTGATTGACGAAATATTTCGATCCTAACTTTTTTCTTTCGCTGTTTGGTGCGCTCTAACATACAAAATCGGCTTCTACTGGCGAAATTACGTCGGAAACACCTATAGTGAGACAGTTCTGAGATTTCGAATTTTTTTGTCAAAAAATTCCATGATGAACGAATTCCATGAGAAATTCCATGAGATGATCGGGGTCATGAAAAAGTTGAAATTTTTTTGACTCATATCATTATGCCTACAGGTATTTCTCACGTAGTTTTGTGCGTAGAATCCGAATTTCGGCATTAGAGCGCATGTCAAAGCAGGAGAAAAAGGGATATACTCGAAAAACCGTAAAATTCGGTCAATTTTCCATTTCGATCAGGCAAGGCTCCGAGAAACGGTGGATGCCGGATCTAATTTTTCTGTATGAAGTACATGTTACTTAGTACTTTTATATTATGCAATAAAAATATGTGACTTTCGACACTAACATTATAAAAAAATATTTTTAATGAGTTAGTTTTTCAAACACAACTTTTGCAGTTTTGGTACTATGGCTTGGCTATTGCCGGGAAAGTTGTTCGTCTGATTTTTCTGCATTTTTTGAGCTCAACGCCGTTATTCTAGCTTGTCTGGAAGCTGAAATACACCAGAGCCGGGGTCGCGACCGGATATTTCCTAAAAGCCGGCTCAGGGACTCGTGACCAGAATTGTTCGAATCATAGTATGGAAGGTTTCGTAACGGTTTGAAAAAAAATTCGTGAGGGGGCTGTTTTTGCTCGCAGCTCTCGTGATTGATACACGTGATAGGTAATAATGTCTAGACGTCGAAAGAGGTGCGAATGGCATTGGTTGGGTAAATAACAGAGGGGGGGGGGAGGGGGGTTCAAAGTTCAAACATCGATTTGAGAGGTGGGAATGAGAAGAGGGGTGGTGAGACGCGAATTTCCTCGAATCTTTGCAGCACTCTGCACCTATCAACCGCTATCTCTTATCAATTACCCATCAGCGATTAGAGAGCGCCAGCACGTGAACTTGGCGTGCACTTGTGGGCAAATGGGCATCCTAATCTCCTCATTTCGCGTACTCTTTCGTTTATCTGACTGGGGAGAGAGCGTGCAAATTCAGGAGAGTCGTTTCCGGTTCATCACTCGCGATTGACTGGATTGATTTTGAAAGGCATAAACAGATCAATTATCAAATCCTCCGATTCAATCCATTACTTGAGTAGCTAGTGAAACTCAAATGGGTTTCTCATCACTTTTTTTTCCAAATTGAATTTTTCCAGTAAGTGTCGCGATTCATAATATTGTTTTAGGATAGCGAAAACGATATGTGCATAATACAGCAAAATTCATGGATATCAATATAACCTACTGACAAAGGATATTATTTCGCTTTTGCTCTCTCCATTCTGCACACCATCTCGCGGTCAGAAAAACGAGAGAGCGTGTGCAGAATGAAGAGAGTCGAAAACTTGAAGCCCATCTCCACTAATGACTATTCTCAGGAGGCAAGACGGTCGCAGACTACGCGATCACCGGCACCTGGTCGGACAAGGCGGCCAAGGAGGCCGAGAAGTACATCGACATCCACAAAGTGAGGGATGATTGGAGTTTGATCTTTGATCTTTACTGTATGTAGTGCAAATTACAGACAATACATTCGATGTGTTTCTATTGAAATCGGATCATTGATGTTCATATCGATCAAAAGCTCAATCGCAGAGTTTGTAATTGATTAGATCATTTTCGACACGGATGTTTTCGCGGTCTGTATGATCTTTGATCTCTGATCTCCTCAGGTATTCGCCCCCACCAAGCCCTACACCTCGATCTCCTCGTACTCCAGCTGGGAGAAGAAGAGTGATGCCGCTTATCTCTACTACTGCGCCAATGAGACCGTGCACGGCATCGAGTTCCACACGGTCGGTGATATTGATGCAATTGCGGGTTTAACTCTCTCCATTCTGCACACTATCTCGCCGGCAGAGAAACGAGAAAGTGTGCAGAATGAAGACAGTCTAAAACCGAAACGACATCACTAGTTGGTTATGTTTGATCTATCATCGCGCGGGAAAGTTTAATTTTTGTTTCGTTTTGATGCCGAGAAAACGAGCAATCAAATACATCAATTTTCCTCTTCATTTGAGCAGCTCGTGAAACTTATCAAAACTTTGAATGTGACTGTACACGAGTTCCACGATGTTGGTTGAATTAGGATGGATGATTCCGTCCTTTAGGGTAAGATATAATGCATTACTATACGACTTCTCTCCATTTTGTGTGTTCTCTCGTTGATCTGACCGGCGAGAGAGCACGCGAATTGAGGAGGGTCGGCACCACTATGAATCGGAATGCGAGCAATGATGTTTTCTGCACACAGCATTTCGATCACAGATCAGATATCGCTTTGTGATACATGACAAATATTTTTTAAAAATTTTTTTTCAAACTTGGCGGAGATTTATTGAGCATTCTGACCATTATCTTCATTTGACTGACGCGTGAAACTTATTCAGTTAAAAATTTCCTGTCATCTAATCTCTGTCATCTAACGAAGTATCCTAGAAACCGCGTAGACCCAGAAATCTAGTTGATCTTCCAATTTTCTATTTGATCTTTGATCTTATCCTTCCCAGCCGCCCGAGGCGCATCCCGACGTGCCTCTCGTTGCCGACATCTCCTCCAACTTCCTCTCGCGCCCCTTCGACTTCACGAATGTGAGTGATTACATGGTGGTGATGAAATCGATCGTGGTTCATGTAGTACTACCATAACTCTCAGCACTCTTTAGCTGAGGAAGAACAGGTTTTATAGGAAATACTACCGTATTCCTTCAACCCAGAAACAATCAATAATTCTAAGCATGGCATCGTGTTCGGAGGCACGCAGAAGAACCTGGGCGCCGCCGGTCTGACCGTGGCCCTCGTGAGGAAGGACCTCATTGGACATGAGGTGAGTCTTTCGGACGGTGCTAGTTGCAAAATTTGTTGAAAATCTAAAAGACGATGAAAATTAAAGGATTAATGCGGTCGAATTCGCTTGTCTACGCTGGTCTCCGTAGATTGATCTTTGATCTCTATCAATCTCAGGCCCGTCACTGCCCCTCCATCCTCTCATACAAGGAAATGCACGCGAACAACAGTGTGTATAACACGCCCTCCGTCTATGGGTACTGATCTTTGATCTATCATCCCTGCCCTTTGTGCTTTGTGGTCTGAACTAGATTCTAGTCTTATCTTACAGTATCTACATCACCAAGCTCGTGCTCGAGTGGATCCGCGACGGAGGCGGAGTCGACAAGCTCTTTGCCACTAATCAGGTTTAATCTTTGAACTTTGTAGTTTGAAACTTGATCTTTGATCTCTGATCCTTTCAGGAGAAGAGCCGCCTCATGTACGACATCATCGACTCCTCGGCCGGCTTCTTCTCGGTACGGTAACTTTGAGAATTATCGATGCTTTACAGGTCATGAAATTATTCGGATTACTGTAGATTATCGGAGTATTGACTGAAGTGTACATTCTAAATTGTTTTGATTTCAGTGCCCCGTCGAGAAGGCACATCGCTCGCACATGAACGTGCCCTTCCGCATCGGTGAGTGGGACGATTTCTAGAGAACGATAGATCCAGAGAACCAAATTACGCAACTACATAGATAATGTTGGCCTTGTATGAAAGCTAATTTGAGGCATCTGTGTTTCAACGACATATTGTGCTGTAAATCATTGAGAACATTTATGATAAATGATTGTAATTTTGCAAAATTATAGGAGGTGGCGATGAAGCGCTGGAGGCGACCTTCCTCAAGGGCGCTACGGAGCGTGGCATGATCGGGTTGAAGGGACACAGGTGCGGATGGAGAGAGGATTACTGTAGATTACGGTAGCCTACTGAAAACTAAGCATGTCAATGCAATTGGCAATTCTTCACAGAAACTCAGTACTTGGGTTCAATTCTATTCAAGAAATTGGGTCAAGAAAAACAATAGGGAAGAATTATTTTGCCATCACTACTGTAAACTGTCGATTAGCATTGGTATACGGTATTAATCAATAATATCCAGATCGGTGGGCGGCATCCGCGCTTCCATCTACAACGCGGTGACGCTGGACGAGACGAGGGTACGGTAGATTTCACTTTAAGTTTGAACGTGGAAATACATAAATCGGAGTATATCTTGATTGACTTTTCGAGAGCAATCAATGAATAAATCGACATTTCCAGGCGCTTGTCGATTACATGAACGAATTCGAGGCCGCTAACAGGAAATAGGCTACAGTATCCAATCTCACTACCGTACTCCTCAATGATCATACAATCATAATTTATCAATTGAGGTTTTATTCAATGCCTTTTGGCAGCTCGTTGTTTGTTCATAGACCTTTTACTGTACATGTAAATTATGTGATGAATCGATAAATGAATGGTTACAAAAAATAACACTAATTTGCCATTTTCCTCGTAAGATTAGTCTACCGCCAGTCTTTATTAGTCTATGAAATATTATGTCTATCATTTTAATCTCAGATTCGATTTTTCCATTCACACGCATGCTTCCCATAGAGGTTGCTTCCACTCTCCGGGGCGTATGCATCACCCTTCCAATCCCGCGCACTCTTTCTAGGCTTCTGAGCTCTGTGTTATTGTAATTTAAAGACTTGTGAAAATGACGGCAGATAATTGCTCGCGAAACTCGCAAACAGCTGTGCTTATTCGCTAGACGTTTGATTTGTTTGAACCAGCCGGGATTATTTCTCTTATTTTTGCCATGTCGTCCCTCCGTAGGCTAAGGCTGTAGTATTCCGTTCATAACATCGATCGCTCCGCTAATCTCAGAATCCAAATCTTCTGGCACGTCACTTGATATCGTGACATTATTGCTTAGGGCTGATGACGATTCATGACTAGAGATGTCAGATTGAAGAACTACTCTCTTTCTACGCACTCTTAGATCAGATGTTCAGAGGAACCTTTGTTCTTCGCGGCGCTGGCCCATTATGAAACATATCCAATTCTTCACATTCTGAACGATCAGAGCTGTCGTAATCGAGGGAACGGGAGTTACGAAAAGGTAGAAATACATATGTACTTGAAGCAATAATTGTGAAGAAACAATTCGGTGATGTACCAAAGTGCTTCTGAATCATTTTGAGAATTTTTTTTACAGTACTGCGAGCCTCCACAAGCATTTTGCGATTTTCTCCATATTGGAGCCGAGTTCCCAAGGAGCTCAATAAAGGAAACACCCCCTCTATTATTATTTTCTGAATCCTGATGATAAGCCCCACATTTCCTCCAGTTCGGAATTTTGAATTTCATTTTTGTGTTCAAGATATTTATGAAAAATCAAGTTTTTTGGCAATTATTCTCAAATATCTCGAACACAAAAATGAAATTCAAAATTCCGAACTGGAGGAAATGTGGGGCTTATCTTAAGGATTCAGAAAATAATAACTGATGGGGTGTTTCCTTTATTGGGCTCCTTGGGAACTCGGTTCAAATATGGCGAAAATCGCATAATGCTTGTGGAGGCTCGCAGTGCTGTCAGAAAATTTTCAAAATTACTCAGAAGCATTTTTAGCACCTCACCGAATTGTTTCTTCACAATTATTGCTTCAAGTACGTATGTATTTCAAACTTTGCGTAACTCCCATTCCCAGTTTCCCGACAGCTCTGATCGATCAGAATGTGGAGAATGGGATTCGTTTCACAATCGCGCCGCGCCGTGGAAACGTTACATTGGCACGCTGTGATCCCTGAATCATCTTCCATTTGCCGAACTTTTGATGTCTCTAGGAACTGTAGCAAATGAGATCTCAGAGAAGAGATTTTAATGAATAACCAAGTAAACCATTTTTCTTGTTGCATTCCTTATGAAAATCATCGCACAATTCACTCCGTTGAGTATGTAAAATCTCCCACTCGCTGTAAATTATGTTTATTATCCAATCATGATCCACGAGTAATGAATATGCATCATTATCACCATATTCATGTCATTTTTCATTGCACAAATTTCTGCCAGAATTCCAGAAAGAAAATGGTTGCCACTGTCGTGTCCTGTGTGGCGGGAGGGGTCTTCGCTGGTGTCGCTGCGATTGGGGTAAATTATATTTTAATAAATGTATTAAAAAACCATTCCCAAAATCTCAGGTGGCGATGAACTTCACCGTCCTAATGGCAATATACAAGGGAGACATGCTCAGTGCCAGGGTAGGAAATATTGACAAAATTATCCACCCCGACCTACGGGGGTTATAGAAATGGTCAGAAATCCCCCACCACGCACACAACACGGGCGAAATTGCCACATCGCATAGGCCGCTGCGTTTCTCAGGACAGACTGAACACTGGCGGGGTTGGCACACCCCGCCTTGTGTGGAGTGCCTTATCCTACTTTTTTATGAGAAACTCACGAGCACTCAAACACAACGGAAATACTGAACCACGTGTGAAGGCACAACCATTTTGATATTGATATCGATTTGATGTATTCGAAAATACAAATAACCGGTCATTTTCTGTTCTCAGTCCAACCCCCTCTACATCCTCTCCTCGCAAACGATTCTCGCCGATTTGCTGCTATCGCTAACTCATCTCGTATACTTTGCGCCAACCGTCGTGCTGCAGGCAAGATTTCGCGCATTGCTGACTGTCGAGTGTAACAAATGTAATAGTTCTGCATTTCTAATTGTTGCACTCACTTTTTAGCATAAATCTAATATTATGATTGCATGTCCTTATTAGCGATACTTTAATCAAAAATTGTTAATTTTCAGAGCGGTCTCTTCCTATCTCCATTCATCGAGAGCGCTGTCCTCGATGCGTGCGACTTCATCCTGATGTACTGCTGGTTCCACAACTCGATGGGCCACGTGCTCCTCTCGCTCAACAGGTGCACCAATTAGGGCACTAGGTCGGATGAGAACATTCGATAATGCATTCTGGATGAGATTTCGCAATACCGTCTCATACATAACACTTGTCTCTCGTGCGCTAATTGTGCTCATCCAGTAGGTTATTATTCGACCGACCTGGTACCGCTATTGTGGATGTGAAATCGAAAATAAGTATACTCCAGCTATCTTGCTTGCCAGACAGACGAGAGATCACGCAGCATATATTCAGACTCGTTGTCATCGTGCTAGATCGGGCAGACTTCTTCACAGGACGAACAACCATCATCATCTGTCTCATGCATCACCTAATCGCTGCAGCACTATCTGCTGCAGTGCAGTTTGTACTGCCGTGCTGCAGGTTTGTTTGCAGCACGCAGCAACCTCCTTACTACCTCACTCTAGTTCCCTAGGAAATGATATTCCTCATTCTGCTCTCTCTGGACAATTATGTTAATTACCTGAACAATTTTCTATTAAAAATTCACATTTCGCAAACTATAACTTTACTTTGATGTTGAGAGGAAAACTGCTGCAGGATAGTCGGATGCCGATTTGTCACGCAACTGTGTACAGAACAAACTCTTACAGGCTCGGCTTCAAGTGGCAGGCTTACTCCTATACGTATAACGCAAAGGTGGGAAGCGATTTACATTTTTTAGCAATTCCAAAGTGCAGAACCGATTCAATTGGCACTATTGTGCGTTGATTAAAGCTATTTCCTCTGAACGAACATTTAGTAAATGCAAACTTCAATGAAGATAGTGGTGAAAATTAGAGACCGACTTTTCTCAATCCGCATGCTCTATCGATTGCAGTGTCGGTGTCGTTCCAGCATCACCAGTGAAAATCCAACCTATATTCAAGGAGGATCTAACTAACTTCACTGCCGCCTTCGTCTTTCCCTTCAACACGGCTTGCGTTCTCATCACGGTGCTCTCGTACGCTCTGGTGAGTACAAGTTTGGGATGCCTGATCGATACCGAACTCTCCTCAATTTGCGTACTCTCTCGTTGGTAAGAGAAACGAGAGATCATGTTAATTGAGGAGAATCAAACAAGGACATGATTTCACTGTCGCAAGTTCCGACTCGGGCGGTTTTCGACTTATTCTTCGATTCAACTCTGAATAGAGCGTTTTTCTGATTTCCACGACCATTGTTCCAGATAATACGAACTGTGCACAAGCTCCGTGAAGTGTCCACGAATGCGAATAAAGGGAAAAATCTGGAATACAGGTACGAGAAACATGCTGTTGAAGCCTCCCTTGCTGAAATTTTACGGAATATTAGGCTACCAGTGGCTTTCCTCCGACTACATCGGGGGAACCACTGGTGGTGTTCAGCGCTTCAGGCTTAAAATAAATTTAATTTGTTTACATGTTTTCCCTCTGACAAAGATACGCGGTCCAATTCGCAATGATGGCTCTCGTCTATGCCCTGGCATACCTCACATTTCATTTATATCCTGTTCTGGTCGGGACCACGAACTACGCTTACGTATTTGGGTAAGCGAACAATTCCAATAATCAAACCATGTTTTCTAAACGTTGCTCATTCAATAATTATGCCTTTAAGTGTAGTTTCTCTCTCCTTTTGGTGTAGTTTCTCTCTCTATCTCTCACTGGTCAGAGAGACGAGAGGGCGTGCGGATTGGAGAAGCATTACTCGAAAAGGCATCACTATTGCTTTCAGCGTCGTTGCGCTGCTGACCGAGATTAACGCCCTGTCAAACGCGTGCATCTACATGTTCAACAATGAAGAGGCGAGTTGAGGAAGACTTCATGTGACCCAAAAAGAAGAGAAAACTGCAAAATTTGATAGTAACAGCGAGATGATTAATTGGCTACTGTTCAGATCAAGAAATCGATTCGATCAATGTTGCGGCGCTCATCAGGCCCGCCTACTGTTCATGTCAGGAATCCGTCAACGACAAATGGTGGAGATGCCAACACCCCGCGATCCCCTCTTACTACCATATAAATCAGCCATGATCTCATAAATTTATAGCTGTTGTTTTCTCATCTTTAATCTAAAGTACCTCGTCAAGATTTCGGCATCCAATGTCAGGATAATGTAGCAAAGATTCAATGACATTCATCAAGCAACTCATCGGGCTGCAAACACTTAAAAATACGCATTATTGCCTTTAAGACACCCCATTGACCCCCTCACCTGACATAAGGCATTGATTTTCGATTCCGGCTTCCATGCTCATAGGGCCTGGGGTGCCTTGGACCTTCTCTACAATGTTAGTGTAGAAACAGGCTTGGCCCTCATAATGCGGCGCGACATGTGCCGACATATTGCGAATCTAATAATGCTCGGAGCACTTGCAATATTTTTCAACCGGATTGGGGTACACATTTCCCAAAGCTAGCGGGACTCTCGAATGTCTTCAGATCTCGTATGAGATAATATACAGAAGTGTTTTAGATGGTCTCTCACTCTTTTTCTCTAAACTGAGTCAAGATTCGCATTCCTTCGATTCACATGAAAAGTTAGCTCGCACTCTAAAGCTCATGGCGTCTACATCACCCCCTTCTGTCCCGCGCACTCTGCCGTGGCTTTTGATCTCTGCTTATATATAAATGGCCGTTTAGTGGAAAAGCCGGACGAATAGGCATCGAACAACTCTGAGTATTCGCTGGTTTGAGACAGCCGTGACGCTGTCTCTATTTTTGCATGTCTTCACTCGGTAGGCTTAGGTTGTAGCCTTCCGCTCATAACATCAATCGTTTCGCTAATCTTAGAATCCAAATCGCCTGTTGATGTGCGATTCGGTGACCTTATTCCCGGGTGCGTATGACACCTCATTCAGTGCGTTCAGTAAATGAGACTCTGAATCATCTTCCTTTTTCGAACTTTTGATGTCTCTAGGAAGTGTTGCAAATGCGATCTCAGAGAAGATTTTTCTGAAGTATAAGATATTGAATGCATTTCCATTTCTTTAGACATTACGTAAATTACGTAAGGAAATCATCGCGCAATTCACTCTGTTGACTAAGTGAAATCTCCCACTCAATTTCTGTAAATTTTGTTTGTTATTCACACATCCATTTTCAATGCTCCCAGTAATGAATACGATTAATTAGCGTCAATTTCCCGCGATTTATTTGTGTACAATTATGCTCTGTCTCCCTCTTGTAGACCATGGTCGCAACAGTGATTTCTTACGTGGCGGGAGGACTATTCGCCGGAGTCGCTGCGATAGGGGTGAATATTATTTTATATCTTTTAATTCTAAAAATTATACCGTTGAGATAATGATGAACGTCACCGTCCTACTGGCGATCTACAAGGGCGATATGCTTAGTTGTAGGGTGAGTAGCATCAAAGATTCCCCCTTTTTCAGAAATTGTTATTTTTCTTGTCAATCCGCTACCGAGAAACAGGTGCTCGTTGATAAAAAATAACTAAAATAACAATTTGGTTTTTTTAAACTTCTCTTTTTTTTCAGTCCAACCCACTGTACATCCTCTCATCGCAAACGATTCTCATGGATTGCCTGCTATTGGTAACTCATATCACTTACTACGCGCCGATCGTAGCACTACAGGCAAGTTCCTGGCTAATTTAATCAAAATAACCCTACAAGCGCCCCCTCTTTGTCATCATGCCTCTATTTATCGAATGCTGTCCTTCTCCAAACCCGTAACAGTGCGTTCGCGCAAGACTTGTAACATGGCCGGTTCAGCAAATTTCGACACAATTCAATTTTGATAGATTCGGATAGCTCCCGGTGTACTACATGTTGTACTTTATAAATATTTATAATTATTAGTTTTTTTGCATTTTCAGAGCGGTCTCTTCTCTCCGTCCGTTGAAATCGTCATCCTCTACGCGTTCGACTTCATGATGATGTACTGCTGGTTTCACAATTCGCTCGGACACGTACTGCTCTCACTCAACAGGTACGACTAGTGGTGCCGTTTCAGTTTCCTCTTCATTCTGCACACTCTCTCATGTCTCTGACCGGCGAGATTGTGCGCGGAATGGAGAGATCTAAAGACGAATTTGCATCATTAGTTAGTACTACAGGGCGTTTAGTTGTCAATCCGACAAGAAACACATACGTCGTGAGACCACTCTTGCACTCACTTTCGCCAACTATTGGCCGTGTGTTGGGTGAAAAAATTGTGGGAAACACGGTACGATCCATGGCGACAATCCGAAGAGGTTTCTTCCTGTATACAGAATGCTTTGACGGAGGTTTCGCACCCAAGAATTGACCGTTTTTATCTACTCCACCTCTTAGACGTTTCCTCGTTTTCCATTTTCCAGATTTATTTGCTTTTGAGTTCTTTGATTCGCTCATATTTTCAGACTAGTTGTGATCGTCCTCGATCGGGCAGACATCTTCACTCGGCGAAGGACGATCGTCCTCTGTCTCCTGCATCACGTCATCGCCGCCTCCCTGTCTGCCATCATGCAGTTTGTGCTGCCCTGTTGCAGGTTCGTTGTGGGGATGGCATTTCGGTTTTCGACTCTCTTCATTCTGCACACTCTCTCGTTTCTCATACGCTCCATCTCAGTCCCCTTTCCTCATTACTCTGAGCGGTCGACATAATTCAGTAGGGAAAAGAATATATCATTTCACAAATTTTTTTTTCGCATTTACTCGTTTTTTGAGCACTCCTTGTGCGGATAGAACGTAAAAACATCATTTTCTCAACCTTATGTATACTCTCACAGGCTCGGCTTCACATGGCAGGTGTACTCCTATGCGTACTACACACAGGTGGGAAGGTGTTGACATTTAATTAAATCTATAGTGCTGAATTCCTAGCAGTAGTATAGTGCATTTTCTAGAGCCTTTCAGATACGAACTTTAAATTGCTCTAGTCATCTATTCACGTAATCGCAATAATGGAAAACATTAACAAAGATTCAAACATTCATTCAAGGAAGACCCTACAAACTTCACTTCCTCGTTTATTTCCCCCCGTAGATCGAACTTTTGCACTCTAGTTCATCAATGGGTCATTTTCCTGAAATCGGTAAGAAGACGTGTCATATTTTTGTTCTAGGAAGGCCTTACAAACTTCACTGCTGCTTTCCTCTTCCCCTTCAATACGGCTTGCGTCATCATCTCTGTGTTCTCGTACGTTGCGGTAAGTGATACATAGCTAGACTTTACTTTTTTCGTTCTGGCCCGACCGATTTTTTCCGGATTTTTCGTCAAGAGAGCTCTGGTGAGTCGCGAAACAAGATGTTTGTTGTAATCGATACGAAAGAAAACGAACCATCTTCAATATGATTTGTTTTACTATACCAGTGCTACTATCAGATAACGACTATCATCGTTTCAGATAATGCGAACTGTGCACAAACTCCGAGAAGTCACAGCAAGTCCTCAACAATCCAAGGGAAGAAATGCAGAATACAGGTAACAGGACACGATGTTGGTATAGTTTTGGCAAAAAATCAATACACATCGATTGTGAAACGTGGTTCAAATTCTATTTTAACTGTGCATTTTGAAACGATATCATATTTTCTACAGATACGCCGTCCAATTCGCAATGATGGCGATCTTATACGCTCTGACATACATCATCTTTCATTTGTACCCGGTTCTGGTCGGGACCACGAGCTACCTCTACGTGTTTGGGTACGAAAGTCGAAAATAGGAATGCAATTTTTGTTCTGGCTCATTTTTTTTCCCGCACACTATCTCGCCAGTTAGAGAAACGAAAAAGTGTGCAGAATGAGGAGAGCTGAAAACCTAAACGATGTCACAGTCGACATGGATTTCATAACGCCAACTTTTTTTTTCAGAGTCGTCACCCTGTTGAACGAGATTAACGCCATGTCGAATGCGTGCATTTACATGTTCAATAATGAAGAAGTTAGTGGAATTGAATACCCCTGTTAGTCAAAAAGTCGTCTTATCACGACGAAGAGTGTATATTTCCTAGATAAGATCAAGAAACATTCCAGATCAAGAAATCAATCCGACAAATGTTCGGGTGCACATCAAGCGTACCTACTGCTCATGTTAGCCGAAATCCCTCAACGACAAACGGTGGAGAGCCCAACACCCCTCGATCCCCACTCACTACCATTTAGAGCAGACATGTCTTTGAATTATTGTGTCATTGTTTCTCTCAAACACTTCGAAATATAAGTATAGTGATACAGTAAATAAAGTAAGGACACAGGGATATTCATCAAGTAACTGTCTGTCGGTAACGTGTGTCATCTGTGAGGGTTAACAAGGTTGGCGTGGGTGGTTATGACTTCTATAGTCCAGAGAGCTGTGCAAACTAAAACGGGAACGGTTTCTCTTCTATCACGAACTATCTATGCTCGAAACATTCAATTTCCGTTTTGTCATGTGGTAGAATAACCCAAGGATTAAATTAATAAATGCGTAGTTGTTATGGCGAGTTTCTTGATGATTAATCGGTACGCATCCGTAGTTCATTAGAACAGATCTGCTCAAGTACAGCGTCCACACGTCTTCGTGCATAACTGGAATTTGCTGTATTTATTTAATTTATGTTAATAAATACATGCACATGTAAATATTCCCCACCTGATTTGTCAAATTATCGAATGCTCGTAAGGAGCAAAGGGCCTTCTTGTTGAGACAGTCGGGCGTTATATCAGCGCATGCTGAAACTCTTGTATAATATATAAATTTAAACTTTATTTTCGGTTGTAATATGTTCTTTTATTTCGTTGGAATTTGTTATTCCTTCTCACGGTCAGAAAGCAGGATGAAATAAGTAATCAAAATACTCACGTCTCAACGTTGTTTTGGTCGTGAACGCAACACAGTCACGATTGCAAGTTTGCTGGCAGTATACGCTCATCATATCATCGTAACTTCGGATATTGCACAGATGGCTTTTCGCGTGGCAATCAGCCGTGATATCAGCACATTCTGAAATCCACAGTATTTTCGCGTAGCTGTTTTCCAATTTGTTGAGACTTGACGAGAGATAGATTATAGGTGGGGGGTAAGAAGCTGTTTTTGTATTGGGACATCCAAATGCTCACCTCTCAAATTTGGTGTAGTCATAATAGGGGTGCACCCGCGATTGCACGTTTTCTTGCAGTACATGCCCATCACATTATGATAAGTAGGGATATTGCATAGATGGATTTTTGAGATGCAGTCGGTAGTGAGATCAATGCATTCTGGAATTTATAAAATTTTCATGTTAGATTTATCTTTGTATACTGCTGATAACGGATCGAAACCGAGCCGCCCTTAATTTATCTGGACGGAATACGCAAAATAAAGTGATCGGTCTCGATTCGACATCACTATTGTTGAACCCAGACGAAACATCCGTTACCTTCCCCTTCCATCGATTGCGCTCCATGTGCGAAGAAACAGGCGATAGTGATGATTCTGAACATTGAGATCAGTTGAGCTCAATGGGAACACCACCTTTTACGTGGGGACGAATGTGTGTCCAGGCTGATGATGCCGGTAGTGCCTCGCCCCTCTCTGCGCTATCTCTCTTCGGTCAGAGACACGATAGATCACGCGAATTGAGGAGAGCCGGTTTCGATCTGGCATCGGCCAATGCGGAATGTGTGTTCAGGCCGGGGTCATGAGTCGCGAACGAGGCGTTCAAACTATCTTGAAGTGATGAATACAAATAATGCGCAGTATAGTTTTTATTTTCTACTGGAATTGGCACATGCCGGCAGAGTCCTTGGGATTGACTAATTTTTGCGCTGTCTACCTGTCTCTATATGTCTCTCATCGTTTGACCTCGAATATCAGACGATGAATTTATCAGTGTCTCTTTCTGGGATTTTTCATTCTCGTTCTTGTTAGTCGTCGCGGGCGGTTCATCTCCACTTCTCTCTGATAGAGAATGGAGAGGGGGTCTATCCCTCAAGTTCCCCTCGTCTATTCCACCAACTCAACAAGATCGGAATCTCCATCCAAGCCGGACTGGTCACCGTGTGATGGGTATGACCTACTAAGATGTTTGGCCTCTTAGATCCTAGGCTCGATGACTCTCGTTCTGAGATAGATCATTCGAGTCTGGAGGGCACGAGCTCAAAGAAGAAACTAGAACACGCATGGACTAACGTCTACCAGTGAGAATCTTCTACGAGCAATGCGATCCAAAGCCCTAACCTACTCGGAGGATCGGAATAGTTTCTCCAGCGATTGATTCGGCCTGTGATAAGGAAAGAAGACCGATCCCTCGACCCCGACCCAGACACAATGGCTATGTTGAAACGAGAAGAACGACCCCAATCGGATGCCACATCTTGATCAGCGCCCTGATAAATTCTGATTCCGATTCTTTCTGGGAGCTGATCACGATGATTGGGGTCGTAATTCTCATTAAATGTAGTAATTTCGCGGGGATCGGGGCCGAGAGAGCGGTCTTCTTTCCTTATCACCGACCGCATGAATCGCTGGAGAAAGTGTTCTGATTCTCCGTGTAGCAAGAGGACATCGATCAGCGATTATATCGCGTAGAAATTGTCAGTCCGCAAACATGGCCAAAATCAAGCAGTAACAAATGGTGTTCAAATGCATTACGATAATATGTGAGCTATCGGATTGGAGATGCTTGAGCATACATCGTTTACCATTGTTTCCGTTAAATATTGTGATCAATGGACACATGCTAACGTCTGATTCGCGATCGATTGATCGAATTGATTTGTCAAACGATACAGCGCCTCCTGCAAGAATGAACTCCCTCATCGTCGTTTTTTTCGATCCTCGAGCCTTCACTAAGTTCTTTTTTCATTTAAATCGACGACGCCTCTTGGGTGCATCGTCAAGTCCAGGTTTCGAGACAGCAGCCCTCTCCTTCTCCTTGGTGATCGATGGCTCGTTCTCGCCCGTCGATCCTTCTCCTACATCGTGTCAATGTCCCATTTCTGCGGCACAGAAGGAATATTTAACTTTTGCATAGGATTTGCTCACAGATTTTGAATTTAAAAATAGTCAAATATTGAAAATTTATTGAGAAATCGGCAAGAATACGTTGAGAATGAGAATCATTTAGACAGTGTGCGTGTAAGGCGAACAATCCTTTCAGCAACGAATTGCATGGGCGACAATCTTGTCTTCGTGAGCGAAAAACTGGGTGCGGAATGACTCATCCCAGATGTTGTTGATGATGATATCTCCCTTCTCGTCGATGTTGGTCTCCTTCACGTTCTCATCATTCAGAATCTCTCGAAGATAACGTCCCTTCGAGGTTCAGAAGACGAGTCGCGAACCACAGCCTTCCAACAGTCCCACGTAACCTCTGGCATGCATTTAATGTAACCAACTGAATCCTGATATCAACAAGGAGATGACATCAAGGGGGACGTACACAATGCCATTATTAAAAGGAGTCGTTTTGAATCGACTAATTCGATATTGAACACAGGCTTGTCGCTCATCCAACCCACCCATCTCACCTCCGGGAGCGTGTCCGAGTACAAGCCACTCGACGGGGCCGCTGGCCACGATCGCTCCTACAACCCCTCCGCCAAGTGCTGCCGAAGAAGCGGCTGCTCCAACGACGGTTCCAACTGCGGGTGCTGCTGCACCAGCCGTGGCTACGGTGACTACTGTCCCGACGATTCCGGCAACCATGGTATTGCCTGAAAGTGGTAGCATAACACTATGGGTACACGAGCAGCAACAAGAAGTCTTCACACCTAAATAAATAACCTTGAAAGGCTGATGGAACACTGAATACCCGTGGAACGCCTCAACTCATTTTTACCATCCCATTTCGAAATCGGCTTGTTAATCTCGAAATTTTGAAACAATTTCAAAATGAGAAATGTCAACGATATTTATATCATCTAAATTCGTAGTGTTCGAACACGCTCATTTCGAAAAGGCACCGTAGATGCTTTATTCAAAAGTCCGGACTATCGATATCAAGGGATAAGTGTAGCGGGAAGAAAGATAGAAGTGTAGTGAGTGAGAGTGATTCGCGTGGAAGACCAAAAGGAAGGGAAGAGATAGAGCAAGATGAGAGATCAAGCTGGAAACGAATAGAGAGAGATAATCCGGGTGCGACCAGAGTTCAACCTCGTCTAATAGCAGAAGTGCAGTGAATCAATTCCCATTGATTACCAATCCTAGTTTTTCATCATTGGTTACTAAATGAGCGAGTGTGGAGAAAGCATAAGAGAATAGCTTTATCTCACTAGCCACTACTAGTGTCCAACACTCTACTAACTCTTGTTGACTCTCCTCTCTTCCTTTGCACACAGCTGACTCTCCTACTGACTCAGTCCAGGCATAACGTCCTTCTCCCTCGGTAGCCGGCGCCTCGACGGCTTCTTGATGACATCCGACAATGAGAATATGAGGGGAAATAGGTCAGAGGAGGGAATGGAACAGCTTCTCCTCATAACAAACGAACAGTGGAAATGTAACGACGTCACAGTTGTTTGATTAAACCTAGGGCGATAGAGGGATTGGATCATACGTTAATGAAGAAGAAGAGATCAAAATGAAGAGAGTTGTAGTGGGTTCTCAAGCTATGAGTTATGGATGTGTGGCTAGGCTACATGAGTAAATATGTGATGATTATAAAAATAATCCTATCTAAGTAGAATATTGTATAAGTGTGAAAGATCTAATGAATACAGTGAAATTAAGAAAAATAGAAAGATTGAAATATTCACGAAAGACTGAGTATCTACATAATATTATTAATATTAATATTATAATTACATGGTATTAGAAAGTATTTCTAAGGCCAATATTTACAAATATGTGATGCTATGACTATAAATAGCAATTTACAAATGATTCGCAACTATTATGAAATACGATAAGATAGACAATTGAAGAAGAAAAGAGTAGTTAGCTAATTTCCAAATATTGAGTCTAAATATTGTCTCAGTATTACTCTTGCTGGTTTAGCGAAGAGTGGAAGCGTTTGAGACGGTTGAAGGGACATGAAGTGTTAGTTTCTCGTTTTGTAGAAACTTTACTTGCTCGTACTGGGTTGACCAGTGATCAGTTCTGAGTAAATGAACGTATGGAAGTGTCCGTTGCTCGAAAGTGGTGCATAGTGAGAGTGTCATTGTCATCGGAATTGCGAGAAGATATGCAACTTGAACGAGATTGAGTGAGAAATTTGATTTTGAGAGAATTGAAAAGATGCTTCGACAGTTGGAAATGAGAGTAGAATAATGCACATAGAATATGCTATAAGTCGAGTGTGTCGACCACGTCTCACATGAGGAACATTGGTAACTATCTGGAAGCGAAGATAGTCTTGTTCTTCAAGTTCTCGTTCTCTCACTTCAATTACTCGTCTCTGATGATCAGGTCTCATCTCTCTGTCTCGATCAGAATGATCTCGATCTCTTTCCTCTCACACATAATTGACAGATGGACTAGTCAATCGTCCTCTGACTTTTCCAAATATGCAAATGCGAAGCCATAGCTTCAGAAGGTAGTAGAGAAAGATGATGAAAAGTACTATTCCCAGAATGGTCAGGACCAGGGCTGGGAAAGAAAATTATTATTTTCTTTTTACAGAAAAAGAAAATTTTCTTTTTTCAAAAGCAGAAAAAAAAGAAAATAAAGAAAATAAAAGAAAATTCTTCAAAAATTGCTCAAAATATATATTATCGGTGTTTTTAAAGTACCCCTCCTTTCAGAAATGTGCCTACTTTTTTACTGATGATATAAGGCTCCAAATACATGCATACGTTACTAAAATGACCGGAACTCCCTTTCTGGTAATTTTTCGTCAAACTATTGCAAGTTTTGACAATTTTTTCTTCTAATTTTTGAGAAAACTTGAAAAGATGCGTCAAAGTTTTATTATTTTATCGAAAATAATTTTAATTTATGGTTTGCTAAAATAAATAATTTTCGAAGTGTATTGTATCTTACAAACGGTAAATTTGCAAAAATTTCTGTCAAAACGAAAATTTTGCCGTAAAATCCCCAAAATGGGTATCATTTTCGATCATTCTGTGCATACATTTGACGAATACTAGCTTACGAA
The DNA here is from genome assembly GCA_036245825.1 of Pristionchus entomophagus. NCBI lineage: Eukaryota > Metazoa > Nematoda > Chromadorea > Rhabditida > Neodiplogasteridae > Pristionchus > Pristionchus entomophagus. The sequence continues at coordinate 10,776,445 of BTSX01000005.1, forward strand.
TCCGCAATTATATGTACAAACAAGATAATCTCAACATGAATTTGTGTTTTCGCTAGAAAATACTCCAATAAAAATTTTCTTTTTTTTCTTATTATCTTAAATTTTTTACTTTTTCTGGCAGAAAATTTTCTGTGCTCAAAAAAGACCAGAAAAAAGAAAAAAAAGAAAAAAAAGAAAAAGAAAATCCCAGCTCTGGTCAGGACCCAGTTTCTGATGTAAATTAGCCATTCTGTCGAGAAAGAAGTCACTTTTTCACGGATATCCACAGCAAAATTAGCAATACGAGATGTGCCTTCATTAGCAAAGGTCTTTCCTTTCTCATAAAGGCGCTTCACTTTAGCCTGAAGCTTATCCCAATAGCTCATACTCAGTTCAGTTTGGTTCTTGACCGTTTCCATGCCATATTCTAAAAGAGCTAGAATGGGAAGTGAATCGTTGTCTTTTGATAATCTTTCCACAGTTGGATGAGATCTCGTGGAATCGAACATATCTGATCTACCAAATCGAAAGTTGGGAGGCTTCTTTTCCTGTACCTCTGAAACTTGATATCATTCTGATCGAGACAGAGAGATGAGACCTGATCATCAGAGACGAGTAATTGAAGTGAGAGAACGAGAACTTGAAGAACAAGACTATCTTCGCTTCCAGATAGTTACCAATGTTCCTCATGTGAGACGTTGTCGACACACTCGACTTATGGCATATTCTATGTGCATTATTCTTCTCTCATTTCCAACTGTCGAAGCATCTTTTCAATTCTCTCAAATCACAAATTTCTCACTCAATCTCGCTCAAGTTGCATATCTTCTCGCAATTCCGATGACAATGACACTCTCACTATGCACCACTTTCGAGCAACGGACACTTCCATACGTTCATTTACTCAGAACTGATCACTGGTCAACCCAGTACGAGCAAGTAAAGTTTCTGAGACATGTGCTTCATCGTGAAATCGAGAATGACCATGGCCTCTCCCTCCTGAGATGTACGTATTTTTCTCGAATCAGAATTTTTTTTGAAAAATCTCACCCCCAATCCTCCGACTATCCAATGCCGATCATCCTCCGCCTTGGCAGTTCGCAGTTGATGGGCTTTCAGCTTGTCAATCTTGTCCTCGAAATCGTACCAGTCTCCTCCCTCTCCATGAGATCCGGCGCTATATCCCTGGCCTCAGTTCGTATTATTACACAATGGCGAGGCAGTATGCCAGGAGAGGTTACGCAAGTGGACCATCCATTCGGCATCGAAGAATCAAGTATAGTTTGGCCAAAGTGGAGCGATTCGTTCATTCCTAACAAGGTGAGCATTATTGATATCTATCCATTCACAATACCTATATTTCAGTTACAAAGTCACTCTCGGCCTTCCGTATGGAACCAGACGAGTAAAGGACACACAGAATAGATGGATCGAGATACCCAACACTCCGCGAAAACTGAGAGCAGGGGAGATCTACCACCTCTACAAACGGTTAGTCATAATGGTCTCACTTGGATAAAAGTGATTTTCAATTTAAAAAAAGCTACAGTGAACTGGAGCTCCTTGGTGAGACTAGTCTGCTACTTCCCGAATCGACTGTGAAGAAGATGATTCACATATGCAAGCAGAGAGAAGGAAATCTCTTCATGTAGTCGATATCATAGTGGCAGATGCAATGGAGGTACGAGATTTCTAAATATTTTACCATTGAAACCATTGTTTCCAGTCTTTCGATAACTCTGAAGCTATGATCGATACTATGCTCAATGAGTATGGGATGGACAAGAGTGTTCATGCCTCTCTCATTTCGAATATGAGACAGAGTCGTCAATATCTTCGCACTGATTACTTGATCCACGCCAAAGAATTCTCATCGTATGCTGATCACTGCTGGTCGTGAGTATTGTTTTTAAAAAAAATTATGATTCAGTTGTTTGTCTTCAACTATCTTATCGATTGTCATGAATACAACTAAAACCAATTCGAAAACTAATGTAACTCAATTCGAAATGAGATTCTATACGAAAACGATACTAAATCATTTGTTCTCATTCTGAAACTGAATCAATTATTATGTCTGCGATTTCGAAACTTAGATGCATAATACATAAATTTTATACGGACTCTCTGACCCAGATGATACGGCATTTCAAACCGATTGCACAACCGGAGGAGATGAATACAAACATTTCCGAGTGTGCGATCGGTGCGAAGCCAAACAGATGTGGTACGGAGATCTGCGTGCCACTCTGCAGGGTCTTGAGAATAAGTTCAAGAAGGACAAGAAGAAATCACAGGAGATCGCCATTATGAGGAGAGACTGGTACGATTTCGAGGACGAGATTGACAAGCTGAAAGCCCATCAACTGCGAACTGCCAAGGCGGAGGATGATCGGCATTGGATAGTCGGAGGATTGGGGGTGAGATTTTTCAAAAAAAATTCTGATTCGAGAAAAATACATACATCTCAAGAGGGAGAGGCCATGGTCATTCTCGATTTCGCGATGAAGCACATGCCTCTACAAGGTCGTGAGACGACCACCGATTAGTATGGACAGAGGGGAATGCCATGGCATGTCTCCCACTCAACTGCCAATGTCAGTGGAGAATTCGTGACACATGCTCTCATCCATATATTCGACGTCAATGAACGACAGGTTTGATCATTATTTATATTCAACTCAGGATTCGGCCGCCGTTACTGCTGTCATCAGACACGTTTTGCAAGTACTAAAAGAGCAGGGGATAACAAGAGTGACTTTCCGATCATATCAAGCAGGTTCGTTTTTTTTCTGTTGGTTATTTTTGAAACTGATTATTTGAATACATTCTAACTTTAGGAGCATACAAGTCTTCATCGACCCTGGCATCCATCCAATCCATTGCTGAAGAAGTGGGAGACATCATTGTAGCGGGATACCACTTCAGTGAGGCCCAGGCTGGAAAGGGACCATGCGATCGGACATCGGCTATTGTGAAGGGAGTGACGAGGAATTATGCGGATGCCGGAGGAAAAGTACTGAATCCAGAGGTGAATTCTTAGAAAATTTTAACAACGATAAGTCGATAAATATTTCATTTTCTCTCTAAAATTGCATATTAAAACATTTATTTAGGACTTCTACAAAGCAGTCACAACCAGTCGACATCGCGAAGGCATTTCGTACCACCTTGCCCATCTGGAGGGAAGTGGAAAGGATAAGAAGCCAAAGCTTTCTCCGACGAAGATCCCTGAGATGTCGAAGTTGAATTCGTTCACATTCGAAGAGAAGAACCTGCGCCTTCACCGATTCAGGTACGAAACAAAATACATGTCATGTTCATGAAAGACAATACATGAAATTGCAGGGACATTGGATTCGGAAAGAAATACTCGTACAAGAAAATGCAACCGAATGATGCGAGACTCGTTGTGAAGGGATCTGGAGGGACGACCTCACAAGAGACTTTCTGGAAGAAACTGGGAGACCCCAAGTACTTGGAAAAGCACGATAATTCAAATGAGGAGGATGGAAATGATCATTTAATCTGCGAGAAGAAGGTATGTATTTTTCGCACTCAATATCAGTAACTAAAATTTATTCTCGTGAAATAATTCTTCATTGCAGGAATCCAAGAAGTGCACGTGGAAGAGACCTAAGCCGGAGTCGACTCTGTTCCGTTGTCCCATCGAGACATGCTCTAAAGAGTACCTCTATGAGAAGAATCTCGAGAAGCACATGGAAGTGGGGGTACACGAGATGAGACCCGAGAAGATGAACGTCCAAGACTACACACTCCAACGATTCGCGGCCAATCTGGAATTGGTGGACACTCCCAAAGTGTGCCCTGTCATTGACGAAGCCACGCGGAGTCTCACTAACGACCCCATCAACAGTGAGAACGGAAGAATTCTACCCATGGGATGGGCCCTGCCTACGAGGAGACCATCGACTCCATTCCCCGCTACTGTGAAGGCATTCCTGAAGGAGATCTACGATGAGGGGGAGAGGTAATAGTCATTCAATCATTGTTTTTTTCAATTTTCTTTCAAGAATATGTATATATAAATGCTTTTTTTCTCTACAGGACTGGATCGAAAACTGACGCTAGAGAGGCAGAGAAACTGATGAGACAAGCCAAGGATGACAATGAAGACAACCTGTTTCAACCGAGTGATCTACTCACCTCACGCCAGATTGGTGGAGTCTACAAGGGATTCAAGAAGACCAAGCTCGACAAGAGAGACCGAACAAGGACGAACAGGGTTGATCCCGGTGGATCCAGAGCCAAGAGATCGGATGATCCCGAGCTGGATGAAGTCAACGCACTTTTCGACACCGAAGGAGATCCCGAGTTGGAATGGGAGACCGAACCACTATTCTATGAGACAGAAGATTACCGGATTGCTATTAGAGAAGCTCATAATCAGCTGTTTGAAGGAGATGAATGCGATGAAGTTATAAGTTATAACACGAGGATGGTTGGGTGCTCCAAAAAATGACTTGTATTGTTTCACATAAATATTATTCTTGTAATCGCTGTCTGTTTCCAACAATCTTTCACTTTCACATTGTTATTTTTTATGTCACTTCAGTAGATAAATAGTATTTATATTCTGAACTTCTGAATTTTGAGACCCAACGAAGACGAAATGAGGAAATAAGAGGCAGCGACTTTCCGACTGTTTTTGAACGGACGAGTGGAATACTGCGTATACAAATGCATCTCCCCCCAGTTTGTATGCTTATTTATATTATGATTCAACACACTAAAATACGCAAGGAATACCAAAAAAAGGACATTTATCGAGCTGTCGCTGTCGCTCGAAATTCTCGTCATGGAACTCATTACTCAGAATAAATCTGAAAATCCAGATCCAGTTTTCTCCACTTCACCTGATTTTTGGGTCGAAGTCGAAATCTGAAAATCTCTGATAAGAACGTGTTCATGTACATGTTAGTTCTTAAATCTTTTTTTTTTAGGATTTTTTGGTATATTTTCACGCGTAGAATCCGAATATCAAAATAAGAGATCATGAAACGGCGAACTGAGAAAGATACGCTTGATAAACGGTAGAAATCTGCGATTTTTCGGTTTCGATCGAATAAATGACAAATTAGTAAGGAATTCCGGATCTTTTATTCTGTTGCAGTCGATGCAGAATTACACGAGCTACAAAACGTATATAGTGTCTTCTTCCCGTTTGGCCAAAAATGTTCAACTTGGACCGAAAATTTGAAAATCCATGTCCAAAAAGTGATTTTCTAAACGATCAGAAATCTATCAGAACGATTATTTCAGAGCCTCAGGACATCCCCATAATAATGCAAAAGAATAATAAGATCGATCTTGATCGGTTGAGAAAATATTATTTTTTGACCATTTTCCCGTCAAAATCATGTTTCACCCTGCTTAGAGGCGGCAATCACTAATAAGTGACGGTTTGTCAAATATGAGGCCAAGACCCTCCTTGCACCCGCGTATGGGCTTGTGGTTCTCATTGCTAGCGCACCGCTTCCGGGCAGGGTCCAAAATGCTCTCATAGTACCGATCCGTCGTCTTAAGGTGGTATACAATATACCTTTTTTATTTGATAAATTTGGAGAGCAAGCATCCTACTTCATATCGTTTAAATATGAAAATAAATAAAAAATACCGGTTTGACGAAAATCATTTAAAACGAAGGTCAACTCTTTGAAAGTCAGTTCATTATTGGCATAACTACCAGGTATTCGTGCAAATTTGAATATCAAGCACATATGTCAATGTTTCAACATTTACTGATTCAGTTTATGGTGGAATAATAAGACTTTGCGCGATCTTGAGAAAAAGTTTTCTTCGACCATCACGAGTTATGAATTTCGCGACACTTACTTTCTCAAACGCAGCATTAACGCAGGCTCTTAATAGTATTAGTATGTAGTCCCGTGACTACTGCATCGAATCCATGTGATATGGGGCTCTGGCATTCCTGTGGTCACTCTCATTTATTCACTCAAAATTGCGATTTACAAAATGTGCACATTTAAAAAAATGTGCAAACTCCCACTTGTTAGTGCTCTATATGTTCGTCTATCATCCCATGTTTCTCACAATAAATTAAGAACATAATGAGTACTAACAAGTGGGAGTTTGTACATTTTTTAAATCTGCAAATTTTGTAAATCGCATTTTTGAGTGAATAAATTAGAGTGACCACGGGATTGGCAGAGCCCCATATCACATGGATTCGATGCATTTGTCACGGGACAACAAACGTATACTAGTCAGAGCCTGCGTTATCACTGCGCTTGTAAAAATAAGTGCCTCGAAATTCGTAAATCGTGAAGGTCAAAAAAATTTTTTCTCAAAATCGGGCAAAGTCTTATTATTCCACCATAAACTGAAACAGTAAATGTTGAAACATTGACATATGTGCTTGATATTCCAATTTGCACGAATATCTGGTAGTTATGCCAATAATGAACTGACTTTCAAAGATTTGACTTTCGTTTTAAATGATTTTTGTCAAACCGGTATTTTTTATTTCTTTTCATATTTAAACTATATGAAGTAGGATACTTGCTCTCCAAATTTATCAAATAAAAAAGGTATATTGTATACCACCTTAAAGCTGAAAAGTTGAAAAATTCAAAATTATTTTCGAAAAATGAGAAATTTCTCAAACAGTTTCAATGCGAACGGGATGAAACTTGGCAGGTGTGATGGCATGAATATTGTGTAATTTATGAGATATCACTCGATTGAAACGATAGCGAAAGAGCAAAGTTGGTTGGGTTACGGTTTTTTTTTGAAACTTCCGTCCTTTAGCGGAGAATAATTTAGAACACTAAACGCGTGGCGCCTGATCTACACTAGTCGAGTACTACCACCACACACATTTTGGGAGTAATCCATTTTTTCACTTTGCCAAGCATATGTTCATTGGGTCAGATAGTCACTCTTATATGGTTTCAACCTTTAAATTCAGCAAATTGTCACCTTCTGCTGCGATTCGAACTGGTGTGAAGCAAACAATAACCACACAAATTATCGTGATGGTTCCGATCATTGAGGTCTGGCGGTGTTCACTGGGACCACCACTTTTCACGGGGTCGTTTAGGTTTGTGTGTTCAGCCGTGTTCCCGAATTGCCTCTCTTCTTCCCATTCGCTGTCTAGTAGCTGAAACTGGCGAGAGAGTGCGTTGAATGAAGAGAGATCATTCTGACAATCCTTGCAGTGTGTTCAGACCGGGGTCAGGGTTCTCGAAAAGGGGGGTTCAAACTATCGTGGAGTGATCAAGCCAGATAGATAGGACTATAGGTTTTTTTATCAACAGGAATCGGCATGTTTTATCGAGAATATCCGTTGAGCCTTGTCCCCGCTTTATCTTTGCTTCTTGTCCTTACAGATCAATAATTCGAACGTTGTGACCAGCATTGTATGAGCAAATAGTCATTCCTACAGCATTCTTGCAATGAATTCCACTCATTGCTGGAAATCTTACAATAGTAGCTGTTATTGATACGCATGAATTGTCGTGGCAATATATTTCAAGAAGGCCGGGGTCAGATCCAAGAAATGAGAAACCCGTTTTAATCAGCGGTCACTGCCAACATCGATTACGACAATCAATTTTTATTCGGTCTAATGATCAATGCATGTACAATATAAAAGGCAATCGTGGTTCCGTGATCGGATTGGGATATAGTGAAGAACTCCTTCGCTCCTCAACACTCATGGCTGAGCCCAGGAATAAGTGTGGGGTTAAGGCTAGTCGACTATACGTCGTCAGCCTTAGGCTCAATAGGACGTTGGCTGTGGGCACCACGGCTCATCTCCGTGGCCCGTTTTGCCACAGTTCCTGCACCGGATACTGTTATGTCTTGAGGGAATGTAGCCTGGGGTTGTGACGACAGGCTTCTTCACCGGTCGAATGGCGCTCGTCGTGTTTCTGCCTAGAGCGATTATGCCGAACGGAGTCAGCCGGAACTTATCGGGGAAACTGAAATGCGTGTTGCTGAACATGCGCTTGCTGAGTGGGAAAAACCTTTTTTAAGTGAGGACGAGTGGGAATTCTCTGAGCAAGCCGATCACCATGCGTCTTTTCGAACGTACTATAAAACGTACTAACGTAGTCGGTATCGATTCAAAAAAGTATTAAAGTTCACCTCTCGCAGAAGTGGCGCGTATCACGAAATCCCTGCTCGACGACTTCCCTTGCTCCTCGCTCGTCGTTTTGCGGATCGATCGTGCTTCGGGTCTGCAATTCGTCATAGCATTTGTGGAAATCTAGAGAGGTAGAGAAGGAGAGAGGAACGAGACGTACGAATCGATCTGGGCGATTGTAATGCACCAGCCATTCGATGTGCTCCACCAAAGAGTTCTGAAATGGATGTTTCTGAAACATGCGAGTGAAAAGATAGACATCAAGAATTTCTCACGAATTCCTCTTTGCCGGCCGGCAGCTCAGTAGGGCGAGCAAACGGCCACGCATCCGGTTGCTTTTCTCCTGCAGCGTTATCGACGATATTCTGTTGATGATTTTCCATTTCTAAAGTGTCTTTTTCATCAACAACAAAAACGGCCACAAAATCGAGGAAAAATAGATATATTGCGAATGGTGAGTAGTGCATGTTGAAATGTGGAAGAGCAAACATGTGCTCACTGATAAGACGAGCGGAAAATGTGAGAGAAAGATATTTGAAGCGAACCGGAGGTATGGAGTGATGATGTATTCACATGCCTTTATAGTGATCACTTCGCCCTCATTTCTTCATATTCGCCGGAAGAAGTGACACATTGGAATGGAATCGACAGGCCGAAAGATAAGAAACCTAGGAATGTGTTTCATAATGCTACTCGCTCGTCCGGCTGTAATACCATAGTGATAATAGCATCTAAAAACGTTATCATAAAAGAGACTCGCAACTTACGAATGTTTCCGTCCACAGCAGTATCCAGACAGCAATGGAAACAGTGGAATAGGATCGGATAGAAAATCCACCAACACATCACTGACGGTAATGAGGATCAGAAACATGTTGAACGGTTAACAAAAGTGAAGATTGATAGAAACCTGGATGAGGATGAGATAGTTGCGGAAAGTCTGATAAGGCAAACCAGCGATCACATTGAGAGAAAACGAGAATCCGAATATTATTTTCTTGACATTAAACTTAGTTCCTGATTTCGAAGCATGATGAAAACTGCCGGCTCCATTGTATCTATCGAGACACAGTTAAAAAGTCGTCATAGTTAGATTTTCTCCAGTCTTATTGGCGTTTATAAATTTGTATCATATATCGCTTTGTGTTTGCATGTTGTATCATAATTTAGGTTTTGTCACACTGAATTTTATAAGTTATGTGTGAGTATTGTGTCTACCAGGTTATGAGATTTACTTCAATATTCGCTACGTTGTTATTTACCATCATGACGAATCTTCTAAGGGATTGATTATATATCAAGGATTCACAAGCAATTAATGAGGCTTTCAACCTATCCGTACATTAGGAGCAATAAACCAGGAACACAAAAATGGGGATGGGATCTTATCTTACTACTTAAAGAAAATTGAATCGCTATCGACATCACGCACCTCTGATGAGAATAATGGGCGAGAAACATGAGAGTTTGGAACGAATCTCTGCGAGTATTCGAGTCTCTCCGACAAGGGATGCTCAACAGTGTACTTGACGAGCAGCGTCTGGCTCGTTCCCTGCAATTATTCATAAACTCCGTTCAAAAATTTAAATTTAAATATTACATAAAATGGTCGATACCTTCTCTAGTTTCACAGTCCACTCCAGATTATGCGAGGGAAGAATTCTTGCTCCTTCTTTGGGCCGCTGATCCGCATTCAGTATTTGTTCATCGATCACTTTCTCCAATATCTATGGGGATACCATCGTAACCTGCAAATCGACTACCGTAATCATGTTCTGCGTGTCAGGTTCATACCTTGATCTTCTCGTCGGTCGATCTCGGGATTTGCTCTCTGATCGTGAGAAGGACAGCGTCGCCCCGAGTGTTTCTCACTACGATTTTCTGCTCGCTCACAGTAGATGACCACTTGTTGATTGTGCCGGTCTAAAGTAGGCAAGGTTGATGTGAGTTAATCGACAATTACCGTACCTGCTCGTGGTACTTGTGCGACGGCTTGTACTCGATCTTGACTGTGGATCAATGCCCAGTGAGGCGGTGAATCTCTCACCAGGGGAAACTGCCTGTGAAAATCGTGATTAGTTCCCCTCGAGTCATGGCGATCACGCAGCTTCTGAATTCTAAATAGACCGAAAAGGCAGAATCCAAACTAATGATTTTGACAAGTGTCCGGTCTCACTTTGATAGATGTCTTCGCTACGAATGCCCCATCCAGATATACAGAGGCGGCCAGGAGGGAAAGACAAGACGAATTGAAAGCCGTTGCGGTGAGGAAAGCAGCAGCACTCTTCGATGGAACCTGGAAGAATCGTTGCGTTCTTCACTCGAATCAATCGTAGCTCACCGCTTCATGGACGAGCTGAGGCGTGAGAACGACGATGCCGATTGTGACCTGAGCAGAGGAAGATATCAGTTTAGCAAGCCAATTATCTAGCCATGTAGTATGTTCATAGTGTAGATAAGAATATCATCATAAATGTCTATGTGTGAAGTCTAGCCAAAAATGATTATCAATTAATAATAAACCTTATGCAACGCTCCATCTGCAGGAATTGAGCAGGGACGAGTGACAGAGAACTCATTGGAAAGTGTCTGCTCGTTCACTTCTGCTTCCTGAAAGAATTTCAGTTTATGAACAAATCATTTGAGAAGCGTAGGATTCATCAAAACATTCATTGAACGATCTCAAATAGACAGTGGGAAAGTTGTCTTTCATAATAATCATGATAACAGTTGAGAAAAAAACAATGGGTGCAACAGGCTCGGCAGCAGGTGCTCCGAACCTTAAAATACGTCAGAATACAATCATACGACTTTGTCTCTCTCTCAAATATGCTTCCAACTATTTTACTGGAATTGTTGAGATCGCCTTTCACTGCAATCGTAGCTTACTGACACGGTAGGTGAGGAGGTCGCCGCTAAAAAACCGAAGAGTCCACTCGAGGTGGGGCTAGCCGCTCCAAATAATGGGCCGCCTTTGCTTCTGAAGATCGATGCGTTCCTGTTTTGGATGAAGGAGACATCCAGTGTTCCCAGTTCGGGTAGAGCTCTGCCCAAGCAGGGTCGCGCTGTTGAGAGCATCAGTTGCGCACCTGGAGATGATTAAATGACATTCCATACTTTCTTGCAAATTGATTTCAGTAAGGGGCCACATGAGAACAAGTAATTTGCCCGACAAGCAACATAGGCATAATAAATCATTCTCCATAGATAATCATTACACTCACCCTCCCATTCCTCTCCGGTGGACTGGGTTACGTTTGCGAAGTAGGACAAGGATTGTGCAGACCGAGCTCCTCGTCCCAAAATACGGAGACGATGAGACCGTTAACTTCCATCGTGAACTCGTGGTGGTGAAGGTATGCACTGGAAATATTCCTTATCTATGAGTATTAAATTCGAATCTTGCGCATTCTCCGGACAATAAATCACAATATACACATGCACTCACATCTCATAGTACAGGAACCAGCATGGCCCGTAGATCATTAGTTCATCCAACCCAGTCATAGTTGCGGCTACCGCTTGACGCTGAACAAACTTAGGTTGTTAATTTGATTTTGACAAAAAACATTGTTCAGTCTTTCAAGTAAATGATTTAAGTGTGTGGTAGCCCTGCAATTTAATCTTCCTAGGAATGGAGTGAAAAATAAAAACTAGTGATTCCGTTTCGGATAATGCCTCTCTCGGCATCTGTGCTCTCCCTCTCCTGTCAAAAGAGAACGTGTGGAGAGGATAAGAGACGTTCAACGGTTTAGTGAAGCTTTCGAGAGGGGTCGACGGAAGACTTTTTTGCAACCTATGCCAATAAGTTGAGGGTGAAGTCCCCATATCTAGAGCTGATAGCTGGCCCTATATGAGAGGTTGAGGTGCACTTTCAGAAAAATGCCAGACATGTCCCAAAAAAAAACACTTTCCGAAAAATGCCAGACATGTCCCCGATATTTCATCCCAGAAAAAAATACGTTGTTATAGATGTTTCTAGCGTATTTTTCGATAAAAATAACGAAAAACATAGTTTGGAAGCGTAAGGACATCGATAAATGGTCGAAAAATGCAAATTTCGTCATTTTTCGGTCACCCTGAAAAATTATTTTCGCCATGTTCATTATTTTTTTTATTGCATATTCGGATTCTCCGTGCAAAAATGCATATTGTCTCGAAATTTCTGCGATTTTCATCTGTGCGCTCGGAATCCGCAGCTTTCCGCCCAAAGCACTCTCGGTGGCTGACGAGAGAACGATGTTGCTAGAAACATCTATAACAACGTATTTTTTTCTGGGATGAAATTTCGGACCTTTTTTGGGACATGTCTGGCATTTTTCGGAAAGTGCATCCCAACCTCTCATATTGTGCCAGCTATCAGCACTATGTATGGGGACTTCAACCTGAACTTATTGGCATAGGTTACAAAAAATCGATCCGTGGTGTAGGTGCAGAATATCGTGAAACGTCTCATTAGACATTACTCGATACGGTATCACTACTCACCGCTGCTTCTGTCTCTCCCACTCGAGGGTCCTGACGAAGCGTGAAAGGGCGAGCGCTCATCACAGTCAGATATGTGGGGAAGGTGTCGAATGAATGATCGAAACCGTCGGCTTCGTACACTTGCGTGTACGCGGGGTATCCTGCGATGGTAGTGGCACAATTCGAGATGAAAGAACAACAATGAGAGAATCGCTCTAATTTCAAAGATCTTATATGATAGTAATGGTCTCATCATTTTTTTTTTAGAAACGAACGGGTATAGTTGCCGTTGATGATGTAGAGCACTAGAGGACCCGCAGCCAACTGTGCATTCGAATTCACCATTCTCAACTTTGCTGCTTTCTGAAAATTGAAAGAAATTATAAGATAGGAACGGCATTCTCGCCCTTGCAAGACTACCACTTTAGAATCTCAATAAACAGCTGGAGATGAGCGCTTGACCTGATTAGGATTCAGACCTAATTGGGATTTAGAGGATAATTTAAGACTAACTTAATCTTTTTGATGTATTAGCGCGTCGGGCTAGATAGTAGAAAATTTTGCTTGGCGAGACAGGATAAAATTTTGTTTTTAATAACCTTCTAATCTTCGCTCGTTTTAGTTGAATAAATATTGCTAGTCATTATATCATATATATTTTTTAAAATATTTTTTTTAAAAACATTAAAATTACAATGTTCACCGTACGTTGACTACCAGATACGACTTCTTCTTTTTCGCCGCATCGATTCCCGCTGCGATATCCGGTACACTAGAGATAATTATAGTTGTTTTCTGCACATTTCCTTTAAATTACCTGACGAAGCGCCCGGGCAACTCGATGAGCAGATTCGATGCGAACTTCTTTGACTCCGCGGTTATGGAAGCGTAGATGGCGCAAGTCTCCGCGCACAGACCATCGATCACCAACTCAAATTGTTTCATAAAAATAAAAATACATAGATTGAATTATATATTATAAAGTTGTCTTCATAATAGCGGTCATAGTAGTTGAATGGCATTGTAATCTACTAGCCTCAGCTGGTTTTCAGTATTTGATAACCGGAGATGGACAGACTAGCCTAAAACCATAGTATCCACCGAGAAAGTAACAACTCTAAAAAAATATTCGAAACACCGAAAGCTAAATTTCCTAAGCATTGATTTTATTGGAATATGACTAACGGTAGATTGGCCCTTGAAGTCAAACTCATCATAGACTCTGCTGTTGATGAAATCGACGCATTGTCTTTCGAAGACTTCTGGTGGGTTTGTAGTGGGTGTGAGGCATTGTTCGACCAGGTTCTCAGGGAATGATCGTTTATGGAATATTAGAGGTTTTCCATATTTTGTCTACATTCTCACGATGAAAACTCGGAAATACCTGTATTGATTCAAAATAGTTATGGTATCAAATGGTTATGGGAGGTTTTGCAAAACATCACCTGCGGGTGGGAGTCGAACCTGCCTGCCTGCCTGCGTCGGCATGCCAGTCAGACACCATGCCCATTTACAAAAAAGGTCAACATATATTTCATATTTTACAATAACATATGGCATTTAGACTTTATTATTGGCAACTTTATTGAAACAAGATTTGATCATAAGTAAGAGGAAAAACGTACCTGCCAAGCAGATCACAATGAAGAGAGAGCAAATGCCACGTACGATCATTTTCAATAGTGGAAGACACCGGTATCAAGGCGTATTTGTAGGTGAAGATATGAGCAAAGGATCAACGATATGATAACGCGACTGCTCACCATGACGCCGCCTGGTGTATCACTGGAGAAAGAGATAACGTGAGAAATACTGAGAATTTAGTCGCACGATTATGGTTTCCCGGTGCGTCCTTGGGACTGCGATTGCACGTTTAGCCGAACAGTATCATAAAGCTCTTCTCGCAACGTAGCCGCAAGAATATCAATGTATGACCTTATTGATCGAGAGATAATGGGGACAAAGCTAACACTAACACACAAGAGAAGAAATTATCAGAGACTACGAAAAAGAACATGACTGTGTCGGCCTCCTGAAGAGAACATGTGATCTACGTTTAGTGTTAGATATTGAAAATGTAAGATTCAAAAGCTTTCACGTAACTCGCCCGCATAATATAGCTCGTATCAAAGCGGCATAACTTTGATAAAAAAAGGTCACTTGACTGTCAATTTTCGGGAGGAAGATACTAACTTTTTTAGTTTATTGATTTTGTCAAACAAAGTTTGTTTTGATTAGCAATTGAAGAGCGTCATAAGTAATGAAATAGTCTTTGACTTCATCTTCATTCCTCATTTGTGTGAAAAGTCGAACAATGTGATTGTTTTTATACGCATAGTCACCCGAAAAAAATAACCGAAAACTCGAATCTGTCCAATTCCGCTCATATGAAAGAGTGAATGGCGTTGAACTAAAAATAAACAAAAAGTTTCTACGAACTTATAGGACAACCTATTAGATCACATCTTTTCTTCAGGAGGCCGACACCTATTAGTCATGTATTTTCTTCGAAGTCTCTGATCATTTCTTCACGATTTTCTCTTGTATTTTAGTAGGCATTGTGATTCTAACTTTTCATAGCCCAAATTCGCTCATTTCGTGATTATATTGTTACGATAAACTCATTCTGTGCGATGACGGTCATAGGACTCACAATTTCGGTAGGTGCAACTGCTACAAGTAAACCAGATTCAACTAAGAGTACTTCTACTATCACTTCCGATAGCTTCTCTCCTAACCTCCTCATATGCTGCGATTATTTCCATGAATTGATTGTTTGCTCAAGCACTCGTGTCACCGTCGTTTATCATGTTCATGTGAATAAAGAACACATCACGATTTTATTTGAATCGAGAGAGAGGGAGAGAGTGAGGGAATTGAATCCGATAATTTTTTGTTCTCTTGGATTACGAACAAGAGACGCATTTCGAAATAGCACACGAGTGCTGCGTAATGCGAGTATGGTCTCCAATAACAGAACAATGTGAAATGAGTCTCTTCTCTCTTATCAAAATCGAAGGATCCTTTTTCACTCTCAAATCATAATATGTGCTAGGTGCGCACAGGATATGATGATTTGATGGTCCCATTGTTTCAGATAGACTTGATAAAAAATGTTCATGATCTGTGTTCACGATAAGATGTATGATCTTTTGATCATGTACCTAGCACCTACAGATAAAAACCGATCTTCTCGAAAGTAGGATTATTCGATTCAGCATGGAATTCTGTATCTACGGTTTGCCGGTAGAAGCTTGAATTTGTCTTTGAGTGCTTGAATTACAGAAATAGTGCAAAACTGCCAGAGGGCATAAAATTTCTCGACTTCAACGGCCGATATCTATGGTTCGCAGAGGGAATTTCACAATTCTGAAAACACTTTGTAGTCTAAATCGCATTCGCTCTATCCAATGAGCTATAGCACGCCTTTCTACGACTGCTCCGCCTGACTATGAAAATATCGGAACGCCAAAAAGTGGACAAAATAGTTAGACAGCCGGATATACTTCCGGTTGTCCTAGAGACTTGAAATTTGGAATTTAGCACCCTCTACACTTCCATCGAGGATCCCCAAAAGCTGGATACTTGAATTTGAGCTATACCGAAATTCGTACCTAGGGCATATCAGGATACTCTCTGCCCGTTTGATTTTCCCAAGCCTGAGCCAAAATATCCCCGGCGCTACGCGTCGGGGCTTAAAGATAGATAAGAAAGAGGAGAGTTGACTCTCGCAGCCCTTCGCAAGCGCCCGTTTATCTTCTCGTTCTCTCTTTGTTGGCTCGTGCCATTGTGGCACCATTTTCTCACAAGCGTTATGATAATAACGGAGCTTACGTTACGGCGATGAGGGAGTAGTGATGTCCTTTTTCCCATTTATTTGCAGATGCTTTAAGATGATTCACTTTCATGATTTTGCTGCTTCATGCGTCGACCATTCGAATTAAATCTCTCACATTTATTCCAGTGTCGCTTCATTGTACGTTATTTATTACAAACAATCACACCTATTTTCAGATTTATGACGGCTGAGACGACTAATAAAGGAAACGGAAGCGGCCCAGCTTTCGGCCTTGTAATAATTTTCTTAATTAAACAATCAAATGGTGAAATAATATTGACGGAGTTGCCTACTCGTGCACTGTCCTGGCTTTTCTCATGCAGATTTGGGTGTGTAGCGTCTTCTTTATTTACGGTGAGAAGTTAGAGAGTTTGAACATCAAAGTTATGGCTCAAGCTCGACCTGATCATTCGCAAGTCGTGATCATCTCTTCAAACGCCAATAAATCAAAATCTTCAAGATTTTTGGTGGATGCTGATTGCACTAATTCCCTCGATCATCTGCCATCTATTATTCGCCTGTGCATCGCGTAACAACCGAAGTTTTCGGCTATCCTTCTTCACATTCTTCGAAGTACGGTTCATTTTTCTTTGCTTCCTTGGAAATCTCGAATACAAAAAATAATTGAGGGTTTCTGTGTCCTACTCTATGCCGCTTTGTTCATTATGATGATTGTGGACAATGGTAAACCTCGATCGAGTCCGTTTTGGTGGGTTGTTTCAGGATGACTGCTTAAATGGGAGATCTTTAGGGTTTATTACAAATCCGATACTGGCTCCCTTGCCGGCAATATCAGTGATCAAAGTAGGTTTCCTTCTCTGGGTTATTTTTCGCAACTTTGTATTCAGATGCTCAGTTTGTCATACGCTGTTTGATGGCACAGTCAGTCATTTTCGGAATATTCCAAGGCAAGCATTATCATTTGCCTTTAAATAGCTAACTCGGCATTGGAACCCATACTACTGTACACCTTCATCAGCGCCACTGCTCGTCCTTTTCAGTATACACAACTTGTGTGCTCGTCGCCTATGGAAACTCCTTTCCCCGAGCGAATTCCGGCAGCGCATAAAAATTTTCTTTCCGTTTCCTTCACTCGTTCATAAGACCAAAATATGATTTATCGACCTGACAAATTACACGTAGTATTTTGTGTGTCGCTCATGTTAAAATTATAGCCTGTTCAGGGCATAATAAACACAGTCGTTCTGTCGCATTTGTGATAATCTTTGCGAAATATGAGAAAACACATCGTCTTTATTTATGAAATACCGATTGACTGCATCCGCGCCATGTTACGAAGAAGGCTCTCCATTCGAAAAACAAATAGACGTTGACTTAGAATTCGAAAAAAAATGTCAGAAAAAAGCCTTTTCTAGAAGCAATCGTTTCAGGTAAGTCACATCTTGTACGTAAACCATCGAAACCCTGATCAGTATGATCGTGATCGCTTTTAATCAGTATTCAGTCAACGCCAATGTCTCACCCTCTTTCATTCTATCGTGAAGCTCCATGAATCAGACTCACTAGTAGTAGGCGACTATGTAGTAGTAGGCGTAGTAGGCGATTCTAATGTTCATAAAATTTCGATTGGTACTTCTTCCGAGGCTCTCCGATGATTTTGAAGTGAATTATGAGCTAAAACGTGAAGATTTCGTAATGATGACAAATTCAATAATTTTGAAATCTGAGCACGGAAGGTCGTTTGGCACTTCTCCCGAGCCTCTCCCATGATTTCGAAGTGAGTTATGAGCGAAAACGTGAAGATTTCGTAATAATGACGAAATCGAAAATTGCGAAATATTTGCTGTCGGTGAGAAGTGCAGGCTTTGCTGAGTCGAATGACACTTCTGCCAGTCTTCTAGGACGAGTTTGAGCTGAATTAGGCGCGAAAAACGACATATTTCGTAAGGATGACGAAACGTTGCATAGTGATGACGAAATTGGTATCGATTTTTCAAAGCTCTCCGAGAGGGTTTAACGTGCTCCAGAAGCAATTTGGATAGCGGGGTTACGTAGTCCAACCGAGCCGTCGGCCTTACCGTCTGCCCCACCTAGTGTAATCGTCGCGAGACGACTGTAAAATCACTTGACGTGGCCGCACCTTTAAATTTTTTTACGTTTCGAGAGGGTTCGAATGGTCAAGGACTGGTCCTCGGGCGATCCAAAAACGAAAGTGTTACAAGCATACATACAGATCCCGCGACGGACAGACAAACATTATGGTTTGGTAATCTTTAGTAATTCGAGTTTACAATATACAGTATCGACAATAAGTTTACGTCCGAAATTTCAATGTTCTGTAACTTTTGAACCAGATGAGATTTATTTTTCATATTTTGGCAGGTGGTACTGTACGTACTCTAGCATATGCTCACCAGGCTGGACCATGGTACGATTTCGTAATGTTGCATAGTGATGACGCAAACATGACATCGTTTTTCATGGTAGATTATTTGCTCGATAAACTTTTCATCAGCCTTCCTACTCGGTGTGATAATAGAAGGCCTCAATACCTTTTCGATGAAAATATGTACTCATGGGAGGATGACGTACAGTGGCTTTAGAATGTTTCAAACTAGGGTCCCGAAAAAATGGATTTTCGTTCATAGACATATCATGGGCTCTCATATCGAAATTCGGATTCGGCACACATGCATATATCCAGAAAACAATTAGTCAGGAAGTTCTGGGAGAGAAAAATATTCGACTAATGATGGGGGTATCATAGTTATTTTTTGAGTTGAAAATCGATTGACCTCGAATTGTGGTAAGGATCATTTCGAGCTTTTCAACGAGTCTCTAGCATGTCTATGAACAAAAATCCATTTTTTCGGGACCCTAGTTTGAAACATTCTAAAGCCACTGTACGTCATCCTCCCATGAGTACATATTTTCATCGAAAAGGTATTGAGGCCTTCTATTATCACACCGAGTAGGAAGGCTTAGGAAAAATGTATTGAGCAAATAATCTACCATGGAAAACGCTGTCATGTTTGCGTCATCACTATGCAACATTACGAAATCGTACCATGGTCCAGCCTGGTAAGCATATGCTAGAGTACGTACAGTACCACCTGCCAAAATATGAAAAATAAATCTCATCTGGTTCAAAAGTTACAGAACATTGAAATTTCGGACGTAAACTTATTGTCGATACTGTATCTAAATGATACAATTATAATTCAATAAGATACATCCAGTGAGTTCATCAACAGCCCCAGAAATCAGCAATAAAAAATAGTGTCATGTGAAATGGTTTCAAATTTTGGTTGGTAACACAAGCAAACTCTACGTTTTCAGCTGCGAAATCGGAAAAGTTAGCTGGAGATATTGGCAGCATTAAGAGTCGTCACTCTCCTATACTAGGTCAATGCCTTGACTAATGCCTCCATTTACATGGCCCATAATGATGAGGCTAATATGAGAACATACTTGATTTTGTTAAAAACAAAAAATATAATAATCGCAAAGGTGGAAGGAACGCCTAGAACGCGAAAATCTAACGCGGGTTCACTCTGTTTCTCTTTTTTTCTGAATCGGATTATGTTTTTCAGAATAGAAAATCGATTCGCTCCATCCTCAGAAATTCAAAGAAAAGTTGCTGCTGCTCTTATGATTTAAAAAAAAATGCAACTAAAGAAGGAGAGCTGACGCGTGGCATTGTCATCGGTCGGATCAGATCGGCACTTAAAACATGAAAGAGATTGTAAAAACAATAAATTTTTTTGTAAACTCGTGATCATGAAGTTGGAATCCAATGAAATCACACGTCCAAATATGATGATGAGTTCGGACCGCCAGCTGTTCAGTCGTTGTTCACTTAGCTATGCGATGATTCAACATTACTACATTGTTGTTGTCAGAACAGCTCACAGTGTCTCCAGAGTATAGCCTCGAGGTCAATCGTCTTCGCCTGTAACTACGTCAACTTTATTCCGCTCGGCGTGGCTTTTTTCCTAGAGAGAGATGGAGAGACGAAGTGAAACGACGAATGGGGAGTAACTGGTGGAGTCTTACACACGACGAATGGAAGAAAACTTACCCATGATCAGCGCACCCCGCGATAACTGATAAATTCTACTTCTGATTCTGATTCTGGCTTGCTACTTTTGGTTGCCAGAAGCTTGACTTTTCTTCTGACAATTTGAATATGCGATATAGTTATAATTATCTAGAGAGCAATACCTAAGCTAGAGGTTCGCTATTATCTCTATGCAGAAATCGAAAGCAAAATCTGCAGGCGCCTGTTTTCATTCGAATTCCATGTTTGTAATCGCCTTACTGTTATATTGCCAGCTTGGCTCAACAGTAATACTCTCGTTTTGTCGATATCACACCTCGCCTACACTCTGCTCAATCACATGGGATTTGGGATGGCTCGGAACTCCCTTCTCTTCCTCTTCATGGGTTTCGCTCTTCTCACTTCCGGGGTAGCATCGAGTGCCATTGAGTGCTGAATAGTCAAAACAATACCCATACCGTTCCAAAAACCCAATATCTTGTCACAAAGTCGGTATTGTGGTTGAGAAAGACAATGGAATTGTATTGTTCTGACATCCCTAGTGCTAAAAGCCAAAATCATCCCTCAAAGTATTGCATTAATAATTTTTGCAGTGACCACGAAATGCCGCAAATTCAGTATTAATTCTAAATTTAAATTCATTAATTATCTATTTCTGAATTCCGTGCCTCTTCTTTCAGACTCTGACGATGCCGACGTTGGCGGTGATGAAAGCGGACTCACCGAGACGAACATCCAGCTGGTGATGAGCCAGGTGCACCTGATGAAACACGATCCGTAGTGTGCAATGAATAAATAATTTAATTATTTGATTAATTAATACAACTATCAATTAATAGACCAACGTCACTCGACCTCGAGCTGTCAACGCTCTGCAGGCCACGGGAAACGATGTCGAAGCGGCGGTCGCGAGATTGATCGTGATCGCGTAGTCACAGCTTTATGTTTTAATGAAATTCACATTGTAATTAATGATTTTATATAATGGTTGTATCACAAAGATAGTCTAACGTGGTCGCACTTCCTCTTCTCCAATTCATCAAGCTTTCCTGCGAGGATAGCTCCACTTCGTTCCACGCCCGCTTCCTCTCCACTTTCATTCTGCCATGATATCTCTCGCTCTCTTCACCCGTTGATAGATATATCATGACAATTCTAAAAAAAAGTTAAAGCTGCTGCTGATTGCAATGCGCTTGAGCGTCGGGATAAGTTCGAATAACCAGGATAATCGAATAATAACAATCTCCTGAGATATCGATCATGCTCGTGTTGCATTATCAATCCAATTCTCTGGCGAGAATTGGGATGTTAGGTTTCTGAGAGAAACACTAAACCCTGCGTGAATTTGGGCCGCCTTTCATCTTATTCCTGTGTTCAATAAAAGCTACTGAATCACCTCCGATGTGCTGTTCCCCATGGACCATAATGCTTAACTCAATAAAAAAGAAGAAATAGTCTATGTTAGTCGCAATAAAAGTGATGGAATCACTGAATAATCAGGAACCAAATTCGAGCCTGTCGTTTCGAGCCTCCAGATAGACAATTAAGAATGATAAACTAAAACTTTAGCCTTTCAGTTGAAACTCACGTTATAATCTTTCAAAAAATTCAGAAGGAAAATGATCAATGCATAAGTGAAAGTAATATTTTTTTAAATCTAGTGATGTCAAATATGCAGAGTATGTTACAATTTTAACGATGTTTTACTCGTTGTTTAGTCTGTTGTATTATATGGTCTCCTGATTTACGCATGTGAGAAACGACAGGCTCGAATTTGGTTCCTGATTATTCAGTGATTCCATCACTTTTATTGCGACTAACATAGATGATTTCTTCTTTTTTTAATGAGTTAAGCATTATGGTCCATGGGGAACAGAACATCGGAGGTGATTCAGTAGTTTTTATTGAACACAAGAATAAGGTGAAAGGCGGCCCAAATTCACGCAGGGTTTAGTGTTTCTCTCAGAAACCCAACATCCCAATTCTCGCCAGAGAATTGTATTTCGTCACTTTTATTGATGCGCAGAAATTGAATTTTTTTTAAATTAATGAGCAAGGGGGCTCCGCCCCCTTGAATCCCCCCCCCCATGTGCCCTGCACCTTCTGTAAAACATATCTCTTTGTTCTCCATGCCATATTTCTGTTACCGTGGAGGCAAGTATCACGATACCCCACTCGACCGATTTTTACGTGATCAACGAAACCTGGTTCCAACCTGGTACCTATTTGAAACCATATCGTACTTTGTAAACAATAATAGATATTTTGCCGCTCTGGCGCACCTTTTCGACCACTTCTCATTTTCAGCCATTTTAGACTATTTTTAATACCTTTTGACCATAAAATTATAAATTTTTAACAAAAATCTGTATTTTTTTTTTTAGAAAAATCAGAAAATGTCCAAAGAGACACCCCAAAAAAGTGGCCGAAAGAAGTGGTCGAAATGGCCGAAAAGGTGCGCTACTAAATTGTCAGCATTTTAAACAAAAATTCTCAAATAAATGAAATTCCGAAAAGACCTACCTCCATTGACCAACGTAGACCTCACACAATTTGCAAAAATATTAAAAATATAAAATTTCCGCGGTGTTTTCATGTGGGATACACTGCCTAAAGAACCTATAGGCTCAAAGTATGTCAAACTACACAGTTCGCACAAAATGTGAACACTCTCTCAGTGGTCACTTTCGCACACCCTCCTCTCACTAACCTTGGTCGCACTTCTCTCTTCTCTCAATCAGATAAGAGGAGAGGGGATGTAGCTCAATTGGATAGAGCACTCGTCTTATTATGCCATACATACAAGTTCAAGACCCACGTATTGCACTACGCTTGGTCGCCATGTTTAGGGTTCATGGCTAAGTGGAAATATGCAAATCCACTGAACGTTCTCCCTTTGTTACTGGTAGAGTAAGATGGGAGATCCTAGTTCGAGTCCAGGCGTCTCCAAAACAGATTTTGCATTTTATAGTTTTTTAAATACAATAAATGTCTAAAGTGTATTGTATGAAATGTAAAGATAAAACAAATACTTTAGAATGTATCTTACTACAAAGAATAGTCGAAAAATAATAAATGGGATATGTGTAGACTGCAAATCGAGTAAATGTATGTTTGTTTCCAGCGAAACTAAGGTAGGTGGAAATATTGAAAAACCAAAGGTATCAACATCAGACAGAGAACTAATAGAAAAAACTTACTACGACCCCAAAACAGGTTTTTGTGGAATCAACGAGCTAGCTAGGAAAACTAAAAAATCTCAAAAAGTAGTCAAAGACTTTTTAAATGAGCAAGATGTGTACACTTTACACAAACCAGCTCGGAAAAATTACAAAACTCAAAGAGTATACGTTAACGATATTGATGAACAATGGCAATCTGACTTAGTGGAAATGATTCCATATGCTGAAGAAAATAATGATTTTAGATATCTACTCACAGTCATTGATTGTTTTAGTAAATACGCTTGGGTTATTCCTCTCAAGACTAAAACGGGGAAGGAGACTGCTGATGCATTGGAAAAGATTTTTAACGAGAGAAAACCTAAAAAGATGCAAACAGATAATGGAAAAGAGAATTACAATTCTCAAATGACTGCTCTATTCAAGAATTTAGAAATCAAACATTTTTCAACTTATTCAGATAAAAAAGCGTCAATTGTGGAAAGATTTAATAGAACTCTCAAAGAGAAAATGTGGAAAAAAAATAACAATCACAAATGGACAGACATCCTTTCCAATCTTGTTTCAGGTTACAATAATCATTATCACAGCAGCATTAAAATGACTCCAATTGATGCTTCCAATCCTGAGAATAAAAAACAGGTGTATGAAAATTTGTATCCCAAACAAAAAAAATCCCCGAAGACAAATTAGAATTATCCAATATAAAAAGTAAATTCAAAATCAATGACACAGTCAGAATAACAAAATATAAAGCTATTTTTGATAAGGGATATTTACCGAATTGGAGTACTGAACAATTCAAAATTGTGAAAGTCTTCGATACTTCTCCAGTTACCTATGAACTCAAAGATCTTGGTGATGAAGGAATACAAGGTAAATTTAATGAAGAAGAATTAACTCTTTTCAATAATACTAGCGAAGAATACAAAATCGAGAAGATTATCAAACGTAGGAAAAGAAATTAAATTTGTGAACTTTTTGTGAAATGGCTTGGATACCCCGACAAATTAAATTCCTGGGTTTGTGAGAATACTTTGACTGTCAAGAAATAAAAATATGAACTTATCAACTTATCAAAGTCAAACTTCAAACACTCATAAGGATATCTCTCCGAATTAAATTCAATGTAAATTTCTTCAAGTCCACAGTTATCAAATCTACTAGCATTCATAAAATTATTATCTCTTTCACATTGAAAAGCAACGACAACATATTTTACTTAATCATATTTTGTTCCAAGCTTCCATGTAAATTCTCGTTTGCCATTAGGAATATTATAACTTTCGAATTGTCTAGAAATGAAAGGCATCTGGAGGAGTTTATTACTTTCATGGATGTTCATTAATTTATTTTGCATCTCAAGATTAGGAATAATCTTCGGAATGATCCATTGAAGTTTATTTATAACCAGTTTAGCTTTATGCTTAGTTGGATCTGTAGAAACAATACTGTTCTTATTTTCAGGTGATCTGTAAAGCGATAATGTGTGTTTCCTTCCATAAACAATCTTGTTGTAACACTCTGCAAATCCGAAAAGATGACTCAATGGAATACAGAAAGTGATATCTCCTTTCCTATTTTTTGTGTATTTATTAATTTTGTAAGTTAGAATGTCTTTGCTTTCGAGAATCCATCCAAATGTATTTTGTTTATTCATATTACTAGAATATGTCAACAGTCCTTTTATTAAACTTGCTCTTCCCGGATCGATGATGCTCTCAACTTGATTCCCATCCATAAAATATGTCGCTCTATCAAAAAGGAACAATGGTGCATTGTTTGTCAGACTTACCTCATCCGTATCAATCAACGCAGAGTTGTCCAATTTGGTGAGTTTAGCCTCTAGATATATGTATGATTTATGTAGCAGAAGATATTGATCACAAGTCTCAATAACAAAATTAATTTCTCCATGTTGATTTAAATTTGATCCAGAAGATGGAAATATATTAACGAGATTTTCTTTCTGAATAGAAGTATCACTAACAACCGGATTATCTACAATAAGAATTCTGTCGACTGCTTCCATTGAGAAGATCTTTTTATTTACTTAGAAAAATTTTCTCTAATATAAAATGGTGTTAATATATTCTGCTGTATTTTTATTTACACTTTTTCAAATTTATGAAAACAAACCAATTATTTGAACAGAAAATTCACCAGTTCAATATTTTAGACTTCCCAAACTACCAAAATGTAATTATATGTTCAAAAACTTTACCGAAGTAGTAAAATTTGAGGTGTTCAAACCCAACGTAATAGAGTACATCTCTGAGGCTAAGTTGTGTAAGAAATTAATAAGTGAAGTGACAATGTATACAGATTTTTCAGGATATGAACACTTAGTAGAAAAAGAGATGAATGATAGACCCATTACACGTAATGAATGTAAAGAAATGATTGAGACTAAAAAATGTGATTATGGAGCTCTACAAAAGACAAAAGAAGGTACATGGTTTACAAATAACAAAATTGCAATAGATTATCCTAATAGAATCATAAGTTTATTCTCTCCTAAACGTTACTACAAAGAAAATTGTGTCATTATTGATACAAAGGTGTATGCTCATTTCAATCAATCACGACCAACAAATATATTAGCAGATTTGAAGGAGTGCAACTACCTGGATGGAGTTTGTGATATTAAAAAGAATGAAGTAATTATATGGGATGTAAATAAAGATCAAAAGTGTGATTATATTTCAATAGGAAAACTCGATGGGTTTTATAGTAATGGCCTTTGGATAAATAGCAAAAATCAAATTGCATTGAGTTTTACAGAAAATAGAACTATAAGTGATTGTAATCTAAATTTATTAGTAAGTGATGAAGGTTTTGCCGTAAAGCGTATAATATCCTCCAAATCTCATGTCCAACCTTCCAAAGCCAACTCGGTGATACCCACATTGAATAAGATGAGTAGAAACCCAGAAATGTATGAAAAAGAAATGAACGAATACTATGAGAGACAGACTAGCATACTAGCGTTTATATGATTAATGATGTGCTTCTTTTGGCAGATGTTTTTGAAAACTTTAGAGAGTTGAGTTTGAATATTTATGGACTTGATCCTTGCTGGTATTATACCAGTCCTGGTTTATCATGGGATGCTATGTTAAAATATACTAAAGTCAAACTGGACACCATCAATGATGTTGAGAAGTTTTTAATGATCGAAGATGGTATGAGAGGTGGAATTGTTAATGCTGTTAAAAGATATGTAAAAGCAAACAACAAATACATACATAATTTCAATCCAAAAGAATTATCAAACTTTCTAGTGTACCTAGACGCTAATAACCTATATGGTTGGGCAATGAAGCAAAACTTGCCCCATAGTAATTTTGTTTTCGAAAGTAAAAATGAAATTAGTAGACTGAATATTGCTCATAATACACATGCATTTATTAGGGGGTACATTACAAACATTAATAAACAAGGAAAAGGATGCATGTTAGAAGTCGATTTAGAATATCCTAAGGAAATTCACGATGCCCATAACGAGTTTCCATTGTGTCCTGAGATAAAAGAATTTGGCAAGAACGGAATTAAGAAGTTATGTAACACACTTCACGATAAAGAGAACTATGTGATTCATTACAAAAATCTTTTGCAAGCTTTAGATCTTGGACTAAAATTTAAAAAAAATCAAAAGAATTCTAAAATTCAATGAATCAAATTGGCTTGCAACCTATATTGATCAGAATACTGATCTGCGTAAAGAAGCTAAAAATGATTTTGAGAAAGATTTCTTCAAGTTAATGAACAATTCAGTTTTTGGAAAGACGATGGAGAATGTACGTAATAGAGTTGATGTAAAGTTGGTGTTTTCTGGTGAGCATGAACTTATGAACGGTGAGATTCATTACATTTCAAAAAATGATAGAATAAAAAAGTTAGCTAAAAAACCCAATTACAATAGAAATATAATAATAAATAGCGAATTGAACATGGTAGAAATGGCTAAGACTAACATAAAACTTGATAAACCAATATATGTAGGTTTTGCTATTCTTGAACTTAGTAAATGGTTAATGTATGATTTCCATTATAATGTTGTGAAAAGTAAATACGGAAATAATGTTCATTTGTGTAATCAAGATACTGATAGTTTAATTTATGAAATAATGACAAATGATCTTTACGAGGACATTGAAAAAGACACTTCTTTGAAAAATTATTTCGACTTCAGTGAATATCCAAAAGATCATCCTCTTTATTCAGAAGAGAATAAAAAAGTTGTTGGAAAGTTTAAAGATGAGCTAAATGGATTGATAATGAAAGAGATTGTAGCCTTAAAACCTAAGCAGTATGCTTATAATATTGCTGAAGAGACACGTGAATCTTTTATAGAACTGTATAAAAAAATAAGTCAAAAAGAAAAAGAGAATCCAGATCTTAAAAGCCTTTCTTCCACCGACCTTTTTTTTGCGATTTCTAACCCATATTAGGCAAGAACCACGCTTCCGATTGATTTTAACATAGTTTTCTAGTCTATTTCGACAAGCCGGATCGAATGGCGGGGGTTGGACAGCAGCCCGATGCCATCGAAGGTCGATTTGGTAACAAAAACATGTTTTTCGAATTCAGACGCCTGCACACAAGCGCATGATTGATGAAATTGGTTCATTCGAAGAAGCGAACCTTAGATGTGACCCAAAAGCTCAACCGCCAAGTCCCGTAAGGTAGGGTCAATTCCTAAGAGATGATGGAAAATAAGTCACGTGGTCAAATGGGCCTCAATATGATAAGCATGTTCAATTATTTATTTCATTCCTCTGAGAAATTATGTTCACGAAGAATATGAAAAAGCAATTTGAGTACCCGCAACGAATCTGGGAGTATAGAAATAGAGACACTGGAGCAATTTTTCAAAATGTGGCTGTCATCACATGAACCTGTCAGTTGTCTTGGTGATCGACCGGAAAAGAAAATATTTCATGAATCATATCATTACGAGCTTTTCGCAATAATATACGTATTCCGTATTCCTGTGAGGTACAAATAGCTCACACTGTGTGCATCTATTATTCCCAAGCTGTGACCACTTTGTGCCTTTTGACTCTGGTTTACCGTACATTGAAAACACAGAAACAGTAAAAGCACTGACAGAAAAAAACAATTAGTTATCACTAATTCACATATCACCGTAAATTTACTGCCACGAGCGACTTATTGCTCGTTACCTAATGGATGCATTCGGCGATACTCGCCACACTGGAGGCAATTGTGTTTGCACGATTCACGAATTCGGTTGATCGACTCACGAATCGTCAAGACGTCGTACGGCAGGATTCAAGACAGACGACCTGAAATCGACTCGCCTATTTTCACCTGGTATCTCGTATCTCTGATCGACGAGAGATCACGCAAAATGGGGAGATCCGATTGCCGATTTGGCATCTCTACCGTAGCCGTAGACATATACCACGTAACAGTGCCTGGTTTCAAGCGTGAACATTCTATGCCATAGCCACCTCATAGTGTTGCTCATGATTCCGTGAAGGGGCCATGATATCTTATCGTCCAGTGTATTACTCATGCAAGGGCCAGCAGCGTTATCATTAAGCCGTTGCAGCACCTTTTCGCGTATAAAACGCTTCTTCTGAGAGATTGCAGGACCCCGAGAAACTGCACAGAATTTGAGCGATCCCTATGATACAATTATGAAAACAGTTGAAAAAATATTCCTCTTCCTCGCTCTCACACTGACCCATTTATTGCACTGACGCTTATCTAAATAGTTCAGACGCTTCTGGTGTTTATTTGTCGGCATTAATGTGACTCTTAGCAAAAATATGCTGAGATCAATTGGTTATATTGTTCTCGATAAAATCATAGACACTTGAACGAGTCAGTGGCATGAGTCAGCCATAAGCAGATGTATACCCGCGCGTTCTCTCTCTTTCTCTCGCTCTCACTATCCTTTGCGTATACTGAACAAACACCGAGTGGTATTCCGTATCTCTCTCGCACTCTCCCCTTTTCTTTCCCTCTGTCACTTCTTAACTTTTCGCATTGCACGCTCACATCTTTCGGTCACAACTTTTGTTGTTGTTGTTGTTGGCAATAGCTATGAATGGAGGGCGAATCATAAGGTTCTTGCGAACGTGCTATCCAAAGTCTCAATCCGACTTCTGTTTACTATTTCTTCTGTTTACTAGCTGTTACGGTGACGTTGCGAAATAGTTACCATCCAATTAATTACCATTCGAATGCGCTATCGACCTTATGTGAGAATAGATTGTGAACGCTTCTTGATCAACCGATATACTTCAGTTCTTGCTCGGTGATGAGATTTACGCGATGAAGGTGTGGCCGGGTGACTCCTGGTCTATGTACTCAATTGATACGAGTGAGCTGATTTTATTTGGATTTATAGTTCGAATCTCGTGTTGTTGTCCGCTCGTTCGAAACAATATAGGGCCGACACATAATGTGTGTGTATGTGTGAATAGACATCGATTCGTGTTCCAAACAAGTCTATTTCAGAGACATTTGCAATAGAGGAGGTACCAGTGTTTCTACATGTGAGTTTCTTGCTAGATGTTTACGTATTTTTCACTGGAAATGCCGTACTTGTCTGTTAATTTACTCACAGGAGATCGATCCCTACGATCAATCAATCAATCAATTTATCATATCAGGCAATTAGGGTGCTCAGATGAGGATGAGTCGCTGGTAGTCATCACGGGTTGTATTCCCTACGAATTCATGGTTAAATACGGCACCGTATTCTCTCACAATGGAGTCGCGTTCAAGTGTACTGATACAGGAATGGCTGTCGGGACTAAAGGTGAGTCATGAACTGGCGCCATTTCTTTGTAGATATTTTCAGTTAAAATGGGTTTCTACTAGAACAGATAACATGACGTATGTTTTTTTTTCTCTCAGGACCGGACGGGTTCCACTGGAGAAATGTCACTGCAACAGGACCGAAGCCGAGATCCGGAAAATGTATATCGGTTGGCATTGTTGAAGGTGAGGAATATTAAACGAAAATATATTATGTATATTCATTTTGAAAAAAAAAATTGAAAATTGAAATAAATTATATAAAAGAACAAATTTGCAAAAAATGCAGGAAGCTCGGCGATTTACGTGGTGCTCATTGAGGATAACTATTCATTGCCCGAAAGGTCTTATCTGCGAGATAACATCCTGTACAGGTCAGAAATAAAAAATAAAATAAATAAATTAAAATGAATAAATAAATTTAAAAAAACACAAAAAGAGATACATATGAAGATCTTCGAAAAACAGGAAAATACTAAATCAATATCTATTACCGGTGTGATCTGGATCTAAACACAATGGAATGGACGCGAACTGAGATTATCGACGCAGCGGCGATAGTGAGTAATTTAAAAAAAAAATCGATTATGTTATATATAATTTTAAATCAATTTAACATATACAAAACGAAGATTCAATTACAGGAAAATCAAGGTTGGCGCTTTGATTACTGTCATATGCGCATCCTCGCAACCCGATCAAAGCTCCAAATTTTCTCGGTCTTTGATGATCAAAATCATGCAGTTAGTCAACTTTTAAAATCCTTTTTTTCGGGATTGTTGATCAAATCAGCCACAAATTTTTATTGCTCTTTCTCAGTGCATTTCCCGACATTGAACCTTATGAAATATCGACTGAAAATGTGTATATTATTCGAAATTGATCGATATTCAGTTAATCGACAGAGCTACACATCGTTGTTCAATTGTTGAGTATGACAACAATACATCCTTGAATCTATATGAAAAACAAGTTTGTGAGATATTTTTACTTCGGTTAATTTCTTTTAATAATTTTAAATTTTGAAGAAGAAATTGATCTTGAAAATGCACTTTCAGTCGTGGCCCAAAATACACTGTTTTCAATTATTAATGTTTTCGACGCTAAAAGATCATCGACGAATATCTACAGATACGAAGAAGATTTGAATGAGTGGGAGAAGGTACGATTTGTTGGCTCTGAAGATCTTGAATCGACTTAGATTAGAACGCTCCTTAATGAAGTTTTGAAACATATTTCAATCGATTACATTTTTTTAGATTAGCGAGTGGCCATCGCGTCCACACAATTTTAGGAGACTATCCACAAAAATGCTTGTGGAGGGATCACGAGTTTACGCGGTTGGAACAACCAGATGCAAGTATAGACGCACTGAGTGAGAAAAAACAATTATGTGCTATCGTTCGATCTCAGAGAGTTTGCCTTCTATGCTTTCTTACCTCCACTTTCGAAACTGTCTTCTGTGGAACAATTACATTATTTATATTGTCACTATCCAATTAAAAATATTATAGATCCGTCGCTTTTCGATTTGGCATTGACGGCAGTCCGGTCATGTTCTGCTCTGAAAGATCACTCATCATTGGTGCTACCTTGTCATCTTGCTTAAGTTCCTTCGTCCAAATTGAAACATACGTCTAGAGCACATGATCAACTCATATATTTATCATCGATGCAGAGCAGAAAAACTTTGTACTATTTCAGTCAACAAGTAATCAGAGTTTATTCTGGTGATCCCGTTGTTAGTCCTGTCGGAGGACTGCGATCTCTCAGGTAAGTCATTCATTAATTAAACGAATCGTTTTAGTGTGGACTGTTCTTTATTATACGGAAAGTAATGTTGAAATCCATACTGTTGTTCGAGATCCTTCAACGGGAAGTACCTTCGGGCCTGGAGAGATCCTACTGTAAATGAGCCTTGGTTGGTAGATGTGGTACCACATTGCGGTGCCTGCGAGAACTGGTACATAGAAGACCATCGCGACAAGGTTAGTCATTTGAGCTGCTGTTTATGTTTCTTATTATGTAAATATAGTGATCACACTTGACCTGCAGCGTTCTTTTTGTTCATTTTCAACAGCGATACAGCATCATGTCAACAAAGATGATTCCGTAACAGGACAATCTCAAAAAAATCCGGTATTTCGTTCAGGTTGTGCTGATTGCTAACACCCCCGAGGCACTGATCGACTGTCATCTGCTCTTTCTTAGCGCAAATCCGAATGGCAGTGTAGATGTATTTAATGATGCGTTTGAATGGGCGAAGTGGACACCGGTAGAGGTAAGTTGTTCACGAAACGGAATTTATGTCCCCATGGGCATGCCTTTGGGTATGATACCTCCAGTAACCAAAGATACTCGGATGAAATATCCTCATGTTTGAGAACGATGACGGCACGTGGTCGTTCCGAAGTGCTCACGGTCAGTGGCTGAGTGCCCATCGTGCGCATGGAGTCGTATGTACGACTCCCGATAATGATACGTTTTCCCACTTCACTCTCGAGTGGTGGCAATGATCGAAATCAGAAGTCGTGTTCTCAACATATTCAGCACTTTATTTAAAACGCGCTCTCTGTACTAGTGCAGTGGTCTTCTGCAGGGGGTGGCACAAGGATTCAAAATGGTCGTTTCGATCTCAAACTTGTTGTACTTAATGCCTATGGGTAGTGAGTGGTTCCACCACAATTCAAGATTCGAACTCCAACTTTTTGACCTACCGAATTCGAAAAATAAATGTCTGTATCAGGTCATGTGTTGTATACCATTCGAAAGGGCATGAAAAGTTATGTATAAATTAGAAATATCTTTTCATTTGCAGCATATGCGCCTGAGATAAGCCATAATAAGTGACTTTTCAATCAGTTTTCGGAACCGGAATCCATCCCTATGCCATTTGCACACAGCGAATAAATTAAAAATTTAGAGCTTGCTGTTGAATTTCGAGATTACCCAAGCCACCAAGGCGAGTACAGCATGCGACGAGGTGAGAAAAATAAAGGTAAAAATCTCATGTGTATTTGTCAGGTCAATGTCACTCGTTCATCGAATGATGAAAAAGAAATGAGAATACGATACAAGAATTGTTGGGTTCGCATTTCCGATTTCGAATGGTCTGATTTTTGCCACTCGACAGTGAGCATGTCCAACAGTATGGAATGGTATATCTGAAAAGCCTACGAATAGTACTAATTAAATATTACTGAAGAATTGTCGAAAAGCCGAAGATTCATAGCAACATTCATTGAAAAGGAAGATCAACAGCAAGATTTGCATATCAACAGCCGAAGATTTAAAAAAAGCAATTTGAGTACCCACAACGAATCTGGTAGTATAGAAATAGACACTGGATCAATTGTTCAAATTGTGGCTTTCATCACATGAAGTTGTATCGGTGATCGAGCGGAAAAGAAAATATTTCATGATTCATATCATTACGCGATTTCGCAATGAAATACGTACGTCTGAGAGGTACAAATATACCACACTGTGTGCATCGTTTGTCCCCGAGCTGTGCCCACTTCGTGCCTTTTTAACTCTTGTTCACCATAAATTGACAACATCCTGACAGAAAAAGCCGTTTAGGCATCACTAATTTGCATATCACCGTGAATCTACTACCAGGTATTGCTCGATGCCGGATAGATTTCCGCCGCGATACTCACCAGACTGGGGACAATTAAGTTTGATCGACTCAGGAACCATCAATACGTTGCATGGCAGGATTCAATACATGCGACTTATCTGCAACCGGCTCTCCTATTATCACATGGTATCTCGTATCGACGAGAGATCACGCAAAACGGGGAGAGCCTATGCCGATTTGGCATCTCTACAGTAGCCGTAGATGTCTTCCAGGTAACAATGTCTGATTTAATGCGTGAACATTCTATGCCATAGCCACCTCATAGTGTTGCTCATGATTTCGTGACGGGGTCACGCTATCGTATCGTTCAGTGTATTACTCATGCAAGGGAGAGAGATAATGCTGTCGATTTGAACTGTTCTGAGTCACCGCCCGAGGGATGCGAGGAGAAGGAGAAACGAGATAAGAGACAGATAGAGAGAGTAATAGAAAATATATATATATTTTTTTCTAATTGAATTTTCCCTGATTTCTCGCTGATATGGCGACCCCATCTTTATATCCAACAGAATTTTTGTTATACCATAAAAAGTAAAATATCCACACACACACACACACACACACACACACCCACATACCATGCCATTCCTAGGATCACTCTCATGAGCATGTACATCCTGACCGCTCTTGGCCTGATAAATGCCGACCTTAGTACTCGCATTTATCAGACACGACTAGCATCTGTGTGGTGGACACACTACAGAGCTGATCGCCGCCCGAGTGATGCGGGGAGAAGGAGAAACGAGATAAGAGAGAGGGTGAAAAGCGCGCTGAACATTTCTGAGTCACACGTGAGAGATGAGGGAAGAAGGAGAAACGGGAAAAGAAAGAGGGGAAAGCGTGCTGAACATTTCTTAGTCATACGTGAGAGATGGGGGACGAAGGGGATACGGGATAAGAGAGAAGGCCAAGGGGGAGGGGGAAGGAGAGAAGGAATAAGAGAGAGGAGGAAATCGAGCTGAACAGTTCTGAATCATCGGCCTACTGAACGAGTAGTGCGATTGTGTACGTGTCTGTGCTCAATTCCTGTTTCTGTGAATCGAGATCGCAAAATGAGGAGAATCATTTATCATCTGCAGCTATCTTTTAGAATCTAGTTATTGGGAGCTCTATACGTATACAAAAGCCAAGTTGGGGAAGTCAGTAGAGTTGATGGAAGAGACTACGCCCTGCTCTTCTGCATAGATGTACGCATCAACAAGAGTCAGACGGCCTCCTTAAGCAAAGAAAAAACATTATTACGCGATCAGGAAACAGGATCAGATACCTTCGATCTTGAGTCTTCCGATAACTCTCACATACTTTCCCACATTGGTGATGATCGATGAAGTCAGCACATCCATCATAAGAGTTCTGGTATCCTTTGACTTGCTACCATCAGTCACAGACACCATATTTCTATGCGGTCTGGTCATTATCATTCCGAATAGTTCTGAGAATAGGTGTCAGCTGATGGTTAAAATTCAAAATTTCATACCTACGAATGCACCAACATCGGCCTTGGTAATGTCAGAGAGCTTCATAGTCTGGTAGGAAGGTCCTTCACCTTGCTTCACAGTAGTGTTCTCATCAAACTCGAAATACGATGAGAAGTTAGTATTCAGGAACAGCTTCTTCGAGAACTTTTTAGCGTTCAATCCGTACAGAATGATCTTCTGAGAAAGATAAATGCATAATCACAAGACTTGTTTGGACTATTACCTTGTTAGTCTTCGCTAGAGGAATGAATAGCTCGGCAAGATGAGGCTTCACTTCGATAGACGAATTGTTGCCACGCACGTCTTCGATCGTCACAATGGACACAGTCTTGTTGAACATGTTCAGAGAAGGAGAACCTACCGTCTTTATAAAGATAGGTCCCAATACCCTAAACAATTTATTGAAAGTACCGCACATAAAAATGCAGCATACTAACCCGTTGCTGGTATTGTTGAGATCTTCAATCGAAGTGACTGGTGAAGGTCTAGCATGAGCCGTAATAGGAGAACCTGAATAAACCCGTAATAGGAAAGAACCAAATTATGGTCAACTGAAGGATTTCTGAGATAAGTTGATAGTCGAACCTTCAATAATGGTAACTGTTCCTGAACTTCTCAACTCCAAAAGAAGAGTATGCCCGAACATTTGTTCGAATAGCATGTTCTTAGTGGCTGTAGCTCCAGTGAGCTCGAGCACCTGAATTTTCAATGACAACACAATATGGAGAAAAGAAAATAGATAGACCTAAGTCGAAAGAAGATGCAAAAAAAAAACTAACAGAATTTCTCGAAAGTTGAGGAAGGAGTGGGAAGCCCATGAATGTAATCGGTATCTCTCTACCAGTTTTGTCCTGGCAGACCACGTACTGATTGTATTCTTCGGTAGTAATGATAGGTCGCGACAGTACAAGAATCACGGACCTGTAGGACAGTGTTTTGGGAATATATGATAGAGAGAAAAAGAGAGAGAGAGAGAGAGAGAAAAAAAAAACGTTGCTCACATATTATTTCCCGGCTGCAACTCCTCAGCATTCGACCAGCGAGCATAGGGGTCGACTTCTCTGATCCATTGAGCTGTCGGTGCTTCAGAAGCCCAGAGGAAGTCCGACATCTAAAAAATGAAACAAAATTCAGATTGTACAAGAGGAAGGACTAGAGGTGAGTACAGGAGAAGAACAAATGAAAGACGATTGGAAGGTCTGTTGAAAGTCAGTGTAACAAGAGAGAGGGGGGAGAAAGGGAAGTGTTGCTTGATATTTTTATCATATCGATTGATAGATGATATGCTCAGGTCTTTGGAATCAATAACAATTCAAGGAACGATAATCAGTTGATGCATGGAAGATATCAAGCCTTATTAGTGATATTGACAGTTGATCCCTTCGACAAGTAGAAGTTGTACACGATACTCTCCCCATTATGGTTCTTAGAACCAGTTGCTTCTGCATTAGGGAAGAGAAATTCGTCCAGAGGATTTGACTGCAAAGAGCAGAGTTCAATTATCTTCTTTTCCAATTTTTCTCCTTTCTCCCTGAAGAGAAAAGAGATCAGAGAGAGTGATACGAGTGTTTCTCAATAATTCACCTGTGCATAGGAGCGTCCACTGCTCGCAATTCTTTTTCCTCCGATTGGTCTCGCTTGTGAATGAGGATTGTAGTCGCTGCTTGCAGTGGGAATAGGAACCGTGTTGTCGCTTGCATACATTGCCGAGACTGATCGCTCCACTTGTTCAGAAATCAACCTAATCAACAACTCCGCCCAGTTCAATGGACAATCCTTCGATGAATGAAGAAATCGAGGTAGTTCCTTTCTAGAATTATTTCACAACTCATTAAACTTTGACCATTTCCTTTTACAGATGAGAGATAGCAATGAAGGAACAACAGAGAGAACGCCTATGGTCACTTCTCATGTCGAGACAATGAGCAATCTATCAGATGACACTCCATGTGTATGCCCATCCTGTCAACCATTCTTCTCTCGAGCACACAGAGTTAGTTGTCCATATTTACTAGTCATTTCTTAACTGGTTTTGTATGAACGTGTTATCATGATTATCCTTTCCACTAAAAATATGACATCATTTTAAGGTGCGCAATGCAGTGAAGGAGGAGGAACCGGACTTTAATGATGATGACGCTGATTACAACCCCACATGCGTATGTCTCGGTTGCCAAACTTCACGTCGCTTCAAGGTTAGTTTATTACAAGATACTACAAGTTATCTAGTACTTCGATACTTGCCTTTACACAAAACGGAAAGACTGTTAAGGAACCCAAGGTCGATGTGGAGGACATCGTTTTTGACGAGGGTGTCAGCGAGGAATCCATGGTACTAATTTGTCACAAAATTAAAATAAAATAAATATCAAAATTGGAATATCTTATCTGTCCAGGCGATCTCTAGAGGAAGGACTCTGGAGAGAGGTTCGCCAACTCGAAGAGCTGCGGCATCCTCAAGAGATTCTAACCTTCGCCGTTCAGTTGCGGATGAATTTGGAAATGAGGTAAGTACTAAGGACGTTTGAGAGGGAGAGAGAAAGAGGGAGAGAGAACTATGTATGGTCAGCACAGAAACTTCAGGCACCATGCTCTAGTTCTTCGATGATCTATGGTGGTCCATCTCTGCATTCACCTTGTCTTCCTTCCACATCATGGGCTCAAATGGTAGGGAATACTTCTGATTATATAGCAAAATAATTAATTTATGTCATGCTGGCATTGAACTTACCTGAATCTGAAATGGTCATTAAATTTTACCTTCACACTAACCAGACAGACTCAGGAAGTCAAGCAAGAAGTGGATGACGATGACGATGTTCAATTCCTTGCTCATTTCCAAACCAGGGTATGTTTTATTCTCACTATCGGCTATTAAATCTGTTAAAAATATGGTAGACTAATAGTAAGTATTACTAGTAAGTAAGGGAGATAAAGGTTATTTTCTTCTTCTTTAGCAAGTCCCGAGCAGGAAGAGACCGACGCAGACAGGAGCAGGTACTGATCCTCTTCATAAGAAGAAGCGTCAGGATCGACCCATTCGATCAGAGCCATCGACGTCACAAGCGGAAGAGGTACACGTTGAATATTCCGGAAATTCGTTTATTGTTCAAAGCACAGACAAACAATTATAGTATTATAGGAAAGGTCGTTCGCAGACGTTACAGGGATGTTCACCACTTCTCCTCCTGAGCGTACCTACTCGAAGAAGCTCAAACTTCACACATCGACACATGCTCTACGATTCACTGACAAAGCTGTGGACTATGATGGGCCTTATGAGGAGCTCCTGGACATTGCAATTGAGGAACTCTTCCAAGAGGCATCTGAGGGCCGTCAGGAGACCGACATGTTCGGGATAGACTTCTGGTGGCCCGGGATGGCGGAGGCTAAGTTTATTACCTTCCGCCCCATCGACTCCTTCGATTCCACAGCAGTTCGTCTAGAGATGTACAAGATCATGCAGTCGGGATCACCCAAGGTAGAGCTAAATCAAAAGGTTTGTTTAGTGTTGAATATTTTATATTCAAATGGTTAATAATTGAGGGTCGGATCATGTTCGTGATGGTGGAAAATAGTGTTGTTGGTTCGGAAAGACCTGCACATGATGGTGGTCGTTCAGAATGCTCGAACATTACACCTGTTCCAGGTAAGGCAGCGTGAATGATTTGTTTAATCAATAAATCATTTCAGGTATTGATCTTTGTCTTCCGAAGGCACTTGCATTCGGAAGGGCGTACTCTGAAGGTGGATCTCATGGCAGAGAGTTCTATTCTCTTCGAAGATACCCTCGTAGACTGGAACAAGCAGCACTTCAGCTCATGCAAGATGCTGGAGTCACCAAGAGAAGCAATTTCGGAATCACTGAACTGGAGATGTTCCAGGTTCTGATTCGTTAAACTTCCATGATATTCATGCACCTCATTTCAGGCAGTTCTTCCCGATCATCAGATCAAGGTGATCCGTGATGGAGGTAGTTTGCGCCCCGTCTGGCAGGGCGAGTACAGAGGACATGAGGACAAGAACATCATTGCTCTCCGTCTGAAACAGCAGCACTTCGATCACATAAAGCGAGTGGCACGATTCTTCAGTACGTGATTAATTAACAAACTCGTATCATGGAATAAAATGTAAATGAATCCACCCGTTGTTTCTCGAGTATTACATTTCAGAGAACATATATTACTGTAATGTATGCGACAAATGCTTCTCCAATTTGGAAAATCACTACATCTGTCCTGTAAGATGCAAGAGGTGCTGTCATTATGACACCACTGACTGCGAAGGATTCGAGAGTCTAACTTGTGGTGAATGTCGAATGACCTTCATGTCACTTAAGTGTTTCAATCGTCATAGCTTTCCATTCGCAGAAAGTGGCAAGAAGAGCGCATGCACAGAGAACAGAGTGAGTTCCAATAGTGGTAATCATAAAACAATTCAGTTGTGTCCTCTATGTGATCAGCCTGTCTACAACCGAACAGGAGCTCGAGCGAAGCATGAGTGTGGAAAATCATTTTGCCGTACTTGTAATGAGAAGCGGCCTATTGAACATACTGACTGTTACCAGAGGCCTCTCGCGAAGGCTGAAGATAATTTCCAGGCCGGAACAATATTCTTCGATATCGAGGTAGAGAGGGGGAGAGGTTCATGTTCATCAACAAACAAAAAAAAATGTGCCCATTTTCAGAGCACTTTCGAGCCGGAGAAGGATGGCAAGACGTATCATACAGCTAACTTATGCATCGCCTTCAAGTGCTGCCGCAAGTGTTGGAAGGATACGCCGACTACCTCGGCGGATGTTCCGCCCTCCTGCACCGTCTGTAATGATGACCGTTTAAAGATATGGCATAGCTTCGATGATCCTAATCTCGATCCTATCGCCTGTCTTGTGGAATGGTTAGAGGAAGAGCAGCATCGCGACTTCACTCTAGTAGCTCATAATCTGAAAGGGTGAGTTCATTCATTCATTCATTCGGAGCGAGAGAGAGAAGGGGAGAGGAGGGAATAGGATGATTTGATTGACTGATTGATTGATTGATAAACATTAAAGCTCGCCTTTGCAGTTATGATGGGCACTTCACACTCCGACAAGTCCTCAGACAATCTGATGAGTTGGTCGATTCGACCTACACAGATGATCCGATCATGTCTGGTCGCAAGATCATGATGGCAATGATTGGGAGGACTCGAGCTGTGGACTCACACAACTTCATCCCATGCGCTCTCGCAGCCTTCACCAAACAGTTTGATCTCGGAGAGCGTAAGAAAGGTATGATATGCAACGCATGACTGTCTAATTAAAGCTATTTATTGCAGGATATTTCCCCTATCTATTCAACAAGAAGGAGAACTATGACTACGATGACCCGCTTCCTCCTATCGAGATGTACGGCATGGAGGCACTCTCCGTAGAGAAGAAGGCAGCTCTCATCAAGTGGCATTCGGAGAGAGTTGCGGCTAATGATCGCTTCAACTTCCGTGAAGAGATCATCTCATACTGTTTCTCCGATGTTATGCTCTTGGCTGAGGGCTGCATCAAGTTCTCGGAGGATTTCTTCCTCAATGCGGGAGTCTGGCCACTCCATGAATGTATCACTGCTGCATCGGCTGCACTGAAGTGTTACAGGAGGCGTTTCATGAAGAAAGACACAATGCTGGCAGACAAGCCGATCAATCTCCAGGTATACAATCTGCATTTGACTTTGACATTGAATAATTCTGAACGTATAGAGAAATCAATCGGTACTCGCACTCAAATTCTTCGAATGGAAACGTCACAAGGAGAACGTCATCATTCAGGATGCAACCCATGGGGGAGAGCGGAGAGTAAGTCATTGTCCCATCATATCAATCCAATCAGCTAATTATCTCAGGTAGGGCCCTTCTACCTGGATGGATTCATCGAGGACGGTGATCGAGGACTTGCTATTGAAGTCCACGGCTGCTATTTCCATCAACACGACTGCCGATACAAGGACGATTCTTCAATGCGAGGAGAGTCTGCACTACGCATTCGGGAGAGAGATGCCAAGAGAGAAGCATTCATTCTTGAGAATCATGATCTCGAGATTGTCTGGGAGTGTAAGATTGTAAGATTGCTTCTCGACGACCCTATTATGGCAAGATTCTTCGAGGAACTCGTCATCTATGTACGGGTTTTCACACGTCGTTCTATTTTGAAATATGTTTTCTTCAGGAACCTATCAATATTCGTCGATCTTTTTTCGGTGGAAGAACTGAGGCTTTCATTCTGAAGTTCGAAGCAGAGCTCGAAAGCCACATGAAGGTCATGTACCTCGATTTTTGTTCTCTGTGAGTCTAGAGAGATTCTGATCGTATAACAATTTCCCTCTGCATTCTCAGATATCCGTATGTTAATAAATATCGTGAGTATCCTTGTGGAGGCATGAAGACTCTCATTCGAGAAGAACTCCCTTCCACCATCTCGACGAAGGAA
This sequence comes from Pristionchus entomophagus, assembly GCA_036245825.1. Classification (NCBI taxonomy): domain Eukaryota; kingdom Metazoa; phylum Nematoda; class Chromadorea; order Rhabditida; family Neodiplogasteridae; genus Pristionchus; species Pristionchus entomophagus. Next base: position 10,818,439 of record BTSX01000005.1, read on the forward strand.
GAATTGAACGCAGCAGTGAAAGGATTTATCTTCTGCAGAGTGAGTGTCCGCAGACTGTCCTAATTAGCATTACATTCTCATGATTAATCCGAATCGACTTTGCTTTCTCATGTTCTACCCCCACGTCGCCTTCATGTCCCTGTACTCCCTGCTCACAAGAATGGCAAGCTTCTTTTCGCACTCTGTCCGAAGTGTTGCGACGAGAAAACGAACAGTCTCTGCACACATTCTGATGCCGAACGAACGATGACAGGCATATGGGCAACAGTGGAGTTAGAACTTGCTCTAGAGAAGCAATATCGTATTGTGGAGTGCATTGAGGTGCTAAATAGTTTCCTCACCATCAGTTTACAAGTTACTTACTTCCAGGCTATTCACTACGATATGCGGTGCGTGTACAGGAGAGATGCCGAGACAGGCGAAGTGTTGGAGCATGGATTGTACTCAGAATACATGGATGCCTTCTTGAAGCTGAAGGCCGTGAGTATAGTGTCTCTCCTCGTCTTTCAGGGATAATATTTTTATTTACAGCAAGCCTCCGGATGGCCCGCCAATGTGCATACGGATGAGGAGAAGGATGCGTTCTTGGACTACTTCAAGCGTGAGGAGGGTGTACAGTTGGATAAGAATAAGGTGGCGAAGAATGGTCCTGCTAGAGCCAGTTCTAAGCTAGCTCTCAACAGCCTCGTAAGTGATAGGATCTTGGGTTCACTCTAACAACTCAGCCAAATATTCCCCTTCTTTAGTGGGGCAAGACTGCGGAGAATCCTGTGCGAACCAAAAGTCGGATCTCCTCGAATTATGACGACTTATGGTCTATTATAAATGATCCGGGTGTGCAAGTCAAGTCGTTTCTGGTTATCGGTGGTTCGGATAGAGTTGAGCTCAAGTACAAGCAAGAAACTGTTGCGACGGAACCACTGCTCAGTAATTCTATTGCTGTGGCCAGTCTGACTACTGCTTATGCAAGAGTACAGCTGTACCGAGCACTCGATCGCATCCATCCGGATCGTCTTCTCTATGCAGGTAAGTGATGATTGTTTTCATCACTCCATATGCAGGCTTATCAAAATCAATAAACAAAGAATAATATAGTCGTTCACAGATACGGACAGCGTGATCTTTGCACATGACACTCGTGAGCCCAATCCTTTGGAGGACATGATGGGTGACACGCTAGGTCGTTTGACCGATGAGTTACCCGAAGGATCACGATGCACAGGCTACGTCAGTCAAGGACCAAAGGTTAGCATAATCGACACGGTTACAATCTAACTTGAGCCTATTTTGAAGGTCTACGCTCTAAAAGTTGTGAATGAGGAGGATGGCCAAATGAAAGAAACTGTGAAGTGTAGAGGCTTTGCTCTCACTGCAGAAGCTCAATCAAGAGTCAATTATAAGCAAATAAGTGAGCATGTTAAATCATTAATCACTCAGCAGCCTGCAAAATCTGTTGATGTGAAGTATTACAAAATATCATCTGATCGTGAGCATTCCGTGTACTCTCACAAACAGATTAAAGCATTCCGTCCTGTTTACGATAAACGTATCATTAGACCAGATGGAAGCACTCTTCCATATGGTTGGTGTGCTGAGTAGGTAGTATTATCTTTGTGTATTGCTAACGTTGTCTATTCATAGTTGTGTTTTTCTTTGTGCCTTATAATGTGTACATTTATTGATCTCTTATATTTCTCAATTGTAGATAAATCGATCTCATTCACTCCCTATGAGTGCCCTACAATGGCCCTCGTGCATGCTAGTCAGTGGACCGTCTGGTTGTGGAAAGAGTACTTTTGTTCACCGCATTCTCGAAAATCTTCCTGCAGTGTGGGGGGTGCAACCAGGCAGAATAGTATTTTGTTATTCCGAGTATCAGCCCGATTATGAAAGACTGAGCACACGGGCTGACGTCGTGATGGTAGAAGGTCTGCCGAGCATGGAATTACTGAAAAGTTTGAAAGATAAATCTCCATTACTGGTGCTAGATGATCTTATGGTGCAAATGGACAAATGGTTGGAAGCTGAGAAAATTTTTACCGTTTGCTCACATCATTTCAACATGAGTGTCATTGCGATTATTCACTCAATATTCTACTCAAAAACAATCAGAAATTTGAGAATGCACTCTGCATATATGGTTCTGTTCAAAAATAACCCTGATCAGTTGAGTATTCGCAATCTGGCCACACAGATCTAGTCAACTCGTCGTGATTTCTTCATAAATGTGTACGAGGATTGCACACCCGAACCACACTCTTATCTTCTGATGGATCTACATAAGCACACCCCCGAATCCTTCCGCCTACGCACTAACATCTTTCCCTCACTTCCTAAGTATTGCTACACTCCCAAATAATGCGAACAGCATGCTGGAACATGAAGGTTGCCGCCGATTTGTACGAACTGAAAACTTATACAGACACATCACAATTTACTGAAATTTTGAGCTCGGTGGACGATAATACCATAGTGTGTCTAGTAGAGGCAATTTGTAATGTGCTCAATGGCCGAGTGCAAACCGTACGCACGCAACGCATGCAATTGAAACGTCATGCGTCTCTGATGCGTCGGGTGGCTCAAACTCGTTCAATTGCACACGCTCGATCTACTCTGGAACAACACGGTAGTGGACCACTGCTTGCTGCTCTCATTCCTATTGTGGTCAGTGCGCTGTCTAGTCTTATTGGAAATGTCATTCAACAAAATGCTACTAGTTCATGAAGAACAGATGGAGAAACTGAAACGTGCAGCAGCAGCGTCTCAGTCGCTGACAACAAACACAAAAACCCAACTCCAGCTGCATGAAGAGGAACTCCACTCCTTGCTTAACAGTACGGGCGGGAAACTAGGAGAGAACGAGAATATGCAAAGGTATAGTGACATTCTACGAAGAATAATAAGTCTAGTGCATGGTGGCAGTACGATTTCGAAACAGTATCAGTTGCGCACGGTTGACGTTCCACTCCCGACATTATCAGCGGAGCCTCATATGGACGCTGGCGAAAAAGCTGACCCTTTAGAGAAGACAATAGTAGAGGAAGGAGCAGCAGGGAGAACCAAAGAGCTAACCTCGGCAGAAAAAGAACAGCTACTGCGTGCTCACGTGAAAACACATACCAATACGTTTTCAGAGGGTCCAGACGGTGAACTGATGATTTCAGGCAATATTCTACCCCAAACCAATTTAGAGTTGTTGATTACAGACTTTTCGAATGCCCACAAATGGAATGCACGGTCTCCTCCTGGGAGCTCACGTTTTGCACGTTTTCTGGTACAGAGCGGTTTCAAGGTGGAACACATTGCAAACAGGTCTCGGCGACCTGAACCGTCTAAGGCAGCTTCTGAAACGACAACAAGATCGAAAATAACGACACATGACGATAAATTTACTATAAACTCTTGGCATCAGCAATAGTCATTTCCATCAGATGACCCTCGTGAGGGAACGTGAACAGCAACGCAAACAACTTTTGCTATGGCGTCTGTACTCTGATCTCTCGAGCGCTGCAGGATATTCGGGAGTCGAATCGCTTTATCGAGAATCGAGAAAACATCTGTCATGTGTGACGCGAGCAGACGTCAAAGCATTCTTACACTCAAATCGCACTTACACACTACACTATCCTCTTTTGCGGAAAAATAAAACTGGAAAAACGCGTTCTTCATGGATCGACAGTGATCATCAGGCAGATCTATGCATTCTGCACGATCTGGCCCGTTTCAACGATGGGTATGCTTACGTGTTGGTGGTGGTTGATGTGCTATCGCGTTTCGTTCTATGCTCCCCACTAGGTCGGAAGACGGGCTCTGAAACAAGTGCATACGAACAATTATTGCTCGAGAGCAAACGTGTACCATATAGGCTTTTCACTGATGAGGGTAAAGAATTCATGGCAAAGGAGTTCCGAAATGTGCTCACACGATACCGTATTGAGCACAGGATATCAAAAACTCATGATGCCAAATGTGGTCTGGCAGAAAATACAGTCAAAAGAGAAAAGATGAAAATGTACCGGCCCTTTACGGAACATTCGTCAAAACGTTGGATTGATGTGCTCGCGTCGATTGTGGAAGGTTTGAATCGAACGCTCAACAAATCGATCGGAGGACTGGCACCGGTGGACGTTAACAAGAACAATGCATATGCCGTATGGAAAACACTGTACGGTTCAGAGAGTGATCTGATTGCTGCTCATCAGTTTCAAATTCGCGACACCGTGCGATTAGGTATAAAAGGTGAGCTATTTCGAGGTTATCGAAAACGGTACACTCGTGAGGTTTTTCGTATCAAGAAGCTTCTTTTTAAAGACCCGCCAGCAAATATAATCGAGGATCTTCAAGGTGAGGAGATTGATTCAGTTGTCTACGAAACGGAATTAGTGCTCTACACAGAATCCGATAATGATCACATCTGAATGTACAACAAGAAGTAGCAGTAGCACGGATCGAATCGATAAGTCTTGCAACACCAGCGATGAGGTGTGCTATGATTTTTCACCTACTGCTCCTGTTTCTCAAATAGAAACAAAAACGTTGCATCGCAAAACCTCCAGCAGAGATCGAGGTTTTATGGGCAACAGTGGTAGTCAGAGCTGTGTCAACAGTATACACAGTGAGTGGTGGCATATTGGAGACAAGAACGTATCAAAAAGTCTGATAGTGTATATGGTACAGGTTACACCAATCTACGCCGTCGTCTTTACTTCCATCTACAACCTCACCGTGAGCGGTTGTTCGACTGATCAAAAGTTGTGGATCGCAATTCTCGCATCATCTATAGGCTATATTCTTCCGGCGCCGTCAATTCAAACCAAGAACATTCACGTGGGCACGTGTTCAGTTTGAACGTGATACGTCATGAGTGATTTCTACGTCACTCTAATGAGTAATACTAATCGGACGGACCTCATTGGTGACTTTCGCGTAAATCTTCCGACTCCTCTCAAATTGACACGGGGCCGGTACGAGGTTGCACTTACTGACATCATACGAGGTTGCACTTACTGACGTCAGGATTGGGAGGTCTGGTTTCAAAACTTTTGGGCTATGTTCTTCCTTTGGCAAAACGCATGGGACGTTCCATTGGTACCGAAGCACTCTTGGCGAGTGGTCGTATAGCAGAAGATCTCTCTACGGGGGACGGATTCACCGATTCACTAAAGAGACGTGGCCGTGAGAGCTACGATAGACTGGTGAACCGCGCGGTAAGCAAACTGCAGCGAGGTGAAGGAGTAACGCGAAGAAAGAAGAAAAAAGCTCCCGTTAAACGAAAGACCAAAAAGAGTAGCGTACATAAGAGGAAACCTTCGAGAACAGTCAAGAGGAGATCAAAGATTACACGGAAGACATCGAAATCCAAGAGACGTACAAAAGACATCTTCTCAGTATGGGAGGCGGGAAAATGATTGATGCAAAGAGTTCGCCGTCCACACGAAGCGAGTTGAATGTGTTTGAAGTGCCAACTACTCAAGTAGTGTTTGAGAGCAGTCGTTGGTTGGACATCCCTACTTCTACACCACTCATGAATTCTGGACCATTTGAATTCAACATCACTGATTCCAGAAGCTATTTGCAGATGAGTAGGGCATACGTGTACCTTCGTTTTCGAGTAGATAACAAAGTGTTAGACAGTAAGAAGACGGAGAGTGGTGCGAAACCCCTGGATGTGGCCATGATCAACTATGCTGGGGCTACATTTTTCAATCAAGTCAAGTTGGAAATCAACAACTCTCAAGTGTACAACTGTACAAACTATGCTTACAAGGCATATTTGGAAGCTGTTCTGAATCATAGTACAGACCAAAAGAATGGTATTCTTCAAGGTGGAGGATTTTACGAGGACGATTCCAATGGTCTTGACAGTGGGTCAAACATTGGTTACAAAACCAGAGTTCAACTCGCTGGTAATGGAAGCGTAGACCTAATTGCTCCTTTGCATATCGATCACTTCACCACTGATCGACTTCTCGTACCCCATCTGAACATCCATCTCCAAATGTATCGTAATTCTGATGCGTTTGTGCTCGAGTCATACGACTCTACGGGTGGGATTCCGAATGTTAAACTCGAACTGATCGGAATGTCTCTTATGGTAAAGGCTGTCAATGTGATCAGTTCTGCCAATCTTGCCCTCGAAAAGACCCTTCTGTCCACGACAGCAAAATATCCGTACACTAGAACACGTATTAAGTGCCTATCCGTTCCTGGTGGACGATCTGATCTACCCTTCTCTACAATCTTCACTGACATTATCCCCCGAAGGATAGTGGTAGGCTGCGTGGAACAGGATGCCTTTGATGGCTCCGTTTCGAAGTCCCCATTCAATTTCAAGCCTTTTGGTATAAGCGAAGTAAGTATTGACGCGGGTGGAACGGTATACCCTGCTCAACCCTTTTCCGCTGATTTCTCTTCAAATAAGTATGCCAAACACTTCTTGATGTTTTACGAAAATATAGGCGCTGTAGGGGAACACCGGCAGCTCTCGATTGGTTATAAGAAGTTCAAGAATGGTTACGCACTTTTTGCTTTCAATCTCTCACCGACGGATTCCAATACCGACTTTGAGCTTATTCGCTCTGGCACCACACAGATTCACATGAAATTTGGAGAACGAACTCCTTCGATTGGTCTGCAAATTGTCATATATGCAGAGTATGATGGTATGTATCAGATCGATCATTTCCGAAACATTCACGCAGACCACGAGACTTGATTGACTGCTGAAATTCTCAGACATGCTATATCAGACTTCAACTACAGATCTGAACAACTTTTTGAGAACCTCCCCAATTACCAAAAGATCATTTATCGGAGCCTTTCCCTCTGATCAAGATTTGCATGTTCCCTCATGGTTTCCTTTCACTCTCATCTTTAACACGGACCCTTCAGGACTGCCTGGGTCTCACTGGACTGCTGTGTATGTCGAAACCCCTTCCTGTGCAGAATACTTTGATTCCTCAGGCAGTTATCCTACACCCAACATTGCCAAATGGTTAGCTAACTTCCCTAAGATTCGTAGGCTTACTCATTCAATACAACCACTCTCATCAGTCCTGTGCGGCTATTACTGTCTATATTTCATATATCATAGAACCATTTACGGTTCATTTGACCGTGTCATAAGGAATTTCTCGCTTACTGATAAAGCTATTAATGATCGTTTGGTTACTGCTTGGTACAGACGATATACTAAACGGTAATAAATCAATATAATCACTCCATATCAACGTTTTATGTTCAAATTGTACATGTGAGAATGCGGTTTCCTTACTCCGGTTCCGCCCTCCTGAAAGTTCAGTCTGTCTCTCACTCTTCACTCCAGCATGCCGTGCTCATCTGATGTCTCTTCTTCCGATAGCTGGAGAGAAGTCAATGGGCGAACGGAAGAGGAGAAACCCTCCAGCTTCCACTGGGTGCCTCTTGAATACTACGCTCTGTTGGTCTTAGGAATTGATATCCATGCTCGTCTTCTCCCTCATCAAATCAATCTTCTCAACTCGACCTTTGCATGTCGCCGAGTGCGTACCGCTCATTTGGGTGCAAACAATAAGCAACTCTGTGAACCACGTATTGAGAAGGGTTCCAATGGACACACTCGTGTGACTGTGAAGTTGGACGTGAGAAGAGGCGAGGGTTTGGTTTCTGGAGTAGTGGCCACTCTACGTATCAAGGTCAGTTTAGATAATAGTGTAACTATTGATTCGATATTGATCCTTCCAGGATTACCTCTACGCCAAGCATCACGTCACACTTCGATGCGATCACACACCTCTTGTCATTGTTCCCTCAAGTGGAGAGAGATTCGCACTTCAATGTTTGGATGTTTGCGTGGAGATTTGAGTCGTTTATACTCATGTATGATAAATATATTTCAAATAACAATGACAATAATTCGAACATATTAGTGCAGGATTTGTCTCACTCCTCCCCCTTAGCTCTACTAACCCGGCGGGGTTAACATGCACCCTTACGTCGGCCAATATAATCACAGAGATTCAGCTCAGTAGTGTGTCCACCACACAGATGCTAGTCGTGTCTGATAAATGCGAGTACTAAGGTCGGCTTTTATCAGGCCAAGAGCGGTCAGGATGTACATGCTCATGAGAGTAATCCTAGGAATGACATGGTGTGTGGGTGTGTGTGTGTGGATATTTTACTTTTTATGGTATAACAAAAATTCTGTTGGATATAAAAGATGGGGTCGCCATATCAGCGAGAAATCAGGGAAAATCTCTCTATCTGTCTCTTATCTCGTTTCTCCTTCTCCTCGCATCCCTCGGGCGGTGACTCAGAACAGTTCAAATCGACAGCATTATCTCTCTCAAGGGAAATCAGCGTTATCGTTAAGCCTTTACAGAGCCCTTCCGCGTATAAATATGCCCTGATACCATGAAATTCACGATTGAGAATGATTGTACGCCGCGTATGCTGCCTCCTTCTAGTGATCTGCTTTGGAGGTTCGGTTTGACTTTTTATTGGGTTGAGGAATAAGTAACGCTCGTTTTTGAGCATCGTGTTTGGGCTCATATATCTCCCGCCAATCAAATCTAAACGAGCTGACTTTATAGCATTTTTTCAGGGTATGCTCGAGTATCATAGCCGTTATTATTAGAAATATCACGCTTCCTGTGTAGGAGAGAAATTTAGATTTCAATGTACCTGATAATTTTCGAAAATTTTAGATTTTTTTCGAAATTGTGTAATTTAACGTGGAAACTGTTCGGTAAATTCACACATTCTCAGGTGAGCAGCCCGATACTACACCTCTTTCATGGTGAAATGAGAATGGTGCTCGATTCATTGTTGTATTTTTATAGACGTTTCAAGGGGAACGTTCGTGAAAAATTGCAGTTCACTTAACTTATTTGTCTACCTTGAGGATCAAAGGTGCTGGCCTATACACTAGTGCGCTCCAGTCACTCACTATGGAGCTATATTATCACTATAAACATTTGGTGCTACTTATGCTCCTATTTGAAAAATAACAGTTTTCCAAAAATATTATTTTGTGACGGAATCAAAAGAAATGCGTGTTTTGAGGACTTTGGATTAAACGATACCCAAGACATAGTAGCCATTCTATAATTGTGGCCACTTGGTGGATGATAGTGCAAAAGTTGCTCGTCCATTTAACCATCTAAGGCCTTACATTCAATTAGTACGGTTTACAGGAAATAGCAATAAATGTCGATTTCGAGGCTTGTTTTTCTATATCGGACTTACGAGCAATTTAACTCATAAAGAGAATGCTCCACACTTAGCAAAATTAGTCCATATTTTCAACAGGAAAGGTACTCCACATTCAAGCATAATTGAGGTCTTTAGATCTATTGCTAAGAAAACGCGGCTAGCAAAACTTCTTTCGGTCAGTAACTGAAAATCCTACACTCTCGTTAGGCGCATATCTCACACAGGCCTTTACTTGGATATTCCTCTGAATATCATCAGTGTAATGTATGACCATGATACTTTACTACTGCAGCTTAATTGTGGCTCAATAATTCTTCTTCCCTCAGTGCTGACCTGTCAAAATCTCAGGGTGAGGTACGACAACTTTGAATTGAGCCAGCCATTGTGATCGCCTAAATGATCGGAGATATATGACATAGTGTGCGCTAAAGAGAGTATCCAAGCCCTTATCGATCATCAAAAACCGGAATATAATTGCACAATTTAGAAAGACGGGAGAGGTCATAATCTGAAATTGGAAAAACGAGCGTTACTTATTCCTCAACCCGATAGTATAATACCCTTTCTTATGAATACACATAACAAATGCAATTTTAAGACGCTCACGTCGACTTCACACAAAGTCGACTCTATGATGAATTCGACTTCAAGGGGCAGGCTACTGTGAGTGAGAGATGATGTTCAACTGATTACTTGACTGCATTGTGAACACATATATGCTACAATAGCTCACATATTACAGATCGGCGACTTTTTTTTATAGTGTACCGCATAGAATAGTGAACCATATAATCTCCCGTTTGGTAATGGCCAAGGGGGTATCCAGGGAAAAAGTTTGGGCCGGATCGGCGATATTGATGTACCGCCCATACTCCAAAATAACGGAACTGGTCTCTTAAGACTATCCAGTTGATTTGAAGGTGATCAACGATCGTCTGTGCGCCGACTCTTGCGCTATCTTCGCCTCCGTCACTCCACAGTCGAAGAAGCTCGCGTCGAATCTCCTCATCCAGATGCCCAAGGGCTTCGTCAGGTGCGTCAAGCGTATGTGATAGTGTTGCCAAATCGGAACTCGAATCTCCTCATTTTGCGTGATCTCTCGCTGGTCAGAGAAACGAGAGAGCATGCTTAAAAAGGAGGGTCGGTGCCGATTTGTGATCACTAGTGCAGATAGCAAATGCAATTGTCTCCAGTATCGCGGACATCGCGAGAGTGCACGTCGGCAAGACCCATATCGGCAAATCGAGAAAAACAGCTTAATATACAGTAAAAATCGATTATATCGAGTAAACCACGTCTGCTAACTTGTTTGGGTATATCGGGCAAAAAATTCTAGCCAAGACCTCATTTGATGTATGATAAATACTATATAATAAAGCGCAAACGTCTGTCTGTTGGTTGGTTGTTTTTTTTTGGATTGCGAAATCGGAAACATGTAAACATCGCCTCCCCTCCCTCTCTCTTTGCGATTGCGAAATATGGCGCACCGCGAAGCGATGAGCCCCGCCAGTGGTATCCCCCGACGTAGTCGGGGGGATACCGCTGGTTTCAAATAATGTAGCTTAAAAAATATTTCATCACAGGCGACCCTGCGTACACGCAAGTGTTCAAGGCCGACGGCTTCGATCATTCACTCGCTACCTTCCCCGCGCATCTGACAGTGATGAGGGCCCGCCCCTTCACGCTTCGTCAGGACCCTCGAGTGGGCGAGACAGAGGCTGCCGTGAGTCGGGGCACTCCGTTCCTAGTAGTGATGTCGACCCTTCCTCGCCTGCGCTCTCGTATCTCTGACATTTGAGAGTGCAGGCGAACTGAGGAGAGCTTTTCCTAATACGATCTAATTACAATGGTACCAAACACCAAACACTCATTTCATCGTCACTGTCTGAAATGCGCATTATGGATCAATATTTTTTGAAGATACAAATCAAAGCATTTTCAGCGTCAAGGAGTAGCCGCTATCATGACTGGAGTGGATCAATTCATGACCTACACTAAGTGCTGGTTCGTCTACAATGAAATGTGAGTACACGATGATATTGTTATGTTAATTTTTAAAATATTTTTGAATTCGTGACCTGAAGAAGTCTCTTTAGAAAAAGTGGTTTGAATGAAAAAGATTTCTGAAGAAAAATAATAACACTAACGTGGCTTGAATGAAAATGTATCTATATCTACGAATACGAATAGTTTACTTTCCAGTGCATACCTTCACCACCATGAATTCACGATGGAAGTTAACGGTCCCATCGTCTCCGTGTGGTGGGACAATGGCCGCGGTCTGCACCATCTCCCGCCTGTCCATCTTACTGCGAATACTGGAATCAGTGAGTGATTCATGTTTAACTATATCTTTTCTAAATGTGTTGAAAACGTTTTTAATATTCCTGTCATATTTTCTTTGTATTTTCCTATTTGCGCACACAATCGCTTAAACATCATTCATCTGCTTCCAATGCACGATAACCTGTTGTTTGCAGCAAACAAGCGAAAACTCGACACATCCGGATGGGTCGGTTCGCCCGGCGCGCACGGATGTCCTGGAAAGCAGGTATCACTAGTATCATAATTCGCGTAAGAGTCATCCTTTCAGCCCTATCGATCGAGTCTCTACAACATGAGAGCTCCAATCCACGCTGAAATCACGACCGATAAGTATGATTGAAAGCATATTGTTCTAATTTTTGAAATAGCTTATCATGCTACCTAAAGGTTCTAGATGGTTCGGACCCAACCGGAGTATTTTCTAGAGATGAATGTGTTTCAGCGCGACTAGCTTTTCGGCTGAGGTGGGCACGAATTCCGACACGGTCACTCTAACGGATCCGGAAAGCGGAAAATTCTACAGGTGGATTTGATTATTCATCGCAGATGAACCTTAAATATACATAAATATACATTTGAAACAACATAATTAGTATGTTGCAATTAAATATTTGCTCCAATCAATCACCCTACTAATCTGTTGTTCAGCGTCAAGAGCACCGAAGGCCACAATCCGACCGTCTTCAAATTCAACACGACGGTTGGGTCTTGGTCTCGATATTAATTTGTGAACGAACACAATATTCTTGCTAAGTTTGAAGTGGAGGGAAAGCGCTACATTGAAAAAAATACACTTCTTTATTTCTCAGACTCTGGTGGTTGACTGGACTCCGAATGGAACTGGAAACGACCACTTCATCGTCCAATGGAACTCGACGATGGGATTGCATTGAAGAGTTTCTTTCGTATATTGAATAAACCGTTACGCCCAAATACTGCCGTGTAAACAAATTCAGATACATGCTCTATTCTTAAGGGGGGTCAGAAATTCTGGAAAGCATCGAACTTAGTCAGCAATGCCTGACAAGTATTGGTGATTTTGAAATACAGAATAAAAAATATTATCTTCATGATTCTAAATCCGTTTGTTTGTCAGTTCATGCTGTTCTCAGAATGCGTGGGTGCTGCTATGATTCCTTTGAACTTCCTGCTCTGCCATATCTCCTCTAGGCGCTCTACTTTTGTTTGCCTACTTCCTGCTCTCCCTATCCATTAGATGCTGCCGGTAAACAGTGGAGAGGCCCAGGTCACTCATCCCTCTTTATATCTTCCTCACCGATCACCCATCGAGGCCATTATCTAACGAATCACCACTAGACAAGGCTTCTTCCCAATACCTTGTCACGTCACCAAACCATATCAAGGAATAAAGAATGTGGATTTTGCTGCCCTTAACATTGATCAAATCGAGGTGAATGCGTTTTTCAAATTTTTTTCAAAATGTATGATGATGATGACTTATTGAAGACGTTTCATTACGTTTCTTCAAAAAACCAGACAATCTGCTGATCTTCAAAGTCCTAACGAACGTGGCTTGACGCCAGCTTGTTGCTGTTCATGCAACGCCAGGGTAAGGCAATTTTTGATGTTGTCTCATTTGTTCCTGGACTTTCCTTCGTGTTTCCTTCTGCAAAAATGTCACGTAAACAATTTTAAAAAGAACAAAAATCTCATGAACGAGCGGACAACCTCTTCTTCTTCCATCAGAAACTGCTGATTGCTCTCGGCAATATCCTAATCACCGCACTGCTGTGGACTGCGGCCTTTGCCGGGCAGAGGAGGTGCCTGCCGATCTACACGATGCTTGAGGTGACTTGTGGGTAGGGTTGACCTTTCAAGGATGACTCTCCTCATTTTGCATACTCTCTCACCGGTCAGAGAAGCAAGAGAGCGTGCGAAATGAAGAGGGTCAATCCTTGAATTATCAACCCTAATGTTTCGTCACCTTTACACGTTCACTGGTGCTAGCGTCCGTTACTAAAAATGACTACATGCTCTTGAATATTGCAATAATTCATGAATCACTTTGCAGATAATATTCTACGGTGCTGTGTCGATATGGCTTCTTGGAGTTGGTGAGTGATGTCGGTTCACCTCATTGTCGGTTTGGGTTGATAATTTTGCATTTACTGTGAATGCCAGGCACAGCTGTCTTTGAAACAACTAATCGAGTCCATTAACACTTTGAAATGGTGCATTTAAAAAAAATTTACAATGAAACAAGGTTATATCATTGATTTTTTTAGATCGATTACCGATCATCTATGCAGTATTCCTCCTGCCACTCTTCATCTTCTGTATTATGTTCATTCCGATTGTGAGTTGGCTCAAATATTCACAAAATATCAAAGAAAGATAAAAACTAGTATTACTAATGAAAACCCGGAATTGACTATCATCAAATCACGTGCGCTCTCGTTAGAGAAACGAGAGAGCACGGGAATTAAGGAGAATCGATTCCGATTGTGATCACTAATTGTCAGGTCATCGTCTCCTACTACCAGTCGTGCAAGTCTGTCAGAAAAGCGATTATACTGAGAAGACCTGAGCCTTGAAAGCGAACATACAATACATTATGCCTTTTTGTTTATCAATTTGCATATTGTCTTCACTGTCAGAACAAAATTGTTGTCCGATATGACTCATAGTGCTTCTTTGTACATGGGAGGAGTGGATACAGATACAGATATATATTTTATCCTGTCCTCGCGGCACTGGGCCTGCAGGAAGGTAGCCTCGTTAGGGAGGGAGTGGAATCTTCGATTTCAAGGTGTCTGGGTCAAGGGATGAGGGAGGAATGGAAAGGACCGAAATCTGCGGCTTTGTGGAGGAATCACATTGGACAATCGGCGGTTGTTGCCTGAAAGATAGTTCTTTGATTGTTTTCAGCCGAATAGTGATTACAAACCCGAATTCGAGCGCCCTCTCATCTACTTGAGACACGAGATAGCACGTGCATTGATGAGATTAGTTTCCGTTTTGCCATCACTAATGACTAGGGCTGGCAAATGAAGAGAGCGCCCTCCTCATTTCACACACTCTCTCCTTTCTCTGATCGGTGAGAGAGCACGAGGAATGAAGAGACGAATTCGTCATATGCCAGCCCTACTAATGACGATCTCAAGATACTTTAGCGCGTAGATGAACTTGAAGAGGGTTAGGTGGGCGCCGAGTACGAGCACGTAGAGTATGATCAGCAGCAGCGCATAGACGCCAAGGAAGATGAGGAACTGTAGTGAAGGCAGGTTGGCATATCCGATTCTCCTCATTTCGGGTGCTCTCTCGCTGGTTAGAGAAACGAGATATCACGCGAAACGAGGAGAGTCCTTGCCAATTTGTCATAATTCAAGTGCTGTGAATACTGAAAAATGGTTTGCAGTCAAATACTGAGTATTAGTGAACGAAAATATCTTTGGAGGTTCCAAAATGAAATAACAACCGCCGTTTTTTATCCACAAATTGGTTGCTACTTTTGTAATTTTTTTTGTAGATGATGAGTAAAACTAAAATTGCGTTTAAATGCTAACCTCTTCTGATGTGTAGTTTGTGAGGGATATAATAAGAATAATAACAGATTGCAGCATGCAATACATCTGGAACGATAAATTATTGAAAACAGTTGTGAATTCGAAACTCACAGTAGCAATGATCACAAATAGATTCATTTTGCGGTGTTGCTTCAATATTGCCTGAAATTGGATGAAATAATTCTGTAAAAAAATTAAACTCACAATGAAAAACGCTGCTATTTCCGTGCAGGATGCGATCACGCTTGCGCACTGTAAGGAACTGCTAAAAAAAATAGTGGAAAATGCAAATACTTAGAACGCCACGGCCAGAGAGCCGCTAGAAATTGCGAAACTCTCCAGAACAGTTAGAAGAGTCATGACGAAAATGAAAATGAACGAGCAGGGCTGGAAAAATGTTTTTTGCAATTTTTTGTATTATTATTAACATTGTTGTTTAATTAGAAGAAAATGTGAACTCACAACCACAGTAATACCAAATATTCGAAGATCCTTGAAGACGTATGGAATCATTATGAAATTTTACGGAATGAGAGCCGAGAGGTGAGCCCGACCTCGTATGAAACCAACACGTCTTATCGATGCTCTTATCTATGAGTCATAAAAAGTGTGTCCGATTTCGAGTGTACGCTAAAAAAAGAGAACCATCGATGTCACGGAGGCTAGTGATGTCTATTCAATACCGACTCTCCTCAAGTAGCGTGTTCTTTCGGGGAGTGTGGAATACAATTTACTGAAATAATTAGATTTCCAGAATAGGAAAAGCCCCAAAACTTCTTCTAATGCGGTGTTAGTTCTCAGAAAAAGCGCATGGAAAAAGGAAAAAAGGGGTTAGTTTTCTCGGAAATGAGATCTGGAAAAAGCAAAATATTTGAATTCCCGCACTTTTATATCTCGGCCTCCCAGTGGAGATAGAGACTTGATACTTGTTTTATGGGTTTTGTGGACCCTCTAAACATCGTAGTCAAAATTTTAAGTCTCTCTCTCTGCTGAGAATCGAGTTACAAAAGTGCGGGAATTCAAATTTGACGCATTTTCCAGCTTGGAAAAAGCACTGGAAAAAGCAAAACATTTGAATTCCCGCACTTTTGTAACTCGATTCCCCGTAGAGGTAGACGCTTGAAATTATGGTTACTATGTTTAGAGGGTCCACAAACCTCATCAAACAAGTATCAAGTCTCTATCTCCACTGGGGGCCGAGATATAAAAGTGCGGGAATTCAAATATTTTGCTTTTTCCAGATCAGATTTCCGAGAAAACTAACCCCTTTTTTTCCTTTTTCCATGCGCTTTTTCTGAGAACTAACACCGCATTAGACGTGCAAGATAAGACCAATAAAATGCACATATGTTCTGCGTATAGGTATTTTCCGTCTGGTTGCCATTTAGTTATCAACAGATGAGTGCGCAATACGAGTAACCATATCCTCGTTTCGCAATATTTTCGGCAGAAATGATCGACCGGAAAGATAGTGTGCGAAATGTAGAGGCGACTGGTTCGTGTTCCGAACTGGTGCTGCAACTCATTCCTCGTTTCCCCTCTCCGTCTCCCCACCCCCCCCCCCCCCTGTCCGAGGTATTGTCAGAGGGGTGTTGGAGGTACCTGAGGTAATGTCCGCTCAAGCGGGCAATACGCTCAATCATACACGCTGATTCAAAATTAGCGAACGAGACACTGCCAATTTTACGCGAATTGTTTTGTTCCGAGATGTGCACAAGCGCCCATGGGCCTTTTGATACAACCTCACAAAGATCTTGGGTCAGAATATTTATCAAATATTTAAGGATTTTCCGAAAAATAAATAACAATAATCATATGATAAATTAGTTGAGTCTCTTCTTGGCCTTGATATCAGCCTTCGCGACGCATTCGAAAACCCATCCTTGCGTGCCTTGCACGAGTCCCTTCTTGTATCCCTCGCAGCAAGTTCTGGAAATATATTTATTATATTATTATTCATTAAAACATACGTCTGCCCCATCTCCAATGTCCCCTAGTGACGGCCAATCGGGATAAACTCTTTTAATGCGGTAGTATACGGTAGCCCCAATCTTTTTTCATCGATTGACAGTATTAGATTGGTGATTTCTGAATCGCCTATCCGTTGTCAATGCCACTTTTTGGACATAAGTTGCAGAGATGCTCACTATGTTTGCACACATAAAATACCGACCGTTTATTCTTGCTGCCGAATTTACACATCTTCGCTCCGCATTCCTCGTATTGCTGAGCAGGTCCTCTGAAGTAATAAGAGTATTGTAAATTGATTGGCGTTGATTTTGGAGCTGTTCAGTAATGTGGAAAGGACTTGAGAATACATTCTTTGGGATATTACTTTCCCGATAGGATGGCAAAACAATCCCCTAACTCTTTCCTCAAAACAAATACAGTGGGTACAATACCGCCATCAAAGATCTTGGGTCTGGAGGGAAATTGAGATCCTACCTAGTGATGCCAAATCGGACACGAGTCTCTTCAATTCGCATGATCTCTAAATTCGATTAGAGAAACTATAATAGATAGCACGGTGAATGCTGAGAGTCATCGAGTTCCAATTTGGCGTCACTATTACCCACGATCATGTCCGGTAGGGCGATTTCGGAGATTTAAAATCAATTTTGCAAATAAGAAAGTTAATAATTAAATTTCTAACTAACGAGCACGTGCCGGTAGGTGTGCACACTCTCGTAGCGAAGACGCGCACTCCACAGTAGCCGCAGGTGTCCGAGCACTCCGAGTTTGGCGTCTGAAAATAATTTTATTTTTATTTTTATTTTAGATTTGTGGAATAATGACCCGGAAACAATAAAAGTAATACAATTATGAGACGAATCACGAGAAAATCGAGAGAATTGACGACACCGCGGCATTAGACATTTTGTATTCCCGATCCTGCTAAAAAGCATAAACTGAGTACTTTCGATGATGCTCTTTCAAACTATGTTTGCCGAATTTTGATATCAGGTCTCATCTCAGAGTATAGGTAGGTCAAACTAGGAACACTCTTAAATTTTATGCCAAAATCGACTCAGCAAAATGTTTATAACTCGCTTCAAAATTCAGCTAGATACAAATCCAAAAAAGAACTCGAATCAGGAGAAATGGGGCAACATTTCGTATGTTTGTGATGCCATTCCTAGTCCATGCTCCTGAACGGGTGGTCGGTTTTTTAAAATAGTGATGTAACTTTCCTAATACCGATGTCCCCAACAAGCGCGTATGAACTTTTTAAAGTACCTACTAGTACCTACTACTTCGCCAGAAATCAAAGGAATCGGGGTATGGGATAAAAAAGCGCTGCATTTTATCCGAAAAACCTGCGATTTTGGCATTTTTTCAAGGTTTTTCGAGCCTAACTTTTTTCTTTCATGTTTTCATGAGCTCTCATATCGAAATTCGTAATCAGCGTGCAAAAATACACAAAAATTAGTCATGTTTTTTAGAGAAAAATTTTTTTTTGACCACTTTTCACCATTTTTTGTCTCAGAATCAGGTCCCTATAGGATTTTCCGGCATATTTTTGAGCGTAGTAAACGAATTTACTAACTAGAGCTCATGAAACCTCGAAAAAAAAAATTGTGCAATAAAGAAAATCGCAAAAAAATTTTGATCTGGATTTTGGATATGAAATTTTGGTGTATTTTTGCACGCGAATTTCGATATGAGAGCTCATGAAAACATGAAAGAAAAAAGTTAGGCTCGAAAAACCTTGAAAAAATGCCAAAATCGCAGGTTTTTCGGACAAAATGCAGCGCTTTTTTTATCCCATACCCCGATTCCTTTGATTTTTGGCGAAGTAGTAGGTACTAGTAGGTACTTCAAAAAGTTCATACGCGCTTGTTGGGGACATCGGTATTAGGAAAGTTACATCACTTTTTTGAAAAACCGACGGCCCCGATCCGGAGCATTTACTAGGAATGGCATCGCCAACATACAAAATGTTACCCCTCCTGATTTGAATTCTTTTTTTGGATTTGTCTCTAGCTTTATTTTGAAGCGAGTTATGAACATTTTGCTGAGTCGATTTTGGCCTAAAATTTCAGAGTGTACCTACTTTGACCTACCTATTCTCTGAGATGATACCTGATATCAAAATTCGGCAAACATAGTTTGAAAGAGCATCATCGAAAGTACTCAGTTTATACTTTTTAGAAGGATCGGGGATACAAATTTCCTAATGCTGCGGGGCTCTCGAATATCTCGCGATTCGTCTCTTATGAGACTATCGGATGCAAATAGTTTCAAGAAAAGTATGTATGAGGAAAGTATTGGGAATAATATGCTGAAACCTATTCTCGGGTGGTGAGAAAGAGTGTGGAATGAATAAACAACCAAGTACCCTTATTTCGAATTCGATCATACCGGAGTCCAGGCACTCCAAGCTGCATTAGCTACTCCGACCGCGACGAGAAGAAGAACGATGAGTTGGGCACGCATGGGTCAAAAGACGAGAAAATAAGGCGGGAGTGAGAGTTCATTTGCGCTTTTATGGAAGGTCGATGGAACAACGTCCATTGTTTCTAATCACCGCTTTTTGCTGCTGCCGAGGGTAGGGTCTTTTATCGGGAATGGCACGAGTTTAGAGGTCAAGCAACTCCCACGCGTGTGATTGAAAGTTTACCGAATGATGAGCGCGCAGTCTTTTTCATTACAGTCTCTAAATGTCTCTGTCAAGACAGTGCGCGTAATGAAGAGATGATTACTCGAATTGCTCACTCGCACCTTCCTCTTCTGGCACTCTCTCGCCGCTCTCTGATCGGCGATAGAGTGCATAGAATTGAGAGCGGCATTCACTATTCGGCATCCCTGATCACTAATCAAGGGTGTGTCGCGCCCTTTTCCACTTAACTCAAATGAACTGATCTATCGGGTGCAAGGTTGGAACATTCGCCCTTGCCCTTCTTGGATCGTTTGAGAGACAATGCGCTGCTGCTAAAGTCTTAGGTTTTTCAGTTTCAGTTTTAACACATTTATCAAGTGGTCAATAGATTATTCGCCCTTCTGAGAGGGTTGGGGAAGGTCTGATGAGGGCTCTGATGTGCATGGCATTCCACGTGACATTACTTGCTTCGTTGAGAAAGTGGGCACCGATAGTCTTTCTTAAGAGAGTAATCGCCCGAGTTTCGAGAGCCCTGAGCACGTAGGAAATAGTTTCCCTGATTCCGCTGAAAAGTGAAACTTTAGTATTTTAAATGATGCTCTTTCAAACTGCGTTTGCCGATTTTCAATATCAGGTCTCATCTTCGAGTATTGATAGGTCAAAGTAGGGACACTATGAAATTTACGACCAAAATTGCCTCAGGAAAATAGCCATAACTCACTTTAAAATTGTGCTCGAAACAATTTCAAAAAAGTAATCGAATTAGGTGGCATAGTGCAACATTTCGTATGTTGATGATGTCACTCCTCGTTCATGCGCTGGATCGGGGTGGTCAGTTTCTCAACAAGTGATTTAACCTTGCTAATACCGATTTCCCCAATAATCGCTAAAAAGTCGCTTGAGAAAAAACTGTAACCTAACTACAATCCAAAAATCAGCAAGATCGGAATATAGGAAAAAAGTAGCCCATCATTTTGTCCGAAATACCTGCGATTTTTGACTATTTTCGACGTTTTTCTTGCATAACTTTTCTCATTCTTGTTTTCATGAGCTCGCATATCGAAATTCAGAATCGGCGTGCCAAAACACACCAGAAAATCCTAAAGCCATATTTTTTCGAGATGAAATTGTTTTTCGATTTCGGCCATTTTTCACCATGTGGTCCCCCCTTAATATATTTAGGTCCGATTTTGGTAGATTTTTTAAATCTCAGAATCATGTCACTATATGATTTTATGGCATGATTTTATTATCGGGAATGGCACGAGTTTAGAGGTCAAGCAACTCCCACGCGTGTGATTGAAAGTTTACCGAATGATGAGCGCGCAGTCTTTTTCATTACAGTCTCTAAATGTCTCTGTCAAGACAGTGCGCGTAATGAAGAGATGATTACTCGAATTGCTCACTCGCACCTTCCTCTTCTGGCACTCTCTCGCCGCTCTCTGATCGGCGATAGAGTGCATAGAATTGAGAGCGGCATTCACTATTCGGCATCCCTGATCACTAATCAAGGGTGTGTCGCGCCCTTTTCCACTTAACTCAAATGAACTGATCTATCGGGTGCAAGGTTGGAACATTCGCCCTTGCCCTTCTTGGATCGTTTGAGAGACAATGCGCTGCTGCTAAAGTCTTAGGTTTTTCAGTTTCAGTTTTAACACATTTATCAAGTGGTCAATAGATTATTCGCCCTTCTGAGAGGGTTGGGGAAGGTCTGATGAGGGCTCTGATGTGCATGGCATTCCACGTGACATTACTTGCTTCGTTGAGAAAGTGGGCGCCGATAGTCTTTCTTAAGAGAGTAATCGCCCGAGTTTCGAGAGCCCTGAGGACGTAGGAAATAGTTTCCCTGATTCCGCTGAAAAGTGAAACTTTAGTATTTTAAATGATGCTCTTTCAAACTGCGTTTGCCGATTTTCAATATCAGGTCTCATCTTCGAGTATTGATAGGTCAAAGTAGGGACACTATGAAATTTACGACCAAAATTGCCTCAGGAAAATAGCCATAACTCACTTTAAAATTGTGCTCGAAACAATTTCAAAAAAGTAATCGAATTAGGTGGCATAGTGCAACATTTCGTATGTTGATGATGTCACTCCTCGTTCATGCGCTGGATCGGGGTGGTCAGTTTCTCAACAAGTGATTTAACCTTGCTAATACCGATTTCCCCAATAATCGCTAAAAAGTCGCTTGAGAAAAAACTGTAACCTAACTACAATCCAAAAATCAGCAAGATCGGAATATAGGAAAAAAGTAGCCCATCATTTTGTCCGAAATACCTGCGATTTTTGACTATTTTCGACGTTTTTCTTGCATAACTTTTCTCATTCTTGTTTTCATGAGCTCGCATATCGAAATTCAGAATCGGCGTGCCAAAACACACCAGAAAATCCTAAAGCCATATTTTTTCGAGATGAAATTGTTTTTCGATTTCGGCCATTTTTCACCATGTGGTCCCCCCTTAATATATTTAGGTCCGATTTTGGTAGATTTTTTAAATCTCAGAATCATGTCACTATATGATTTTATGGCATGATTTTATTATCGGGAATGGCACGAGTTTAGAGGTCAAGCAACTCCCACGCGTGTGATTGAAAGTTTACCGAATGATGAGCGCGCAGTCTTTTTCATTACAGTCTCTAAATGTCTCTGTCAAGACAGTGCGCGTAATGAAGAGATGATTACTCGAATTGCTCACTCGCACCTTCCTCTTCTGGCACTCTCTCGCCGCTCTCTGATCGGCGATAGAGTGCATAGAATTGAGAGCGGCATTCACTATTCGGCATCCCTGATCACTAATCAAGGGTGTGTCGCGCCCTTTTCCACTTAACTCAAATGAACTGATCTATCGGGTGCAAGGTTGGAACATTCGCCCTTGCCCTTCTTGGATCGTTTGAGAGACAATGCGCTGCTGCTAAAGTCTTAGGTTTTTCAGTTTCAGTTTTAACACATTTATCAAGTGGTCAATAGATTATTCGCCCTTCTGAGAGGGTTGGGGAAGGTCTGATGAGGGCTCTGATGTGCATGGCATTCCACGTGACATTACTTGCTTCGTTGAGAAAGTGGGCGCCGATAGTCTTTCTTAAGAGAGTAATCGCCCGAGTTTCGAGAGCCCTGAGGACGTAGGAAATAGTTTCCCTGATTCCGCTGAAAAGTGAAACTTTAGTATTTTAAATGATGCTCTTTCAAACTGCGTTTGCCGATTTTCAATATCAGGTCTCATCTTCGAGTATTGATAGGTCAAAGTAGGGACACTATGAAATTTACGACCAAAATTGCCTCAGGAAAATAGCCATAACTCACTTTAAAATTGTGCTCGAAACAATTTCAAAAAAGTAATCGAATTAGGTGGCATAGTGCAACATTTCGTATGTTGATGATGTCACTCCTCGTTCATGCGCTGGATCGGGGTGGTCAGTTTCTCAACAAGTGATTTAACCTTGCTAATACCGATTTCCCCAATAATCGCTAAAAAGTCGCTTGAGAAAAAACTGTAACCTAACTACAATCCAAAAATCAGCAAGATCGGAATATAGGAAAAAAGTAGCCCATCATTTTGTCCGAAATACCTGCGATTTTTGACTATTTTCGACGTTTTTCTTGCATAACTTTTCTCATTCTTGTTTTCATGAGCTCGCATATCGAAATTCAGAATCGGCGTGCCAAAACACACCAGAAAATCCTAAAGCCATATTTTTTCGAGATGAAATTGTTTTTCGATTTCGGCCATTTTTCACCATGTGGTCCCCCCTTAATATATTTAGGTCCGATTTTGGTAGATTTTTTAAATCTCAGAATCATGTCACTATATGATTTTATGGCTTAGTTTTTAGCGTAGAAAACGAATTTACTAACTAGAGCACATGAAACCTTGTAATAAAAAAGTTCTGCCCTAAATCCAGAACAAATGTTTTTTGGGATTTTCATTATAGCATAACTTTTTTATTTCGAGGTTTCATGAGCTCTAGTTAGCAAATTCGTTTTCTACGCTCAAGAATAAGCCATAAAATCATATAGTGACATGATTCTGAGACAAAAAAATTTCGACCAAAATCGGACCTAAGGGGGGACCACATGGTGAAAAATGGCGACCTGATATCGAAAATTGGAAAACGAACGAGAGATTTGAAAGAGCATTATTCAAAATACCTCTGTTTCACTTTTCATCGGAATCAGAGAAACTATTTCCTACGTCCGCTAATACCCCATAACTCTCGAATATCTCGCGATTCCTCACTTAAGTTATCGCTCAATTCTTAGAATGATCAGGAATTGAAGGCACATTTGTTGTCACCGAGGATAACCACACATAACATATGATGATGGCGATACCGGATCGAGACCGTCTCTACTTACTTCGCTTGCCATTTCGCTTCTCTGACTGGAGATAGCACGTGGATTGAGGAGAGTCTGGACATCATTAGTCTCTTTCTCTCGTATTGTCTACTGGATCTATGTGCAATGTCTGTCATTATTTGGAGACAAGCCAATATATGCCATGATTCGGAGATTACACATGGCAACTCTCTTAAGTGGGAGCGTATCCAGGACAAGTTCTCGATATGCTCGATTGTGCGCATTTCAGTATTGAAGAATAATTTTGAAAATACCGGACTGGTTAAACGATTATTTATTCATAAATAATATGGCACCAATGACAGCAAATTATAATTCACGTTGTCTAATAAGGTTCTTTCTTTCTCTTCTGTTGATTTTCTTCCCTTCATTTTGACTTGCTTAATGTCCTAACATATTGTCCTATTAAATTTTCGTCATACGTGTGAATCGAATCGGGCTTCCGTGGAAATACAGATAATTAATTTTGAATAAAAAAACCCCGATGGGTGTGCAATATGTCATGTGAAAGTTTGAATCAGAAATCTATCATGAGTCAAAAGTTATAAAATAATGAAAGAGTGGCCCATGACTTATGGCCGATACTGTCTGTGATATGCGATATCCAAATTCACGTCGCCGTAACAAAGAATTAAGGCCAGAAACATTGATGAATATACTTCACTTGGTTATTTGCATTAGTCATATATTGGGGTGTTCCGAAAGTATTGATCACTTATACATTTTTCACTTGGTACTGCACGAAACGATTCCTTCTATGCTGCGCTGGATTGAGCCACTATTATTCTACGATTTCGATGCTGCAACCATGGAAATTCATTTACTTTCAAAAAACCACTTCATTCAGACCAGACATAAAAAAATCACTTTTTCGAAATTATCACTTTACCAAATGTGTAAAAATCAGTTCACCATCTCATGAGAGTTTAGAGTTAACAATAAACTATTTGCACGACATCCCGGCTTATTTCATCGTCATTACGAAATTTTTCATTTCCCACACATATTTATACAAATGATAGAATTGGATCCTAATAATAGTTAGAAAAAATGCGCCATAAAATTAGACTAAGAATAATCTTAAGAGACCGGCTCCGTTATTTTCGAGGACTCGGCCGTTAGGGCCGGACATATAAATCACCGATCCGGCCCAAACTTTTACCCTGGATAGTCCGCATCATCAAACGGGACACTATCTGGTCCAGATCATTGAAACATAAAAATGGCGAAATATCAAATTTTGAAAACTCGAAAATCGGATAAAAATAACCGAACGACCTGGGTCCAAAGTTAGTGTGGCAATATTATACACATGCCAGGCAACAAAAACACGTTATAAGTTGGTTCGAGATTTCGATCGCAAACTGGTTTTTTCAACTTTCGAAAATGGTTTTTTTAAATATTTTTAATCCATATGAAAAAACCGCATCACGGATCTTTCGTTATCTTGTTGAGCATTAAATTCTGCGTCGGATAAGCTACAGTATCGACAATAAGTCTTGACCCAAAAATTCAAAATGGTGTAACTTTCAAACCAGATGGGCGATAGTTCTGAGGTTTTGATAGATGACAGTACATGTACTCCTACACATGCTCACTGTGTCCGACCGTAATACGATTTCGCAATATTGCATGGTGATGACGCAATCATGGCATGGTTTTTCATGGTTGAATATTTGCTCTATGAATTTTCTGTTAGTATTCCTACTCGGTGTGATAATAGAAGGACTCAATACCTTTTTAATGAAAATATGTACTCATGGGAGGATGACGTACAGTGGCTTTAGACTGGCTCAAAGTAGGGCCTCGAAAAAATGAATTTTCGTTCTTCGACGTACTAGAAAGTCTTTCAAAAGCTCAAAATGATCCTTACCACAATTCGTGATGATCCACAAAGTTTGGTAACGATAGCTCTGAATTTGCCTGCAGGGCACGAAAATAACGCATTTTTCACTTTTTCACATGACACTATTTTGGATGTTTACAGTTCAGAGGGTGATTTTCGTTCAAAGGTCATTCCAAGACGCGATGGTAGAAAATTCATGGAATATAAGATTCTCAACTTTTTAGAACATTTGCGAAAATTTTTTTCGACTAATGAAAATTTTTTTCGACATCATGGTAATTTTATGGGTTGAAAATTGATTGACCTCGGATTTTCGGTTGCCGAGGGCGGGAAAGTTATCAACATGCTCTAAAAAGTTGGGAATCATATATTCCATTGAATTGCAACTAACTTGTCCAGGAAATACATTTGAACGAAAATCGGCCTTGGAACTCTGATTGTCCATAATAGGGAGAAAAAATTATGTGAAAAAGTGAAAAATTTGTGCCCTGATGTCAAATTAAGAGTTATCGTTATCAAACTTTGGCGATCATCTGGAATAGTGGAAAGGATCATTTTGAGCTTTTGAACGAGTCTCTACCATGTCTATAAACAAAAATCCATTTTTTCGGGACCCTATTTTGAGCCAGTCTAAAGCCATTGTACGTCATTCTCCCGTGAGTACATATTTTCATCGAATAGGTATTGAGGCCTTCTATTATCACACCGAGTAGGAATACTAACAGAAAATTCATAGAGCAAATATTCAACCATGAAAAACCATGCCATGATTGCGTCATCACCATGCGATATTGCGAAATCGTATTACGGTAGGACACAGTGAGCATATGTAGGAGTACATGTACTGTCATCTGCCAAAATTTCAGAACTATCGCCCATCTGGTTTGAAAGTTACACCATTTTGAATTTTTGGGTCAAGACTTATTGTCGATACTGTAAATGATATAATTTAATTTTTAGCCCCCGTTCGGATCTATAGACCTGAAATAGGCAATCGAAAAAAGAGTTTCCATAACCTCATCAATATGGTATTCATTTTGAAGACCACATCGAGCACTTCATTTTTTGTGTTGACAGTTTGACCTGAAAATGATCGTGGATCGAGTTAGTACCATGAAAATTCTGATATTTTAATTATAATAAGAAAAAAGTTCAAAATCGCACTCCGGCGATTATCTCATGTTGTAGAGCATAGAATTCTGCGTCGAATAAGCTAAATTCGATATTTTACATTTTTTTTAGCCCCTAAAAGAGGCAGGTGAAAAAAAAGTTTCCATAACCTCATCAATAAAGTACTCCTTTTGAAGCCCATATCGATTACTTTATTTTTTGTGTTGACAGTTTGACCTAAAAATGATTTTAAAACAAATTATTATTATGCAAATTCGAAAAATTATAAAACTTTTTAAAAAACTAATTAATATTAAAATTTCAGAATATTATGAGTTCTGGGTCCAAAAGCGAGTGGCGAGCGGTTGAGTCGCGATTTTCGCTCTCCGACTCCGGTTCCCTCCGCCCAGGATCTAGTCTCCCTCTCCCAGAAGCGTTTGGCACGCGGGAGTTGTACGCCACCCTGATGAGTCGCCATCTCTACATCGGCACCATCAACGCCAGGACGCTCGCCCCCAAGGACAAGCAGATCGAGTTGGAACTCGCCCTCGACAAGATCAAGTGGGACATGATAGCAGTGCAGGAAGCAAGGATTGTGGGTTGTGCCTCGTTCAATCTTACATCCTCAGGCACTGTAGTCTACCACTCGGGCGGTCCTACTGCGTCCCATGGCGTGGCATTCCTGCTCCGACCGCACCTCGCGCGACGAGCTAAGTTCCATGGCCTCTCCCCTCGTCTAGCGACTCTCCTCCTACCCATCGAGCGCCTCTTCCTTGTCTGTGCGTATGCTCCAACGTCGTCCTACGATGACAAAGAGTACGATACCTTCATGGACCAGGTTGAGGCCACTTTGCGGAGAGCGCCAAGAGGCTGTATGCCAGTGTTGGTTGGGGATTTCAACTGTAGAGTCGCGCGTGAACCTGGCAATGAAAGACTTGTCGGTAACTACGCTTCTCCGACCCCCAACTCGCGTGGACGGACTTTCACAGAAGTCTGCGTGAGAACCGGCCTGCGCATTTGGAACACGTTCCCGAAAAAGAGACATGGCCGGATCTGGACTTGGCGATCTCCCAACGGCTCCACATTCAACCAGATTGACTTCGTTGCAGCGCCTCCCACGGCGAGAGTTGTCAATTGTGGAGTCGTAGGTCGTTTCGAGTTCAACTCGGACCATCGCCTTGTCCGGATGTGTCTATCCCTCCCCGACCAGGTGAAGCACAAAAGATGCAGGGAGAGGTTTGATCTCGACCGAGTCTCTTTTACTGCCAACGCGAATCTCCTCGCGTCAGTGCCTCTCACCCGTCCCGCCTCTGCTGCCGAAGCCTACGATACGGTCCGGGCATTCACTGAGACCGCAGCAAGCGACTGTTGGAGAGTGCGAAGAGTCCCGCCCTGGATATCTCTTGCAACCCGGAACCTCCTAGCGGCGCGCCACAAGATGCAATCCAACCCCCAGGGAACCGTCGCCTACTCCACCGCGTGTAAAGCAGCCCGACTGAGTCTCTCCGATGACATCCGGAAACGAAAGGAGTCGCAAGCTCGTCATGCTGCGACTATCGGAAGGAGCATAGTGAAAGCGATGCTAAGCCTCCAATCCTCTAAGAAGCGTCTTCAAGTCCCTGACCCTGCTACTGGTGCTCTGTCTCAAGAGGCAACTATTGCTACGGTCCAGCGCTTCTTTGAGGAACTGTACACCCCCGGAGTGCACCTTCCCCTCGCGGTCCCTTCGCGCCCCCTCGATCCCCTCCCTCCCTTCCTTCCCGATGAGACCCGGCACGCGATGTCCCTGCTCAAGTGCGGCCACTCCCCTGGTTCGGACGGAATCCTTCCCGAGATGCTCTACCATGCGAAAGACCACCTCGCCCCGGTGATAGCCGACCTACTCAATCGCCTGGTAGCCGGAGATCAAGTTCCCGATGGTTTGGCAGAAGCCATCGTCTCTCTTCTGTACAAGAAAGGAGACTGCACCAACATCGGAAACTTTCGACCAATCTCTCGAGGTAGTGCTTGAAGAGACTGAGTCGTCCACCCAAACCGGTTTCCGGTGCGGGCACAGCACCCTGGACAACCTGCACGCCATCAAGCAGGTCGCAGAAAGGTCATCGGAATACGGTATCCCCATCTACCTTGCCTTCGTCGACTTCCGCAAGGCCTTCGATTGCGTGGAATGGAGCGCGGTCTGGCAGTCACTCTGGTCATCGGGATGCCATCCTACCCTCATCCACCTTCTTCGTCGCATCTACGAGTCGTCTTCAACCCTCATCCGCGTCAACGAAGATATGGTTCCCGTCACCGTTCGAAGAGGAGTCCGCCAAGGAGACACTCTGTCCCCTCGTCTCTTCAACGTGGTCCTTCGATCGGCGATGGATGACATCGACTGGGGAAGCGACGGGATTCTGATTGATGGAAGATACCTGAGCCACCTCGAGTACGCGGATGACATCGCCCTGATCGCCAAGTCTCGACCGGAACTGGAGGGGATGTTGAAGAAGCTGATGGAGGCATGCAGCCGCGTTGGTCTCGAAATCAACGCCTCCAAGACCAATCTCCTCACCTCCTGCACCACTACCAGAGCACCCATAGTCATCGGGAACCTGCGATTTGAATTCGTCGAGTCTGCCACGTATCTTGGAGGAAGAATCTCTCTTCCACTTGACCACTCAGACGAAATTGAGCACAGGATCAGACTCGGTTGGTACGCATGGAGTAAGCTGTCCCACCTCCTCTCTTCCCGACTTCTTCCCATGAAGACCAGGAGGAGACTCTTTGAGAGTTGCGTCACCTCTACCGTACTCTACGGATGTGAAGTATGGGCCTTGCGATCGAGCGACAAGGAGAGGCTGTGTGTGACCCAACGGAAGATGGAGCGGAAAATGGTCGGAGTTTCGCTAAGGGATCGCTGGAGAAACGAACGCGTGCGAGGGATCACGAAATTGCGCGATTGGAACCAAGAAGGACTGAAACGGAAGGCGCGCTGGGCACTCAAAGTGCGAAGCCTGGATACGGATCAGTGGAGCCGCGCGACTACTGTCTGGACGCCCTACAACTGGACTCGCCCCTCGGGCAAGCCAAGAGTGCGCTGGAGAGATGACTTAACGCGAGCTATTGGCAAAAACTGGTGGAATACAACACGTGATGACTACCAGCGACTCATCCTCATCTGAGCACCCTAATTGCCTGATATGATAAATTGATTGATTGATTGATGAATTTTCAAGGTACTAACATGTTCAAAAATTAATTTCAGGTCAAACTGTCAACGCATAAAAGAAGAACTCGATGTGGGCTTCAAAATGAGTACCATATTGATGATGTTCTGGAAACTTTTTTTTCAACTGCCTCTTTCAGGTATATAGATCTGAAAAAAAAAAGGGCTTGAAATATTTCAATCTCATTTAGCTGATTCGACGCAGAATTCAATGCTCTACAACATGGCATAATCGCCGGAGTGCGATTTTGAACTTTTTTAAAAATTATAATCAAAATATCAGAATTTTCAAGATTTTTAGAATTTTCATGGTACTAACTTGATCCACGATCAGGTCAAACTGTCAATACGAAAAATGAAGTACTCGATGTGGGCTTCGAAATGAGCACCATATTGAGGAGGTTCTAAGAAAACCCAGTTGACGCCAGATGGGGATGGATGGTTTCAGATAGGTTTCGGGTCGCTTCTTCGTTCGCGAGAGAATCATTTCGTCTGGGTGGGGGTCAAGGGATCGGTCTTCTTTCCATTCACAGACCCAAGAGATTGGCTGGAGAAAGGGTTGCGATCATCCAGGACGATAGGACTTGATGTAGAGTGTTCATTGTTGATGACGGAAGAAGGCTCCCGTGATTTTAGAACTGAGTCCACCAAACTCGAGTCATCAATCGCGAAACGAGACTCGACGAGAATGGTATCTGAGGGACCAAACATCAGAGTAGGTCATACCCATCACACGGTGACCAGAGTCCGGCTTGGATGGGGATTCCGATCTTGTTGAGTTGATGGAGTAGACGAGGGGAACTAGAGGGATTCCATTCTCTATCAGGGAGAAATGGAGAAGGACCGCTCGCGACGACTAACAAAAACGAGAAATGATTATCTCATTTAGCTTATTCGACGCAGAATTTAATGCTCTACAAGATAACGTAAGAGCCGTGATGCGGTTTTTTCATATGGATTTTTAAAAATTAAAAAAAAACCGTTTTTGAAAGTTGGAAAAACCAGTTTGCGATCAAAATCTTGAACCAACTTATAACGAGTTTTTGTTGCCTAGGCATGTGCATAATATTGCCACATTAACTTTGGACCCAGGTGGCTATTTTTATCCGATTTTCGAGTTTTCAAAATTCGGGTTTTCGACATTTTTATGTTTCAATGATCTGGACCATATAGTGATGGGGACCCATGGGGGTATCCAGGGAAAAAGTTTGGGCCGGATCGGTGATATAGATGTCCGGCCCATACTCCAAAATTACGGAGCCTGTGTCTTAAACAAGGTTTCTAAGACTGGCAAAGAAGTTCAGAAAATTTAAAAATTAAAAAAAAAAAAAAGTGAAAATAATTTTACCTAATTCTCCTGCGGTACGGTATAAATTATATTTCTCAACTTTATTTGCTAGTGTGACCTCTTCCCCCCTCTATGGCTCCAATATGAGCTTTTCATTTTAATTCTGTAATGAGTTGGGAAATTTCAAATCTGGAGTTCCGAAATCAAAAGTGGCGCTTTTTTTCATTTTTTTTCATCATTAGTAGGTTCTAATTGGTCAATCTAAGAACTGCATGAAATAGTTCAAATTTACCCTCAATACATATGAAAGAGTGAATGAGATTGTACATTATCTTCCACAAGAAAAAATAAAAGAACAAGTTGATCAATACTTTCGGAACACCCCAATACAATTCTAAAACATTGCTGAATATACTTCACTTGGTTGTTTTCATTAGTCATATCTAATTCTCAATTATTTCTAAATATACTTTACTTGGTTATTTTCATTAGTCATATCTCTAAATTTCTCTCCTACACAGGAAGCGTGATATTTCTAATAATAACGGCTATGATACTCGAGCATACCCTGAAAAAATGCTATAAAGTCAGCTCGTTTAGATTTGATTGGCGGGAGATATATGAGCCCAAACACGATGCTCAAAAACGAGCGTTACTTATTCCTCAACCCAATATGTTCGCTCAAGAACTTTTTTCTCTGTGCAGCACTTCTTGACTTATCCGGAAAAAAAAACAATTCCATTGCTAATTTTGATTTCGTCCGTCTCAGGTTATGGAATGCTATGAGAATATCTTCATGGCTGCGGGACACGGATGGTTTGATTCACACTTGACGTTGTCTATCATGTTCGGAGCATTCGGCACCTCTTCATCTCTGTTATTGGGAAATTTTTGCTATCGGCTTCAACTGCTTGTTCCTCTATTCAGATGACTTTTCTTTGTCTACAAACGTGTTTTATGGCCGACATTTAGACCAGTTTTCCGTCAATAGTAGGGTTAGTAATTGAAGGATCGAATCTCTAAATTTCGCGTGCTCTCTCGCTTCTCTGACCAGTGAGAGAGTATGCAAACTGAGGAGAGTCATCCTTGAATTGTCAACCCTAGTCACTAGTAGGCACATACCGCCGGCCATGCACTCCAACCAGCATTAACGGTTCCGAAAATGGCGAGAAGGAGGACGATGATTTTTGCATCCATTATTGTGGAGAAGAAGAAGAAAAAGGATGAATTCCAGAATTCTCGCTGCTTATATTCGCCAGCGACGTGCAACGGCGTCCTCTAGTTTCTGCTTAAAAAGGGTCTACTGGAAAGCTTTTTCGGTTCGAAAAACAAACTTCCGCTTCGCATGCATAAATTGGCAGTTTTTTCGAGGAAGTTCCGCATTTCGTGATCATATTGGTATTCTGTTGAGGAAGTTCCGCATTGGAAGACCAGATTAACTGTTCTTTTTCTTCGCGAAAGGTCCGCATTGCATGAAATATTGTCTTTTTAGTAAAATCTCTGCCCCGAGCTAGTACGTTTATTCCCCGCACGCACGAGCGAAAACGTCTCTCACGACTCAAGGAATGAAAACACCCTTCTGTCTGGAAAAGATGAAGAAAATTGAAGATCGGTTCGAACTTTTCTGCGAAAAATCGGTTAGGGTCGGCGCTTTATTCGTTGCCACTCACTAGAAAAAGTGGGGAAAAAAACCAACAAGAAAAATTCTTTGGTAAGCACAAGAAGAATATTTCTTCTTCGTTTTTTTTCGATTTTTAGAGCAGTTCAAACATTCAATGTTATCTACAGGTTCGTAGTGAAGGTCGACTGCCAGGGCCTTTTTTCCGCGAAAGTTCCACATAACGCTTCTCCCGAGCTGCCGATCAAGCGAAAGATAACACATCTCGACTGCAAGGTTGAACCCGACTGCTATGCCGTGAACACGCTGATGTCTCTCTCTTTCTCTTTCTCTCTTTCTCTCTTTCTCTCTCTCTCTCTTTCTCTCTTCTCTCTCTCTCTCTCTTTCTCTCTTTCTCTCTCTCTCTCTTTCTCTCTTTCTCTCTAATAGGCAGTCTACTGACTAATATCATCTTGATGTCTGAGTTCTCTAGATCATTATTCATTTTGTACAACTCCGCAAAGAAGAACACCCCAAATACGAGCACAAGTATAGATAATATGTATTCTCAATGTACAAATAATATGTGTTCTTTTGACTCTGCGCTGTATATGACACCTAATAAATATTCGCATTCGTGATCAGAGCAGCCTCGTCTTGGCTGCTATATCTGCCTTAGGGACGCATTCGAACCCACCTCCGGCAGCTGCCGGCAGTAGGCCCTTGATGTATCCGGCGCAGCAGGTTCTGAAACGATACTAGGGTATGATCTATACGTTTTTTCTCTCTTTTTACGTCCTGAATCAAACAAACTTCTACGATGCATTGACGGACAGATGCACGGGCGATTGCTACGCTAGAAGTAAGAAAACTACCTACCTTGAACCTCTACCAGTAAATGGGCACATCTTCTTTCCGCATTCCTCGTACCGCTGAGAAGGGCCACTGCAAAGATGAAAGCTTTGAAAACAATAACAAAAATAAAAGAAAACTGATCATGCGAATTGAAGAGAATCTCATGCTGTTTCGTCATCACTAGTTCAGCTCTATGAATAATAAGTCTGCTACTCACGAGCACTTGCCGGTTCCCTCTGCGCACGTTCTCGTATCGGTAACGCGCACTCCACAGTAACCACAAGTGGCAGAACACGGCGCTTCAGGAATAACCTGTCAAGATACAGTTGCTATTCAATAAAAACAAGACAAGAACAATGTCCAAGTGTGGAATCTAATAGAGATCGACCTTCGAGTAGTTTCGGGTGCCAAACAGTAGCCTTTTTCACTATGACCCTTCCGATCTGCATGCTAAGACGAAGTAATGAAGAAAAAAAGGAACGTACCGGCTGCCAGACCGACCAGGCAGCATCGGCGGAAACAACACAGAGAAGGGCGACAATGAGTGCCGCACGCATGATTGTGAGGAAAGACGGGAGTGACACCTCGCACATTCCTCAGCTTATAAGGAAGATAAGTGTAACAATGTCCATTCTTTTCTGCAGCAGCAGCAGCCTTGGAGGTCGTCTATCGGGGTCATGTTTCGAGAAAGTTCCGCATCGCGCTTCTCTCGGTCTGGTAGATCAAGCGACCGATAGCACATCTCGACCCTCCAAGGTTAAACCAGACAGGCATGCCATGATCTCTCTGATCGCTCTTTGTCTCTAATTCCGAGGTTGTGAGAACTGAAAATAGGGAGAAAGAAAAAGAAGATGCGATGCAAAGAAATTTTCCTGCATGAAACGCATACACATATTATAGATCCTCGAAACAGGATAATAATTGTATGGTTGGATAGATGCCAATTCTGCAACCCCTCCTCTTTACCAATGGATGTTAGGCTTCCATATATTCGAGGTAACATAAGCGCTCGATTCCCGGTAGTGATATCGTATCTGTTTTGACTTGCTTCTGTTTTGACTTGCCTTTCTCTACCTCTTGCAAAACATCACCTGCGGGCGGTAGTCGAACCTGCCTGCGTCGGCATGCCAGTCAGACACCATGCCCATTAGGCCAGGGCGGCCTACCGCAGGCCTAACTCAATGGCATATTCCTAACACACGATGGGCCGCAGGGAACGCTACCGCAGGGAACGCTTGACGGAGACTAGTGGTTGGGGCGCGCGCCTTTCTCTACCTCTTGCAAAACATCACCTGCGGGCGGGAGTCGAACCTGCCTGCGTCGGCATGCCAGTCAGACACCATGCCCATGCCCATAATGGGCATGGTGTCTGACTGTCTGACATTGGAGACCTCTTGCAAATCATCACCTGCGGGCGGGAGTCGAACCTGCCTGCGTCGGCATGCCAGTCAGACACCATGCCCATGCCCAAAATGGGCATGGTGTCTGACTGGCATGCCGACGCAGGCAGGTTCGACTCCCGCCCGGTGATGTTTTGCAGGAGGTAGAGAAAGGCGAATATTATTGAGGTCCCGGGTTCAATCCCCCGCTCAGCCCATCACTTTTTGTCTATTTTGCTATTCTTATTGTCAAAGGGGAGATCCCCGAAATTCGCTCTAGTTTCGCATTGGAGACGTGGGAGTGTGCGCTGCAACACTCAATTTCCGTTACTATAGTTTTCCATGTTTTGGTAGTGGAATGTTTTTAGTGGAATTTTGGTAGTGGAATGTTCACATTATTTCAACTGACTCTCTCGACTGTCTGACCAGCAGAAGAGTGTGAAAAAAAGGAGAGAGAAAACCGAAACGGCATCGCAAATTCTCGGATAAAAAGAGCCGACCTTCTCTTCTCTGCTGCGGCTTCAAAGAAAGGGCGTCGTAACACTTCACGCTCAAATATAAGAAGCGAAGCGGGTGCAGTTTCCTTTCCTCTCTAGCATCCATGCTTAACTCCTTTGTTTTATCTCCGAAGTCGTCAGTAACATCAATCGTCAATGAACCGCCTGTATTGAGGTACGTGACTTCCGACTATTGATTTTGACCCGCTCTTGTCGCTCATCATGATCTCTAGCGGGTAAGAGAAACGGCATGTTCCAATTGTCCATCGGCATTGCCGAGAAGAGCAGGAAGAAACCCATCATTCCTGCAAACGTGCCTAATAGGGACCAGAAAGTGCTCGTAAGCTTCACGCTATACTTTCTCCAATCCACCCCGTTTTTGTTATTTATGATTGGACCTTGAGAGCATGATAAGGTCAATGCCATCACTACACATGCCCTTCTCAGAAATATGAATAATTCGGAGCCAAGATGTTCAAATTCCCGAGAAAGTATCAATTTTTTACTTCAAACATGAGAAGTAAGATCTTTCGGTATTTTTTCACTTTTTGCACGGTAGAAAATATGAGAATATATTCAAGAAAGCTGGTTATTTGCCATAGTTGAAAGGAAGTTCACAGTGTCACCTAATTTATAAGTGGCTTTGATTACACAATTTCACTATTCAAATACGATTCTATATTGTTTCCGGTCGTATCGAAAGAATATCGTGTACATTGTCACGAGATCTCGGGTTCACTTGAATGCCAGTGTGACAACGATAAGTTTTGGAAGAACATCAACGATTGTATTGTGGCTGTTTGTTGTTTGTTCGAAAGTCCGAAATTCGAATAAATAATATTTATTGCTTTGATTCGGCACTACATATCATAAATATCGCCAATCCTTGTTGGTAATCAGACCATTCCCTTCTTGGGTTGGATATTTGCCTTTGGGACGCATTCGAAACCTCCCCCGGTCAGGTGGCCCTTCTCGTAACCAGCGCAGCAGGTCCTGGATGGATAGTAGAGATGTCAAAGCGAAACAAGCATTCCGCCATTCTCTATTGGCGGTTAGACAACCGAGAGGCATGTGCTATGAAAAAAGTATTGATCCGATTTGGTGTCGCTAAACTGCATTTCTTGTTCGATCTTCCTGTTGTCTTTTCACGTTTTGTGAAAAAAAGTTGCACGGGCGATTGATATGCTTGACAAATAAATTACCTACTTTGAACCTTTACCGACAAATTTGCACATCTTGGCTCCGCATTCTTCGTATTGCTGAGAGGGGCCACTGCAAAGATAAAAACGGTTTGAAATATCACTCAAACCATTATCATAGACGGTTACACAACAAAAAGATCTTGTGGAGGACTGACAGTGGACTTGTTCGAGATGTCATCACCAATGCCACTATAGAACTGGCCAATGATCAAAAACGGAAACTCACGAGCACTTTCCGTTTCCTTCGGCGCACGTTCTGGTACGAGTTACGCGCACTCCACAGTAACCACAGGTGACAGAACACGGCATAGCCGCCTGTTAGTATACAGTTGCTACTCCATCAAAAAAAATGTGAAAAACGAGTCTGGAAATGCTGTCTAATGGGGATGGCATGTCAGGGAGTTGCAAGTTTGCGAAAGATTAATAATATGGATGTAATATGGAGGAATCAACGATATTTCCGGTTACCAAAACGAACAGTAGTTTGGTGAGACGAAAAAATGAATTGAAATACCGGAGGCGCAGCCCATTCCGACCAGGCTGCATTGGCTGAAACGACGAATAGAAGAAGGACAATGGCTTGAGGACGCATTATTCAAGAGGTAAGACGGGAGTGGCTGCTCGTACATTCGCACTGCTTTTATGGACGAGTGATGTAACAGCGTTCATTGTTTCGTCCCGGAAGTTTTTTGCCTGACCGCAAGGTAGGGTCTTTTTCAAGAACGGGGAGTTAATAGGAGGAACTACACCTCCGCAGTCGATCAACCAACAGTAGGGTGACTTTTCGGTTCACTGTTCTCCCCATCCCGCACACTCTCTCATTTCTCTGACGAGCGAGATAGTGTGCACAGTGTAGAGAGACTAAACCTAAACGACTTCCATACTCAACAGCGCGACGCATATCCCCCCTTGTTCTCTATTTTGTCTGACCGATTAGAGAGTGTGCAAATGGAGAGCAATCACCCTTGAGATGGCAATCCTATTAGCGATCGAGACTACAATTTGAGTACAAGGTTGAGAGGTATGAGTGAGACAATGGATTCGGAGATGGGTAGACAGATTACTCTGCGCCGCATGAATTGGCAAGATGATTGAACGAATTAGTGCCGCGTCGCTGCTAGACGTGACTAGTAGGGAGAGAAAGAGGGAAGTAAGCGTTACAGTCGTCTTTCGACAACTACGCTAGGTGGTGCTGACGGTAAGGCCGACTGATCGGTTGGACTACGTAACCCCGCTGTCAAAATTGCTTCTGGGGCACGTCACCTTCCTTTGAACTCACCGCTCGTGAACCCTACCTGGCGGTCATGCAAAAAAGCTGCCGAACGAGACAATGGACCATGCTTCTTCACCGTTTCCACTTATTGGGTTGGGTTGACTGTCTGCGAACAACTCTACGCTGTGAACTGTTTGTGCTTTCTAGAACGAATGCGAAATAATAAAAAGGTTGTTTTATTGCAAGTTGTCTTATGTTACAAATCTTACGCTGGGAAGCACTTCTGAAGTGATTTATTTTCTTCAAAAATGTTCACTGTCCCAGCCGCGGCATCACGGTTACAAGAGCCATTGCGAGTCCAGCTGAATATATTTCAGTGTAAGATTTTTAAAAATTTTTTAAATGCAAATTATTTACCGAAATACAATATTAGGTCGATGAGAGAGAGTGAGCAGTAGAGCGAAGCATCAAATTTCAGATCATGAGCCTGCATTAACACAATATTTTAATACCGTTAATATCTTAAATAAACTAACCTCTTCGTTTTGAAAATCCATGAGATTGTATCTCACATATGAGAAGTCAACCATCGCGTCTGAAATCACACTACAACTCATCTGAACTCAACAAGTAACGCCAAAAGAAATCGCATCATGGAAGGTGAAAGTTGGCATATATTTATTGAACACCTAATGGGGAACATGAGCTACAAAAATCAAATTGTTTAAAGTGAAGGATTATTTCTGATAAGGAAAATTGATCATCGACTGAGTCTGCGTTCCCGATTGAGCGTCTATACGCTAAGGAAAACGCGAAACATCATATATTGGACGATGGTGCTGAAAGCAGTTTAAAATAAAATAAAATATACGTAAGATATAATCACCCGGGTCAAATTCCCGATTGTGCGGTTGTACACTAGTTGCTCACAAGGTGTCACAATGATCATATCAGCCTTATGTAGTCTTACGCTAAGGCTAAACCTAAAGCATCACAAGGCCGACGCCTGACAATGACGATATCTGATGTAAATATCTGTAGTTATCAGCGGATCAGTGATATCAGTGTTTGTAATAAAAAGAAACGAATCTTTTGTAATCAAAAGAAACGTATCTGATGTAGATATCTGTAGTTATCAGTGGACCAGTGATAACAGCATTTTGTAATCAAAAGAAACGTCAGTTCGTTCACTATCTTGTGATTCAGTGAGTCATTAGATTGTCAGATACGGCCTTATCATGAATCATGTCACACATCTTATCAGTGATTATCATGGCAAATGATCAACATCTTGAAGTCTGTAGTCTGAACATAAGCCGTCATCAGAAAGTGACGATATAGTGGGCGGGATTTACGTGGTACAGTAATGATTTCGATTGTATAAATATGAAGTCTCGGATGACCATTGACATGCCATTTCGATTAGTCCTCTTACTTCCCATTTAGTAGGTATTGGGAGAAAAAAATTTCTGTCTTCCGTGGGAAAGCCCATCTCGTAAAAAGACCCATTGCTTGGAAATTTACGAAATGGGTTCATCCGGTGCTGTCATCTTGTCCTACCACCGTCGTTTCCATCCTCAATTAGTGGCGAATTTCAGATGTCGTACGACTTGGAATCCGCAGAGCGCGCGGCATACGCGCCTTTCTTCGGGTGAGACTCCTACATACTTTATTGAGAGTTGATTTGGTTGATCTTTTAGATGCTTTTTTTGTAGATGTGGAGCACATTGTGTTCATTTAACGTTTTAAAATGAAA
The DNA here is from genome assembly GCA_036245825.1 of Pristionchus entomophagus. Classification (NCBI taxonomy): domain Eukaryota; kingdom Metazoa; phylum Nematoda; class Chromadorea; order Rhabditida; family Neodiplogasteridae; genus Pristionchus; species Pristionchus entomophagus. The sequence continues at coordinate 10,858,388 of BTSX01000005.1, forward strand.
CAGGCGCAGTCACCGCGTCACGACCATCGTTCTGTAAGGATTGGAAGCCAATATTGTTCTGAATTTTAGGCCGGACATTTTATTGAAATTTGTGTCTGATCGGGTCCAAACTTTTATGGTGGATACGCCCCTTTATGGGGATGATTGATTGAGGTTTCATTTGCATTAAAATATCTATTACTATCATCATTATTCTTATCAGGTTCATGGGTGTCGCTGCCGCTCAAATCTTCACGGTGCTCGGTGCCGCGTACGGAACTGCCAAGTCCGGTCTGCGAGCTTTTTCTGCCAAATACATTAATAATAATAATCCATACTATATATAAAGCGCAAACGTCTGTATGTGTGTCTGTCCGGTTTGGATTCCTGGCACGCTTGGTTTGGGCATCCTGCCAACACTCAACGTTAGCTTAGGCGAACAAAGCTTATGTGAAGCGCGAAGCGCCGAACACCGCCACTGGTTTTCCTCTCGACGTAGTCGGGGGAAAACCGCTGGTACATTAATAAGCTGAATGCCGTTTGGTTGAACCCCGAATCGTGACGATTATGTTCGGCATCACATTTGAACCCGGAACCGTGACATCTGACTCCTTTTTTTCTGTTTCACGAGAGAGCATGCGATTAGAGAAGTGTCGATGCCGATTCTTCATCATTAACCCCGACCCGAATGGTGATATTGCAGCGGTCGGTGTCTGCTCGTCGGGCGTGATGCGGCCCGAACTCATCATGAAATCGGTAGGTCTATAGGCGACGATTCATCGATTTCCGATGTTGTGATAGAAAGAAACTCGTCACTCTCACTTTTTTTCTCGAAACTGAACAAGCTACAGTCACAATAATTGTACATTTCATTGTACATGTTTTACTATCTCGTCGGTCGACCGGGTCGAGAAAGTCTGTAAAATGAAGAGACGACGTTCCGTATTTCGAACTCCGTATTAGGATGATCTTTGATCTTTGATCTTTGATTTTTAAGGTCATCCCTGTCATCATGGCCGGAATCGTCGGCATGTACGGTCTCGTTGTCTCGATGGTGCTCAAGAGCAAGGTTGGCAAATCTAAGACCCACGTTTTGTGATATCAAATCGGCATCCGACTCTCCTCATTTTGCATACTCACGCATTGGTCAGAGAAACGTAAAAATGTGCAGAATAAAGAGCTTCGAAAACAGAAACCACATCACTAGTATTACTCGTATCCAATAATTTGATCTGCCCACCTAGTGCTAAAGAGCAAGCTGGAACATCTCACATTGCGGTATCGAATTATAGTTTATTAACCCAACAAAAGTAGTTCATATTACCTTCAGATTATGGTCAAGATAATAATTAATGATATACTATAAATACATTAATGGGTGGCTCAGATCAAGCCTACGAGCTCCGGTGAATACGATCTCTACAAAGGATTCTCGCATCTGGCTGCAGGTGGGAATTTTAAATTAGGAATTAATTAATTAATTTATCAATTAATTAGGAATTAGGAATTTTGTATCGGTGTTCGACTCTCTCCATTCTGCACACTATCTCGTCTGTCTGACCAGCGAAAGAGTTGTGTGAAAAGGAGAGAGGAATGATCGAAACTACATCCCAGTATCCGATCACTCGTATATTTGCGAACGACGAGTCACTTTGTCGAATAGTAGTTTCCTGCAGTTTCCGACTCCACTAGATCCCATTACGACCTCTGTGTTCGGACAAGTCTCGGGGGTAATAAAGAATCCCGAGAGAAATCTAATAATTACTTGTCTCAGACTGAATTTCCCGAGTTATGGAGAGAATATATCATTCAACAGGCGACATAAAGCTTGATTGAATATTGATATTGACCGAATATCACTATTACCTCTCCCAACCCGATGATTCTGGAGAGTCACCCACAACCGCCCCCTTCCCTTACTCTGCCATAATTCGATCACTAATGTATTTATGATCTCGTCGCGCCTCGAGCGTAGATAAATTATTATTATTATTATATTACAGGGCTGACGTGCGGGTTGTGCGGCCTGGGCGCCGGCTATGCCATCGGCATCGTGGGGGACGCCGGAGTGAGAGGAACGGCCCAGCAGCCACGACTGTTCGTCGGCATGATCCTCATCCTCATCTTCTCTGAGGTATAAATGCTCGTGCTTTATCAAAGTATATTGGTATCAAACATACGTCAAATGGGTCTCGAGAAAGCTAGAGTACACGTCGGCACTCCGATAAGACCCATATCGGCAAAGCGAGAAAAATAGTGTAATGCATGCTAAAAAATCGATTATATCGAGTATACCACGTCGGCAAACTCGTTTGTGCAAATCGGCAGAATATTCTAGGCGAGACCTCATTTGGCGTATGTTTATCAAAGTATACTGGTATCAAATTAATAACTAGTGGGAAAGCTGTATGTAGTCAAATTAATAACTTGTGGGAAAGCTGTATGTAGTTCACGATGATGAAACCAGCACGTTGGGGTATATCAAATAAACAAATATACAAATTCAGGTACTCGGACTCTATGGAATGATTGTCGCGCTCATCCTCACAAGCGGAGCTTGATGTGCTCCGATCTGGGAGACCATAATTGCCATCCTCCTCACCTCTCACACTTTCGTTGTACATGCAATCATTGACTGTTTTGCAACCTGAACCTTTCGAATTTACTTTGCGCATTTTTCACCGTGTCTGATTTAGTTCGTAATGTCAAGTTCGAGTTCAATTGCCCTGTGATAAAGTTCTAGCTGCTGAAGATTGCACACTTCTGATCAATATTTTTAATAAACAAAAGCTATATAATCCCTTCACATCACTAGCGCCGTTATGCTAAATATATATATTTGCGACTAAATATCTTTGCGACTTTCGACGATTGTTTTTGTTTTGATAAAGTTTTGATTTTTTGATACCTGATGCATCCCAGCTGATTACAGATGCAGGAAGCTATTAATCAGGAAACAGTAGTTTGCCAACTCCTCGGATCACTTTCAGGCCCTCCTCATGTTCGGAGCCTTTCACTGCTAATGATCATCATTGATCAAGCATTATTATCCACTATAGTTGGAAATACGGGTCGCCGTCTTTTCATTTCGCACACTCTCTAACCGGTCAGAGTGACGAGAGAGTGTGCGAAATGAAGATACCGCGACCCGTATTTCGAACTATATTATCCTGACTCAATCGCCGCAAAACTATACGCGGCCAATGAATACTCATCGCATGATATTCGAGGCGAAACTATAGATTCCTGATGCAGGCTTATCAGTGAAATCACTTTCGAGCTTTATCAGTATGCGTTCAGGCCGTAAAAAGCCTTATCAGAACAATTGCGCCTTCAAAAGTCACAAAGATCATCAGATCAAAATGCTGCGCAATGATGAATATTGATATTTGTTTCAAGGGAAACATGTTTTTCTCGGGGGGAGCGGTTGGTTCTTTGGAAATAACAAAACTTACAAGATAAGCCGAAGACAGTGCACATGCAACGCCAAAGAGCACCTAATTGTCTCTATCCACATGAAATATTTTAACAATCTTGACCTCGAATCTCTCACTTAATATAATCAGCATATTCTACTTACGTTTTCCACAGTTCGGTAGGGATTTTTTGCCGCTGATCAACGGAATTCGACATTTTTCCTATCACGGTTAAGGTGTTCTTCAATACATTACCTGAAACGAAACAAAGTACTCGACAGTACTCTACAGTCTCATCAGGTAGGCCCTCGACGATGAGAAATCAGGATGTCGCGGAATCACTTTATTAGATAAGGACTACATACTTCTGATTTCGTTCGTCGGACACGTCAGTGACTGATAAAATGTGGTACAGAACATGTAGATAAGAGGACCACGCAACAATCTTACGTATTTTGAAACTACACACAGCTGGCGTCATAACCGTGACTCATAGGCATTGTTATGCCTTAGCTTGGAAGAGCGCAATACGGAATTCACAATGAGGGGAAGAAGAACCATAGGGAGAATATATATATTTTATCTACGCCCGAGGGCGCAACGAAATAATGATACATTTGAATAATATATTTCTAAAAACGACTCTCAAAGGATGGGAGGAAGGGAGAGGAAACGAGAAAGGAGGAGTGGGATGATAAAGAAAAGATCTAATAGTCTCTTCTTCTCTTTTTCTGGTCGTTATCTCATAGAGGAGATGAGAGTGGGAGGATTTCCGAGGAGGAGGAACTCGGACTATACCAGCTTGACATGGCTCCGAGAACCAGACTATAAAGATCACTAATGGTGATGGGGATGGAATTGGGGTGGAAGGGATACGGAAAGGGTGGTGGGGGGGGGTGATTGATAGAGAAAGAGGGGGAGGGGGTGGGGGAAAGAAACTAACAAGGTGATTAACCAAACATGAAAGATATTATTAACGATAAATGATGAACCTAGAAAGATCTAATTCAAGTAATCTCTTCTTGTATACATCAATACTCTGAACAATGAACAATGGATATGGGTAGGCAACTCATTCAATATTCTAGCTATTCTCCTAGAAAAACAATGAAAACGTGGGGTGGATTTCGTAAATTCTATATGTATTCCGAATGTGTTTGATCTGTCTCTAAGGGGTTTGTAAGTGAAGAATCTATTACGATCAAGGACCGTATCGCCATTCATTAATCTACGGGCGAAAACTAGATCAAAGATGACTCTCCTCTCCGAAAGCGCTTGAAGACCAAGAAAAAAAGGACGTTCAGAATAGGAAGGAAAACTGAGAGGATAAGAAGAGGATGGAAAACAGCGGTAGAATAGAATTCGAGTGAATTGTTCTTGGACCTTTTCTAGTGTTTGACTATCTTTCTTCATGTAAGAGTTCCAGAAGGGACAAGCAAAGTCAAGATGCGGAAGTACATAAGTACGGTAGCATTTGATAAGGATTTCAGAAGAGTTAACAGACACAGCACGGAGCATAATGTAAAGGGCAGTCTTAGCTTTGCTGGCACGATCGACAACAGAGGCGTTCCTAAGAAGGGAAGGGAGAACTTGAATACCTAGATCACGCTGAGGGCATTTACTAAGGAGGGTGACATTATTGATTTCGTAAATAGGGGGAGAGGAACCGATGTGGAGGTGAGTACACTTAGACTCAGATAGTGATAACTGATTAACAATGGTCCAGGAATGAATTGCATCAAGTGCTGTCTGAAGTTGGGAGGTCATGGAATGGGCAGAGGTAAGGGGGTAAGAAATGTACAATTTGATATCATCGGCAATTTGATATCATCGGCGGCCTTGGATACGAACATCCCGGAATTTAGAAAGTACATGGGTAATATCAGATACATACAAAGTGAATAGAATCGGTCCTAATACTGATCCTTGGGGCACGCCAGGAAGTACGGGGAACGGCCGGGAAATACAATCACCGAGACGAACTGAGAAATGCCTATCTGTGATGAATGAGGCTATCCAATCAAGAAGATTTCCATGAATACCATAGTGAGAACATTTAGAGAGCAATTTAGTGAAAGGAACAGTGTCAAAAGCACGAGAGAAATCTAGGTAGATCACATCAGTAAATTGATTACGAGAGTGTGCAAGGGTCCAATCATTCTCAGAGTCAATAACATTTGTGAGCACAGAAGCACCAGGGCGATAGCCATGCTGGTACTTTGGAATAACATCGAATCTAAATAAGTAAGGAGCAAATTTCTCTTTGACTAATCGTTCCATGGTTTTAAAGCGGGGGACAAAATAGAAATAGGACGGTAAGAAATTTGGCGTCCTTTTCGGGTTTAGGCAATGGTGTAATGAGGGAGTGTTTCCAGAGAGAAGGGACAATACCAGTAAGCATACTGATATTGAAAATGTCAAAAAGAGGAAGAGAAAGAGCGTGAGCACATTTGCGAAAAAAAATCTGAGGAATCTTATCGTAGCCAGTTGAACAGGAAGGAGACAGCTTTTTGAGAGCTCTGTGAACATCATGAGGGAGGAAAGAGATTTTAGAGAGGAAAGGAGGGAGAGGGTGGGAAGGTATAGAGGGAATGATCGAGGGTAAAGTGTGATGCAAAACATGAAGCGAGAAGGTTGGAAATTTCTGGGAGAGTAGACACTATAGAACCGGTAGAGGAATGCAATTGCTTAGGAATAATAGACTTGGGTTTGGTAAGAGAACGAATGTGTCTATAGAGATCATTCGAATGTTTGAGTTTCTTCGTCTCACAAAATTGGTTCCATTTTTTAAATTTGATTCTAAAGATCTCTACTACACCTTTCGTATTGATTGCGAACAGGGAGCAAGTGAATCTTAGAGAAAAGAATGTTTCTGTGATGGATAAGCTTCTGGATGTGAGGAGGATACGATGCAACAGTTTGTTTTGGTTTGTGGTAGGGATTAAACAAGTCAATGGCTTGGTGAATTATGGTTACAAACGATGAATACATAGAGTCAGGGTGCGGGGAAACAGAAAACAAACTGAACCAATCAATATTAAATAAATACGAAGAAAGATCATCATAATTGGCACAAGCATAATCTCAAATAAGGGATTGAGAAGGAGGGAGAGAATGATGGTCAATGGAAAAAGATATGCCAGAGTGGTCTGAGGAGGGAAAAGAAGGGATTATAGTAGGTGCAGAGATAGTGGTGGGATCACTGGCAAGTAACCAGTCAATGCAACGAGTATTTCTAGTGGGTGCAGTGATAAGATGGGAAAGAGTCGCACTAGAAACGAAGGAGTTAAGAGACACATCAATGGTGGTTGTTGGGGTGGAGAGAGTATCAGAGTTGAAGTCACCAATGAAAATAATGGGAGAAGAAGAAGTAGATACTAGATCAGTAAGACAATCGATAAGAGACTCTGTTTGAGCAATACTGTAGTTGGGAGGTCTATAAACGATACAGATGCGGATTGCCAGAGAGGAGGAAGTAAGTAGATCAATGGCAAGGCATTCAATGTTTCTATTTATACAATCGACAACGGTGTAATGAAAGTGGTCTCTGAGGAAAAGGACTATGCCGCCACCACGCCCTGTACAACGATCACGACGAATTGCAATATAGGGTAGATCACCAATTAAACGAGAAGAGGGAGTACGGCTATTAAGCCATGATTCAGTTATGCACAAAATGTCTGGTTTTTCAATTCTGTAGCTGGTGTAACGCCGGGAGCTTGTTACTGATAGATCGACAATTGAAATACAGACAAGAGAGAGAAGGAGAAGAAGATGACTGGATGGAAGGAGAGAAATTACTAGGGTAAAGTCGGGAGGAGACACCTATTTTGACGGCTGAGTGGTAAGGAAGGAGAAGGAGTTTTGAGGGGGAGGGGACTGCTTGAACTCAGCGACTTTACCCTTCTCCATGAGAACTCCTGCATAGATCACCCACTGGGGCCCACCTGCCTGATTTCGCTTTCTCTTCTCCTCTCTGAGGTTCCACTGTGCTTCACGCTCAGCAGAAGAGAGAGACGGGCGAATGCGAATGCGCTGGAGGGCAGGGCAACTCTTGAGGCAGGGGTTGTTGGTGATGGAACGGGAAGACTTGATGAGAGTCTTTTGTGTTTTGCGTCGGTGAAGCCTTGATAAATATGATTCGTTCATCGCCCAGTACCATTCACTTTACACATCAGTTCATAATTCTTCACAAGAATTGCATGATGCTTCTCTGATCAGAATGAGTGCTCAAACTGAGAGAATCACAATTTTATAAGGTTGGTCCATGAGTTTTGCTGCTTTTCAGCATTGAAGATGCATGCTCTTTCGATTTTTACCGACCATCTCTCGGTTTTTCATAATCGTTGAACCCATCAATGCTCTCTTCAGCGCACATTATCTCAGATCTTCCGATCGAGAAAACGGGCACTGTATAAAACATCAATATTATTAGCTATCGCCGAGTACTGGAACGATATTGAAATTCGAGCACCTTTTCCGTTTAGACATAAGATAGAGCACCAATATGGCATCTCATTTAACCGTATTACAATCCGCAAAACTAAGTCTTAGCAGAGTACAACAATTTCAAAAAAAGTCTAAGATTTTTTTTCGGAATTTGTTTTTGGCAAGACCTGAAATTCTCGAACATTCAGCAAGCTTGGCACAATTCCGAACAACTACGCTGAAGACCAAACATGCCTCTATATAATTCTATGAAGACGGACAGGGGCGATTTGAGACAGATAAAATATACGGGCTCAAACTTCATGCCGAAAAAACAGCAAAACTTATGCACCGACCTGATAGGTATCAGTCTTTCACGTATTATTTATTTATTTATTTATAAAGATACATCTCGAAAATACGATAAATCTTGCTCATTATGTCCATCCGACCTCCTCGTTGTTTGTGCATCCGATATTGTAAGTGACTCCCTGCTCAACGAAGTCCTTGATGCTCGCATCGGGCAGCGGTCCGTTGTCCTTGCCTGGAGATCGTGACTGGGACAAATGACGACAAAACCGTATTCCATACACTTGCGCTCAACTGTGAAGCCTGCTTGAATCCTAGTTGATGTCGGCATGTCGAGTTCGTACTTTGCACAGAGATTGCTCAACGCTTGCGGATAAACCATTCAAAAAGTATATGTACAAGAACTCCTCGACATAGTCAATTCACGATTCTCTAATTGGCAACCGACGATTACATAGTAGGAAATGCGATTACCAAGTGCAGGACGCCACACAACTAAGTGCCGCTTGGCTTACCTGCGGGAGAACTCCAGTAGTATCCGGATGCGGCCTCACAGACGAATTCCGTCGTCCGACGAGTACACCACGATCCGCACTGAGTGCTCGCGATTGCTGAATAGGGTTTTTAATAGTATTTGAAAGAGATTTCCGTAGTTACTGCGAAGATTAATTTCATTTACTCCTCATCACACACTATCGCAAAAGGAGCAGCCCTGGTGCTTTGTTCGTGTTATGGGAATCCCTGATTTGGTTGCAAAATCGAAAGGGAAAACAGATGGGACGGACAGGGTGGAACATATGTCAACCAGACTTCCGTGTAGGGAGCCGGGCAGATGTAGGTGAGCCTGTCGGCGGAGCGAAACTGAATAGAAACCGACATAAGAAATATATAATAAAAATTTCATCAAGAATACCCTATTCAGCAACCCGGTGCAATAGGTGCGGATCGTGGTGTTCATGACGTACGACGAAATTCGTTTGTGAAGCCGCATCCGGCTATTATAGGACTTCTCCAGGTTAGTTTTCGATAGCTCACCGGTAGTGATCCGTCTGCGCCCGTGTAGCCGTTCCAGTTGATCACCGGGTCAGCGCACGTCTTGCAGTACACTATATAAGAAGATTATTATCATTCGATCATAATATGCCAGTTATAAAATTAATGAATATAATTTCAGATCAAAAGCCCATCTGTATGTAGCTTCGAGTGATGTACTATTGTATAAAAAGACTCATACCTGCCGTGTCCGATGGGAGTACGCTTCCCTCGCTCATCCACTGGCCCTCAATGCACGTGATTGAAGTCGTTTCCTGTATCAACGTCTTTTCGTTTCAACTGAGGAAGACATCCGTCAAATTTGAAACACCTGATTAGTGGATGTGAGGAAAAGTCCTCCCGCTCCCGGGGGACACTCGAGAACCGCACCGTTCCTCACGGCTTCAGTGCACGCGTGAAGCTGTGAGTTGCAGCCCGGATCCACGTAAACCGGAGTTACACAATCTGGAGAGTAGCGGTGACAGAATGAATCATTCGTGACCGCTTGCATGAGCTGGAAAGAGACTGGAATACAAAAACACGTCTGACTGATAGGGGGGGGGGATACGGGGCGGAGAAACCAAGGTTTATTTCATTGGGAACACGAGTGGGTAGTTTTCATAAGAAAAAAGCATTCAAAAGCTGAGAAAGATCCGCAGAATAGCAAAGAAGCGTAGGATGGCAAATGAAGCATAGAGAATGGAAGGAGCGAGAGAGGCGAGGTTTTGCCCAATGTCTCGGCATTTATGGGTTGCTGAGAGCTTACTAGAATGCTTTGCAATTTGGGTGATGGTCTCTTCATTCTGTGTTCTCCTTCGTCGCTCTAACAAACCGGTGAGAGAGCGCATATGGACGATTACACGAATTGCGCTCTCTAGAAATCACCCGCTGCAGTGGTGGTTGTCGTTGTCATCACAGTCGTTGAGGTTGTTGAGGTCATTGAGGTCGTTGTTGGCACTGTGTGTGTATGTTAGTCAAGGCAAAGATTGTCGATGAGAAATCGATACGAGTTAGATAATTGAACTTTTCCGTCTACTTCGCTTAAGAAGGCGATGAGCTCACTCACCGCCGCATTCCGGATCTCTGACATATAGCGAGCCTTTCAAACCACAACAGAACGATCTGGGGGTATCCTTCCCAAGTAGGGCGCACCTTGAAGCGGGAGAGTAGCTAGCAGCGGCGCACTGCGAGAGATCATCTTCATCACCTGATCACCACCAACCCTGATACATGCTGATGATGACAAAACGGCTCCAATCCGGCATGTTCAACGGAAAACATCCTAGTCGAACGTTTTGGCCGAGTTCGCTTTGTAATCACTACTACATACTTCCGCTTTGTGTATGCATGAATCCAGACAGGTCTCGAGACTTGTCATGCTGATGACGTCAGCGATGAGCGGTCGGACACGGTCCCATGGTGCAGCCGTGAAGCAGGACGAACCGATCTGTTGTACAGTAGTGATGGAAAATCGCCAATCGACTATCCTCAATTCACACCCTCTCTCACCCGTTAGAGTAACGAGAGATCAGGTGAATTGAGGATAGTAGAATCCTGATTTGTCACCACTATCGTAACCAAGGACATCTTGATTGCTTACCGAAATCTGCACCGATCCAAGCATCACGGCCATTGAGAGAAGCATTCCAGCGCTGTGACTGAGAGGAAAATAAGCTTCTTTCTAGTCTCTCAAACAAAGTGAAACATCGCGGAGTTTAGAAAAGTCTGGTTGCTGGGTGATGTGCTGGCTGCGATGTGTGTTTCACTGTTTGTCTCGAGAAATGGAAAAGGTTCAGGTAGATCAGGTCCATGAATGGGGATTTATGTTATTATGGATTCAGGGGAATGCTGTTGACGTTGAGAATTTCTAAATTACCTAATCGTATAGGCATTTTACACAAATCCACATATTTATATACATTTTACACATATCCACATATTTATAATGATTATATAGAAAAAAATTTGTGTCTCCCGCCAGTGCATGCATTGAATCTTGAACTCGTTATGGAATCGCTGGTTTCCCTATCGCTCGAATCCGAACTATTTAGGTGAAACTCCTAATGCTCGCTCACTTTCTCCTCTTTCAGAAATGACCTGGATCCCGGTGATTTTATGAGTGCAATTATGAAAAAAAGTAATGAAAGGGAGGAGAAACATTCCGTTCCTTTCACTTCCCACATGAACCTTGCAATCTTCTCTGCTCTTTTGACTTTCCTTTCTACAAATCCGAGTGATATTTTGAGATAGAGAAAGTCGATTCTTATTTATTCCCATGTTGGTGTTATAGCCGAATATGCTGAATTTGCTAGTGGCTACTCTGATTTGTTTTACACATTATGTTTTTCATAAATATTTTGTCGAAACATCATAATGAACTATTACAGAAATTCATAAATTTTCAGATCCATCTACACTGGATCGAATAGATTCACTGCATCATTTCTTATTTTCAAACAGTAAGTGTGTCGTATGCTTATCAGCGATAGCTCGTTTTTTCCCCTATATTGCTTTCATAAGCTCGCGTAAATTGTTAGCCTAAAAAAGAATAATCGAACGACGAAAATTTAACAAAATCACAGGTCACACTATGGTCTGGTGGAATTATATTTCAAGACTGCGACCGTTGAATCGGATAAGAACGGCGGCCAACAGACTCACATCGATTATAATGGAGCACTGCACACCCAGGTGATCTAATTCTTCAACCTGAAGTGTTTTTGACGCTTTTCACTACGATACACCATCACTATTTTTTTCAAGAACTTCAGTGCAAGCAGTTAGAACGGCTCCTTTTTTGTACTAGCAATGAGGCCATTCCACGGTCTATTGGGGAAGTGTTATGTGTCTGTTTTTAGTCTTGTTTTTTCTAAGAAGATCAACATAAATTTTGAGTAAGTTAAAGACAAATCAATTATCCGGTTCTATAAATTAAATAATTTTACAGCTTCCTGCAACACGTGCAATACTCCAGTCGGAGTCACGCCCACTGATTGCCCTTCCAAAGGATATGAATGCAATGCGGCGATAACAGTAAGACGAATCTCCGCGGTGGTACTACATAATTGTCTGCTTAGTTTCGAAATATTCATTATTTTGATTTTAGAAGGTCTTAGGATGAATTCTAGTAACATGATAGACTTTTTAATATTATTTTTTTGAGAAACAAATCAGGGTCGTAGCAACCCAATTAGAGGTTATGCGCAAAATTAATCGCAAATCATTCAGATCGGTCAGCTGCGACCGCTAGCCGAAGGAGTGAAAATGCTGTTTCACACGGTCGTAGTCCTCCCCTTTCCACGACGGCAACTTCGTCGGCCTGCATCCCGGCCTCACGTTTCGATGCCGTCAATCCCAGGTGGGTGTTTTGTTTGTGTTACCGTTAGGAGCAAACAAGAATACAAATACGAAACAGCTGTGCAAAACCTGCGGGGAAAGTCTCGGCTGTTGGTCTCAAGTGTGTATCTATCGGAAAAGTCGCATGAAATCATTTTAAAAAATCCTTTAAAATACGAAAAAAGTAAGAAGAATGATTTCTACAGCGAGAAACACTATTCACTAGAACGTAAGAGCCCACAATACGGATACTCCTAATGAAGTTTTCAAATATACTACTGTACAAATTGCAGACAGAAGGGCTCGATACCCTGCGCTTATCTATGGAAGTGAGCAACTCCAAGCCTCCTCTCCCCCCCTCCCCCCTCCCTTATATTTCATCCTTCTGTTTTTTTTATTTCAATAAATGTTGCTCACCTTCTGTCACACACGTTTGGGTGTATTAAGTGATATAATAAATAATTTAATGATAATTGATAGAAAAGCCGACAACGAATCTGCGACAGAGGAGTCGACATGCCTCAAAGCGGGACCGTTCCGCCATTTTTTTATTGTAAAATGGGAATGTCATAGTCACATTCAGGTTGTACGCACGATTTTACACATCTCGCCCGCGGCAGCACATTGACATATGTATGTGCCTCGATTAGGAAAACATCACAAGCGACAGAGAATTATCGGCTGCATGCGGGCATGCATCCGATACATTTTCCACAGCAATTTCCAATCTGAAGGTAACGAGAACTGAACATGAACAATAGTCAAGGGAAATGGCATGGAATTACATTGATTTTGAGGAAATGGGTTTTGGTATGCATAATAGGTAGTTGGGAGGCGAATTGGCACATTGTTAAAAAAGAAGAAGAATGCAATCATTGGACAATGATACAGTATCGACAATAAGTCTTGACCCAAAAATTCAAAATGATGTAACTTTCAAACCAGATGGGCGATGGTTCTGAGGTTTTGATAGACGACAGTACATGTACTCCTACATGTGCTCACTGTGTCCGACCTTAATACGACCTTAATAATATTGCATGGTGATGACGCAATCATGGCAGGGTTTTTCATCGAGGAATATTTGCTCGATTAAATTTCTCTCGTCTCTCCTACTCGGTGTGATAATAGAAGGCCTCAATAGCTTTTCCAGGAAAACATGTACTCATGGGAGGATGACGTACAGTGGCTTTAGACTGGCTCAAAATAGGGTCCCGAAAAAATGGATTTTCGTTCTTCGTCGTGCTAGAAACTTGTTCAAAAGTTAAAAAAGATGCTTACCACAATTCCTGATGATCCCCAAAGTTTGGTAACGATAGCTCTTAATTTGTCAACAGGGCACGAAAATAACGAATTTTTCACTTTTTCACGTGACCCTATTTTGGATGTTTACAGTTCAGAGGGTGATTTTCGTTCAAAGGTCATTCCCAGACGCGATGGTTGAATATCCATGGATTATACGATTTTCAACTTTTTAGAGCATTTGGATAACGTTCCCGCCCGCGGCAACCGAAAATCCGAGGTCAATCGATTTTCAAAGTAGGCTATTTTTCGACATAATTAATTTTAACTTTATTCATTAATGATATTATGGTCTCTCATATCGAAATTCGGATTCAGCACACAAAGATATAACAGTAGAACATTTAGTCAGGAAGTTCTGAGAGAAATTTTTTTCGACTAATGATGGGGGTATCATGGTTATTTTTTGGATTGAAAATCGATTGACCTCGGATTTTCAGTTGCCGCGGGCGGGAAAGTTATCCAAATGCTCTAAAAAGTTGGGGATCGTATATTCCATAGATATGCTACCATCGTGTCTTGGAATGACCTTTGAACGAAAATCATCCTCCGAAATCTAAACATCCAAAGTTGGGTTATGTGAAAAAGTGAAAAATTAGTTTTTATCGTGCCCTGTTGACAAATTAAGAGCTATCGTTACCAAACTTTGGGGATCATCAGGAATTGTGGTAAGCATCTTTTTTAACTTTTGAACGAGTTTCTAGCACGACGAAGAACGAAAATCCATTTTTTCGGGACCCTATTTTGAGCCAGTCTAAAGCCACTGTACGTCATCCTCCCATGAGTACATGTTTTCCTGGAAAAGCTATTGAGGCCTTCTATTATCACACCGAGTAGGAGAGACGAGAGAAAATTAATCGAGCAAATATTCCTCGATGAAAAACCATGCCATGATTGCGTCATCACCATGTAATATTGCGAAATCGTATTAAGGTCGGACACAGTGAGCATATGTAGGAGTACATGTACTGTCATCTATCAAAACCTCAGAACCATCGCCCATCTGGTTCGAAAGTTACATCATTTTGAATTTTTGGGTCAAGACTTATTGTCGATACTGTAGTGTGATAGAAGAACATCTCGTGGCTAACCATATGGCTCGGCTTGTTATTTGTCCAACACAACGGTTGATGGCTATGAGCGTGAAATTTACACAAATAAGCCAAAATATTCATACTTCAAATATGGTCTTTTGTAGAGTTGTTGTACCTCCCATCAGTACATGCTTCGGATCTTGAACTCAATATGAAACCGTTCCCTGTTTTTCCTATCGCTCCCATCCGAACTAGGTGAAACTCCTAATGCTCGCTCACTTTCTCCTCTTTCAGAAATTACCTGGATCCCGGTGATTTTATGAGTGTAATTATAAAAAAAAGTAATGAAAGGGAGGAAGAACCTTCCGTTTCTTTCATTTTCCACTTGAAACTTGCGTTCCTCTAGGCTCTTGCGACTCTTCAATCACAACCACCGAGTGGTTATTTTGCGATAGACAATATTTCATCATTTTCTATGATCATGTCGGTTTTATGGCCGATTTGGCATGTTGCATCTGCTGTTGAATACTATTATTTGTTTCACACATTGTTTTGTTGTGTGTTTATTATAAAGATTTTGAAAGTTCAGAAAGTATTATTACAGATATTAAAAAAAAATTTTAGATCCATCTGCACTGGATCGAATGAATGCACTGCATCATTTCTAACTTTCATACAGTACGTTTATCGTCAGCTTATCAGTGATTAACCAATTTTTTCACAGAATCTGAGAGCTCGGATTATTCCAATTTCTATTCTCCTGAACTGATTTTTCTTCAAGAATATCAAGCCTGTACCGCGTGCCTCACTGCGATTGTAGTCGGATCAGCTCATGATGACCGCCTCGAATCCTACACATGCGATGAATTGTTAAAAGTAAGCCCATAAAACGCGTTGATGGTGCAATCTGGTGAAAACAAGCTTGGAAAGGTACTTGTGGAAAACAAACATTCGGGTAGTTAATCGAATAGAGAGGGCTATGTCGGATCAAAAGTAGCGATTTTAGAAATAGAGCGAGTGGAGACTAACTGTCCTTCCAGTACAACTCCAGAGCCGGCACCGAACCCGACGATGGAACCGACACTGCGACGCTGATTGCTACTTGCAACGCTGCGGGAACAGCATGGGAGTTCATGAGGACAGTCATCTCGCAAATGGAGTGCCGAAACCGTGAGGAATTATTTATGTATTTTGATTGTACTTTTGATTGAATTGAAATTGAATTGCTTATTCCAAGATAGTCATCTTCTCTTTTCACATTACGACTGCGTCGGGGATCAGACTGATTTGCCATCGAAGAAGGGCTGCTTTCCGACTGCTCACGTTAGCACGTCGACCATGCCTCATATCTACAGTAAGTTGGCAAGATGATATGAACAGTTTTATGATAGGGGTAATATAGAAATAAAAACGGATCGAGTTCTGAACATGGTTTTAGTGCATGCGATCAGATGTGTCCTAACTCGGACGTTCGCGATCGGATGTCGGCGCCCACAACGATGCCTATGATCCCGGGCGAGTGATAAATCACATATTTATGCTATTTGTAGAAAAAATCTTACATGAAAAAGATGCATTGAAGCTATTCGCACATGATGAGTACCAATACCAAAGGTTTCATATCCTCAAGTACTGCTAACAGTTGTTTACCATTGTCCGCATCATGGTCGCTGAAATAATCAATCTTCTTTTTCACGCATCCCACGCGCATCCCAACATCGCATACGACGTAGCTATCCGTGTCATCCATGCCGAGTGAGTCTAATCTAAGGAAGAAGCGGCTATATGTTCTTATCAGAAGTTCGTTCCGTTTCAAACTTCAGCCTGACTGTCTCATCTCCACCAGTTGCTCGGTGCTAAACGGCGCTACCCCGCCGTACCCATGCGACACGGAGATACGAACCACAAGGACATAGTCGTGCGAAGAAATTAATCATATGTTAAATAAATTTGAATAAATTTGCAATACCAATCGTTGATTCTCGTTTCAGGCAAGTCTGATTTGCCCGGAGAACCCCTTAGTTCGGTCACTACGAAACCCGAGATAATCCCCACGAAATCGACGGTGGTGACCAAAAGGAAGGATTTAATCGTAAGTAAGATATGCAGCAATTAATCCAGAATTTCGACCTCTTTTGTTGCCCTGGATGGGTAATCAAAGGGAGCCCGTCAACCAAGCCCGTCAACCCGTCAACCCGTGAACCAATGGTCACGTCGATCACATGTTTCACCGTCGGTTAGTTCCATGATTGCTGAATAGCTGAATGTGTTAGTGATGGACACAATGATAGATAGGAAGATGTTTTAACATTTCTGGTTCGTATAAAAACGCGAAAAGATTTTGTGCATGCAAAAGTCATCGAAGATGTTTACAAAATTAATCACTTTATTCTAAGCGCTTAGGGGTTGTATGTAAATCAACCTTTTTATGCAAATCGTATTTTCTTACATCCAACAACATATCTTTATCCATTGGCTAGGAATCATGCATAGGAATAAAAAATTCCCCAGGTCGCGAAATGTGCATAGACAATTCATTCTGCTCGGAGCAGTAGACGTGTCCGACCGGTACTCCCCTCTATCGGGGCCAGAAGTGTGAGATAATTCGAGGGGGGGCTCGCATGAGGTTAGCCCTAGATCATATGTTTAATCTACGATTCCACATTTATTAGTAATTCTTCCTCAATACAATACTTTTGAAAAAAATAACAACATTTCAACTGCAGAAAGAAGGCCACACGACCTGCGATGATAGATCGTACTTGGTGATGCACGAAGCAGAAGTAGAAACATCGGCGACCGTGCAGTCGCTAACTTGCTTCAAGCCGAGTCAGTTTTAAAACGGTTTTGATTTTCGAACTACTGTGATGTCTCAGCAATCTTTTTGCCTATTTTATCTAGATTTTTTCCATCCATTTAAGACCAGTCAGCTCTAGGAATGGCTGCAAAAAAATTGATAGCAAAAAGTCATCCGTCGATCCCTCTTAATAGCTTCACTAAACCATGGAACGTCTGTTATATTTGCATATGAGCTTGCTACTAATACCTAATTATTTACCAGGTCCAGCTCCGGATATTTCCAGTTTGAGGATGGCACACCCGTCAACATCAAGAAGTTTACAGGGTCAGTTGATAAATACACACAACCTGCCATATTGATTGTTCTCTGATGTTGTAGAAACACAATAAGAGAGGAATCGCCAGATTTTCGAGAGCCCCGCGGCGGTAGGAATTTGTCTCACCGATCTGGCTGAAAAGTGAAACTCAAGTACTTTCGATGATGCTCTTTCAAACTACGTTCGCGCGATTTTGATATCTAGTCTCATCTCTGAGTATTGTTCGGTCGAAGTAGGTACTGTATGAAAGTTTAGACCAAATTTGACTCACGAAAATGATCATAACTCGCTTCAAATCTATGCTAGAAAAAATCAATAAGAAACGTTCGAATGAGGAAGCAAAGGGCTACATTTGATATGTTGGTGATGTCAATCGTCGTTCATGCGCTGGATCGGGGCTGTCGGTTTTTCAAAAAAGTGACGTAACGTTCCTAATACCGATTTCTCCAATAAGTGCCGAAAAGTGATTTGAGAAAAACCTTTCAAAAACGCACAATCCAAAAATCAGAAAGATCGGAGCATAGAAAAAAAATGGCCCACACTTTTGTCCAAAAAAAAACCTGTGATTTTTACAAATTTTCGAGGTTTTTCTAGCATAACTTTTTTCATTCGTGTTTTCATGAGCTCTATTATTGAAATTCGGAATCAGCGTGCGAAAATACACCAGAGTTTCCTATAGTCATGTTTTTTGGAGATAAATGTTTTTCCGACTTTTACCACTTTTTCACCATGTGGTCCCCCTTAGGTTCGATTTTGGTCGAATATTTTTTGTCTCAGAATCATGTCCCTATAGGATTTTCTGACTTAATTTGAGCGTAGAAAACGAATTTGCTAACTAGAGCTCTAACTAGAGCACATGGTGAAAAAGTGGTAAAAGTCGGAAAAACATTTATCTCCAAAAAACATGACTATAGGAAACTCTGGTGTATTTTCGCACGCTGATTCCGAATTTCAATAATAGAGCTCATGAAAACACGAATGAAAAAAGTTATGCTAGAAAAACCTCGAAAATTTGACAAAAGTGCGGGCCATTTTTTTTCTATGCTCCGATCTTTCTGATTTTTGGATTATGCGTAGGTTGGTGACAGTTTTTTCTCAAATCACTTTTCGGCGCTTATTGGAATAATCGGTATTCGTAAACTTACATTACTTTTTTGAAAAATCGACCACCCCGATCCAGCGCATGAACAAGGAATGACATCACTCACATACAAAATATTTTCCAACGCCTCCTCATTCGAATTCTGTTTTGGATTTGTCTCTAGCTTTATTTTAAAGCAAGTTATGGTTGTTTTCCTGAGGCAATTTTGTTCATAAATTTCGTAGTGTCTCTACTTTGTAGTGTCTCCTTATTCTGCCCTGCGCACCGCACCCGCGCGGTCGTGAATGATAGAATGCAAAGAAACGACTGATCAGAAATGGATACGTTTCACAGTGATTTATCATTAAGATGCCGTTTGCGTAATAGTCGAACAAGGTGCGGAACAGTGATTTTTCAAAAAGTCGCGGATAGGGGTTCTCGAAGGTGCTGATCGTGGTGGTATGCTTCATTTTGCACCATCTCGATCGGTTGATCCAGGCTGCATCCGGGCTTCAAATCACGATTTTCACGTATATCAGGTTCCAGTGATCCAATGGTTTTAATATTTTCAGAGCACATGGAATTGACTATGGTGAATCCAACCATCATATTCACGATTTCCCAAATGTATTTTTCCCAAATCCAAATGTTTTATTTTTTATTTTGATCTATAATTTTCGAGCATGAAGGCGTAGTGGAAGCCGAGACGTGTACCGGAAAATCCGCCTCATCACGAGGATCATTTTTCGTATAAATTGTGTGGGGTTTGAAGTTGACTAAATTAGCGTAATCTTCTATTTTGTATCAATATTGTTATTTCTCATCGCGAAGTTTGCGCTTTGGGCCAAGAATAACTTGAGTTTCATTCCAGGAAACAAAGGAAAAGGATCGAAATAGTGATGGAACTCATCTCATTCTTCATTTCAAGCGTAATTTTCGCGGTGAGAAATTGAAAATGCGTCACATAATAGAACATTGCGCTAATTTAGTCAACTTCAAACCCCACACTATTTATACGAAAAATTATCCTCGTTATGAGGCGGATCTTCTGATACAAGTCTCGGCTTCCACTACGCCTTCATGTTCGAAAAGTATAGATCAAAAGGAAAACAGCACATTTGGGAAATCGTGAATATGATGGTTGGATTTACCATAGTCGATGGATTTACCATAGTCGAGAAAAATTTTAAAACCATTGGATCACTGGAACCTGATATACGTGAAAATCGTGATTTGAAGCCCGGATGCAGCCTGGATCAACCGATCGAGATGGTGCAAAATGAAGCATACCACCACGATCAGCACCTTCGAGAACCCCTATCCGCGACTATATGAAAAATCACTGTTCCACCGAAAGTACTATTACGCAAACGGCCTCTTAACGGACAACGATTTCATCAAAACCTTCTTCTACAACAGCCCTCATGATCTCCTCGTCATTCATTCTTTCCATTAGACAGTCATATTCAAATTCATCGGTGAATGGACGTTCAGGAACTCGCGTTTAGGAACAATCGGTGACGTTTAGGAACCATTTCAAAAGATGGGGAAGATGGTTCAAACCCCTCATTTAAATACCGGGGGATAGCTTTTTCAATGTAATAGAGTTTAAAAAATTCACAGGTATTCAAATTATGGGACAAAATCGTCTTCCCGATCATTTGAAAGGGTTCATAAACGTCACAGATTGAGAGTCCCTAAACGCGAGTTCTTAAACGTCCCGTCACCAATTCTTTCTCCAACACGCCTTCCTCTTTTTCTTCAGTCACTTCAATCTCCTCGTCTATTCTTTCGCTCGCGTCTAGTGAGAATTGGTCTCAGCTTCGGTAGAAGTAAGGTAAAGCATGATGTCTCCGTCAAATCAAACGATCCTGCAGGAGGAACGAGGATCCTGATGACTAGGAGATGATGAGGGCTGTTGTAGAAGAAGATTTTGATGAAATTGTTGTCCGTTAATGATAAATCACTGTGAAACGTATCCATTTCTGATCATTTTCTCATTGCATTCTATTATTCACGACCGCGCGGCTGCCGTGCGCAGGTCAGAATAAGGGGGGAATGAGGGGTTTCTCTCTAAAAGAAATTCTCTGTTATTTGCCTGTAAACCTCAGGCCAACCGATTTTTGACCTAAAATTAACATATTATCTAGAGCTCATCAAGATCTACACCATATCAAAAAATTGGCGTTTTTTTCTTAGGTTTCGAGTTCTCAGGAGTTCTTAGAGGGTTCTTAGGAGTTTTTTTTAGAGTTTTTTTTTGTTTTGAAAATATGACTAAAAATTCAAATTTTGAATTTGCATAAATTAATGACACACGCGGATTCAGCATGCCAAATAAGGCCCATAACCCGAGTTTCATCTCATTTGGACGCGTTTCTGCGGTGCTGCATTCATAAACGTGCGAAAATCGCCCTAATTCATTTGCATAGAATTATGCAAATGAGCATGACAAGAACATGCGAATAACAGAAATCGATGCAATACACCTAGGGCTATCAGAATCTGAGAAAAACTCAGAGAGCACTTTTTTGCTGTACCGGAATGTCAAGAAAATCTGCGATTCTAACGCGAACGCTCTGATAAATATCTCAATCATCGGTTACAATGATGTATGTTATCCGCAGTTTTTCTCTAAGAAATATGATATTACAGATGCCAGCAATGTCCGAAGAACTCATTCTACATCAAAAAAAGGATGAAGTGCGCGATCAAGGTGAAACCTGCAAGGTCAATTCTATCCATTCTGCACACTATCTCGCCGGGCAGAGAAACGAGAGAGTGTGCAGAATGAAGAGAGACGAAACCAAAGCAACTTCACTAATGCAGATTCGTGCTCCCTGAAAAGGGCATCTCGTACGCCTCTATTGAAGGAGTTCTCACGGCCAATCATATGAAGAATTCAAAACGCAAGTTGCCTAACACAATCATTTTTGCGGACACAAGAACGATAGCGAGTTGTACTACGTTGATATGACATTCTCATACGACTCTGTTGAGTATTCTCACGTGGTGAATCGAAGAAATATTTCAAAGCGAAAATTCAAACACACTCACTCTTGCCGGCTCAGACAATTATCATATAATGATTTGGACTATGTTTGTTCAAAAATAATATACTTATTCGGCTAAGTTTAGGTTTTGCATGTAAATGTAAATCAATGTTTTATGCAAATCGTCTTTTCGTGAATCCAACAACATATCTTTCTGCTATCCATTGAGAGAAGAACCCATGCCAAGTGGTCAGAAATTTGGTCGAAATATTTGAAACAATCTGATTGGGATTGTACTGTTCCTCTATCAACTCCGACCCTTCTAAAACTCCTTTCGGTATTTGCCTAAAATCATAATTTTAAAAAATTTACATTCGCAAAATTTACAGTCGCTTCTCGATTCAGGCAATCTTTAATTGCCTTGATAAATCTTACCATTCCGGTCATTAGCATTTTTGTAGAGGAGGTTGATTATTGCGAAGAGAAGATTTGAGAAAATTTCTTTGAAAGATCGATTGCGTTTCACGCGCTGTGTTATATTATTAGTCTTGGGCTTATAATTAGTAAAAATATTTCTACTCCACTATTGATTATTTGCTAATTCCTCAAAAATTAGCAATATTTAATGTTTTAGGAGATTGGATTGCTCCTTCTGGCGATGAACCCTTCATGGACCTGCGTTCCCACGGCGCATATCTCGACACCATCGGTACCACGTAAGCTTGAACAAACTACGACAGAGTTCCAAACACAGCAAAATACTGTTCAAAACAGTGCTTTAGTTGTCTCAATCAACGAATTTCACTCATTTATTTGTGACCTTCAATATCCCTCATCCTATTACGTAACCATAGACCCAAATACAAGGGTACATGAAGAGAAACACATATTTAAAATTAAAATAATGTGCAATTTTAGGCCGCACTACGCACTGAGTAGCAAGCTGCGACCGCTAGCCGAAAGAGCCAAAAGAATGTTCCGTGCCGTGATTATCGTGATCTCGATCGCACTCAGCATGTGCCTCCACCAGTCACACATCCACGCCAGCAACACCTCGTGAGTGTTTCTGATTTCGTTAGAAGCAAACGATAAAACACAATGCAAAGAGATGTCTCAATCAATAGTTTCAATGGTAATTGCAATCCGCCGTTTATGTATGGGAGATTTGTCATTACAGCTTGCCGGCAATGCGAGAAGAATGCGCTATACAACGAGAGATATGCTTGTCCGGATGATGTGCACGATGAATGCGAAATCGTATAGGTAAATGCGGTTTCTGCTCCCTCCATTCTACACACTCTCTCGGCGGTCAGAAAGACGACAGAGACAGAGTATGCAAAATGAAGAGAGAGAGACATAAACCAAAACAACTTCACTAATTCAAGGTCGTGACTCCGGAAAAGGCCTTCTCGTACGACCCTGACCTGCGAATACACTTGTCCTATGAGCACATACTTGATTTTTGAAGTGAGTGAAGGCAATACAATTAATTTTTTTTAAATTATATTTTTCCGTAACCGTAATTAGCTTCTTCTGAAATTCGACCATGCGGTGACTTCTGAAAAAATCATGCATGTTCCTGAGTTAGATAATCATAAATATTTTGTAGGGCATAGTCCACACAGAGATCGTATGTCGCAAGGGTATCTTGGAGGGGAAATGTGAAACAATTGGCTATACCAATCGGCAATATCGGACTTTCTCGTTTCAGGATATTTCGATTTCCCGGATAACTCATTGGCATCGGTAGCAACGAATCCCGCGATATTCCCCCCGAAATCGACGGTGGTGCTCACAAGGGACGATTTCATGGTAAGTCAGATATGCATCACTCAGTTTGGAAAGACAACCGTAAACGGCTTGTTCACATCGGCGTTGATCAGATCGGCAGAGAGTGGGACGATAGTGAGTTTTGTACCTACGTTATTATCCTTATTGTGAGATGCTTAGTGTTTTGTTCCTCTGGGCACTTAACGTTTTCGTTTATTCTCGTTATGTTCAAAATTCACAGAGAGGTCGGAACGACCGAGAATATTAAGAGATTCAGGTCACGAAGCAAACGCATATACCTTTGGAGAGTTGTTGAGGTGTTGGCAAAAGCATTCATTGAAGGTGTACTAATGCGAAGCGCCGTGGAGTCGTATATCAGTTGATGGACCGACTGTTGAAATGTTGGTGATGCAAGGATCTTGTGCAAGTGAGGATACTGTGTTGTTTTTTCTTCTCGGGAACGTGCAAAAAACAAAATGCTTAAAAGTTGGCCCTAGGAGTAACTTTGATGATAACACGCTCGCTCTTCTCGGTCACTGACACTGTTGATGACGGCAACAACGAGGGCATGTTTTCCTACATCGCATACCACCATGCCGTCGATTCCCGTTTGTTTTTGTTATTTTTGTTTCCGTTAGGAGCAAACGAGGAAACACATTGTGATGTCTCAAGCAACGGACTCCGTATTTGCATAGATGTGTTTGAAGTGGTAGTTTAATCGATTATTCATTCGTTATGTGAGGCTGCATGACTCGATAAATATGTTTCGTTCATTCTTCCTTCATCGGCAGCTTCAACAAACAGTTCACAATTATAAACCGGGTCTCATTGATGTGGCTCAGCTTGCTGTCATTCTAAATCCCTACCAACTTCCTTTGTAGACACGATGGAGAGCACAAATTGAGTATGACACTTATCGCATCGGTTCCGATTGCAACTGTGAATTTTATCAGCGGTTTCACATTTTTTTGCGCTCAGCTAGCTATCAACGTATGCAACCTAAACAAAGCGTATGTCTGTCAGTTCGTTCGTCCGTTCAAAATCGTCCCTTATTTTTCTCATTCGAACTCAACATTTGTAAAACACTATCCGAAAACAAAAAGTCTGCTGCCAATCGACCCCGTGTGAACTTCTTTTTCAACAAAAAAGATAAACAATTGCTTCATCACTACGCAGTTTCGCCTCAACCTTTCGCTGTCATTCCCATCGCATTGGGACTATTGAGGTGAGACTGGTCTGTCAGAAACATGAAGTCGGTCTTCACTCCGCACACTCTTTCATCAATCGACCGGTTTATAGAGTGCCCCGAATGAAGATGCGAACACTTCTCTATAACAGTCCCAGTTGAAACCGCTTAAGCTCGTTCACTTTCTCTTATGCATGACCTGGATCTTGGTGCTTTTATATGTGTAATTATTCAAGAAGAACTGAAAGAAAGGGGAATTCGTTCGTTCCTTTCACTTCCATCTCGAACTTTGCCATCATCTAGGCCCAAACGTTCACATATCCGAGTGGTTATTTCGAATGAGATTAACTCTCTTCCTGATTATTTATCCACACGCGGCTTATTTCGTATGTCTATGTCTTCTGATATTGGCTTTTCTGATTGTTTTACTCACTGCTTTTCAATCGCATTGCTTTTCGCATGTCTTTTTGCTTGAATATCAGAATGTACTATCACATACATTTATACATTTTCAGAACCATCTACACTGGATCTAATCGATGCACAGCATCATTTCTATTTTTCATGAAGTACGTTTATCGTTAGCTTATCAGTGATACCTCTGATCACGCGAAGGTTTTCACATAAAATGCTCTCATCAAATGCAACTAACTGGACACTGTAGGATAGCGTGTCAAAGTGCGGATGTGGTTGATACCGAAACAAAATTGAGGGAAGAGGTTGACACCGCAACAATAACGTGTTCCTTGTTCCAGAACAAACGGAATTGACGCAACGGCTACCAAATCACGTTTGATCACGATTCCTGCAACTGTACGCGCAGCCAGTTTTTTCTCCAAGGCAATTTATCAGGTGCCTCTTGATTTTTTATTTTATTTAGTAGTTTCGTCGTATCAGTCGCCGCTGTAAACGCAAAATGCTAGTCAGTGATGTGTAAAAAGTTAATTTTACAATGAACAGTATTCCTTTTCCGGTACTGAGGCTGGCGAGAATTGCAAGATCGAACCTCCGGAAAAGACATGCTCGTACGACCCTGCTGAGTGTTCATCCGAGGTGAGTTGAAGAATTAATTCAAAGGGAAATCTCTCTAACACACTCACTCTTGCATGCATAGAGCTATAACAAATTGCACTATGTTAAGCTAAAAAGTTTAGGGTAATCAACCTTTTATGACAACCGACTCATCTCAATTCAGGCAAAGTGCATGTGCCCAGAAATCTCTGTAGCCTCCGTAACTACGATCCCGACCATCTTCCTCCCAGTTCCTACAGCGGAAATGTCACATGATGAATATCCGGTACGAGATGCGTTGAAAAATATTACTGCAATCTGATGAAATAATATATCGTTACAGGCCTCGACCACTGAGCTGATCAACGTCGGTTGCAACCAAGCACAGACATTCTGCAACGACGCAAATTTCATAGGGTGTTGCTTTCCGCTTCTCCGACTACAGCTTGACCTGATAAATATGATTCATTTATTCTATTTTTTCCATCGTTTACTTCTACAACTTCATAAATATCCTCAAGACAACCTTGATGTTTCTCAGCTTGCTGTCATTCCAAACCCAACTTGACAACTTCCTGTAGACATGATTGATAACACGAACTGAGAATGAGACATATTGAATCGGTTCCGATTGCAACTGTGACTCACATCAGTGGTTTCGCATTCCTCCGCTCAACTTGAGATCGACTGTTGTTACCAAACCAAAGTGTCTGCACGGCGCTCAACTGGTAACGCTCCAACTGAGCATTCGTGGTAAGACCTCTCATGCATTTGTATGGTCTTTTACCATTCCCCTGGCCTCTCTCTGTTCTCTTGCTCACCCCATGTGGAACGCCGTGGTATGTTCGCAAGTTCGTTCCTCCGTGATTTTTTTCGTTCACATTTATTTCCAAAATTTTTTTAAACGATGAAAATTACGTTATCACTAAGGAATACCATCCTTCGCTGTTTTTTTCCTGTCGCATAGGGACTATTGAGGTGAGAGACTAGTGCTGTCAGATCAAAAAATTCGCCTCTTCGTTCCGCACGGTCTCATCACTCAACCGGTCTAGAAAGATACGAACACTTCTCCCTGACAGTCCCAGTAGAAACCCATAACGCTCGCTCACTTTCTCTTAGAAAGGACCTCGATCCCGGTTGTTTTATGGCTGCAATTATGAAAGAAGAACTAAAAGAAAGGGGAATTCGTCCGTTCCTTTCACTTCCATCTCGAACTTTGCTATCATCTAGGCCTTATTATTTATCCACACGCGGTATTTTTCGTATGTTTTCGTATTTTGTTTATATTATGTTTATGTTTATGTTTATGTTTATATTCGTATTTTTCGTATTTTTCGTTTCTTCCGACATTTATTTATTTATTTATTTCAAAATTGCTTGAACATCAGAATGCATCATACTATTACGGACATTCAAACATTTCCAGATACATCTACACTGGATCGAATAGAAGCACTGCATGCCTCCTAATTTGCATACCATATCAAGTGTCAAACATAACAAGTGAGTTTTCAAGTAAAACGGATTTATAAATATCGGCTTACACTGTTCAAAGCCGTGCTTTACAAACGCAAAGTATTGTTGTCAAGTATTGTTATGATAGTTGTGTCAGCCATAGTTACCAATGCTAATTTACAGCTCACCAGCGATGCGTGTACTTGTCGTACAACAACAATGATCAATGCCCTGATAAAATAGTGAGGTGAGCCGTATTCAGTAGCCGGTTGAAGACCGACCTCTCCTCATTTTGCGCACTCACTCGTTTCTCTACCCAGCCAGAGTGAATGCAAATTGAGGAGGGTCAGTCTCGATTCGACATCATTAGTTTCTAGCATGTTCGAAATTATTTCAGAAATTTGGCGAGATACGCTAGAACCAGAGCCACGACCGGATAATTCCTAAACGCCGGCTATGGTACTCGTGACTGGGATTGTTCGAAAACTCTTGTCCAGAACATCCTCCAATAATTATATGGGATTTTTAAAACGGGTTTGAAAAAAATTGTTCCCGGCCTCCTCCAATCTCTCGTGATTCCCGTTTTAAATACCTTCCATCTGAATAAATAATCACTTTCATCATATTCGAACTTCTTTTGACTGTGAACACACATAATTTAAACACCTGATGACATTAATGCTGTACTCCAGTCGAATTCGTACAAATCTAGGGCTGGCGAATGAAGAGAATTTCGAAGAATGAAGAGAGGTTTTTGTCACCCCCCTCATTCTACAGAGGCTCATGTCGGCAGATGCACCCAAACCGAAGAAGAACATCACAACCTGATGTGAGCAGTTCATTCATATTCAATTACTGCTCTATCAGTCGAGTCACCGAATTGTTCCCTTTTCCTTCTACCACAGCCTCCATTATATCCATTCGTAAAATTATTTAATCGCCTGTGGCACAAATGCCAAACATACTTGTGATCTGCATTTGCTTACCAGAAACACAATGTAGTTCTCAACCACCATGAGAATCCCGACAAAGTACGCTGCAGCATAGACCGACGCCCCCGCAGACACCACAATAGGATAAGGACGAGTGAATCCTTCTCGACCAGAGCATAAACCTGTTCCGTGGCGCCAACTCTTGAATTTATAACAAATTCAATACCAGTGACTTGCATTCGCTAACCTGAGCAATCCAAAGAATAGTTGGCAGGCCAATCACATTTCCTGCGATTTTCGCAAGCGAATTGAACGTTGTGACTCTGAAAATGGATAATTTGGATAGCATCAGACTGCGGGACGGAACGTTGTGTATGAAAACCGAAAAAGGCGTCGGGAAAGTCAGTCCACGCATTGAGTAGCATGGTTGGAAACCAGAACCAGAAGGCCCGGGCGAAGAATGCTCCACATGTGAGCTCGGCCGCAATCAGAACGAAGGATTTACTGGAAGGGAACGTTGAGTACTAGTGATGGCGAGATGGAAACGGCTCTGCTGATTGCGCGAATTGAGGAAAGTTGAGTTATGGTTTGCCAACAGCAAGGTATGCATAGTATTTAAGAGGGATCAGACTTACATCTTTAAGATGCTAAATGCATTAGCGAAGGATCGCTGTATGCTGCGTCGATACTCTGGGCTGCGGAACGGTCTGCTTGCGCACAACAGTCCGATAAGTGGCACAATAGCTGCCAGAGGTCCGGCGATCAATCCAGATTGCCACGGCACTCCGCTCGTTACTATCCATGGTGTGCTCCCTCGATCTCGCTTTTGAGGGGAATCGGGTGCGCCAAAAGTGGGCGGGGCTTGCGAGCCCTATCTATATGAGACGAATCACCAGATTTCGAGAGCTTCGTGGCGGTAGGAATTTTTTTAATCTACAACACCGATAAAAATTTAAAACGAAATATTTCGGATGATGATCTTTCAAGATACAAAAGAGAGAATTTTGGGATTCTGAACATGAAATTGCAGGTCAAAGTGGAGAATGAACATATTATTGCATGGTTACATGTTTCGTTAACATGTTGGGACTACAAGAGTGTTGAGCATGATTTCTTTATCGAAACAATAGGTGTATGTATTCAAGCTCTCTCTCTATCTACCCCCATCGAATTTTCCTCTTCGAAAGAGCTACAATAAACGCTAAGATTGAAACGGTATTTCGAGCGAGCAACTTTTCAGTAAACAAGGCCAAACTCGCAGAGTGTGACCAACGGCGGTATAAATGACCAAGGACGAGAGAATATCGCCCACTTCCTCTGCTGGCTTTGGCTTGTGTTCAATAGTGTGCGCGATTTCGGTGATTGAAAGTAGATACAAGGGAGGATCCGAAGATACCATAATCACACCATCGACCAGGTATGAACTGCAAGGATTTTTGAGAGATGAAAATCTAAAGAACAAGAAAACTTATGTGTGAATAATGAATACAATACTGTCACGTATTACGTGTTCATATGAGGCCGTTTGCGTAAGGATCAACAAGTGGCTAGAACAGCAAAAATATAATATGCTCAAAAGTTGACCCTAGGGGTAAAAAAAATCCCATATAATTATTAGAGGATGTCCTGGGCAAGAGTTTTCGAACAATCCCGGTCACGAGTCCCAGAGCCGGCGTTTAGGAATTATCCGGTCGTGGCTCCGGTTCTAGCGTATCTCAGCTCACAGACAAGCTAGAATGGTATCCTATGGCTCAAAAAAGGCACATAATCAGACGAACAACTTTACTGAAGAAAGTGAAAGCGTAAGAGCAAAACCCAAAACAAACAAATATAAATAAAACATTTTCACTGCGAGTTTTTCGACTTTTTTCAGCTTCGTTCTCATGAGCTCTAACTTTCTAATGTTATATTTTCCATATGAACGTACTAACTTGCTCTTCATTATTCTGCAATAAAAACCACTGCGTTTGCGCTGCGTCATAGTGAAAATGTTTTATTTTTATTTGTTGGATTAGTTTTGCAGTCACATGTTTTTGGGTTTTGCTCTAACGCTCTCACTTTCTTCAGCAAAGTTGTTCGTCTGATTTTTCTGCGTTTTTTGAGCCCTACGCCACCATTCTAGCTTGTCTGTGAGTATCTACTGCACTGAGGGAGCTTGGCTGATTAAAGTGAAAAGAGTCGATCAAGAATCAACGGTTACTTCCTTCACATGCTTCTTCCCGGATTCGTTCCAAGATTTCTGTAAGAAGCGTTGTGTCAGTAAATGACCAACTGTGGGTTCGATAGCTAGTTGCCCTTCTTTAGTTTGAGAAGTTTGAGAAGCTTCACGAAAGTATATCGATAATGAGGTTTGAGCTGAAGATAAATCCTTTACCAGTCTCCTGCACGGCGTGCCTAATGGCGTGGAAAAAGTCAAAGGAAAAGAGAAAACATTTGAATTCCCGCCATTGCATATCTCAGCTCCCAGTGAAGCTAGCGACTTGAAACTTGGAATATGGTGTGGAAATCCTCTTTCCACCCCAAAAACGAAGTTTCAAGTCCCTAGCTTCACTGGGAGCTGAGATATGCAATGGCGGGAATTCAATTGTTTTCTCTTCTCCTTTGACTTTTTCCACGCCATTACTCCGATTGTTGCAGGATCATCTCCCGATGACTGCATCGACAACTACACATGCGACGAATTATCAACAGTAAGATCATTGTATACACTCATTTATGGGGAAATGAGTTTTAAATGCCAATCAAAGGGAACTTTCTTGAGTGAAAAATAGAATGGAATTTTAGTCCCACATGATCTTGTGAACCTTTTTGCTGATTTGATTTTCAAAAACGACCGACTAGTCGATTAGAAACCAGTCGACAACTAGTCGATACTTTCGAATAGTGATTGCTGTGTTTGCGAGAGAGTATTTTTTTTTAATGAGGAGGTAATATAATGCCATTGGATTCCCTCATAATTGAGCCATTGTATATTTATGGCATACGTGGCCCATCCCAAGCTAACAGCCGATGTAATGCTATATCGTTGCGGATATATGTCACCTCTTGCAAACTAGTGATGGCAAAACGGACTCGGCATACCAGCTTCGACTTCACCTTTGAATTTTGGGTAGAATCACAGTCCTTTTTGCCATCACTATTGCATACAATCGTCTTTTCCAAAAGTTCGCGTGCGCACCCGGCCGGCAGTTCCCTCACATCGATAATTTAGTTCTAACCATCAACGACTGGTACGTGAAGTGTTTCGTCGTCGGAGCAGGATTGATTGGTAGTAGAGGCGGCAGCGGAAAGGACGACGGACCGTACCGAAAAGCTCTTGTCGCAATCGTGAAGATAGTTTTAAAGTTGCAGCATGTGCAATACTCCCATACTGTTAGGAAAGACACCAGTTGATTGCCCTATAAACGAGTGTGTGCTGCGATAACAGTGTATAATTTTTTAGCGTAGTTTCGCAATCTTCAGCGTATCAATTTTTAAGGGTTTTTGGGAGGTCTCAGATCAATATTACGGCATAGATATCCGATGAAGTACTGTATCGTTGCAGGCCTCGAACACTGAGCTGAACAATTCCGGATGCAATCAAGCACAGATCATCAGCAACAATTCGAAATTCAAAAACAAAATGTTGCTTTCTACTTCACCGAATGCAGCTCGAATCGATAAATATGATACGTTCATTTCATCTTTATCGCTTTCTTTTACAATCAGTTCATAATTCTCCCCAATAATTCCTGTTTTTTGCCCGCAAAGTTTGTGATTTATTTATGTTACCAAATCGTCTGCCTGCCGGAATTTCTTTCGTAATTTTCTTCTTCCACAGTCTAACTAAAAATCTACGGAAACGCTGTCGGACAAGAAGATGTCCGGTTACAATCGATCCCACGTATACATCCTTTCAAACTTTTGGCATCACTACGCTATGTTTCATCATCCTTTCGTAATATGTATTCTACCTCTTTATTCGCCTCGTTTTCGCGGCATGGCCTAGAAGGCGCAATAATAAGTTCAAATAGTTGTTTTGATCAAAGGACAGTGTTTGCCCCTCCCCCCCGAGCCTAGTGTGAGTGTGGTGTGAGCATAGAATTGATTCTTGATTTCCGTTTTCCATTAGTTAATATTATTGGTAATATCAGCTATTTCGCAAATTTGATACACCTCCCAACTCGTGCATGATTTGAATCTTGAACGTATTACGGGCTCTATAATATTGAGCCTTTCGTTGTTATTCCCATCGCATCGGGACTATTGAGGTGAGACTAGTGCTGTCAGAGTCTCTTCATTATGCACGCTCTCTCATCACTCGACCGGTCTGGAGAGTGTGCAGAATAAAGTTACGAACACTTCTCCCTGTCAGTCCCAGTTGAAACCCATAAAGCTCGATCACTTTCTCTTATGGATGACCTGGATCCCGGGGCTTTTATGGGTGTAATTATGAAAGAAGAACTGAAAGAAAGGGGAATTAATCCGTTTCTTTCACTTCCTACTTGAACTTTGTTATCATCTATACGCTCACATATCCGAGTGGTTATTTTGGATGAGATTAACGCGGCTCCTTATTATTTATCCACACTCGGTCTATTGTGTATGTCTACTTCACCTGAATTGCACTTTCTGATTTCTTTCACGCATTGCTTTTAATTTTATATTTGCTCGAACATCAGAATGTACACTATTACAAACATCTTGTAATTGACAGATTCATCTACACTGGATCTGAAAGATGCACTGCATCATTTCTAATATGCATACAGAAGGGATGTCGTAAGTTTATCAGTCGGTTGCTTCTCATTCTTAACTTACAAGTATGCACTTTTCTTATTTCAGCACTTTCAAATGACGATTTTCATCACCATCATGCACCCACGTGTCATCCTCATTGGTGCGTTCCAACGTCGCATGTCAGTATGCCGACGGTACCACGTGAGTGTTAAAGGAGGCAGCAATATGGCTAGAGTGACAGAGAGACCAGAGACCGTATGGAGAGGGGCCCAAAGGTCACGTGAGAAGGGCAGAGACGGGTAGATCATGGGAGGATTTCTCTCTCACAAGGGAATGTCCCGCCCCCTCACACTTCGTTTAGCGAGTGTCCTTGCCAATCGGAGTAATGATCCCCGGCTAATCGTGGTGGGAGTCACTATCAACGATTGCTGAGAGTACTTCTTTAAGTGTTCAAAACAAACAACAAAAACGAACTCGAACAACTTCCAAAACACCTCCAAAACTGCACAAAAAATTGCTTTAGTAACCTCATTCAAAGTCACTAATGATTAATTACAGCGAAATGCGTAGATTTCCCGTACAGAGGAAAGTACGATTGCCCTGATCGTTTTTGCGAGACGGATGAGGCATACAAGACCGTACCTTCAAATGAAGCATTCAAGTACAACACTGCGGAAGGCAGTCTCGAGGTTAGTCAAACAAATAAGTCAAAGCACAAGTTCCCTAACACATAATCAAAAAAAATAGCGAGTTGTACTACATTGGCCATGTCTTTCTATTCGAATAGTATGAATACAGTCTCCGGGACTGTCTAGTATGTACAAATTCAAAACTTATTTTTGCAGAGAATAGTGCAACAATTGTTTCAGAAGAAAATGACGAATGGTACCGTGATTTTATCGGTGTTGACGACGGCAACTACATCGGTGCGCATTCCGAAGTTTTTATTTTATTTTATTTTTCTAAAATTATTTTTTTATCGTTAGAACCAATCGAGAAAATATCTGGTCATCGCAAGACATTAGATTGGTTTTGAGAGCATTTCGAAATGCGAGATAATAAAATTGAAGCCTGGCATCAATAAATTACTAATTCTTTCTACAGCCTACGATTGCCCGGATGGTGCAAACGACGATGACGAGAAATACCGAGTCGTCCCTCCTAGTATGGCGTTCTCATACGACCCTGCAATGTGTTCTCGCGAGGTCAGTCGTAGAAATAATTCAAAACAGAAGTTCCCAACTCACTCGTACGAGCTGAAAGGGGAAGAGTATCTAGTGACAGCGAGTTCTTTTGTGTTTGTCAAGATCAATACTTCTCTCGTACATGTGCATACTTAGTAATTTCTTCCATACATGATAGTGGTGAGAGGGTTCCATAAAAATATATTTTAGACCAACAGATCGTGGTATTCGGAAATAGAAAAAGTTGCTTGAAATTTTCGACCAACAGAGGGTGGTATTTGGAAACAGGAAAAATGTGGCTGTTGATATTTCAGAAATAAATCCATAATGGTTATTAGCGAAGAAATTCTAGCAACGAAGGCGTGTATGGTTGTGGTCGTGAAGCGAACGCATGCATTTTACTACTGTTAATCTGGTATTTTGCAGACCTGTCGCTCGTGCTTGCTTTGGAGCTCGATTAAAATTCTAAAATGTTTTTTTTTTTTGGAAACTGACCTATTGAGAGGAGATGAGGCCTTTCAGAGTGAAGAATTCGTCCTATCATTCTGCATGATCTCTCATCACTCGAACAGTCTAGAAAGTGTGCCGAATGAAGAGACGAACTGTTCCATCTCAGACCACCCCTGCTGTCTGTTCACTTTCTCTAGCAATGACCTCGATCCCAGTGATTTTATGGGTGCAATTATGAGAGAGAAAAGTACCGAGAGTAAAGGAATTCATTCGTTTCCTTCACTTCCCAGTTAGTCCTTGCGAATAGTGATGTCACTTCGAGTAATGTCTCTCTCATTTTCACACACTCTTTTGTATCTCTGACCAGCGAGATTTCAAACAGATGGAGAGATTCATTACCCGAAACGGCATTCCTATCATCTAGTCTCTTGCGAATAATACAATCACATTTCCGCGTTCTTATTGTGCAATGCACTTTGATCCGTGTTTTTTCTCATGTCGGTTGTATGTCTGATTTGGTATGCGTGTTGTCTCTGATATTTATGTTAGAGCATCAGAATATACTAATACAGAAATATTGTAATTTTCAGATCCGCCTACACTGGATCGTATGGATGCGCTGCATCCTATCCAATTGAGTATTCAATTACGAACCTGCTGAAGGACGGTTCAATGTCAGTGACGCAAATAATTAATAACGCAAATTCTCTTACACACTCGCTCTTGCGTAAGCAAAGAATACTAGCGAGTTGTACTAAATTGGAATTGGATTATTGAATTTAGAGACCGCAGGGTGGTCTACCAAAATTGGTTGCACCGGTTCAAATGTTTGCTCAATATATTGGTCTCGGTCTGAATAACATTTTCGCTTTTTAGAGTTTGTCTCTATCTCATCTCTCAGTCGAGTTATTACATGAAAACCACGCGCGCGCGGGCAATGGAATGGAGAGGGAAATCGGACGAGAGAGAAAAGGGGCGGAGCCTCTCTCGCGTGTGTCTCTCTCGCCCCCCCTTGATATTAACAAGTGGAAACATGATATTACAGCCTGCCGGAAATGCGAGAATAGTTCGATTCACAACGAGAGATATACTTGCCCGGAAGATGTGACCAAGGAAGGCGAAAGCCTCTACTGAAGGAGTTCTCGAGGTCAGTATTATGGATCATTCAACATGCAAGTTTCCTAACACACGTATTATTGCCGGCTCAGATAACAATGATGCTCGTCCCTACTGTAGATTTGTGTTCACGCCGAATTGTGCTCCGAATAACACACTTCCCACATTGCAGATGTATGTATCGAATCCCACAGCTTCAAACGACCCACGTACCTGCGACTTCATTCATCCTATGAACACCCACTTGCTTTATGATGTGAGATAAAACATTGTGATATTACGACCGTGTTATATAAATCGTATACATCGCAAATCATCAACTGCGTCAAGATAAGTCAACTGCGAGCGCAATCCGACGGAGCAAAAATGCTCAATTGTATGGTCATTATCTTATAGTTCACGAAGGCAATTACGTGGGCAATGAATGAAGTTTCGAACACTTCTCCCAAAAAGCCCTAGTTGAAACCCCTAATGGTCGCTCACTTTCTCTTAGGAATGATCTGGATCACGATAGTTTTACGGATGCAATTATGATTTTTTTTATAAATCGTTCAGATCCAGCCACAGCCATGTTTTTTTGTTAAATCTTCTAGCACTACTTACCTGCTGTTCGGTTTTATTAGATCTTGAAATCAATCTAAAATCGTTTGCTGTTTTTCTATCAAATCGGAACTATTGACGGGAGATTAGGACATGAAGAGTACATTTTTCAAGCTATTACATCCTAGTAAAAAAATTCTAGTGCTCACTCCCTGATGCTCGTTCCCATTGACATTCTCTAGCAATGACCTCGATGCCTGTTGTTTTATGGGATAATTAGGAGGGAAAAAGGTACTGAAAGGAAGTGGATTCCCTCGGATCCTTCACTCCCCACTTTATCCTCGCGAATAGTGATGTCGCTTCGAATGTCTCTCTCATTTCCACCCGCTATCTCGTTTCTGTGGACGACGAGAGTTCACGCAGATGGAGAGAGTCATTACCCTAAACGAAATGCCTGCTAGTGGTCATCTAGAATCTTGCTAATCAAACCATCACATATCCGAGCTGATCTTTTAAAATAGACTATAGCTGGTCATTAATCATTTTCATTTCGGTTGTACGTCCTTTGGAATGCTGGATGCATCTGATATTGTCTACGCTTGTTTCACACATTTGTTTTAGAACATAGAATATAAGAAAGTATTATTACAAATAATTTGAAATTTCCAGATCCATCTACATTGGATCAATTGAATGCACCGCATCCTGTCCACTATTCAAACGTTTCTCGTCAGATAATCAGTTATAACTATGATTGGTTGACTGGAGAGATCACTGAAAATTCAAATTGTTTCTACTAACAATTTATATTCCGTTTTTACTTATGAGCCCGTTTGCCTTATTTTCGAGCAAAATCGAAAGGATCTGGCACAGCTCAAAAGGGTCGATTTTCTGAAACTATGTTTTTTTAATCCATTTTTCCCGCAGAGCCTCTGTTGGCTCCAGACGGCGTCTCGTCGAAATCACATTTTAACGTGCTACTCGGTTTCCCAGAGTGCTAATTTTAAATGAAAATGTTTCTTGGGGTAGAATTGGAAGGCGAACACACCTGTCAGATCAATTTTTCATGAATTTTTAAAATATTTTTTTTTTCGAATAGTTAAAAGTGGCCTTTGTCTTTAGCATAAATCGAACCGGGATTGCGTGAGGATTCAGAATATATTTTTGGTTTTGAAGTTGAGGGTGCACAGTTCGTGCAATTCGACGTACAGTGTACCGCAACTGCCAGTAATAGAAGCGCACACATCCCCTTCTCCCACTTCCTTGACCCTCCGAGGCGAGAGAGCGTGGGGAATTGAGAGAGCGTCCAAGGAACGGAGGGGAGGGAAAAGGGGAAAGGGGTAGGGAAGCCTCTTTTGCGGCGTTTTTGACACACTGTACGTAGAATTGCGCGAACTGTGCACCTTCAATTTCAAAACTAAAAATATATTCTGAATCCTCACGCGATCCCGGTTCTATCTATGCTAAAGACAACCTGACAGGTGTGTTCGCCTTCCAATTCTACCCTAGGAAACAATTTCATTTAAAATTAGCACTCTCGGAAACCGAGTAGCACGTTAAAATGTGATTTCGACGTGACGCCGACTGGAGCCAACAGAGGCTCTGCGGGCAAAATGAATAAAAAAAAACACAGTTTCAGAAAATCGACCCTTTTGAGCTGTGCTAGACCTTGCTCGAATATAAGGCAAACGGGCTCTTATACAATTACAAATCTATCTGATTAGGTGATTATTGATTCAATCCTCTTATTAATTCAAGATTTTTTTCGAAACGGATAACAACGCCTGACAGCCAACTCTACCGAGCACAGTACAGCCGTCTTTCCCGCTGATGGATCTGAAGTGAGGTTAAGTTTTTCCATTGTAATGCATCACTTTCATGCATCAAGATTAAGTTACAAAATGTATTCCCTTTTTTATCATTTCTGCCTTAAATGCCATGCTGTAGATCAAAGCAGTTTGAATGCCATTCTTGGAGACACTCAGAAAATATGTCCAATATTTTTAAAATTATAACTATTTTTAATCACTTTTATTGCTCTGCTAAACTCAGGCAGTGATCGAAATGCAAACAGCCCTGGATTCTTTTATTTAGTTTGGCCGATATCGACAGCCATATACGCTATGCGCAAATTACCAGTGCGGTAAGTGTGGCTTCCACTTTTGTTTCTGAATATCTCATTAGTGTATTCTTTTGGAAAGTGTTGTGTAACAGTAAATTGTTGACAAATGAGCGGATTCCGGAAAATTAAATCTTGCAACCGTACTTATCTGATTGTACTTTCCTGTTGTTTTACGCTCCAAACATTCAGATTTTGTGTTTCGTGTCCCATGTTCCAAACATATTACTGAGTTTTGGAGAGAACAATGCAACAATAATATTATTTCAGAAGACAAGGACCGATATCTACTGCTTTGATGGATTTCCGATGAAGCTCAAAGGCGTCAACGAAGCAGTAACAGTAGTGTCATTCGCCTGCTTCTTCCTAATGTCATAATTTGTAAATAACTCAATGTATTAGTTATGATCGATAAACGTGCAAATGCTTCACGGATCAATTTTATTTGCTCAATATTGCAGTTTTCGTCATCGTGCAAATCAAACCACAGCATGATTTGAAATGCTTACCGGGCCGTTTTTCCAGTTGTTCGGTTTTTGAAGATTCAGATATATTCACATCTCGAGTTTTTCTGGATTCTTATTTCACAAACTTTCTTGCCCAGTTGTGGTGATACTTGAGCACACTCACTGATTTCTCTCATAATTACAAGTGCATTTAGTGGTGCGAAGGTTTATTTTAATAAAACATGTCAAAACATTTTCGCAGAGGGGTAGGCGGACAAATAAATGTGACTTTTGAAAATTCAGAACGAAATTCATGATTTCTAGCAAAAAAATGAAATTTGTAGCAACGAATCATTTTTCTACAGCTAATCTGGTTACTTGCAAGAGTTGATGCACCTGCTTGCCTCGGTTCTTGAATTCGTCCTGATTTCGTTCGCAGTTTTTCCTGTCGAAATATTGAGGGGATATTATAATCTCAAAGTGGAGAGTTCGTCCATTCATTCTACATGCTATCCCCTGGCTCGGCTGGCCTTGAGAGTGTACCGAATGAAGATACGAACTCTCTGAGACCAATTTGAGACCACCCCTGCTGCTCGTTCAATTTCTCTAGACCTACAGTATCGACAATAAGTCTTGACCCAAAAATTAAAAATGGTGTAACTTTCAAACCAGATGGGCGATGGTTCTGAGGTTTTGACAGATGACAGTACATATACTCACTGTGTCCGACCGTAATACGATTTCGCAATATTGCATGGTGATGACGCAATCATGGCATGGTTTTTCATGGTTAAATATTTGCTCTACGAATTTTCTCTCAGTATTCCTACTCGGTGTGATAATAGAAGGCCTCAATACCTATTCGATGAAAATATGTACTCATGGGAGAATGACGTACAGTGGCTTTAGACTGGCTCAAAGTAGAGTCCCGAAAAAATGAATTTTCGTTCATAGACATGTTAGAGACTCGTTCAAAAGCTCAAAATGATCCTTTTTACAATTCCTAATGAACCCCAAAGTTTGATAGCGATTGCTCTTAGTTTGACCTCAGGGCACGAATTTTTCACCTTTTGACATAATTTGTTCTCCCTATTTTGGATGATCACAGTTCCAAGGCCATTTTTTGTTCAAATGCCATTCCTGGACAGGTTTGGTGCAAATCCATGGAATATACGATTCCCAACTTTTTAGAGCATTTGGATAACTTTTCCGCCCGCGGCAACTGAAAATCCGAGGTCAATCGATTTTCAATCCAAAAAATAACCGTGATACCCCCATCATTGTCGAAAAAAAAAAATTCGAAAAAAAAAATTTGGTCGAAAAAAATTTTCTCTCAGAAATTCCTGAGTAATTTTTGTCTGGCATATTTTGTGTGCTGAATTCGAATTTCGATAAGAGAGCCAATGATATCATCAATGAAAAAAGTTAAAATTCAGTATGTCGAAAAATAGCCAATTTTGAACATCTATTGACCTCGGATTTTGAGTTGCTGTGGGCGGAAAGGTTTTCCAAATGATCTAAAAAGTTGTCAATCGTATATTCCATGGATTTGCAACTAACCTGTCCAGGAAAGACCTTTGAACAAAAATCGGCCTTGGAACTGTGATAATCCAAAATAGGGAGAAAAAAATAATGCG
Source organism: Pristionchus entomophagus (assembly GCA_036245825.1). Lineage (NCBI taxonomy): Eukaryota > Metazoa > Nematoda > Chromadorea > Rhabditida > Neodiplogasteridae > Pristionchus > Pristionchus entomophagus. The sequence goes on from BTSX01000005.1 coordinate 10,898,976, forward strand.
AAAAAGTGAAAAATTCGTTTCCTGAGGGCAAATTGAGAGCTATTGTTATCAAACTTTGGGGATCATCAGGAATTGTGATAACGATCAACTTGAGCTTTTGGACGAGTCTCTATCATGTCTATGAACGAAAATTCATTTTTTCGGGACCCTAATTTGAGCCAGTCTGTACGTCATTCTCCCAAGAGTACATATTTTCATCGAATAGGTATTGAATCCTTCTATGATCACACCTAGTAGGAATACTGAGAGAAAATTCGTAGAGCAAATATTCAACCATGAAAAAACATGCCATGATTGCGTCATAACCATGGAATATTGCGAAATCGTATTACGGTCGGACACAGTGAGCATATGTATGAGTACATGTACTGTCATCTGTCAAAACCTCAGAACCATTGCCCATCTGGTTTGAAAGTTACACCACTTTGAATTTTTGGGTCAAGACTTATTGTCGATACTGTACAGTATCGACCATAAGTCTTGGCTCACTTTTTCAGTCTTTCATAACTTTTGACTCACGGTAAATTTCTGGCTCAAACTTGGATATGTAGTACACCCATCGTGTGTTAGGAATATGCCATTGAGATATCATGGAACTCCCTGATTGTTTCCTAGTGATGAGTCAATCAACACATAGTTTTTCTTTTCGGATTTTAAGATCGATAAATTTTTTTCTCAGCCTTCCTACTCGGTGTGATAATAGAAGGCCTCAATACCTTTTCGATAAAAATATGTACTCATGGGAGGATGACGTACAGTGGCTTTAGACTGTCTCAAAGTTAGGTCCCGAAAAAATGGATTTTCGTCCATCGACATGCTAGAAAGTCGTTCAACAGCTCAAAATTATCCTTACCACAATTCCTGATGATCCCCAAAGTTTGATAACGATAGCTCTTAATTTGTCCTCAGGGCACGATAAAAACTAATTTTTCACTTTTTCACATAACCCAACTTTGGATGTTTAGATTTCGGAGGATGATTTTCGTTCAAAGGTCATTCCAAGACACGATGGTAGCATATCTATGGAATATACGATCCCCAACTTTTTAGAGCATTTGGATAACTTTCCCGCCCGCGGCAACTGAAAATCCGAGGTCAATCGATTTTCAATCCAAAAAATAACCATGATACCCCCATCATTGTCGAAAAAAAAAAATTCGTTAGTCGAAAAAATTGATCTCTCAGAACTTCCTGACTAAATTTTTTTCTGGTATATCTTTGTGTGATGAATCCGAATTTCGATATGAGAGCCCATGATATCATGAATGAAAAAAAGATAAAATTCATTATGTCGAAAAGCAGACGATTTTGAAAATCGATTGACCTCGGATTTTCGATTGCCGCGGGCGTGAAAGTTATCCAAATGCTCTAAAAAGTTGCGAATCTTATATTCCAAGGATTTGCAACTAACCTGTCCAGGAACCACATTTGAACAAAAATCGCCCTTGGTACTTTGATCATCTAAAATATTGAGAAAAAAATAATGAAAAATGATAATGAAAAAAGTGAAAAATTAGTGTCCTGAGGACAAATTAAGAGCTATCGTTATCAAACTTTCGGGATCATCAGGAATTGCGGTAAGGATAATTTTGAGCTTTGCCTAAAGCAGCCTAAAGGTACGTCATCCTCCCATGAGTACATATTTTTATCGAAAAGGTATTGAGGCCTTCTATTATCACACCGAGTAAGAAGGCTGAGAAAAAATTTTATCGAGCTTAAAATCCGCAAAGAAAAACCATGTGTTTATTGACTCATCACTAGGAAACAATCAGGGAGTTCCCTGATATCTCAATGACATATTCCTAACACACGATGGGTGTACTACTACATATCCAAGTTTGAGCCAGAAATTTTTCGTGGGTCAAAGTTACGAAAGATTGAAAAAGACTTATGGTCGATACTGTAGATACAGGCGGTTTTATGGGTGCAATTATGAGAAAAAGAAGTACCGAAATGAAGGGAATTCGTTCGTTTCTTTCACTTCCCAATTTATGCTCCCGAATAGTTCGAGCAATTCCTCTCTCATTTCCACAAGCTCTCTCGTCTTTCTGGCAGGAGAGAGCTCACGAGAATTTCGTTGACATTCCAACTTGCGATCATCTAGGCACAAATCCGAGGTTTTAAAAAAAAGATAACGTTGATCATTTTTCAATCTCATTTCGGTTGAAAATTCTGCGTTATGCTCGATGAATCTGATATTGACTATTCTGATTTTTTTTTACCTATCTTTTGTAAGTAGTTATATTGAAATTTCCAGATCCATCTACACTGGATCGAATGAATGCAATGCATTATTTCAAATGAAGCTTTCAAATACGAAAATTGCTGAAGGAGATTTCAAGGTCAGTAATTTAAGTGATTAAACGCAAGTTCCCATACACGCTCACTGTTGTGTGCTCAAAGAATAATACTCGCACAAAAAAGTTACGGGTTTTATGTCAATGCGAATCAATTTGCAATACCAACCGATCTTACAGGCAGATCTCATCTGTCCGGAAACACTATTGTATCGATAACAACCAATCCGGCCGCGATATTCAACGGCGAAAATCTCACTCGATGAATTTTTTTTTTTTAAAGTCAACACTGTGGTTGGGAAAGAACAGTGCATTCATATCAGAATCTCAAGCTGAACATGTACTGTTGTCACGGGTAGCTGATCAAAGGAAAACCCCGTCAATCAAACGTCAAAAATCACGTCCTGCTTCTCCATCGGTTCGTTTCATTATCTGCGAATAGTTCAACGTGTTAGCAGTGTAAAATCAGAGTAGTCTGAAGTTTTTTCTAATAGAATATAATACGATAGTGTGACAAGTCAACAACGGCATTTGGGCAGCACGGAATGGCAACAATGAATTACGAAAAATAAAATGAGGGAGTCCTTCATTTGTTTAATTCAGGGTCACATGGTTATGCTGATGTTCCTTGAGTGCGTCACAGCATAATACAGATGCGTGCTTCCCAACGCACCATGCCCTTATGTCTACTCCACCGACAATGCCACCAAGTAAGTTCGCAATATAATATCAAATCACCGTCTCTTAAGACGGCATCTCGGTAATTTGAGACCACCACCCGGACACGTTTCTCTAGCAATGAGAATCAGAAGCCCATGCTTGGGTGCTGGAAGTGCCAGGGGGTCTGAAATAACTGTTCTGATCGATTACTGCTCATTGAGAAATTCACTTTTTGACATCATGTTTCGCTTTTTTCGACCAAGTTGCCGATTTTCGCCAAAACTACCAGCGATCACTATATACGTTTTGTAGCCCGTGCAATTCTGCATCGAAAAATCCAAAAGTGGGATTCAGCGATCGATGATAAATTTGTCATTTATTAGATTAACGCCAAAAAATGATCGATTTCGACCGTTTTTCGATCGTAATTTTTTTCTTTAATGATCTAATGAGCTCTAACACCCAAATTCGAAATCTACATAAAAAGTTAGGTCAGAATAAAATGATCAGATTTTTCCGAGATGCAAATTTTTCCACTTTTTTCATGACCCCGGGTCATGGTCATTTTTTGGTCAAAAAGTCGAAATATCAGAACAATCTGACTATAGATGTTTCCGACGTATTTTTACCCGTAGATGTCGAAATTTCATACTAGAGCTCACCAAAATGCAAAAGAAAAAAGTTATGTTCTAAAATTCAAAAACTTTAAGTTTTGGAGTGTAACTTTTTTCTTTTGCATTTTGGTGAGCTCTAGTATGAAATTTCGACATCTACGGGTAAAAATACGTCGGAAACATCTATAGTCAAATAGTTCTGAGATGTCGACTTTTTTACCAAAAAATGACCATGACCAGGGGTCATGAAAAAAGTGGAAAAATTTGCATCTCGGAAAAATCTGATCATATTTTATTCCGACGTAACTTTTTGTGTAGAATTCGAATTCGGGTGTTAGAGCTCATTAGATCATTAAAGAAAAAAGTTACGATCGAAAAACGGTCGAAATCGAGCATTTTTTGGCGTTAATCTAATAAAGGACAAATTTATCATCGATCGCTGAATCCCACTTTAGGATTTTTCGATGCAGAATTGCACGGGCTACAAAACGTATATAGTGATCGCTGGTAGTTTTGGCGAAAATCGGCATCTTGGTCGAAAAAAGCGAAACATGATGTCAAAAAAGTGAATTTCTCAATGAGCAGTAATCGATCAGAACAGTTATTTCAGACCCCCATGGCACCCTCAAATTAACGCAGAATAGAAAATGGGGCTATCTCGATCGGTTGTGAAAATTTGATTTTTCGACCATTTTACCTTGAAAATCATGTTTCTCCCTGTGCCACGGCTGTAACAACAAATAAGTCACGGTTTGTGCACTATGGTACCAAGACCCTTCCAGCACCCAAGCATGGGCTTCTGATTCTCATTGCTAGAGAAACGTGTCCGGGCAGGGGCCAAAATGCTTGCAAATTACCGAGATGCCGTCTTAAATGCACACGCTCTCTAACGCCAGTCGACCAGTCGAGAGAGTGTGTAAAATGAAGAGACGGCGATCCCTACTTCGAAATCGTGTTTGTGAATATAGAACAATGCAAAGAGTTACGCAAAAAATGCCGTGATTTTAATGTCAACCATTATTTTTAAATAAGTTTTTATTCTCAAGACCATAATATTCTTGAGTTATAAACAACTCATTAAATTATCATTTGCAGGCAGAATGTATCAATGTAGGGCGACTCGAAGCCTTCCGTCTCCTTCCCTCTTCCTTTCAACTATTCTCCCTTTTTTAATAAATAAATGACTTGCTGTTCCAGATGCTGTGATGTATCCAATACATGACATAGATGAATAAATGAGCGAATGGAATGCAACTTGAAAGTAAAACGCGTCAAAATCTGCTACCGTGGAAAGTGGAAATGTGTATTTGTATTGTTTACGTTATTGAATGCGATTTTATAAATTTTAAACAGGGTTGACAGAGACACATTGTCGTTGTGAACACGGCATAATATTTCCGCATCATGTCATGGTTGTGCGAGCCGTTAGGATTATCTAGTTGACTCGCCCAAACAGAATCGGTGATATAGTTTAGAAAAGCTTCTTTTTTCTTCTCGTGCGCTTGCTTGGATGGAGTGTCTCTCAATCTCTCACTCTCACTATGATGCTTCCAAATCACGAGAGACCGTGAGCAATGGAGAGTGTCCACCGGCATACTTCTCTAATCACTCTTCATTCCATCGTATAAATCACTCGTACTATTCGCTATTAGCCAGTTCCATGTTGAACACAATGGCTAAGCAACTCATACAAATGACCTTGCTCACTTCATGTGTTCAATCTCTTCATTTCCCGGAAAATGAAAAGGAGGTTTGCGATTTCGCGAAGTTTTGATATTATTCATTTCCCAGGCGAGCAAGAATACTCTTATCATATTGCGTGAGTTTGTGAAGAGCTGGGAATAAATTTACGAATTCAACTTTAACGAGACTGTTCCTAAGTCGGAAAATAAAGGTTAGCGTTCACAACTGTTGACGGAACAGATATTGTCTTGTAAATCAAACGAAATAAGAGTAGTGATGTGATATCGAGACTTGGCAATCCTTGCTTCGCGTATTCTCTCGTTCATCTTACCTGCTAGACAGTGCATAAATTAAGGAGAGTCGGTCTCGACTCGGCATTAGTAATGAGTGATGACTACTCAGACGCTCCTAGTAGCGCATTGGCGACAACCTGAGCAAATTCGTCTTTGCCAATGTCGAGAGCTACGACCCCGGATTCAATTGGACCACATTTAAAAATCGTTCCGCTGATGAGAAAAATTGAATAATACAATCCCGATCATATCAAAGATCAATGAAGTATCAACTCTCGCTAAGGACAAATGATGTATACTCGCTGGCTGAAGACGAAAAAGAGGTTCGATCTGACTATTTTATTCGAATGTGTGGTATTACCGAAAACTTATTCAAGGTTTCTAAATACTTCGTATTCGCTTTTCGAAAAGCGGTGAAGAATGCCGAAGACGCCTACCAACAAGAATTCAACGATAAAGCTCCCGATAATTTTGTCTATGGTGAAAGGGATAAATGGAAAAGCGTCAAATCATTACTTTGAGTTGACTATTACGAAGATGCGCGAAAACGGTCCACCGCAGAATTTAAGAAGGAAAAAGAGGTTCGCAAATTGGGGGTTGGGGCTTTGGAAGGAACAGTAGATCGGTATGAATTTGTTGAATTTGTTCATGTACACCTGAAATGCAGGTTGCTTTGAATCCGATCGTTTGCAGAAAAGAAGCACGATGCATTCATGCATTATTTTGTCAGTCTCATTCACGGATTTCTCGGAAATTCGTCTGGCTTAGAATCTAAAAGTTGGAGGGAACTTGGAGAGGAATACTTCTCATTCGTTATAGAGGCAGATTCTCTCAGCAAAATTCCAGTCGAAAATAATAACATAACTCTCGAGAAATGCGAAAAAGAGGTTTGCTTGCGCTTTTTAATATTGTAGTTATAATTATAATTAATAAATTCTTAATGATGTGTTTGGAGACCACAACAAACGTCCTACTCCGCCTCCACTTCGTGACTATATTATTGGAGGAATCGCACCTAGCCCGCTACTATGATAAATCGTACGATGATTTGGTGTATGGTAAGAAATCAATTCTTTTTCCCGCAACTAAGTGTTCATTTGAGTGGATCGTACCTATTTTACGGATCAATTGATCTTCAAAATTCGGATGTTTGTGAAGAATTCCGCTCCCGAATGCAACGAGAAGACTTCGGATGTCAACGAAACCGAGAAATATTCCACCAAACCTGGTGAAATGCAATAATTTGAAGCATTCAAACTAGTCTCCGTATTTAAACAAATTCCCACTTCCTGTCTCACATGCTGGGATGTATCCAATGAATGTAAAGAAAGTTGAAAGTTAAATACGTCAACAATTTTCTACCGTTGCAATTTGATTGTTTACGTTCTTCAATGCGGGCTCGTTTCGTCATATTTTCCTTTAAAGATTAAATAATGTGTTGGCATTGTCGTCGTGAACGCGGCATGAGCTTTCTGCATCATGTCATCGCGAGCCGTTAGAATTGTATAGTTGAATCGCCAAACAGAATCGGTGGTATATATATTTGGACAAGTTTTTTAAAAATCTCGATCGGCCGATTGAATTTTGGATTCTTTCTATCTACAGTACCCGTCATAAGTCTTCGGTCACTTATTCATTCTTTCATAACATTTTACTCGTATGAGATTTCTTGCTCATACTTGGTCATGACATAGCACACCCAACGAATGTTAGGGATATGTCATTGGGATATCAGCGAACTTCCTGGTTGTAGCGTAGTGATGACGCAATCAATCAATACTTTTTCAAACATTAAAATTTTTTACATAGTTTTTTCCTCTTAAAAAATCATTTGCATCATAAACATCATGCATGCATAGTGATGCCCATTCGATACCGACTATCCTTTATAGGAGCGCTCTCCAGCTAAAGTTCGAGTAGGATCGATATCGAGTGGGAAACACTATGCATGTTAGGCGTAAACAAATCTTTCGTGAAGGTTACCAAAAACTTCGTATTCGCCATTCGAAAATCGGTGAAGAACTTCGAAGACACTTACCATCAACAATTCAACGAGAAGGCTCCCGATAATTTCGTTTTTGGTTCGACCAGAAAACGGAAAAGAACAAATCGTTACTTTGAGTCGACAACACCACTCTCAAGGAGGAAATTATCAATGACTATTACAATTTTGCAGGAAAAATGTCGACTGTCGAATTTCACAACGAAAAAGAGTTTGTAACTTCGAAATTTGACGTCAGTGTTTGAACTTATCGTCATATTCATTCGTTTTTTGGTGTCGAAAACCTCATTTCGAATCATGCGAAATGTTGCCAAGCGCTGGGAAAATATTTATGAGATTAATTTCAATGAGACTATCGATTTTCCATCATCTGACTATGGTTAGTGATGATTGCAATCGATTGCTTGTATTATTTTTAAGTGATATTTTGGTTTTTATTCCTTGATTCCCATCATTATAATGACACTGAAAGGAACTTATTATTGTTTATTTTTATAATTATCATTTCAGAAAGGAAGCACGACCCACTCATGCAAAACTTTGTCACTCTCGTGTTCGCATTTGTCGGGAACTCTACTGGCTTAACGTGGGATATTGAGAGGAGACTTGGCGAGGAATACTATGCATACGTTCGAGAGGCCATATCTATGAGTAAGCGTCCAATCATATCAACATCACTCTCAAAAATTCGAAAAAGAAGTTCGTTCATTTGTTATTTTCTACTTTTGTAAATATTTTTAAAGGCTACTATAAATGTTATCCGTCGCATCCGATACGCAATGACGTATTGGGAAGAATCTCACAAATACATCTACAATTCTATGGATTCGGTGTATGGTGAGATTTCGAATGTTGCCTCGGCAAACTTGCAGTACTTGATTTGAGTGGCTCGTATCTATTCCACGGAGCAATTGGTCAATGACATTCTGGTTGTTATCAAGACTGCCGCACCAGAATGCAACGAGAAGACGTCGAATAGCACCGATGTCGAGACACCGAACATGGTGAAACGCAATAACGTGAAGACGAGATACACTGCACCTCAAACGATAAAGCATCTCTTTGTATTCGCATAATTCTCAGATTGAAAAATCGATCAGCATCCGAAAATATCAAACTTTCACCTGATAAGTGATCGCTTGATACCTGATGACGCTTTTTTTCTGCTCGCCAAAGATTGCACACGCTTGTGCAAGAGACAGCGCATTGCCCACTCACTATCTCTCACTCAATTACGCATCGTCATGTTTTCTTTATCATCTTTTCCTTCCGCGCGTTTTTTCCTCACTTTTGTTTTCTCTCGTTTGTCGCTTTTCTCGCCAACTCTTTGAATTTCCAGTGCAATGACACTACGGGAGTTCAAAACACGAGAGGAACTGCAGGAGCTTCTCGATCGCGAAACCGAAGGTGAAAATCAAAAATTTCGATGAATCTTGTTGTTCTTTTCACGCTATTTCTGTTATTTACACATGATCGATTCTGTTTGCGATAGCCAATGAAACATATCATCGTTCAGTGAGGATTTGAATCACAAAAAATTCTAGAGCACGTGTTTTTCTCAAATATTGAGACGCTGGTTTGCGCCCGGGTTCCTATTTTGTGCACACTTTCGATCTGTCTCTCTCAAGATCTCTCAAGAAGTGCTTTGTGAGTACAAGAAAATGACTTCGTTTCGGCTCTGGAAACTGCAAATTATTTTCTATGAACGGCGAGATAGTCCCAATATATTGGGGTCCCAGCTCAAGACGACCTTCCCATTTTCCAGATGAAAGACGAGAACTACCGGACAACAACTTGCTCGAGAACGCCATCAAGTTGGCGCTCGGGCCAGAATACACGGCAACTGAATTACAGGTTCGTATATGTGTGGGCATATTTATGGGAACAATGACATACGTTTCGCCTTCCATAAACTATCCTGAGTTGCTGGCTACAACTTTTAGCAGTTATGCAATGGAATTTTGCGATCTCTCAGAAGACGCGTGATGACCAACGCAACCTAGTTTTGTCAGGTCTTCGGATACCCACTGGAGGATTCACAATATCTCTTCTTCGTCGAACACAGTGACCATCACCCGTGAGTTGATTTCCATTTATCCTTTTTTATTTCACTTATCATCCGACCTTCGGGATGACCTCAGGATACGGCAGCATAGAGTGCAAAGAGAATGAGTATGATAAAATAAATCACAAAAGACAACCAAAGATGCATATCATTTATAATTTTTACAGTTCTTTCATCCACGTTCGTAAGCCTCTCACCGGTCACTCCCTCGCTTTGCTTGATGAAGCTATCCCTTTGATTCTTGATAGAACAAAGCATCTCATCACGAAACGAGGCAAAATCCTCACTGTTGGAGATGCTGTAGTGGGTGATGCGGTGAGATTTACTTTTAAAAAAAAAGAATCATACCTCTTTTAATGAATGAATAGCTGCGTGAACGCATCGTCATCACAACGTTATCTTTTAGACGTTGTAAGCAACAGAAAATTGTAGTTTGATCGCCATCTCCGTTTATTCGATGGAGCTGGATGGAATAGCGTTTACAACAATGAATGCTGCGTATTCTACATGACAGCAGCCCAGAGAGAAGCGTTGATGAAAGTGAGACGATTTACTGATGTTGATTTTATTCTGATCATTTGTCCATAGGCGGCGATGGGTAGTGTGCAGATGCATCAATCAAGTATGTACGATTATTTTACAAAAATAGAAAAAAATATTGAATACGGCGATAATATGCTCAGGAGTCGACTGATGCCCATACTGGGTTTACATTCGAACCAGTGGACGTTGACAGAGAAGGAGACACGATTCACAACCTGTGGAAGTACGGCACCGTCCTCGAAATCACTAAGTTTGTTTTTGCACTCATACAATCGTTTAATACTTGTACGCATTTCTTTCTATAGAAAGCATATGGTTTCCCACTGGAATGCAATTGAGAATTCGTATTCTGAAAGACTTCGAGCATTGAGCCGAACGATGATATTCTAGGACCAGTCTCCGCGTGCTTCCCTCGATCTGCGCTCGCAACGATCGAGGAGAGATGGTCGGATGGGCGATGACGTCACGGCTTGGAATGGTTTTTACTGATAATAATTGCGAAAATCAAATCGAAATCCAGATCTCAAACCTCTTCTTGATGCCTGAGTATCGTGGACGCGGCGCAGGGAGAGATCTGGAGCTGTCTCATGCCAAGGAATTTGTCAGGTGCGATTCCTTTCGACATGATTCGCAAATTCTCATTTTCCTGTTTAGACGAGGTCTGCGAGTGTTCAAATACGTCGAAACAAGCAACCCAACAGTCTATGGAGGGTCAGTCAGATCTCCCCTCTGGACCCTCTGGACTTCAGATGATGAAGATAACAATGACACGAAGAAACCGTGTCCGATCTATTATAGGATGTTTGAGCGGGTTTAGGATATGTATACGTTGTTGTATTCATTGTTTGAAAAATAAAGTGTGGAGCTGTAGGAATATAAGCAAAGTTGCTAACAATTTGAAAGACATCACTGATTCGGTGGAGCAACAATGCACAAAGATGACGTTCAATACGGAAGGTGAACTTTTCTTCCTCATTCTACTAGACGAAAAGTCCTGTGCGTTCTGAAGAAACACTGAAACTCTTTCTATTTCTCACTCGATTTGCGAGGTGGGTGAGAATGATCTAAACAAAATAGGAAGAACCTAAAACAATAAATATTATTAAACCCACACTATGTAAAATATTATATTAATGATTCTCTCAATCAGGCGCATCTGTTCGAGCTAAATACAGCCAATTTTTTTTAATAGGTTTAAATGTTCATGAAGTGATTTTAGAATTCGTAAATATTAATATCAGATTCCACATTTTTCAGTAATACATACACATTTAAACAACATTCTGTTCAGTAGAAAAAAGAATCTTTTTTTTTAAAAATCGAGATTTGAATCCCAGGTGAAGCACTGTTGCACCGATTTGTTTGGTGCTAAATAAAGACTACCATGATTATCAGCACCCTTGCGAACCTAATTCCTGAATGAATAGTAGGCTACCGGCCTCCCATTACATTTCACCAACCCTATACCTACCCAATACCTGTTGGTACTGCTACAGAAGCTACTCAAACGATAATTATGATTCTTTATTCGATCCCAAATTTTTTTCGGGATCCCGTTCCCTCCCCCACGTCTCTCTCTGAAATGTCGGGAAATTAGCGCAAGCGCGCGCCTTCCTCGAGATAAAGACGGGATCCCGTTTCCCGTTCCCGATCAGACATCCCTAATAGCGACATTCATGTGTGTTCAGGATAACCCACAAACTAATTTGAGGTGTCACAGTTAGTACGCAATCAGAGACAATTTACGCACATTTATCTCTGTGTATAAAGCGCAATGTCCACTCTTTCTCTCTCACCCAGCTCACGCGTCATGTTTTCCTTATCGCTTTCTCTTTCTTCACTTTCTCTCGTCGCTTTTTGCTTCCTCTCGTTTGTCGCTGTTTCGCGTCAACTCTTTGAATTTGCAGTGTAATGGCGCTACGTGAATTCAACACACGGGAGAAACTTCAAGCGCTTCTCGATCGCGAAATTGCAGGTCAGAACACGGAATGGAATGGTAATTTATTCTCATTTCCGTCATTTTCGCCAATTTCGAGAGCAATTCCTATTAACGTCATTAGTGATAACACACTTTCCATTTCGCGTTAGGGTGAGGTAGGAGAGGTAAAATTCGAGGGGTCAATTGGGAAATAAAGTTCATTTATAAAAGAATAAATGCACTTCTTATAAGACACACCGGCCTGTGGTGAAATACCATCATTCAACAGGCAATTCCTATGAAGATTCAGTAAATATTGAAATTTTGAGATTGATATTAGTTTAGGAGATAGAGGAGAGCGACCGGATAATAATCTGCTCGAAAACGCACTGAAGTTAGCGCTCGGGGAAGAATACACGGCGACTGAGCTGGAGGTTCGTAGTTTTTTGCGATGAACCCTAAATTCGTCACACTGTTCTTATCGGTAAAAAATAATATTCGTATCAGTAATAGGGAAGAAACTGTCAAAAAGCAAATGAATTGGGTGGCTGGCATTTTTACAAGTCTCTCTTTCAATTTGTTATCTTTTTCTCGAATATTCCCTACGAATTTAGTGTGTCAGGTCTTCGGATATCCACGGTCGAATTCGCAGTACCTGTTCTTCGTTGAGTACAGCGGTCTACAACCGTGAGTTGACGGGCTTCTTTTCTGATATATTCCTTTTTTAGCTAATACTAATAGCGTACGGACTGAAATAAGAGAAAAAGAACGAAAAGTGTAGTTAGCGATAACCTATCAAAATGCGCTTTATTTCTTTTGAAAGTATTGTGGATAGTTGCTTGATATTTCACACTCAGATGGACGAGATGACCAATTTTCTTTTCAGTCCTTTCATCCACGTTCGCAAACCACTCACCGGTCACGATATCGAGCTCTTGGAGGCGACCGTGCCTCTCGTGTTGGAGCGAACAAGAAATGCTCAATCGAAGCACACCCGATTTCTCATTGTTGGAGATCAAGTGACGGGCGAAGCAGTGAGAATTAGAGTTCGGAATACGAGTCGCGGTCTCTTCGTTTCACACATTGCCTTACAACTCATCCGGTCGAAAAAGTGTGTGGGATGAAGATACGGCGACCCACATTTCGAACTCTAGTGATAATGTATTCAACCATGAAGGGAAAGAGGGAGTTGACATTCCTCTTTTTTAATGCAAGTTCGGATGCCAGTCGATTAGATTCCGCCCTTTTTTTGTTTTTGCAGCGATTTTCAATTATTAATTTTTACAGTTCGCTCGCCATGTCGATGGAGATAATTGGAAGAGCGTTTACAACAATCCGTGTGGTGTATTCCACATGACTGCCGCACAGAGGGAAGCACTGATGAAGGTGGGATATCTTCATTACTGTAATTTCTCTTCAATCTACGGAACCGATCATTTTCTATTTTTCAGCTGCATAATTCAGCCGATATAAATGAGCAAATGGGACGGAACAATGTTTTGTTGTAGTTAACAGTAGTGTTGTAGTTTCCGTTTTCGACTCTCTACACACTCTCTCTCTCATGTCTCTGACCGGCAAGATAGTATAAAAAAATGAGAAAGAGCTGAAATTTAAATTAAATCTATACGAAACACTTCATTCCAGGAGAACACCGATACACCTCCCGGTTTCACTTTCGAGCCGGTGGACGTTGAGAGAGATGGCGACACAGTCCACAAAATGTGGAAGTACGGAGTCAGCCCTGAAATCACCAAGTATTGGGTTGAGGAATAAGTAACGCTCGTTTTTTTCTCTCTGACTTTAGAACCCTCGTGCTCGCTCTTTTGTTGTTGCCGTCTGCCACCCTGTTTACACTGGAAAGAGGGCCCCTCGGGCATTCCACACATGTTTTCGATTCAGTTCTCCCTAGTCTCCCAGGCGAGAATGCCGCACAATTTTGTCCCCGACCGAATTCACATTCGGAAAGTGATGCTCTTTCTCTTTCTATCTGGCTTGAAACAGCCCGCCATTCATGAACAACTGAAGCAGGTTTACCCCACACATACCCCTCATGTAACCACCGTGAGAAAGTGGGTAGTCAAATTCGAGAAACACGACTTTTCCCTCGAAGATGAAGACCGACCCGGTCGCCCCATGGAGTTGGACCTCGATCGATTGCGTTCTGAGGTGGAGGCTGACCCGTATCTCACTACGCGCGATCTTGCTGACTTCCTTGGGGTCGACCAAAAAACTGCCGTGAATGGACTTCACGCGATTGGAAAGAAGTGGAAACTCGGGAGATGGATCCCCCATGACCTGACCGACTATGACAAGGATCGCCGAGTGGACATGGCTTCGGCTCTTCTCACTCTGCATCGCCGGTTTGATTGGCTGGACAATGTCATCACAGGTGATGAAAAGTGGGTGCTCTACGACAACCATGAGCGCATGAGACAGTGGGTCGGAGAGGACCAAAAGCTAGCAGATGTCCCCAAACCCGATTTGCACCCCAAAAAAGTGATGTTGTGCATCTGGTGGTCAGTGCGGGGAGTGGAGTTCTGGGAACTCCTACCCGAGGGGACGACTATCACGGCAGAGGTCTACACTCTTCAGCTACGGAAGCTGAGACTCGCTGTCGAACAAACACGCGGGAAGGACGCTCGAATCTACTTTCAGCACGACAACGCGCGCCCGCATGTCGCAAGAAAGACCAAGGCTGAGCTGGCGGGCTATGGCTGGACTGTCCTCCCCCACCCTCCCTACTCACCCGACCTTGCCCCCTCCGATTACCACCTCTTCTCAGACCTCCAGCGTTTCCTCAAGGGACAGAGCTTCAAAGACCGAGCCACTATCCAGACCGTACTGACCAACTATTTCAAGAACCAGCCCCAGTCCTTCTATCACGAGGGCATCCAGAAGCTGCCTTGTAGATGGCAGAAGGTCATCGATGCGCATGGAGAATATTTTTAGATTCTATCGTGCTTTGTAAAATTTTTATGATAAAGTGAAAAAAAATTCAAAAACGAGCGTTACTTATTCCTCAACCCGATATGTTGTCAAATCGTCCAATTTTCTATATAGTTGTGCAAATCTCCGTTGAAAAGATTTTAAAAATATAAAAAAAATAAAATAAAATATGGGTTATACATTTTGAGAACCAGTCTGCGCGTGCTTCCCTCGATCTAAGGGAGAGATGGTCGGATGGGCGATGACGTCACGGCTTGAAATGGTTTTACAAACGTTATTTTCGAAAATCAAATCAAAATTCAGATTTCTAACCTTTTCCTGCTGTGGTCGAGGGGTGGGCAGAGATCTGGAATTGGCTCATGCAAAGGAGTTCGTCAGGTAAGCAAATTTGTTCTCAAACTTCACTGATCACTTTTTACGAACATCAGAACATAATAAGCTAATTAAAATTTTAAAAAAAAAAATTCGATTTAGACGAGGACTGCGTGTGTTCAAATACGTTGAGGACAGCAAGCCCTCAGTATATGGCGGTTCGCTCAGGTCTCCACTCTGGACCCTCTGGACCACTGATGATGAGGACAACAATGAGACGAAGAAACCGAGCCCCGTATATTATAGGATGTTTGTGCGAGTTACGGCCTTGAGATGAATTGTCTGTTTGCCATGATCACACATTGACTGATTAAGTGCACAGTTGTGACCAAGATTTTCGAAGAAATCACTGCTTCTGTCTAGCAACACAATGTAAAAGCAGACAAGGAGCATAAACTAAACATCGAGATTAACTGTGTTCATTGATTTTTCTTTGATTTCGCAATATATCAAACTCACAAAATTTGTTTATAAAATAGTGAAATGCAACAAATTGAAGCCTAAACAATTCGGTACTTCATCAATAAATATTTTTTTCTTTATTTCGTTTTCAAAATTGTTGAAGCGTTGCACAAAATGTCTTTTCGGTTCAAGACTGGAATATCCCGTTATGTCGTTCTCAGAACATTGTATCAATAAAAATTCTTCTTTCAGACATTCACATGATAAGTGATCGCGTTGTTCCTGGTGATTCTCGTTTTCTCTGTTCGTCAAAGTGAAATGTGCGTGAACTGTATCTGAATGGGTGTTAACTGTGACATATTAACCCCGCTCTGTGCTATCCTGCGAGATGAATGTGTGTTACAGGATAACACACAAGCTAATTTGAGATGTCACAGCTAGCACCCTTTCGAAGACAGCTTACACACTTTTTTCTTTTTGTGTACACAAGAGAAAGCGTGATGTCCACTCTTTCTCTCTCAACCAGCTCACGCGTCATGTTTTCCTTATCGCTCTCTCTCTCTTCACTTTCTCTCGTCGCTTTTTGCTTCCTCTCGTTTGTCGTTTTTCGCGCCAATTTGCCGAAATGGCCCTACGCGAGTTCAACACACGCGAAAAACTTCAAGCGCTTCTGGATCGCGAAACTGAAGGTGAGAGCGTGTTATGCTTGCACAATTCAAGCTCTTTGGTCGCATTCCAAAAAAGATGGAAGTTTATTTGCAAAATTTATAATTCAAGAGCATTCCACGATGTTTCATCACTATCGCGTACACATTTAATTTGCGTCGTTAGTGATAACACATTTTCTCTTTGCGATCCATTTCATCATTGAAAAGGAGAACGAAAATACTAGGAATCAATTATGAACTAATTTGTAGAAAGAACACCGGCTTGTGAACAAATAATATCATTCACCCACGTCAAGCTTCAATAAATATTGAGATATTGATATTTTTAGGAGATAAAGGAGAGCGTCCGGACAACAATCTTCTCGAGAATTCCCTGAAGTTGGCGCTGGCTGACGAATACCATGCTACTGAACTGGATGTTCGTACAGTTGTCTTCAATTGGGTCATCAACCCAATCCGTTTTCACTGTCTCTCTCGAACCAAGGCGTTGACTTTAGGCGACGGTATTGCAAACAAGTTTTCGAAATGTGATTTACGTTATTTTGACTCCTATTACTCTATACGCAAAAGAAAGAGCATGATCTCCTATCTATTCATTATATGGGGTTAAAGATTCGATTCCCACGATAATGGTTTCCCTAAATTTCCAGGTGTTTGGATACCCACGGTCAAACTCGCAATATATCTTCTTCGTCGAGCACAGTGATCATCATCCGTGAGTTGACTGCCCCATTTCTCATTGAGTATAGTTTATTCTCGAATTGTTTAGAATTTACAGTTTAGTAGCCCAGCTGGGATTTTGATTGTGTATGTTTCTAGCGCAAGGGGACGCTATTTCGTATCAGAACTAGAGTTTACCAGATAATTCGTGTGTGAACGATAACCAGTGATGCCCATGATTCATCAAAGTGATTCCGAGATCAATATATCCTCATTTCGACCACTCTCTCGTTTCTCCAACCGGCGAGAAAGAAAGCAAACTGAGGAGGTCACTAGTCGATCATCCGTTTTCAGTCCTTTGATCCACGTTCGCAAGCCGCTCACCGGCCACGACCTCGCACTGCTCGATGAATCTATTCCTCTTATTCTTGAGCAAACGAAGCATCACATTTCAAAACACGGAAAAATTCTCAGTGTTGGAGATGTCATAGTTTGCGATGTGGTGAGATTTGAATGATTTTGATGTTTGACAATACTTGGGTAAAGAAAATATACAAGGAGATAAGCCTCATCTCACGTAACATCCTCAATTAACGTTTTTTGTTGTTGTTTATCTGGCGAGTAATGGTGACAAATCGGCATCCGACTCTCCTCAATAGCGTGTTCTCTCGCCTCTCTAACCAACGAGAGCTCAGGCAAAATGAGGAAATTCGATGCCTATTTGGCATCACTAATGGCGTTCAACAGACAATTGCAGTTCCATCGTCATCTTAGCGCATTCGATGGATCGAGATGGAATATAATAATCAACAACGAATGTGGCTTGTTCTACATGACCGCCACCCAGAGAGAAGCTTTGATGAAGGTGAGAGGACTTCGCGAGTCTCAATGTGGCTTGAATTCTGTGCGTTGGCTAGACTATTCAACTCTGACTCTCCTTCATTTGCGTACTCTCTCGTCTGTCAGAGAAGCGAGTGAGCGTATGTAAATGTAGGAGATTACGATATGTAATGGGCATTGCTAGTGGCGCAGAACAGAGATCGATACTATTCGGTTCCGCAAGATGCACTTTCAGGAGAATACTGACGCCCCGTCCGGGTTCTCCTTCGAACCAGTGGACGTCGACCGAGACGGAGACACGATCCACACCATGTGGAAGTATAGCATCACTCCTGAAATCACCAAGTGGGTGCAGTTTGTACTCATAGTCATGGGTCTGTTTCGAAATTTGAACAGGGAAATAGTAGTTGGTATCGAGAATCGAGTAGAACAATGGGAACTCAGTAGTGATGTTCGCTTCAATCATTTTGTGTTTGAGCGGTCGCGAACGCAAGTCTCTCCATCTATTGCGAAATCGCTGCTGGCGACGCACGAAATAACATCACTATCATTTAGGACAAGTCTGCGCGTGCTTCCCTCGATCTGCGCTCGCAACGATCGAGGAGAGATGGTCGGATGGGCGATGACTCAGCGACTTGGAATGGTATTTTTACAATTATTATTCTTAATTAAACAAAAAACAATAAATAAATCAGATCTCAAACCTCTTCCTGATGCCCGAGTACCGCGGTCGTGGAGTTGGCAGAGATCTGGAGTTGTCCCATGCGAAGGAGTTTGTCAGGTGCGTTTATTTTCTTCTTCTTTTTTTTTTTACAGTTTTTCATCAATATTTAACAAAAACGCTCTCAAGAGAATTAATTATCAAACCCAAGCAGGATTCGAGTTCTTATCTTGTTTTCTAAAACTAAATTCATCTAACTGCAACTGAAATTGGGATAATTTGCTTCAGGCGAGAACTGCGTGTGTTCAAGTACGTCGAGACCTGCAATACCTCAGTCTATGGAGGTCCGTTCATTCATTAATTCCAAGCAGTAAATCAATTTGACTGATTTAGGCAAAACGGAGAGGTGAATATGAAATATAGAGACGAAATAGATCTTGGGAAAAGCTATATTTTAGGATCGCTCCGATCGCCCCTCTGGACGCTCTGGACATCAGATGATGAAGACAACAATGAGACGAAGAAGCCGAATCCGACCTATTATAGGATGTTTGAGCGGGTTTAGGCGTTGCGAGTGGTGATTTAGGTGTTGAGTGTAGTGATGACAAATCAGAAACGACCCCCTTATTCGCATGTTTTCTCGCCCGTCAGAGATATAAAAGCGAAAGAATGAGGGTTGGGTTCTGATTTGTCACCGCTGCTTGATCGATAATTGTTGCTTTCCCACTATCATGTAATGCCTGATAAATTATTGTGCGTCCTCATTTCCAACGGAATCGTCTCTACTCTAGCGACAGATGAATACAAGAGATGAGAACTGAACCGAGAAAGAGTTCAATATGGCCTAGTACAGAAAGTGCGAATGGCTTTCAGTTCAAAGGTTCCAATGTCCTTAATGTTGCCAAATCGGTATTGCCTCTGACAAGAGATCACGCAAATTGAGGAGAGTCGATCTTGATTTACCATTACTAAATGCAAAGTTCTCACGAGGTGATAATACAGTTTTAGACATAACTGCTAGTTTTGAACTCAATGAACAGGCGACAAATCGTCTATCGGGATAGGAATGAGGGATATCAATCAAGCAGCTTATCTCCCACTGCAGTCGAGATATGCAGCGGGCTAATAGAGTAATCCAGATTAGCGGATGATAAAGCAAGTTAGGGAGCCAGTCGCGTCACGAGTACTCTCGATTTGCGTGGGCATAAAAGAGAGTGTGGATCAGCAGTTCGGCGATTAGACATCTTCCCATATTCCTATCAATCCTTCACTATGGCGTGCCAACTGTCCATCTTGCTGCTTCTCATCGCGATTGCTGCTGCCGTAACCAACGCCGAGGTAAGCCAATCCAAAAAGATACCAATTCCAAGTTGGAGGAATCTCCATAATCCAACCGCGCCTGTGCGATAAATGCAGAAATCTTTCTCACTACAACATACAATGAGTTGTTTGGGAAGCAGTTTCTACAATGAAGTTTTTTTTTCAGAACTCGGTTCACGAAAAGGAGGCCGAGAAGAATGTCATGGGCGAGGTGCAGTATTTCGATGAGAAGCAGGGATACGGGTACATCATCCGCGAGGACAAAAAGGTTACCTGTCCATTCAGCATATTGGCTACGGCCATCGTGGATTCGCATGCTTGCTGTGCAACGTAATGACGATTATTTATTCATCCCACTCGGATGGCACTCGAAATCTTTTCCTTCGTCCGATTAGTGAAATGATTCCAGCCCGACGTATTCATGCACTTCTCGGCGATTCGCAGTGGCGGTGACATGTCAGCGCAGGGATTCGCTCGGCTGTCTCGCGGTGACAAGGTTAGATTTAAAAAGACTTCATTTTTCTGCATATTAAAAAAAAATTCCTATTCAAATCATGAATCTCATACCTCCATTTCTTCACATATTGGACAATGAACCAATCTTGTCGGTAAAGAAAAGTAGAGTAAACAATATGTCGTGATAGGTTATCTTCGACGTTGAAACGGACAAGAAGGGAATGGAAGCGGCCACCAACGTAGTGAGAATCACTGCGTGATCTACCATTATCGATTATCGCTTCACCATCAAGGATGCACATAGCTTCTTTTTTCGTACCGTAATAGTTCGCCAATTCTTGTAGATAAATTATTGATTGTGGAGAATAAAGCAGGCAAGTCGTTACTATGTCTCATGTTTACACACTGGTCATACAAGTTATATATTCGGCATTATTGCTGAAATTGAAATACGGAAGGCCAAAAATGAGAATTGATAGAATACAATTATGTTTTGGGTGGTTTCCAAAATGACTCTGAGCAATTTTCATAGAACTGAATAGTTCCCTTGACAGGTTTACCATTATTATCTTCCTTGATTGGGTACGAGGTGGCGCTATGAGGCAATAGACAGAACAAATATGGTCCAAGCTCTCGAGCGACATAGGCATCATCTAATTTCGCTTGAAACGTCCCTGGGCTGGGATATTGGAAGAGATTCTCGCATAGCTTTCCGCAGAGCTCACGAGCTTCATCGCTTTTGGGAAGTCCGAGCATACAACTGAAAATATCGAACTACTCCATAACCCCCTCATTTTGGCACCCCTATCAAGGGTATTCATTATTCTAGATGCCTCGTAAGACATCATACTTTATAGATGATTCGGACATATAATGCCAAAAATCGCAGAGGGAATTCATTTTCAAAAAAATCAACTCCTCTTCCACACAGCTCTCCTGAGTGACGAATGCACTGCCTTTCCTTCCCTTGTACTGAAAAAAGGCATATTTAGAGTGGTATTTCTCCATATATGTAGAGCTCGGATGAGCAATGCGCTAAAACAATGCAACAACTGTGCAGATCAGATAAGCGCTGACGATATTTGTTTGAGTTTGTAAGATAATAACAATTCGTGACATCTATGCAGACTATTTTGTCTCAGCCGAATATACGAATATTTTGAAGCAAACGTACGCCTTCCACATATTTATATGTTTCACTGAACAACTTGCTGAATGTTTCGCACATACTCCAGCATCCATTTGTGTCTTCAAAGTGGCAGTAGGCAACCATGCAGCTGAAAGGTTTATATTTTAAAATGTCTTGTCAACATCTCTAATTCAAATATTCCACGGAATGAACACATACCCTACGTTAACGCGGCCGTTGAAGCTCTTTCGTGCATGTTCCTTAGCAAACTGTAACGGTGAAATTACTTTCGCGTAGAGCACGATAAAAACAATTTGGACATTTTTTTTCTAGATTTTCAGCAACAATTCAAACAAACCTGGATTGACCAAGTTCGAATGATGCGATGCAGTTACAGAGATAAAGACAAGGAAGAAAAGAATGAGGAGAGGCTTCATTGTTCAATGGTGTTGTTCTCTCTTATCCATTTTTATTGTAGAAAAGTGTTGGAAAATTTACAACGAAGCTGAATCAGGAAAAAGTTTACAATCATTTAATTTATTTGCAGAAGAATATTGAAACGTGTCTATAAAATTATAATTGTTAAAATCTTGGTGCAACACGTATGTATCGTTTCCCATGTATGCGTGTGAGGGAAATGCAAATGCGGAAAGAGCATGATGTTTCAATTCGGATATAAACATTGTGTTTGTGGTACGGCATTCGATCTTTTAATCGGCTGAAATAAATCTTGAAATACCAAAAAGCTAATTACGTCAAACTGATCTTCAAGCAGTTCAAACGCGCAGGTGAAGAACGCTTTTCTTGCGAGCAATCTGAATACCAGCTCTCAGAGAATGCGTCTGATCCTTGCGCTATCTATCTTTGTCATGATTTTCATATTTAGGGGAAATATATTCGTAAAACGTTTTATCTTTCGATTGGCGTATTATCAAACAAATATTTTAGATTATTTTCCGACATCTGTGGTCATCAAATTCGTTTTGATATAAGCTCAGTTCATGATTGTACGATCGATCTAGCTTCGGAGTATCTAGCAAATACAGTACTCCGGCAGGCAAAACCCGGCCAGCGGGTTAGCCTTTACTCAAGGACGAACGCGTAGGGATAAGTGAAACTCAGCCAGCGGGGTTGCCTGAATAGAAATACAAATGGCGTCTAGAAGGCGTTCCAGAACAATCTCAAAGCCACGCCCACTATTATAGGATAGGGGTAGGACTGCATCAGCTCATTACTTGCTTGCTCTCTCAACAGAGCAAGGTTGCCTCTCTATTTACTACTTCCTCATTAATTACTTGCATTCTCTTTTTTTTGTATTTTTGCTCACATTTATGCGACTTCGAGTCCGAAGTTTGACTCCAAACGCCACTTCTCTTTGCATCACATTCTCAGCAGTGATGCCATCTCGGTTTTCTATCCCTACATTCTGCAGACTCTATCGTTTCGCTGACCGGTGAATGTGCAGAATGGAGAGAGAAAGACACCCAATTTATATTCCTAATTTTCAGAGCTATGGCCGAACTGGTGCGCTTCAAGCTTGACTTCAATGGAGAGACCTATCGGTAAGTATTCGCCATTGACTGCACCTAAACAGTTTTGAACAAATAATAATAATAATAATATTAATCCATTTCTTTTCAGTTTCCAAGCGGCTCTTCCCAACGACCAACTGCTCGACGCAGTCAAGAATCACGTCACTCGTCTTGTGAACATCCCTGCTTTAGATCTCTACTGGTTTGGTAAGCGATTGGAAACGTGTAGTCTAACCTAATTGCAAACTCGGACTTGACATCGCCTTAACATACATACAATATAAAAACAACTTTAATATAATTAATTTAATTCAATTACAATTGAATAATCAAAAATCTAGATGGCGAGTACGCCTTCGATCTGGCAACGGTGCATCATCTCTTCATCGCTATCGACCATGCGAAGCAGACGAGGAAGAGGTTCGTTGACCTATGATTGATTAAGCCGGCTTATTAGCATGGGGTTGACGAGTTTTCGCTTATCACAGCCCCTTCGTTTTTCTTTTATACCCTAAAATAATTATCGAATAAGTTGATTGTGAACCCTAATAAGAGCAAGCCCACTGGCAGCCCTCATCCAGAGGGAAATCTCAGTTATACAGATCAACTTATACTATTTTTCAGTCCGAGCAAGCCTCCCTGCGTGCAGCTGTGTGTCGCACGGAGCGACGAGTCGCCGGCGGAGGTTGACGTACAGCAGCAGCAGCAAGCTGCGACCGCTGCAGCCGCAGCCGAAGCGGCTGTTCCGGAAGCGGTGGTGACTCAGAGGACTGTCACGGATGACACTGCTGCGCGTGCAGAAGCAGGAGTGGAACTGGCCGCAGTGACGCAGTATGCGCGCACGAAGCTGCTGCAGCTGCGTTGGGAGGAGCAAGAGCGCGACATGCTGCTGCAGCTGCGGCAAGAACTGCTGCAGCAAGCCGCTACTGCAGCAACTGAAGCGAGTGATCCGGAAGCTTCGATGATTGAGGAAGAGATGTCGGCTGACGCAGCAGCAGAAGTTGCTGCAGCAGCCAACATCGTTGAGCATACACTCGACCCAACTCCAGATTCGGCAGAGGATACTTCCTCTTCGCAACCTAAGAAAGTGGCCCTAAAGGTGAGCGCGTTTCGAAATGATAGCCCAGCTGTATTCGATAGACTTTAGAGCAAAATCTCATTTTTTACATTCAGACAAAATGTGAGAAATAGCGGATAATAAAAAAAGATGAGTTTCACTGATTTACTAACCGTATTCAATTTCAGCCGATGCACACTCGCATAATAGACGCAATCGAGAGAGAATGGGCGACCGCAGTGGCCGCTTCGCCCCTGCTCGAGCAGAATCTGCAACAGTACACAGGAAGATTCGTCGGACTGTCTTATCGCAGCAGCCACCGCCGAGGAGCACAGCAGGTAAACTTTAGCATAAAAAAGCAAGAAAATGAGTAGTTGTCTATTATGGTTTTAACGATTCTATCTTGAACTCGATAAGAATATCATCATTCCAGCAGCAGCCATCGGCTTTTCCACCTGCCCTGGCTGCCAAGTTGCATCGAGTCGTCTCTAACCTGACGTGGAAACAGCAGAAGGCGCTGCTCGCAGAGAAATTCATGTCGGAGGCGCTCGTCATGCTCATGTCTATTCATCACGACCATAAGGTAATGGTAACGCTTAGTGACGAATAGACAAGACAAACAATAAAATAGTCCATACATCGTATTTACTGAAATTATTTCTAATAATTTCTTCAAACCATATTCCTCCCTTTTTTACCAAATTATACTTTCAGGGTGCCCATGCGAGGGAGCGCTCGCGTCCGATGAGAGCTGTGCTGTGGGCGGTCGCTACGATTATCAATCCGGTAAGACTTCATTATTATGTTTTCCATTGATACAACGATGAGTTTTTTTTTAAATCACTAGTACACTATGAAAAATAATTATTCATTTTGCGGGACGGCCGAACCCCTGAAAATATCGCGGCAACCAAGGATCGGCTGCGCCCCGTCTGCGAGACCTGGGCGACTCGCGAGTATCAGCAGACAACGAAGAATTCGGCGCCGGAGGAGCTGCTGAAGGCCTTACAGATCGAGATGGAACAGTCGCTGCAGGCATACACTGAGCAATTCCCCGACGACGTGGAGTTGCTGGAAGCGCAAGATACGCAGCGCACCAACAAGATCGAGCAGAGCATGATCGCGCATAAGAATGTACCCCTCACCTCTCGGCTGGCCTCTTTCTCTGTGAAGATGGACGAAATGGAGCAGAAGATGGCCCATCTTACTGCCAGAGTGGAGACCGCGGCCGGGAACTCGGTTGAGGGCAGAATGGAGAGTATGAAGGAGAGACTGGAGAGGGCGGAGGGTCGTGCGCAGCAGGTGCAGCTGGCCCTCTCTCCTGACGAGGTTCGCAGACTCATTGCCAAGGTCAAGGAAGCATGGCTGGAGTAGGACGAATGAACTTGCTGACTCTGTATGATGTATCTAGTTTTGTAATACGCTTCCGATTCCCTGTCATGTTGTTGCTAGTTGTCCTACACACTTCATTCACTATTCTTCATTGTTTTCATGTCTGAAGTAACCGATAAATCCATCTCTAATTGATTTGGTGACAACGGAAATGCGCAAGCGCATTAAGACGGCATCTCGGTAATTTGCAAGCCTTTTGGCCCCTGCCCGGACACGTTGAGCTAGCAATGAGAATCAGAAGCCCATTCTTGGGTGCTGGAAGGGTCTTGGTGCCATAGTGCACAAACCATGACTTATTTGTTGTTACAGCCGTGGCACAGGGAGAAACATGATTTTAAAGGTAAAATGGTCGAAAAATCAAATTTTCACAACCGATCGAGATAGACCCAATTTATCTTTTGTGTTAATTTAGGGGTGCCCTGACGGTCTAAAATAACTGTTCTGTTCTGTTACTGCTCATTGCAAAATGCACATTTTTGAAATAATATTTTGTTTTTTGGACCAATTCACCGATTTTCGCCAAAAGTCCCAGTGGCCACTATATACGTTTTGTAGCCCATGCAATTCTGCATCAAAATTTCCTAAATATTGGTTCCGCAATTATCTGGCTTTTAGTATTCTATTCAATTGAATCACAAAAATGGCCGATTTCGACAGTTTTTCGATCATAACTTTTTTCTTTCATGACCTGATGAGCTTTAACACCCAAATTCGAAATCTACACAAAAAGTTAGGTCAGAATAAAAAAAAAAAATTTTAAAAAAAAAATATAAATGATCAGATTTTTCCGAGATGCAAATTTTTCCACTTTTTTCGTTCATGGTCATTTTTTGGTCAAAAAGTCGAAATATCAGAACGATCTGACTATAGATGTTTCCGATGCATTTTTACCCGTAGATATCGAATTTTCATACTAGAGCTCTCCAAAACACTGAGGAAAAAAGTTATTTTCGAAAACTCAACAATGTTTAGTTTTTCGAGTGTAACTTTTTTATTTTGCATTTTTTCATCGGAAACATCTATAGTCAGATCGTTCTGAGATTTGACTTTTTGACCAAAAAATGACCAAAAAAAAAGGTCACGAAAAAAGTGGAAAAATTTGCATCTCGGAAAAATCTGATCATTTTTTATTCTGACGTAACTTTAGGTGTAGCTTTCGAATTTGGGTGTTAAAGCTCATCAGGTCATGAAAGAAAAAAGTTATGATCGAAAAACTGTCGAAATCGGCCATTTTTGGGGTTCAATTGAATAGAATACTAAAAGCCAGATAATTGCGGAACCAATATTTAGGAAATTTCAATGCAGAATTGCATGGGCTACAAAACGTATATAGTGGTCACTGGGACTTTTGGCGAAAATATAAAAAAAAAATTTTTAAAAAGAAAGGCGAAAATCGGTAAATTGGTCCAAAAAAACAAAATATTATTTCAAAAAAGTGCATTTTGCAATGAGCAGTGACTGATCAGAACAGATACTTTAGACCGTCAGGGCACCCCTAAATTAACACAAAAGATAAATTGGGTCTATCTCGATCGGTTGTGAAAATTTGATTTTTCGACCATTTTACCTTTAAAATCATGTTTCTCCCTGTGCCACGGCTGTAACAACAAATAAGTCATGGTTTGTGCACTATGGCACCAAGACCCTTCCAGCACCCAAGAATGGGCTTCTGATTCTCATTGCTAGCTCAACGTGTCCGGAGAGTGGTCTCAAATTACCGAGATGGCGTCTTAATTGCCGACTCTATGCATGAACAGAAAGGTTTATTTATCATATAATGGGGATATCGAATCGTACATTCGAGTCATGTTTTTCTCTTAGCGGATGCACTCGCAAACGATCATGCGAGTTCCATATCCTTGCTGTGCTGACAATCCGTTCTTTGACATATCACAGGTTGACCCATAAAAAATATCATGAAAAGTTATGGAAGAAATTAAAAGTGGTCGGTGACTTATGAGCGCAACTGTATAAATACATGATTAAATAATTATTTAATTAAATAATTAGAGGATCTGGAGCTGAAGGTCTGCGGCGAATTGATCACCCACGATGGACGACGAATGAAGCTCGAAATTCCTCGTATGCGATTATTATCAACACAAAACTCGAATAAACTGTGTCCCGACATTGCTCATACATAAATTAGCATTACCTATCACTCACTCATGTCACTAAACACTAATGAAGTCGATATTTTTTTTCAAAATACCGCTTTCAATTTTCAGAATGGCCGAAAAATATGAAATACGATGATAAGATGCAAGAACGATTTTATCTGGATGTGAGCTTATTTTCATATTTTTCTCTCAACACAAACGCCCCCCCCCCCTTCAGGTCACCAACATCATCGTTCGCCAACATTGCTTTGCCACACTGTACGATGGGTCGGCTCTCTACAGTGTATGCGGACTACTCCTTGATTTGTTTCTTGTTCCTTGATTTCCCCATCTCACCGAGTGCAATCTAAATTCTAAACATGCCCTCATAGGCGAATCAGCTCCGCTGAATAAAATTTACTATTTTTCAGGTGAAAACCCTCAACACCAGTGACTATGGCAAACATCAGGTTGTCTCGTCCTAGCAAGATAAGCGGATTGCGGAGATTAATATTGCGATTTGTCATTTCTTGTCAGAAGCATACCACAACAGCTGCCGCAACGAAGAGCATGTAGAAGGAACTTTTGAAAGGGGACCCGGGCTGCAGCCACTGGTTTCTGAGATCGCATGAGACCTACCTTCAGTATTATCCAAACCTCAGCGAGATATAGAATAATCAATGGAGGAATGTAAATACAGTGTCCAATGAATATCAAGTCCACTGGTAGCATTCGAACGTTGGAAACGGCTACAGCTTTGCTAGATTCTTCTCAAATTGCGGTTCTTGTAGGGACAATTTCAGGTCTCAAGTCTACACTTTTCAGCTGTGCAATTTCACTTTTTATCTCTACATGTGCATGAGCTCAAACATAAATGCATGGACTCGAAAATTACGTTGGTTGCGGAGAAGCCCACATAGAATTGTGAGAATGAAAATTTGCAGAGAGGAGTCAACTGCGGTAGGGGAAGGATGATGGGCATGAGGGCGAAAGTGGATGAGGAAAAGTGCAGGTGAATGGAGTACTGATTGATCGTCGGAATCAGTCTCTGAAGGCCCAAAGATGTGAGAGAGATGATAGACTGCGGAGAGGCAGCAAAATAGTACATGAAAAATAAGTATGTTAATGGTCGGCAGAGGCTGAAAGGGTAGATATCGCTCAGTGAGGACCAAAGAGAAGATTAATGAATATCACAAGGGGCCGTTTGTCTAAGTATTTTAGTAATCTTTTAGTAGTTTCAGTAGTGTTATTAGTAATCGGTAGAGGGGATGAAAGAGTGGATGAAAACGTAATTATTGCGATGATCAAAGAGAAGATAACTGATGAGTATCACAAGAGGCCGTTTGACTAATAATCGAACAACACTGCCATTTGCTTCTGAGCTGATACCCATGGTAAATGAAATGACAAAATAATTGTTTGAAGATTTCCGAAATTCATCACTCTATTGACAAGCGTCGACAATTCGGACGATCGCAAAATATGATAAGAATTGATGTATTATTCAGGAAACATTACGATAAAAGACATTAGAATATTATAACAATAGTGTGTTTTGAACAACATGGAAGTATATGAGATTAATAAATGTAAAATCGATTATGAACCAATATTTTATAGATGTCAATTCGAGTCAGCATCATCGGCCTTAGTCTGAAACAAATAGCGATTGTTTTATGTGGCAAATCGGAACTCAACTTGCGCGATAGAGTGGGATTTATTTTTCGCACCATTAACTTGAACGTTTCTATCGTATTCTAAAGACACACCTTATCTTCGAGCTTCTGAATAGCCTCAATTGCCTTTCTAATGTCTTTTGTCGTAATGTTTCCTGAATAATACATCAATTCTTATCATATTTTGCGATCGTCCGAATTGTCGACGCTTGTCAATAGAGTGATGAATTTCGGAACTCTTCAAACAATTATTTTGTCATTTCATTTACCATGGGTATCAGCTCAGAAGCAAATGGCAGTGTTGTTCGATTATTAGTCAAACGGCCTCTTGTGATACTCATCAGTTATCTTCTCTTTGATCATCGCAATAATTACGTTTTCATCCACTCTTTCATCCCTCTACCGATTACTAATAACACTACTAAAACTACTAAAAGATTACTAAAATACTTAGACAAACGGCCCCTTGTGATATTCATTAATCTTCTCTTTGGTCCTCACTGAGCGATATCTACCCTTTCAGCCTCTGCCGACCATTAACATACTTATTTTTCATGTATTATTTTGCTGCCTCTCCGCAGTCTATCATCTCTCTCACATCTTTGGGCCTTCACAGACTGATTCCGACGATCAATCAGTACTCCATTCACCTGCACTTTTCCTCATCCACTTTCGCCCTCATGCCCATCATCCTTCCCCTACCGCAGTTGACTTCTCTCTGCAAATTTTATTTTCTGAGGTTTGGATAATACTGAAGGTAGGTCTCATGCAATCTCAGAAACCAGTGGTTGCAGCCCGGGTCTCCTTTCAAAAGTTCCTTCTACATGCTCTTCGTTGCGGCAGCTGTTGTGGTATGCTTCTGACAAGAAATGACAAATCGCAATATTAATCTCCGCAATCTGCTTATCTTGCTATAAATCACGCGTATTCAGGAGAGTTGTTATATATTTGTCATTACTAATCCTGACGCGTCTTTTGGTTAGCGTAAATAGGGATGACTAAACAACAACGACTCTCCTCGTTTAGCATGTTCTCTCGTTGGTCAGAGGAATTTGAGAGCATGTGAAATACGGAGTGTCAGCTGCCGATTTGTTATCACGATAAAGTACTTGAAGGACCTCATAATGATAATCACGGGTTTCGCATGACTTACTTTCCCCTCGTCAATGGAATGTTTCGGAACTATGATTGTCAGAGCTGTATCAGAATTAGAACAACGTAAGTATTTCTTGCAATTTTTTTAATTTCCAAAATAAAATTAGCTCTTTTCAGGCTTTCTTTTATTTGCCCCTTTACACAGGATCTACTGAACTGTTTTATTCCACTCAACAGATTCACATCAGTTTCACGACCAATCATGCATCGGTTGATTTTTTCGTGATCTGTTAGACAAAAAACACATGTTTAGATATGGCGAAAGTTCCTTCCCAGTGCGATCGCATTTAGCCACCTGTTCTCTATTGCTGTTTTTGCGTTGTCTGGATTTCGGATTGATAATTTTGCCTTTTTCGATCATTTTACACGTTATTTCACATCCTTATTTCAGAAATCACACTTATATCTCGATTAACCAATCAAGCTACATTATTTACGCTGTCGTTTTTGATAACAACTTCCTTCCATGGGTATTTCAAGATTCAAAGTTTTTTTGTTAGTTTTAACTTTTTTTTTTTATAGTACAACACCTGTCTCATCACTATTGTCGAGATGTGCCTCACAAGTTGCATAATTCTTGTTCTTTACTACATGACGACTGCGATACTTCGGACAAACGTTGGGAGTATGATAACAGCGCAGCAAGAACGGATGCTCCTCAAACTGGGTATTATCAACTTTGTAATCACAATTCCCGGAGTGCTGATGCAGGTTGGTAATTTGCCCACACGCGAGATTTTGCTAGCTTTTTAGATTTTGATGGGTTATCCGATTTTTCCCGAAGAGTGGTTATATACACTTTTCAAGCTGTATGGACTAATCATTGATGTAAAATGTTCGTTTTCATTTACCCTCATTTGCAACTATCAGGGTGATGCAGTTTTGGACTTTTTTTCTCCATTTGCTTACAACTTCTCTATACATTGGAATTATCCAGTGAGTATATGGGCGATTTGAAGTGCATCTAATGTGCTTTCGATCGCTAACTTTGATATTCTGACGGCACTCTGGACTTGAACATTGTGAGTCTTCAAATGCGGTCGACTCATGAAGGTCAGAATCGGGTTTCCATCATTACCCTTGCCTATGGGGTTAAGCTTATGGATCAATTTCAGTACTCATTTTGAAGATTGACCCTTTTGGCACAACTCACAGTTAGATTACAGAACAGTTCTCGACGACATCTGTCTGGCATAATTTTTCTCTGACCACTATCTAGCGATTTTTATGCATTATTTTGCATATTTTACGCTTTTCAGATTTTCAATTTTTTGACCTGTGACCAACGCTGAGTCAATTATTTCCAATGATAGTGTGGACGTTACATGTGAGAATATAGCGCCCCACACTAGCCACTCTTTATATACACAGATGAGAAAAATTCGTGAAAGCATCAATGAGGTGAAAAAATTTTTTTTTTCCTCGATGAGAGCTGGAGGTTTGAAAAATTTTCAAAATTTTGAGTATTTTTGTGGTGTCAACTTATGAAATTATCTCAAGTACCCATGCAATAGGAAACCATCGGCGTTCATGATTAATAACCCAAAGTCCATCCCTAAATGATGTATTGGTAATATGGCTGCATGATCTCTCTCGGCTGAATGCCAGTATATCAAACTCAGCAATGAAAAAAATCCAAAACTTATGCATCAGCCTAGTAATTACGCGTTTCAAGGTTTCTCTGCCGCTGTATCTATGGTCGTTGTGAAGAAGCAATTTCGGCAGGACGCTCTGAGCTGCTTTCGTCTGTCGCTGTAGGATTATTGTCAATTTTTCGAAAGAATCGAGCATTTCAGATCGAAAACTATCGCATCGTCATCGACATCGGAAAATCATTGGGCACGAGCTGACGTGAGAGCCAGGCGACAGACCATACCTTCCTCACCTATATAAATTTTGAATAAATGACGTATCTATGAAAAAACTGCACTTTTCCTATCCGGGTGGTCCTCAATCACGTGATGCATGACGCCTTCGGTGAAGAGGACATATGAGGCGGCGACTGCAGCCGTTACTGAAGCCCAGTCGCGCGCTCGGGGCAAGGCATGTACGGCGGTGGTAAGTCATGATTGTGTTTATTTGGTTTTCGCTTCTGTCCCTTCTTAGATGTTGCCTGTCTTTCTACCTCTAGCAAATTATTTTTGCGAAACTCAGAATCCTACCATTCAATCCTAGTTCCTGTTGTTTTAAGCTAGCAACAATTTTAAGCTGCATACATTTGCTGGTAAATCAATAGAGAAGCATTTTCCAGGAGCAAAAGCTCGTTGTCACTACGACAGAGGAAGAGTTGGCGGATGCAGTGATCAAGGTGCCCAGTCTGGAGAAAGAGTTGCAGCAAAACGCTGGTCGATTTACGCAAGTGCGGATGTCGAATAGGCAGCTTAGAAGGAAGCACGTTTCTCCCTTCCCACCAGGTAGGGACGTCAACCACAATACCAAAATGTACTCTGAAAACCAAATAGCTTGGGTGCAGCACCAAGTTCTTTGTCGAGAGAGTCAAACGATTGAAAGAACATCTCTACCACCAGGGATGAGGGCGTATCTGCATCGCATCTTGCGAGATCTGTCTGTGCGCACTTTGACGACGCTGCTCACAGAGCCATCCGTGTCTCAAGGACTCCTCGTCGTGATGGCGCAGCATACAAATTATAATGTAAGTGCAATTCAATTCAATTCAATTTATCAGGTAAGATTATGATTGTAAAATGATGGAGTGGAATTAGTTACACAATCAGCGAATTACCGATCGAAAACGCTTGAATTATTAGGGCGCTAAAGCAATGAAGCGGACACTACTCCTGCGAGCGGTGCTGTGGATCATCGCGACGGTGAACGGCGAGGTGAGGAAATGCGCCCAACAATACGCAAATAGTCTCGGATTCGATCTGGCAGAGGTGTAAGAAATGCGCCATTGAAGTGTCAAATATAGTATTGTTTTTTCCAGGATGAATGCATTTCTATTACCATAGCGGAAGCCGAGGAGTACCTCAATGCTGGTTTGGCTCTCATTATAACTGATTCTGAGAGGGATGCAGCAGCGCAGCACGAAGTAGAGCCGGAAATGCATCAAGTGCCAAAGTCGGAGAAGAAAGTGAACAAGCACTATGTATGGCCTGACGAGGGAGAAGCAGAAGAGGTCATTGACAAGCTCGAACAGGCAAAGCAAGTCCTCAGTCCGACGGAGACACAGTCGGAGTCTGTGAAAACCGAAGAAGAGCAGCATCAAGTCGGTGCTCCGGAGGAGTCGGGCCTGCTGCATAAAGAAGAGAAGCCTGTGCAGCATCAATGGAAGTACCAGGATGTGTGGAAGGATGAGCTGCAGGTCAACTCAATACTTTTCCGTCTTCTATATCTGCCAATAGTTCTTGGCCACGGGGTATTTGTGACGTCCCTAGTTGCAGGCTCCAGCCGCGGTTATGGCTAGGCGGCTGCAGCACCAACAGCTGCAGCAGGATGTTGAAGAAACGACACAGCAGCTGCAGCACGAGATGCAGCAGGGGCACGCTGCGGCATTGGTGCAGCGAGTGCAGAAGTTCCTGCAAGACGCCAACGAACCCCATCACCCCACGGTCGCTCCTTCTGAGTCTGTGGAGATAGATCAAGACCTCAAGATTGAAGCCACCTATCAGTCACAGGATGAAGTGCTGTCTGAGACATACATTCATGCGATTGTGAACGAGAGGGAAGACAAGATTGCTCGCAAGATGCTCCAGCTGAAGGACGAGCCTCTCGAGATGGTTCTTGGATCATTCGCTGTGATCATGGAGGAAATCGAGGTGCTAGAGTGGATGTTCAGCAGCAGGCTTGCCAGATGGATTGGAGAGTGACTGAGATGGCTGAAAGACTGGCGAAGATTGATGTTAGTACTGGTCAGAACGACGGACTCGACCGCTAAAATCTGAAAACGAGCCATCTACCAAGCCACAGTAAACCTAATAGCCATCATCTTTTGACTGCTATTCATTTTCAAACTGTATATTTTCATTGATGTTATTCATATTTCCCCGCATTTCATTCATCCTCTCCATCACATTCCACTGCATTATGTTCTTTGATACATTACAACCTCGATACACGTTCGATAAACTATTGATTATGTTATTCCACTGGAGATAAATGCGTCCGATCAAGAATGCATTGCACGCAAGTGCTGTTATCAGTGAACCTTGCGTAGCGGTTCTGTGCCTAACACGTGCCACTAATCTCCAAACACGCGGGATTTAATCCAGTGGAAGATCTGAGTCACTTCCTATCTTCTTTCTTTCGTTGAAGCGGAGCGAAATTTTCTTCGAAATGCTTGCTGCTGTGATCATGTTTGTTATCAGTCTTCCTTTCTCAGGTAAATTTTTCTTGAACGATTTTTGCTGAATTGTCACCTCAAGAGAAAACAAGCCATAAAACTTTTGTTAGAATGAGTTGTATGTAGGCTTAGGTGATATTCGGGGAGAGTCTCGAGTTGGCATCACTAGTACATAGTCCATTCAGAGGCAGCCGTAACGTGTACCTCGTGTGAGCTCAACAACGCTACTGATTGCACGGGAACACCCTGCCAGGGCAACTACTGCAAATATGGTGAGAGATGATGCGCCAGTTTGTAATTGTATCGATAAAGCAGAGATAAAAATGATCCAATCCAATTTCGTTTATGTTGAGTTTTTCCAATATGTGCGTTGTAATAGTGTAAATAGGAGCTTTGGTCGATTCAATAATGGTTTCAACAAACAGGAAAAAGTGCCCTTTTGATTTTAGAGCGTACGAAGCCAATTGATGGAGTGTCTTTCGTCCGTCGATCATGAGCTTACTACAACTACGCCGAATTCCCGGGTGGAACTAAGACGGAGATAACCAATCAGTGTGACAAGGCGTAAGCGGATTTTTTTTGTATATTCTGAGAGTTTCATGGATGAATTGTCTTACTAGACACACAATGTAATGATAAAACATACTCAATTAATTTGGTAGTAAAAAGTATGTTAAAACGTCTTGCCACAATGAAAATGAAAGCTAGGGTAGATATTCAAGTTCAGCACGATCGATGGAGTTGAATACGCCCAAGTGTGCAACTCAAGCGACCTCTGTGATACGCATTGCAAGTCGGGCACGCGTCTATTTACAGTATTTCCAATCGTGCTTCTTGCTATTATCTATTTTACCAAATACTGATCTTTCGATCGTAGGAGTATGTTATAAGAGTATTATGCATAAAGAGAAAGAGAACGAATCTCACATATTGTCTTTATTTCTCTCATTTACTTGGGGCGTACATAATATTAATGTAGCGCTTGTTTTGTGGAACTAACTTATTCACTGAATCTAAGTATGACGTACAATTAGGGCGAAAAGTTCAAGAAGCAAGTGCGAATTAGACGAATGACTGAGTACTGCATGCCAAATGCCAATCATATTCACTGTACACCAGGCGGGATCTGATCATGCACAGGAAACTGTCAGATGATAGAATGAATACAAAGATGTGAATATTATTCAGCGGGATGGTTGGAATGCTTGGGTTGATGGGTTCTGATGGATGCTTTAGTCTCATTGAAAATGTGCCG
The DNA here is from genome assembly GCA_036245825.1 of Pristionchus entomophagus. Classification (NCBI taxonomy): domain Eukaryota; kingdom Metazoa; phylum Nematoda; class Chromadorea; order Rhabditida; family Neodiplogasteridae; genus Pristionchus; species Pristionchus entomophagus. The sequence continues at coordinate 10,934,971 of BTSX01000005.1, forward strand.
AAATAAGAAATGATTCAAACTACTGTAAATGTTTCAATGATGCTCGGGCGCAGCTGACGAGGTCGTCTGCTGGGTAGACGGCTCGCCAACAGAATCCTGCAGCTTGTTCGATGCCTTGCCGCAGCGTAGCATCTTCATCGCGCCCTCGCGATACTCTCTGGAAAAAAACATTGGAATTAGCGCCTCGGATACCTCACAATTTGTCGCTTAAAAGTTCTTATTTGAATGCTCGTTTTGAATCACATAGTTCAGAAGTTCAAGGTTCAGAAAAATCAAATTTGCCAACCTTATCATGGTGATAATTACGATAGCATCAGTAGCAGGGAAGAAGGAAGTCATGAGGGGAAAGAGCGCGGCGAACTGAGATAATTGGATTATTTGGTATTTGCATTTCCGGGTACATAAAATCGTAGAAGGACTGATGAATCAGCTACATTCGACATTATTGTAAGTTATCGATGGCAAATCGGAGCTTGGCTCTCCTCAATTCGCGTGTTTTCTCTGTTTTGTGACCGGCGTGACAGTGTGAAGAATGGGGAGAGTTTACTCCGAGGTGGCATCACAATTCCCAACTAACCGTGCTGCCGTCCCAGCCCATCAGTGGTAGGAAGATAATCACAAAGTATGGGATGTAGACGAAGAGGATTGGCACGGAGGACTGAAAATAAAATTCAAGCAATTCAAGCACATAATAAAGTATCTTAGGACGCGATAAGGTCATGTTTGGAGAGAAAATTACTATCGCGTGCATCAGAATAAAACCATGTTATCAACAACAACAACAACAACAAATCACCTGAGCAATGACCGTTTTCAAGAACGCGAGTTGGATCGCGTTGAAGCTGAACGACTTGTTACGAGCCTAAATTGATACTTGTAAAAAATTTTTTCTTTAGAATTTTGCGAGTAAATAAACGAGCCATGAAAATTAGTCATTTCTTTCAATCAAATCATTGATTTTATGTACACGAGAATACGCCGGTGACGCGCCCCGATATTTTTCAAATTGGCAAAGCAATCTGTTAATCTTCACCTCCAGAATCTTCCCGTAGGTCAGTCCGGCCAGGGTCGCCGCGGTCCCCGCAGCCAGCAGCATCTTGCCCACACCAGAGGCGAAAAAGGCGAAAGCGAGCATCGACAGTTTGCCGTCCTGCTGCAAGTGAAACAATGAGATTTGAAGATATTTAATCTTTGTTGCGTATATTGTGATATGTAATTCGAATCGCATTGCATGAAGAACGCCCGTCTTGCTGAGAAAAGAAAACATTTATACAGTATCCTCTACAGTTGTTCGGAATATTCTAGAATGCCACTTCACATTACCCCGGCATGACCAAATCATCTTGCTTGAGTGCGAGAGACGGTAAATTGGTATGTTGAGGACAAATCTGATCTCTCACATAATAGTCCACGATCAGCCACCCTTCCTTGATGGTGTCATTGAACTCGCGCGTAAACGTGGCGCGGATGGCGCGCGCTCCTGGCGTCCCGTCGGGGATGGTGAGATGCGTGTAGCGGAAGTAGCTGAAGGGAGATAACTCTATCATGTGCACAACACAATACTCTACATAGATTTGCGTATTGGGTGCTCAGTGGACGTGACTACCCTGTGAGAAAATTATCATGGTGCAAGACGGCAATAAATTATTAGTGGTTGAGATATCCGGTAAACAGATAATGATTCAAGCATCGGTCAATCAGGAATCATTTGCCGTCTTGCAACATGATCAATGACTCTTGAGCAAGCTTGGTCATGAGTTCACTCAGGAACAATCCAGTCTACCATGTGAGCTCATCTGCAGCGATGTATAGCAGAAGGACGATGATGAAGCGGAAGTCCTTGAAGAGCTCGAGACGAGTGGGCCTGAATGTAGCACTCATCATTGGTCACTAAATAGCTTATAGCAAGCTTCTTGACAAATTATTGAGTCAAGTTCATATGCGATGGTTGCTTTTTTTCTAATTGTTGCTCCGCGATTTCTAACAGTTCTCAGGAAGGATTAACAATATTAATCTTCCCAACTCACTTTGCAACTGTCCAGTAGCGGTAGAGAAAGTGGATGTTGACGATGGAAAATGAAACGGTGAATGAGGCGCAGAAAATCGCCGAGAAGTACTGAAACTAATCCATACCATCTGATCATGAAATCTGAAGCATACCCGATGCTCGATGGGTGAGTAGGATACAGCACTGAACGTTGTGCCGACGTTGATAGTTTTCTGTTATTCTTGTCGTTTTCAATTATTGCGGTTAGTACTACCGTTTTTTTCCTTAATCATTACAGTAATCACGACCGTAATCTCAACATGGTTGCAGTATCTAATCGCTACCGTATCCCAACTACCGTAACCTCAGCGATATTACCGGGTTGATGAACATGTGCAGCGCGGACAGGAACATGTCGTAGGAAGCGAACGCGAAGAGCAGAGTACTGTAGGTGCCGAATTCTCTTTTCGAGTATTTCGTGATGAGATGAATTAGAAGACCGTTGAGAAAGAAGCCAAGGGCTAGAAATAATATGGTAATAATGCTAGTTGCATAGTGACACTCAAATAGATTCACCTTCTCCCAGATGTGGATAAGCGAGTTGGCAAGGATCATCGTGATTCCGCTGAGCGAGCGAAAAACCAGAATAACCTCGTTACGAAGGAAGAGTTGTGAACTTTACGCGCTTTGAACGGGCGCTTTTCGGTCTGAGAAGTACGCATATAATCCTACGGAAAGATACATAATTGACACGACCCTGCGAGGTCTCGAAGTCTAACTATAGAGGATACAATCCAAAGGCATACCTAGAAGAGCATGTTATCGAATCATTCTAATATCGCAATTGCATGCAAATAACTTCGCGTAATCTATTAGAAAATTGGAGATAAAAGGCGCATACCAGAATACACTGGAAGTTGAGCCAGCAGCGATGATAATGACACTAATTGCATAAAAAGTTGTACAATAATGCCAACACTTGCTCAAATATCATATGATTCTTCCTCTCCAATTAATCATCCTCATCAAAATATCCTTACTCTCTAGGGTGAAAAGGAGATTTAAATGACAATGATCAAAATCATAGTAAAATTTAAATACTCCCTAGGGTGAAAACGTAACGATTATTAAAATAATAGCACATGCTTGTCATGCTTTCCGATATAATACGATAGATGAACTGGATAACGTCAGCAATCGAGAAAATCACGGATTCCCTCGGGCTGAAAGAGCAAATAGCATTATTATGTTCTCCAATTTAGAGTATTTATGTGCTCGTCAGGCGAGGTTACGGTAGGATTGCGTGGTGGTAAAAACGATCCGGCATAATAATAATGCTGAGAATCCGGGCTCACTAGACCGTGAAGTGCCATTCGCACTTGAATGTGAGCTAATAGTAAATAAATAAAGTGACAGAGAGAAATTATAAATACACCGGAGCACGTTATTGGATCATTTTAATAGTTAGAATTCATACAATGGTGGCTCCAATACAAATCTGAGATGAGAGATCCAAGAAACACCACCCAGAAAATGATAGAAGCAGTTCCAACATTTTAAATATTGCCATTAATTGCGATGAAAAAAGATAATGATACTAATGCCAATAATTGCGCACAAATCACGTTCAGAGCGCAAGATTCTGTAACTACAATTAGTCATACGATTATACTTGCTCTCTAGGGTGCAAAGAAGAATACAATAACCATGAGCCCCGCAATGTGCCGACTATAATGCGTACTCCCTAGGGTAAAATATAATTCGTTTTGAATGATCATTCATGCGTGGAAATATTTCCGGTGTAACACTGTTGGCGTACGTTGTTTGAACAAAGTCCACAAATCTAGAAAAAAACTCGGGTTCTCTCGGGTAGAAAGATCAGAATATCCACGAGAATGATTATGTGCTGATAATCAGAGTTTTTCGGTGTCACGTCAGATGAGGTTACGGTAGAACTGCGTGGCGGTAGGAACCAATTCCTTATAATAATATTAATAATAATAATAATATTAATAATAATAATAATAATAATAATAATAATAATAATAATAATAATAATAATAATACTAATACTAATAATAATAATAATAATAATAATAATAATAATAATAATAATAATAATAATAATAATAATAATAATAATAATAATCAGAGTGATTACGCTGTTTCGGCATTCTTAGATCGTTCAAATAATTCACCGATGAACAGATTTCTACCGTTTCTTTGTCCTTTTCTGTAATACCCCTCTTACCATGTCACTTTGATACAAATGTATGTAATCCACTCTTTCCAGAACGCTGATTCGATAATGCGATAGATCCCTTTGATGTCGGTGCTGGGCACGATTTCGGCAGCCAATGAATCGGTGAGAGATAAAAAGTCTGTATTCGACTCTACTCATTTCGCGCGCTCTCTCGTCTCTTTGACCGGCAAGGAGTAGATTGATATTAGAACAAGATTGGAAAGATTAGGAAACGATAGATTTGATATAATTAGATGGAAGCGCAATTGAGCTTTTCATTTACTAGAAAATGTGTATTCTTTGGAGAGGCTAAACAGGTCGTAATTAGGGTTGACAATTCAAAGATGACTCTCCTAATTTTGCATACTATGTCAAAAGGTCACAGAAAAGAGCGCGAAATGAAGAGAGTAAGTCTTTGAATCACCAAACCTAGTCATAATTGCTGAAGAACAGCCGATGGCCGAAGATCAACTGGAAGATGGAGGAAACGGTCAGCAATGTCGATCATCACGCCTCTCGCTGGACCGTCCATCAAAAGAATGAGCAGAGTCTCCTGACGCCTTCGACGAAGACGACAGATCAGAGGGAGACTGAAGCCGTCACTGAAGCGCAGTTGCTCGATCCGATCAAGGCTGCCACCGAGGTATTGTTGTTAACAAGTTTCTCTCTCGAAGATGATCCGTTTCTTGAAGTATTAAGCGTTTCATATCTGAGTTTCTTGAACTCTTTTTTCTAGAGTTTATGGTCTTAGATAAATGTATTATTAGGAGCTCCGAACACTCGTCTTCACTAAAATCGAGTATGAGTGGACGGATGCAGTGATCAAGATGCCAGCTCTCGGAAAGGAGCTGGAACAAAACGCTAGCCGATTTACGCACGTGCGGCCGTCGAAGCGTCAGCTTCGGAAGAAGTCTCTCTTTCCGCAAGGTTAAACAAATCCAATTACCTAATTCTCCAATGAAAATCAAATAGCGATTGTACAGTTGGAAGGTCTATTTCGAGAGGGTGAAAGGACTGAAATAACACCTATTACCAGGGCTGACGGCGCAGCCGTGCCTTGTCGCGGGAGATCTGTCCGCGCGCACGTTGAGAGAGCTTATTTATTTATTTATTTATTTGATACACCCCAGAGGGTGTGACAACATGTGAATAACATATACAGATTGGAAGGTTTAAAGAGAGAGGGGGAGTGGGTAAGGGGGAGGGGGGGGGGGGTAGAGACGGAAGAAGGGACAGTTGGAGTTGGTACTCCCACAGATGCTCTTGACAGATGAGGTGGACGAGGCCTCAGAACGGGAAGGGGACCGTTCCATCCATGTATATCTTATGGATCTAGAGCGAGTGTGGGAAGTGATTGAAGGATCTACAGTTTAGGGATGTCTATCTGGAGTATGCGGGCAGTATCGGGATTAGATAACAAGTGAATCTTGATTGTGTGCAAGGATAATTTTGGATCAACAATACGATGAATAATCAACAATACGATGAATGATCAACAATACGATGAATTGCTGCTCAAGGAGCATTCAGTGTCCGCGTCATTGCTCGAAGTGATGAAGCATCACACGAATTACGCAGTAAGCTGCATCCCATACGTTATCGTATTCATATAGTAGGATCAAGATGTTAAGATCGTATTGTCACTCTACTCCCATGACGGTCAGGTCAGGCACAATCAATGGTTACTTGTCAGGACACGGCGGCGATGAAACGATCCCTGCTAATGCGAGCGGTGCTAAAGATCATAGCGAATGATAAGGTGAACGAATTGCCGTGCTATGTCTCGTATTGTTAGCTTCTTCATAGAAAGGAGTGGCCAGATTGTGCATGAATATAAGGCCATATAGTGCGTAATAAAAATGATATTTGAGGAATATGTATTTATTTTCAGCATGGTGGTACGTCAATGACAATCAAAGAAGCCGAGGAGCATCTGACTGTGAAATTCATGGACGCTGAGAGACGTGCAGCAGCGCAGCGAGAGAAGCAGGAGCTATCGGGTTGAGGAATAAGTAACGCTCGTTTTTGAATTTTTTTCACTTTATCATAAAAACTTTACAAAGCACGATAGAATCTAAAAATATTCTCCATGCTCATCGATGACCTTCTGCCATCTACCAGGCAGCTTGTGGATGCCCTCGTGATAGAAGGACTAGGGCTGGTTCTTGAAATAGTTGGTCAGTACGGTCTGGATAGTGGCTCGGTCTTTGAAGCTCTGTCCCTTGAGGAAACGTTGGAGGTCTGAGAAGAGGTGGTAATCGGAGGGGGCAAGGTCGGGTGAGTAGGGAGGGGGGGGGGGGGGACAGTCTAGCCATAGCCCGCCAGCTCAGCCTTGGTCTTTCTTGCGACATGCGGGCGGGCGTTGTCGTGCTGAAAGTAGATTCGAGCGTCCTTGCCGCGTGTTTGTTCGACAGCGAGTCTCAGCTTCCGTAGCTGAAGAGTGTAGACCTCTGCCGTGATTGTCGTCCCCTCGGGTAGGAGTTCCCAGAACTCCACTCCCCGCACCGACCACCAGATGCACAACATCACTTTTTTGGGGTGCAAATCGGGTTTGGGGACATCTGCTGGCTTTTGGTCCTCTCCGACCCACTGTCTCATGCGCTCATGGTTGTCGTAGAGCACCCACTTTTCATCACCTGTGATGACATTGTCCAGCCAATCAAACCGACGATGCAGAGTGAGAAGAGTCGAAGCCATGTCCACTCGGCGATCCTTGTCATAGTCGGTCAGGTCATGGGGGATCCATCTCCCGAGTTTCCACTTCTTTCCAATCGCGTGAAGTCCATTCACGGCAGTTTTTTGGTCGACCCCAAGGAAGTCAGCAAGATCGCGCGTAGTGAGATACGGGTCAGCCTCCACCTCAGAACGCAATCGATCGAGGTCCAACTCCATGGGGCGACCGGCTCGGTCTTCATCTTCGAGGGAAAAGTCGTGTTTCTCGAATTTGACTACCCACTTTCTCACGGTGGTTACATGCGGGGTATGTGTGGGGTAAACCTGCTCCAGTTGTTCATGAATGGCGGGCGGTTTCAAGCCAGATAGAAAGAGAAAGAGCATCACGTTCCGAATGTGAATTCGGTCGGGGACGAAATTGTGCGGCATTCTCGCCTGGGAGACTAGGGAGAACTGAATCGAAAACATGTGTGGAATGCCCGAGGGGCCCTCTCTCCAGTGTAAACAGGGTGGCAGACGGCAACAACAAAAGAGCGAGCACGAGGGTTCTAAAGTCAGAGAGCAAAAACGAGCGTTACTTATTCCTCAACCCAATAGATTCAGAGTCGGAAGTGCGTCAAGTGACCAAGTCGGAGATGAATGTGAACACGCACTACGTCTGGCCAGATGAGGAAGAATTAAAAGAGAATCAGCAACCGAACACTCGAAGACTGTGAAAACCGAAGAAAAGCTGCATCAAAGCAATGCTCCGGAGCAGTCACGAGTGCTGCATAAAGAAGACAAGCCTGTGCAGCATCCGTGGAAGAAGCATGATGTGTGGAAGGATGAGCTGGAGGTAGGGATGTCAACTCAATAAGTTTTCGGTTTCTATCATTCATTTTCAATCGTCGTTATTTTTTTTTAGCACAAGGTATTGGGTTTCCAGGGAGTATTTGTGACGTTCCTAGTTGCAGGCTCCAGTCGCGGTTATGGCTCGTCGGCTGCAGCACCAGCAGTTGCAGCAGGATGATGAAAAGGCGACAAAGCAGCCGCAGCACGAGCCGCAGCAGGGTCACACTGCGGCATTGCTTCACCCCACGGTCGCTCCCTCTGAGTCGGCGGAGACAGAGCGCGACCTCAAGATTAAAGCCACCGCCCCGTCACAGGTGAACGTGTCGTCCGAGTCATCTATTCATTCGACTGTGATCGAGAGGGAGGACAAGATTGCTCGCAAGATGCTCCAGCTGAAGGACGAGCCTCTCGAGATGGTTCTCGGATCATTCGCTGTGATGATGGAGGAAATCGAGTAGAAGATGGGCGATCTCAGTGCTAGAGTGGATGTTCAGCAGCAGGCTTCAGATGGATTGGAGAGTGGCCGAGATGAACGAGAGACTGGAGAAGGTCACTATTGTATTCAACTTGGTATTCTCTTTCACGTGTGTAATTTTACCATAATATCTCGTATTCACTAGAATGTTATTCAAGCTAAATATAAATTCTAACGACATTTTACAACAACTGCGATAAACTTCTTTTTTTCGGCTCGCACCCCATTCTACTAAGGAACGTAGAACAGATCCAATTGGGATGTTGGATTTCTGAGAGAAACTCTAAACCTTGCGTGAATTTGGGCCGCCTTTCACCATATGCTTGTGTTCAATAAAAGTTAATGAATCACGCACGAGTATTCCTATTTTGTTCCCATGGACTGTAAAGCTCAACTGGATAAACAAAGAAAAAATCATTTATGTCAGTTGCAATAAAAGTGATGAAATCACTGAAAAATCAGGAACCAAATTCGAGCCTGTCGCTTCTCGCATGCATATGTCAGGGGAACATATATAACAACAGACTGATCAACGAGTAAAAACAATATTTTTTAAAAGAAATGGTGTATTGTAGCACACTGTGTTCATTTGTGAAATGAGAGTCACTCGATCAGAAAAAAAAACCTATATTACATTCAAATATACATTAATCATTTTCCTTCTGAATTATTTGAAAGATTATCATTTGATTTTCAACTGAAATGCTAACGTTTTAGGCTAAACACTCTAAGATGATTATTCTCAATCGTCTGTCTCAGGGTAGCTCGAAACGACAGGCTCGAATTTGGTTCCTGATTTTTCAGTGATTTCATCACTTTTATTGCAACTGACATAAATGATTTCTTCTTTGTTTATCCAGTTGAGCTTTATAGTCCATGGGGGATCAAAATAGGAATACTCGTGCGTGATTCATTAGCTTTTATTGAACACAAGCATATGGTGAAAGGCGGCCCAAAATGACGCAAGGTTTAGAGTTTCTCTCAGAAACCCAACATCCCAATTCTCGCCATAGAATTGGATTTCGTCACTTTTATTGATGCGAAGTAATTGAGATTAAAAAAAAAAATTATGAGCAAGGGGGGCTCCGCCCCCTTTGAACCCCCCATACCTTGTTTGTGCCCAGCACATTATATATTCCATATCTCTTTGTTCTCCATGCCACATATCTGTCCTGGTACCTATCTGAAACCATAGTGATACCAACCTGTGAGAGGATGATTACATCTGGAAACAACCATGACCATTTCCGGAACAAGATGTGAGAATGTCCTACTAACCGGGTTTCTACTTGGTACCAGCTGAGTCCCAACCTGATTCCATAGAACCAGTCGTGGTTATGCTCATCGACACGAATCGAATGATATCCTGCTCAACCTGTTTCAACACGACCAACGAAGCCTGGATCCGGCTTTGCTCCGAGCTGGCTCCATCCTAGCACAATCCTGCAAAGCCCATAGCTAATCCGAAATCACCCAGAATCGATTCCAGAACAATTTCATACAAAAACCTTCCGCCCCGGTTTCCACCTCCAACACTTGGTTCCACCCCCCCCCCTCCCCCCACTTAGAACCATCTAGCACCGATCCTGGTATCGCCCTGAATCCACCTAGTTTTAATTACGATCGAATCCATATTCATCTGAAATAGTAACATCTCAATCGTAGTACTTTCCGACTCGAGTTTCCAAGTCGGAAAATTACGCTCAATCATATTCATACTCGAGCTCTCTCCTTCCATCGCCACTCCTAGTCAAGTTGATAACGTGCTTACTTGCCTTTCCTGTCGTTTCTAATCTCGCAGGGACTTAAAGCGTTTATTATCTCTTAGGGACTAGTCGAACGACACCCTACTCGATATATATTATCGTGACCAATTAAACATGACTCCGACATGGTACCAGTCTGGAACCGACTTGGTACCAGTATGACATCGCCATTTGCGATTGTGAATCCAACTGCAACTAGCCCAAATCGATTTCGGAACAATCTCTGAGAATGATCTGCCGACCTTGGTACCATCATGGTTCCGACCCAGAACCACCGAGTATCGAGTAGCGAGTATTGTTTAATTTCCTTCTTGAAACTATATCCTCTTTATCGAACACACTCCGGGCAACGACTAGCACAACACCATGCACGCTTCTACTCACTCTTGTAGCGCTACCAGTTCTCTTGAACCAACTGATGACGTGGTATAATGGTAAAAGACATTGTGCGTCATTCCGAAGGTCGTGGGTTCAATCCCCCTCTGCGGAGAGTTTATTGTCGTTTCTTCGACCGAACTTTTTTTGCCATTTCTAACCCATATTAGGCAAGAACCACGCTGCCGATTGACTTTAAAATAGTTTTCTAGTCTATTTCGACAAGCCGGATCGAATGGCGGGGGTTGGACAGCAGCCCGATGCCATCGAAGGTCGATTTGGTAACACAAACATTTTATCTTATCGACTTCAGACGACCGCACACAAGCGCATGATTGATGAAATTGGTTCATTCGAAGAAGTGAACCTTAGATATCACCCAAAAGCTTAACCACCAAGTCCCGTGAGCTAGGGTCCATTCCTAAGAGATGATGGAAAATAAGTCACGTGGTCAAATGGGCCCTATCGAGGTACTCATAACTTTGCTCCCAGATGAGCTAGCTATACGATATTTTGACTACAACATCTACAGACCATGGGCACGAAGTGCACAAAGTTTCGTGAGCTTGGACACACTTTGAAATTTTCGTCTCCGGCTGCCCTCCAAGGGGCCTAAAATATTGAGGGGGAATTCTGGGGTGAGACCCAAATTACGCCAATGATACCGATTGTGCATTTATTTACAAAAAAAATATTCCGGTTTATTTCACTGCATTTCAAAAGTATAGTCTCAGAAGAAATATTTACTGGGATGTTACCAACGATAGAGGAGGTTGGAAGATACTTTATCATTGCTCTGACGCTCTTAAATATGGACGTTTGGCAATCACGGAATTGGCATTAATCACAACGATTCCGTTCTCCTGGATGGAGGTGATTCACTAGTCATCAGAATGTAATGCGCTCTTATCAGTGAACCTCGCTTAGCGTTTCTGTGCCTAACACGTGTGCTACTAATCTTCAAGCACGCGTTATCTAATCCTGTGGAAGGATCGCTTCACTTCTCATCTCATTCACTCATTGTCGCTGAGCAAATTCTTCAGTATGCTTGCTGCTACGATTTTGCTTGCTGTAATTCTTCCATTCGCAGGTAATTTTTGTTGTTAAATTGTCACCACAGATAAAATGAACAAGCTAACGTTTGCTGGAATAAGTTTAGGCGATATCCGCTGATGATTACATGCTCCTTTCAGAGTCAGCCGTAACGTGCACCTCATGCGAACTGAAAAACGCGACTGATTGCACGGGTACACCCTGCGATGGGAACTACTGCAAATATGGTGAGAGATCAGATATATAATATCACATTTGTTCCGTCGTGTTGTTGTCAATATATACGAGAAAAAGGATCGTTAGCCTGAACTTGCATGTTTCAATTTTTTTAACGAGCAATGTTGATAAGGATCGTTTGATTGACTGAAACCTAAACAATCATTCCCGAAAAAAACTCGAAAAATGCCCACTCTACTGCAGAACGCACGAAGCCTCTGGACGGAATGCCATTCGTCCGTCGATCATGCGCTTACTACAACTACGCCGAGTTCCCGGATGGAACGAAGACGGAGATAACCAATCAGTGTGACAAGGCGTAAGCGGACATTTCTATCTTCTGAGAGTTTTATTGATGATTTGTCTTACTAGATACGTGATGTTTTTGGATGAGTTATCGTACTAGATACATGAAGTAATGATACAACATACTCAATTAGTTTGATAGCAAAAATATTGACTCAATCAAAGTGAAAGCTAGAGCAAATGCTCAAGTTCAGCACGATCGATGGTGTGGAATACGCCTTCGAAGTGTGCAACTGCGGGGATCTATGTGATACACACTGTAACTCTGGCACGCGTCTATTTTCAATATTTTCAATCGTGCTTCTCCCTGTTATCTATGTGACCAAATATTGATCTTTCGGTCGTAGAAGTATTTTAGTTGTATGCATACGAAATAGAGAGAGAGTCTTGCCTATATTTGTCTCATTTACTTGGGCGTACATGCATTTATGGAATATTGGTGTATAATAGCTTATTTTTTTCTTATTTTTTAATATTTTGTTTGCGGAAGCAACTCATTCACTGAATCATAATGTGGCTACGCATGAGGAATACTAAGTCAAAATAGAGCGAAAAGTTCAAGAATCAAGTGCGAATTAGACGAATGACTTATAACGCAAAGGAGACTGTCATATTATATAAATATATTCAGTGGGTGGTTGGAATGATTGGGTTGCCTATGTGATGGCTGCTATAGTCTGATTGAAAAATGTGCCGAAATATGAAACGATAAGTTTTGTTGAAATTTCAATGTTGCCCCGGCCCAGCAGACATGGTCGTGTGCTGCGTTGTTGGCTCGGCATTAGAGTCATGCAGCTTGTTCGAAGCCTTGCCACAGCGCAGCATCTTCATTGCGCCTTCTCGATATTCTCTGCAAAAGTTAGAATCAGGACCTCGGACCCCACAATTTGTCACTTAAAAGTTCTTGTTTGAATGCTCTTTATGAATCGCAGAGCCGTGAGTTCACACAGTTCATGGTTGAGAATGATCAAAATATCCAACCTTATCATAGTGATAATTACGATAGCATCAGTAGCAGGGAAGAAGGAAGTCATTAGGGGGAAGAGCGCGGCGAACTGATATAATTGGATTACTTGTCATGTTATTGCATGTCCGGGTACATAAAATCGTGGAAGGACTAATGAATCAGCTACATTCGACATTATTGTAAGTTATCGATGGCAAATCGGAGCTTGGCTCTCCTCAATTCGCGTGTTTTCTCTGTTTTGTGACCGGCGTGACAGTGTGAAGAATGGGGAGAGTTTACTCCGAGGTGGCATCACAATTCCCAACTAACCGTGCTGCCGCCCCAGCCCATCAGTGGTAGGAAGATAACCACAAAGTATGGGATGTAGACGAAGAGGATTGGCACGGAGGACTGAAAATAAAATTCAAGCACCAATAATAAAGTATCTTAGGACGCGATAAGGTCATGTTTGGAGAGAAAATTACTATCGCGTGCATCAGAATAAAACCATGTTATCAACAACAACAACAACAAATCACCTGAGCAATGACCGTTTTCAAGAACGCGAGTTGGATCGCGTTGAAGCTGAACGACTTGTTACGAGCCTAAATTGATACTTTTAATTTTTTTTTCTTTAGAATTTTGCGAGTAAATAAACGAGCCATGAAAATTAGTCATTCCTTTCAATCAAATCATTGATTTTATGTACACGAGAATACGCCGGCGACGCGTCCCGATATTTTTCAAATTGGCAAAGCAATCTGTTAATCTTCACCTCCAGAATCTTCCCGTAGGTCAGTCCGGCCAGGGTCGCCGCGGTCCCCGCAGCCAGCAGCATCTTGCCCACACCAGAGGCGAAAAAGGCGAAAGCGAGCATCGACAGTTTGCCGTCCTGCTGCAAGTGAAACAATGAGATTTGAAGATATTTAATCTTTGTTGCGTATATTGTGATATGTAATTCGAATCGCAGTGCATGAAGAGACGCCCGTCTTTCTGAGAAAAGAAAACATTTATACAGTATCCTCTACAGTTGTTCGGAATATTCTAGAATGCCACTTAACATTACTCCGGCATGACCAAATCATCTTGCTTGAGTGCGAGAGACGGTAAATTGGTATGTTGAAGGCAAATCTGATCTCTCACATAATAATCCACGATCAGCCACCCTTCCTTGATGGTGTCATTGAACTCGCGCGTAAACGTGGCGCGGATGGCGCGCGCTCCTGGCGTCCCGTCGGGGATGGTGAGATGCGTGTAGCGGAAGTAGCTGAAGAGAGATAACTGAATCATACACAACTCAATACTCTAGCTGATGGGCTACTTTACGTATTGAGCGCTGAGTGGAAAAATGCGACTACCATGTGAGAAATGTATCATGGTGCAAGACGGCAATGAATTATTAGTGGTTGAGATATTCTTCCGGTCATTTTACGTCTTGTAGCATGATCAATGACTCTTGAGCAAACTTGGGCATGAATTCGCTCATAAACAATGCAGTATACCATGTGAGCTCATCTGCAGCGATGTATAGCAGTAGAACCAAGATGAAGCGGAAGTCCTTGAAAAGCTCGAGACGAGAGGGCCTGCAAGTAGCATTCATCATTTGTCTCTGCATTTCTTCGGGTTATTTCTATGTAAAAACATGTTTTGAGTCAAGTTCATATGCGATAGATGGGTTATTTCGTGTTCCTCCGATGATTCTAACAGGGAAGGGGGAATACTCACGATTAACAATTTCAATCATCCCAACTCACTTCGCAACTGTCCAATAACGGTAAAGGAAGTGGATGTTGACGATGGAGAATGAGACGGTGAAGGAGGCGCAGAAAATGGCGGAGAAGTACTAAAACCACCGAATTTCATGTGATCCTGAAATCTGAAACATACCCGATGCTCGATGGGTGAGTATGATACAGCACTGAACGTTGTGCCCACATTGATCGTTTTCTGGAATTATTACTGTAATAAATTAAAGACTACCGTAACCTTTATCTTAATCATTACAGTAATCACGGCCGTAATCTCAACATGGTTGCAGTATCTAATCGCTACCGTATCCCAACTACCGTAACCTCAGCGATATTACCGGGTTGATGAACATGTGCAGCGCGGACAGGAACATGTCGTAGGAAGCGAACGCGAAGAGCAGAGTACTGTAGGTCCCGAATTCTCTTTTCGAGTATTTCGTGATGAGATACATCAGCAGACCGTTCAGAAGGAAGCCAAGGGCTGGAAATAATTTTATTAATTAGGCTAATTAAATAGTGAACCTCACATAGATTCACCTTCTCCCAGATGTGGACTATCGGGTTGGCAAGGATCATCGTGATTCCACTGAACGAGCGAAAAACCAGAATAACCTCGTTATGAAGGCAGGCGTTCTTAACTTTACGCGATTTGAACGGGCATTTTCCGGTCTGAGAAGTACGCATACAATCCTACGGAAAGATACAATATTGACACGGTCATGTGAGGTCTCGACGCCTAATTATAAAGGATACAATCCAGATGCATACCTAGAATAGCATATTATCCAATCATTCTAATACCGCAATTGCAAATAACTTCGCGTATTGCATTCTAATATTGCAAATAACTTCGCGTAATTTATTAGGAAATTAGAGACAAAAGACTGCCAGAATACACTGAAAGTAGAGTCAACAGCGATAATAATGTCACTAATTGCATAAAAAGTTGTATAATAATGCCAACACTTGCTTAAATATCATAATCGTAACACATGATTCTGCCTCTCCATTTAGTCATCCTCATCAAAATATCTTTGCACTCGAGGGTGAAAAGGAGATTTAAATGACAATGATCAAGATCGTAATAAAATTGAGCACTCCCTAGGGTGAAAACGTAACGACTTTAAAATAAAAGCACATGCTTGTCATGATTTTCGGTATACTATAGATGAACGGGATAACGTCAGCAATTCGGGGAAAACACGGATTCCCTAGGACTGAAAGAGCAAATAGCCCACGGGGATGATTATGAGCACATATTTTTGTGCTCGTTGGAAGAGATTACGGTAGAATTACGTGGCGTCAAGAAAATATTTCGGTAGAAAAAATGCTGAGATTCCGGGCTCACTGAACCGTAAAGGATCATTCACCAGCGAACGCACTAATGAAAACATAGTCGTCACGCTTTTCAGGTAATTCGGGAAGACACGTCGGCATGCGGGTGTCTATCGAAAAAATCGAGAAATTCATGTTAAAAAAATCATTGCAATGTGAGTGTGAATTCACAGCTCGCTTACATCGACTCAAGGAAAAATGATTATAGATTTTAAGTCGTCCCTGATGGACGTGTGTCTCATAAGATCCACTAAAACAAGCTGGATAAAACAAGCGGGACCCGCTGCATAAAAATGTAATATCATGCATAATATTGTACTTTAAAGAATTGCGAATAATCAACATGTAAGTGTATCGTGGAGGTTCCCGTTCAATTTGAATGTCGATTCATGGATCGTTTCGGCTTCCTGCAACATCTTTGTAGTGTTTCTACAAAATCGGAACGATGCTAGGACAAAATGGACAAATTCGCTCGGAACAGCAAATCTGGTGAATTTTTAAGTTTTTACACAGTACCCATGGTTCAAAACATGTATGATGGGCTTTTCTGCAGAAAAAATCACTTTTTGTCCTACCACCATTGGAAACGATAAACTCACTGGACGTCACATTCGACACTTTCGCGATCGGAGTTCGGCCGAAGAACTGGATTTGACATTCGACATGTCCGATAATGTGTCATGTACTAACCATGCAATTCGTTCGCCGAAACACCGCTTGTCGTATTTCTTTGATGAATATGAAAATCATCAATCTGAAACGATTTGTGATAAGAGACGAATCGCGAGATAATCGAGAGCCCCGTGGCGGTGCGAAATGATTATCTCCGATCCTGATGAAAATTAAAACATAAGTACTTTAAATGGAGCTCTATCAAACTACGTTTCCAGAATTTTGATATCAGCTCTCATCTTCGAATATTGGTAGGTCAAAGTGGGGACTCTATGATTTTTCGGTCAAAAATCGCCTCACGAAAACTACCATAACTCCCTTCCCAATAATGTTAGAGACTATTTCTAAAGTTCATTCAAAAGAGGAGGCGGAGGGCAAAAGTTCATATGTTGATGATGTCATTCCCAGTCCATGCGCTGGAGCGGGGCGGTCGGTTTTTCAAAAAAGTACAATAACTTTCTTAGAAGTGTATTCCCCAACAAGCCCGCAAGAGTGATTTTAGTTCATACTGGTACCTACCGCATATCCAAAAATCAGGAAAATCGGATATGGTAAAAAAAAAGTGGGCGGGGTTACGTCCGAAAAACCTGCGATTTTCGCAGTTTTTCTAGGTTTTTCAGGCATAACTTTTTTCATTCATGTTTTCATGAGCTCTCATAATGAAATTCGGAATCAGCGCGCGAAAATACGCCAGAAACTCCTTTAGGCATATATTTTCGAAATAATTTTTTTTCGACTGACCACATTTTCACCATGTTCTGGATTTCCGTCATAACTTTCTTCTTTCGAGTTTTCATGAGCTCTAGTTAGCAAATTCGTGTTCTACGCTCGAAAATAAGCCAGAAATATTTCACGGGACAGGTTTCTGAGACAAACATCTTTCGACCAAAATCGGACCAAAGGGGGACCACAATCGGACCACATGGTGAAAATGTGGTCAGATTCGAAAAAAAATTATTTCGAAAATATATGTCTAAAGGAGTTTCTGGCGTATTTTCGCGCGCTGATTCCGAATTTCAATATGAGAGCTCATGAAAACCTGAATGAAAAAAATTATGCTTGAAAAACTTCGAAAACTGTGTAAATCGCATGTTTTTCGGACCTAACCCCGCCCACTTTTTTTTACCATCTCCGATTTTCCTGATTTTTGGATATGTGGTAGGTACCAGTATGAACTAAAATCACTCTTGCGGGCTTGTTGGGGAATACACTTCTAAGAAAGTTATTGTACTTTTTTGAAAAACCGACAGCCCCGCTCCAGCGCATGGACTGGGAATGACATCATCAGCACATGAACTCTTGCCCTCTGCCTCCTCTTTCGAATGAACTTTAGAAATCGAATCTAGTATTATTGAGAAGGGAGTTATGGTCGTTTTCGTGAGGCAAATTTTGACCGAATAATCATAGACTGCAGACTTTGACCTACCAATACTCGGAGATGAGAGCAGATATCAAAATTCTGGAAACGTAGTTTGACAGAGCTCTATTTAAAGTACTTACTTATTTAAAGTATTTTACTTTTCAGCAGGATCGGGGATACTAATTTTCTACCGCCGCGGGGTCGTTATTACTCTCGATTCTCTCGCGATTCGTCTCATAAATAACCGACAATATTTTAATATTATAATCAATTTTTACCCATCCGCCCCCATAGCCGCCACCCAAAACATGGTCGCGAGAAAGGAGTCGGTAGAGAAGAGAGGAGCAATGACGAAGGCAAAGACGATATCAGCGAGGAAGAGCGATGCTTGACCACAAGCCTGTGATTATAGAATTATCAGGCATTAGGTCGAATGAACATTGAGTCCCGAAAGTAAACGAGTACTCGTCAAAATTCTTATACGATTACTCGTTTTCTAATCCAATTGAGTATTCGTTTTTAGTGCGGGCGGTGAGATGAAATGAAAATGAGTACTCGTCGCTCATTAAGAAAGTTGTTCAGAATATTTGACAATCGACTGGATGATCAGACCACAACTCGAAATCTGAAGCCTGTTGGGCTTCTGCGCTGATTCTCACCCATGTGTCTAATTTATCATATTTATTCTTGTTTTTCTTATTTTTTCTACATGACGGAACCTGATAAAGTAGCCTATGATCGAGCGACTGCTGCTTTCCCGATATGTTGTTGCTCGTTCGTGCCTTCTGCGAATTTTCTTTAAAATAAATTAACTACATAAAATCATTGCCTGCACATGCCGAACTTTGATGATGCATGCTATATCCAGAATGGCCACGAGTAGAAGCATGACGCAATATCGTGAAAAGCTAGTGAATATGCGGAAATTGATGCAACGATGTTCTTCATCAAAGGTGTATCCCAACTCTGGCACGCTGAGGTAGTAATCGCAGCCTTCTAATATGCATTTAACAATTCTTTTAAAACCTTAGAATACCTATAACGTAGGTGACAACAAGGACGCATTCAGAGAGGACTAGAGGAGTAATTATGCAAACGAGCCGGATCTGGAACATTTCAAGATTTCTCGACGGCAACATCTGCCTATCCTCATATTCATTACTACCTCATGTATCTGACCGAGGCGAAATGAGGAGAGTGAGATGCTTATGAGATGCATAATCACTAATTCTCACCCGTATAGGAATGTGGAATGAGCGCTGCTGGAGGCCGAAGAACAGAACTATGAAGCGATTGACCGCAAGGAGAACGTGCCCATATGACGATATTTCAAAGAAAAACTAAAAAAAACTCATTTTATAAACACAAATGATTGTATTATTGAATGACTAACCTCGAGGGTGAATGCAAAATATACAGTGGTGGTTCGTCGCTCCAGAAATGGGATTTCGCTGAAGCGGTTTTCGCATATAATACAAATTCTATTGCTCCACTAATTTACTGAGGGTGGAAATGTTAGTATGTATATTATCTGAAATAAACACATTGCGTGTGTGCTAGATAACTTCTCGTGCTAGACTATAAGAAAGCTCGTTCTGTGTGTTTTATTTCCCCGATTAATGAGTTTGTCGGATACCATGAAACCACGTTGGATATCAAATCGGAACGGACTCTCCACGTTCTGCACACTATATCTGCAGTCAGAAAAAAAGAGAGAACGCGGGAATGGGGAGAGTCCAGTTTTGATTTGCCGTAGCTAACTCACAATATTAATATCGGCGCTGAGATGAATGCGAAAATCGCTCCGTGGAAGGACCCGGCTAAAGCCTGGATAAAACATTAAAGAATGTATTTACCAAACAAAAGGACCAAAGTAACCAATTTTTTTTTCATACAATTAAAATCAATTGTTATCAAGAAACGGAAAGACTGATTCTGATAAAAAATAACTGAAATCATGAGCTTACTTGAATCCTCACGACTCTTCCAAAGAAAGACTTAGCAAGAATGGAGGCTGCCGGCACATAAAGAACAACAAGAACATTGAAAATGAACCCAGCAGTAGCAATCTATAAATATTTTACAAATAAATTTAAATATATAAAATTAAAATTGATATTTCCCACCAAAAACATAATCCCTCCTGCGATCTGTCGATCCATATTTTCTGCTGAATCTGAAGATATGAGGCCAATTGGCAAAGAGTCAGTAAAAGTTCAACAGAATTACAGTATCGAGAATAAGTCTACGTCCGAAATTTCAAAGTTCTGTAACTTTTGAACCAGATGAGATTTCTTTTTCATATTTTGGCAGGTGGTACTGTACGTACTCTAGCATATGCTCACCAGGCTGGACCATGGTACGATTTCGTAATGTTGCATAGTGAACGATAGCTCTTTATTTGACCTCAGAGCACGAATTTTTCACTTTTTCACATTATTCTCGCTATTTTGGATGATCACAGTTCCAAGGTCGATTTTTGTTCAAAGGTCTTTCCTGGACAAGTTAGTTGAATATCCATGGAATATGCGATTCCCAACTTTTTAGAGCATTTGGATAACTTTCCCGTCCGCGGCAAGCGAAAATCCGAGGTCATTAGGTCGAAAAAATAATCGACTTTGAAAGTTGTTGAATTTTAACTTTTTTCATTAATGATATCATGGGCTCTCATATCAAAATTCGGATTCAGCAAACAAATATATACCAGAAACAATTTAGTCAGGAAATTCTGAAAGAGAATTTTTTTCGACTAATGATGGGAGTATCATGGTCATTTTTTGGGTTGAAAATCGATGGACCTCGGATTTTCGGTTGCCGCGGACGGGAAAGTTATCAAAATGCTCTAAAAAGTTGGGAATCGTATATTTCATGGATTTTCAACTAACCTGTCCAAGAAAGAACTTTGAACAAATATCGGCCTTTTAACTGTGAACATCCAAAATAGGGAGAAAAAATCAAGTGAAAAAGTGAAAAATTCGTGCCCTAAGGTCAAATTAAGAGCTAGGGTTATCAAATTTTGGGGATCATCTGGAATTGTGGTAAGGATCATTTCGAGCTTTTGAACGAGTCTCTAGCTTGTCTATGAACGAAAATCCATTTTTTCGGGACCCTAGTTTGAAACATTCTAAAGCCACTGTACGTCATCCTCCCATGAGTACATATTTTCATCGAAAAGGTATTGAGGCCTTCTATTATCACACCAAGTAGGAAGGCTGAGGAAAAATTTATCGAGCAAATAATCTACCATGAAAAACCATGTCATGTTCATCACTATGCAACATTACGAAATCGTACCATGGTGAGCATATGCTAGAGTACGTACAGTACCACCTGCCAAAATATGAAAAATAAATTTCATCTGGTTCAAAAGTTACAGAACTTTGAAATTTCGGATGTAGACTTATTCTCGATACTGTAGTAACGTCACAATTGATCGTCGGAACAGTTCTGGTGTACTTCCTCGTCAAAAGGACATGTCTCAAAAATCGTAAAATAAAAGAGCATTTCTTTAAAAGCATAGCATACAATTTTGGGGCGGATTGTGACTAACCTGATTAATACTCGTACAACTACAATATTTCCGAGTCAATTAAAAAGTCTGAGATTAGACTACGCGCCTTGATAAATCAATAATGTTAGAAAACTATGGGAACATAATTCAGAGGAGAAAGCACGGGGTATTCAATTTCTTTGAATTAAGAATGGCGTCATGTGAAATAGAAGGAGAGTCAAGAGAACATGTGAAAATATTGGGAAAACAGAGATCGAAGTGATTACTCGATTCTAATTCTTCCCGAACGATTCCATTAGCTTGCGCCGATAACGTGCTTTCTAGAGATCAGAATATCTTCTTCTCAGAGAAAGTCGGGAACATATGTACAGTTGCGCTCTTAATCACCGACCACTTTTAATTTCTTCCATAACTTTTGACTCATGATAGATTTATGGGTCAACCTGTGATATGTCATGGCATACCCACCGAGTGTTAGGTATATGCCATAGGGATATCACAGAACTCCCTGGTTGTTGCGCACTGAAGACGCAATCAATCGATAGAATTTCAAAAATAAAAATTCTTGAATGGATTTTTCCTCAGACTTCGTAATCGGTGTGATAATAGAAGGCCTCAACACCTTTTCGATGAAAATATGTACTCATGGGAGGATGACGAACAGTGGTTTTAGACTGTCTCAAAATAGGGCCCCGAAAAAATGGTTTTTCGTTCATAGACAAGCTAGAGACTCGTTCAAAAGCTCAAAATGATCCTTACCACAATTCCTGATGAACCCCAAAGTTTGATAACAAAAGCTCTTAAGTTGACCTCAGGGCACGAATTTCTCACTTTTTCACTTAATTTTTTCTCCCTATTTTGGACGATCACAGTTCCAAGACCGATTGTTGTTCAAATGCCTTTCCTGGACAGGTTAGTTGCAAATCCATGGAATATACGATTCCCAACTTTTTAGAGCACTTGGATAACATTCCAGCCCGCGGCAACCGAAAATCCGAGGTCAATAAATTTTCAAAATCGGCTGCTTTTCGACATAATGAATTTTAACTTTTTTCATTAATGATATCAGGGGCTCTCATATCGAAATTCGGATTCAGCACACCAAAATATACCAGAGAAAAAATTAGTCAGGAAGTTCTGAGAGAACAATTTTTTCGACCAATGATAGGGATACTTAGTTAGGAGCGTAAGCCTCTTGCAAAACATCACCTGCGGGCGGGAGTCGAACCTGCCTGCGTCGGCATGCCGGTCAGACACCGTGCCCATTTTTTATGTTGAAAATCGAATGCCTTCGGATTTTCGGTTGCCGCGGGGTGGAAAGTTATCCAAATGCTCTAAAAAGTTGGGAATCGTATATTCCATGCATTTGCAACTAACCTGTCCAGGAAAGACATTTGAACAAAAATCGGTCTTGGAACTGTGATCGTCCAAAATAGGGAGAGAAAAATTATGTGATAAATTCGTGCCCTGAGGTCAAATTAATATCTATCGTTATCAAACTTTGGGGTTCATCAGGAAATGTGGTAAGGATCATTTTGAGCTTTTGAACGAGTTTCTAGCATGACTATGAACAAAAGTTAATTTTTTCGGAACACATTCTGTAGCCAAAGTGCGATAGAGCAGGAACTTGAAAAACTTTTTAAGGGTAGCCCTTCGACTTATCTAAAATATCAGAAAGTTTGGTGTTCAGGGAAAAATCCATTCAAAAAATTTTTTTGTTGAAAAAAGTGTTGATTGATTGTGTCTTCACTGCACAACAAACAGGGAGTTCTGTGATATCCCTATGGCATATACCTAACACTCGGTAGTATGCCATGACATATCACAGGTTGACCCATAAATCTATCATGAGTCAAAAGTTATGGAAGAAATTAAAAGTGGTCGGTGACTTATGAGCGCAACTGTAGATATTGGCAAAAAAAGGATATTTTATAGGATTCTCCTCGTTCACTATTTGTCACTCCCTGTTCATCCCAGTAAAGAGCACAACTTGTTCATGAATTTGCCATAAAATAACATAAACGTAAAGGCGTGGTGCATATTTATTGTGCGTCATATACTTTTTGTTCAGCCATTCAATAACGTGAAATTATAATTTATTGTTCCGTTTATCATGTGGTGCTAAAATCCCGGAAAAGTAAATGGAAAAGTAAAAAGATTTGCATTCCCGCATTTTCTTATCTCGGTTCCCAGTGAAGCTAGCCACTTGAAAGTCTGTTTATAAGCTTTTTCGAACCTTTTGACCTCTAGAACCGATTTTTAAGTCGCTAGCTGCGCTGGGAACCGAGATACATAAATTGCGGGAACTCAAATCTCAGTACTTTTCCGGCGCGAATTCAAATCTTTTAACTTTTCCATTTACTTTTCCAGGCAAAAATTAACACCCTTTTATACTTTTCCGTTGACTTTTCCACGATTTTAACACCACATTACATTTGTTACACCGCAATAGTCGCAGCTGCATCGAACGCTCGAATTCCCGCTTGATAAAATCGAAAACTATTAATCAAAATATATTTTGAATAATTATTTAAATAATAAAAAATAAAAAATAATAACATACATATATGTATCCTATCCACTTACCGGTAAAGGTACGTCTCATCTTCGAATTCACCCATCACGATGATCTTGACTCCACGGACGCCAACGATATGACAGAAAGAACAATCATCGTGGCCTCGTCTGAATTTATGATTTATGATTTCAAGTGTTGTTGACATCAAATACCATAATTAAATATCTTAAAATCATAGGCACAATTAATTGTTGCACGACTTTTGTTATATCGGATGCCCGTGGAACACTAATGGTGCGCGATCATTCGAAACGCTGAATCATCTCGTACGACGAAGCCTTCATCGTCAGCGTGTTCAGCACCCACAACAACTTCCAGTCAGTCATTATGTAGATCAGAGGAGATTGATCCTCGGCCGGATCCGTACTGCAAAGTGGTAATGCCAAATCGAAACTCGACTCTTTTCGATTAGCATGCTCTTTCGTTTCCCTAACAGGCGAGATAGCACGCGAATTGAGGAACCTCGTTCCAATTTGCCATCCCTATTGTCTTTACTGCCTAAATTGATCATTCACCACTTGATCGCTGAACTCAACAAAGAACAATTGAGAACTACAAACTTACCCCACGGTAGGAAATTAAGATTTTATTGGAAGATATTGCATACGCAGACACTCCTGGCTCTTCCTGTCTTCTCGTATAAATGAGCTTCCCCTATAAATCAAAAAGTGACGAGCTTGCTGGAGCAAAGCAATTCATACAAAAAAATCATACAAGCTAAAACATCCAAGAGCAAATGAGCGACTTTTGTTTCTCTCTTCAAAGCGAGTTTTTTTCTCTATATTTCAAATATATTTCACCTATGAAGAGCAGTCAGTGAACATCCGTTGAGCACTCCCTCCGCTGTTGTCATCAACAATCCATCGGACGGATCCTGTCTGCAGACATATCATTTTTGCATTATTTTTTCACTTTTCATACACTTTCTTTCTGATCCTAAGAAGCATATTGATTGAGAAATAGAGAAGAGATGAAAATTGTTTGACGAGCCCACCTGCCATGCTTGATACGCGTATTCTAGTCCATCTTCCAAACGACTGAGCATCATGGCATCTGGACAGTTCTCATCCTGAAACACAAAACAGTATATGATTGAAAATGTAATCGATTTGAAATGCACAGTTACTCAATTATATGTGTTGCTGTACCTCCTCCATATCACGAACAAATTCCACTCGTATATCGGCCGGTTGATGGAAAATTGCTCTGTAGATCTGAAAAGGGCTATTTAAAATATATATATATATATACGATTGGATGAGTTTCAGACTTCTTTCTTGAAACAGTTAGAAGGTTTCTGCCAGTATTTCGATGGTGAACACTATAGAAAAATATAATAGTCTTTTTTCTCCCCTTCTCCTTCTCCGTATGTCCATAGTCTTTCGTGCGGAAGAACAGCGAGTTCTCGAAGCAATCGAAACTCTTGATCTCTCCGTCCCACGACTTTGCTACTGATATTTTCTCACCGCTAAAAATATTGGATCGTCTTTAGACTATAAGAAAAAAACTCACTTAACAATCGCATAAATGGCCGAGTGTGGTTCCTTTCTCACACAAAACATCGTGCCTGGAAGGAATCGGTTGTACTCAATGTGGTGTTCTTTAGCGATAACACTCGAGCCAGAGAGATGAGGGGCAGAGAAAAAGAAGAGCAAACTCATAAAATGACACACCATCAGCAACTTTTTCGTTGAAAAGAATTAGCAATACTGAATAGTTTGTGCATATGCCAAACAAGATAGCATTGCAGTCCGTCTGTCCGATTTGTCAAAAGGCAACTCGAGATGTCATCAACAAACGGAATCTCATCTTCGAGGCGATTCTGGCGTGAGTGAATTGTCTAGAGAAAAAATAATCTAATATCGAAAAACCACATTTCAGGAAGCCTGAGGACCCGGAGCAGCTGGAGATCAGGTGCGTACACTGTCTTACTAATTTATTTATTCATGTATTTGAGCTCAGAAGACAACGCGACGAGCAGAAGAAACTAGTAGAAGTGAGTTTTTTGTGCAATGACAGTGACGACATATAAAGGATGAGTAAGCATTCTTTGAGTGTGAAAATGGCTGGAAAAAAATATCTGATATTTCAGGCTGCCGAGCGCGAGCTCGCGTCTCTCCATTCGCCCACAACCCGTAGCATCGCCCGAACCATCAACGTCATCAATTACCCCGTGAAATCGGCATACCAGTGGCTAGCTGGCGCCGGATTAATTCCACATTTTATCTGGGGCCTGTTGATCATTATCTGCGTAGGCATTTCATCGGCCTTGGCATTCATCGGATGCGTGGTAGAGTTCGCAATCCGGGGCGGGTAATTCCGACCCGCGCCGAGTCGCGCGTGAAAACCCGAGAACTTGCTCGAAAATAGATCAATTACCCGAGACTTTTTGCGAAACTTCTAAGTGTTTTGAACACACCAACCTGAATGAAATTTAGTCTCCTTTTCAGATATTGATCAGTTTTGCATACTCTTTCGATTGGCACATGACAAGTGAGCAAACTCTAAAGTTTCAAAACATCGATTTGGTAGGTCAAAACTTGAGATTACGCTTTCAATTCTCGGTTGTGTTCTCGTGACCCTCTAGGGATCGTGTTCCCAGCGTTTCATAGTAATCTGAAAGCGTTTAACGAAGTTTGACACCAAAGAAGTCTCATAGAGAGTGCGTTCCGAGGGGTAAAGAGAGCGCGGAAGGAAGGAACAGCTCAGGACAAGAGGTAGAAGTCGAAATGACAAGAATAACTAGTCTCACGCTCTAATTTCAATAATTACACATAATTACAATTGTCTCCCTGGTCTCGGGTAATGGAGCGAATTCTCTCCTTACTCGAGAACTCTCTCCCTGTCATTCCTCATTCGCGGGTACCCGAAGTCTCGGGTAGTGTTGGATTTCGCACTCTAAGGCGTGGCTGTCAATCGTCGGAATGTTAAGAAGAGTTGATTAGGAGTACGTAGAGCTATCATGAAGTGATTCACACGTTTAATAAACCCAAATGAATTCACCAATGTAGCATTTAATCAATAAATTGTGTTTCTATTGATGAACGGTTCGTCTTCAAAAATCGATTCATTTCTCGTAATATCGACCGGCAGAAGTAGATAGTAAAAAGCCAACGTCTACAAAGCCAATGTCTTCCCGCCATGATTCATTACGATTCACCATTTTTTCTCTGCCTTTCTCCTCGTTGTTCAGAGGTGAGGGAGAACAATTCCATAGAATGATTTTTTTAAACCTCTAATTGGAGTGACTGGAAAATATGATACACGTGTAATGCAATTCAACCTCATTTAAACATAATGTCCATTCAATATTGTTTGAATTTAATATTTAGCTACTAGCGGGACTCCCTGACTACGTCGTGGGATACCGCTTAACAAAACGCTTCATGGTGAGCATACTGAGGAGAGGGGAGGGGTTGTTTTTAGAGACCGTCTAACGATTGATCAAACCATTATTGAAATGATCAATGGATTGAGCCAATCCATTATCCTTTTCAATCGATTGACCCCCCATTCTTCTCATTCGACATTCAATTGACACTCTACACTGGTCGTTGCGTGCAGTGAAGAGGGATGAGTGGAGAGGAGTGAACTCAATCGTCAATGAATTGGCTCAATTCATATGATCAATCGATTGAATCCGTCATTCGATTGATTCATCAATCAATTGACCGGTCAATCGATTGATGGAAGTAATTGAATGAATCTCATTTCTCGTCATTCGTGAATCCAAGACTTTGGATTTCGGATGGGTGACAATTCCGCAACTTTTTTTTCCCGCAAACTACATTTCTGCAACTCGACCAAAACGAAATTTCCGCAACTTGACATAATTATATTTCTAGCCATTCTAGGATACTGGCAGAGGTGCCAAAATAACGAGGAAGTTATGCTGATCAGAATGACACCTCTGCCAGGATCATAGGGTGGCTATAAATCGAATTATGTCGAGTTGCGGAAATGTCGCCCATCCTGGATTTCATAATCTGGTAGATGTTCACTGATCAGTTTCCAAATTTATCATTATTCAAACAATATGAAAAGCGCTGCAATATCTCCTTGATCGTAGATAGTTAGTACGTAGGAGCGTAGCATTCAGGAGCCTCAAAATGTGTTCGACTTTGTCAAAAGTAGATCACTTGTAAGTTTCTATCGGGCCCGCAGAAGACCCCCTTACAATCATTCTGAACTCCTTTCTAGCAGGCTGTCGTGTTTACACATGGGTTCTCGGCGCAGGGATCGGGCTGAGAAATATTTGGTCATGAGTGTGCCATGAATTACTTTTTACAAGACGGATTCAACGCTCTTGCGTGATTCCTCGCTGGTCAGATAAACGATAGAGTACGAGAAAAATATTTTAAAAAACCCGCATGCTTATATTTCACTATTTTAAACGTCCGTTCGAATATCGTTTGCAGAAATGACAGGCTTTCATTAAATTAGATTTCATCCACAATAAACACACTTACAATCTTGAACACGCATCCCTCTCCTACGGGACACTTGAACCCAATTTAAGGAATCGGCGTTCGCGAGGAGGAAGAGAGTTGCAACCTGCTCAATCGCACACGTTTAAAATAAAATATATTTAATAAGAAATAATGCGTTGTTTTAAAAACTCACCGAGACAATGAGAAGCTGCATTACTGCACCAGAGTATACATGGAAGGAAGGTGGAAAGAAAATAGAGGCACAGACGTACCAAAGGGAGTGTGGAGAGCTTTTATAAAAGAAAAAGGATAAATCACATCTCCAAAAAGGATGAATGTCTGAGCAATAATCCATGCTTTTCCGGAATCGCCAATTTGTCTGTATTCAATCAGAAGCTTCATCATCTTTTTAGATGCTTTCTGTTTTCATTAGAGAAAAGAGAGGAAAAGAGATGCGCACAATGCAGGCAGTGAGCAGGATGACTTTGATTTTATGCAGATTTTGAAATGTTTTTTTCCACAATTTACTACAAAAATGCACTCTTTATGTAGAACACTTTTACGTATCAAAGAATAGTATGCCTGATCAAAAGTAATTCGATCTGATTCGTGCTTTGAATGATATCGAAGAACAAATAATTTAGAACGCAATCTATATCATCATTTTTCCAGTCACACCCTAGGGAGTACAATCATTCTCACGCAACGCAGCTATCACTCTGCTCTCTTTCTTTCTCTGACACGTCGTTTAATCTCTGCCACTCTCTGGTTCACATTTGCGTCTCTTGCCTCTCTCCTCCTCTCTTTCTCTGTCGTCTGTTGTGCAACGGTGAGTACACACAGAGTGAGCGCGCGCACATTTTCCCTCTCTCTTTCCCTTTTCACTTTTCTTCCCCCATGTCCATCCAGGCCGCATTTACCTTCAATGATGGTTCCCATCACAACTTCACCATCATTGCTAACACCATGAGGGAGGTGCTGACCCAGTTGGCCGATCAGCTACCCCCCGCCGAACGACACCTGATCGCCAGCGCTAAGCCGGCCAGCGCCTCTAGAGCGTCAACCACCGCGAGAGGACGTGGTGGAAAGCGAGGCGCTCGCGCGCCTCGCGTCCAGCTGCCTCCGCTGACGGCGAGCGCTCAAGCGCGCGGCGCTGCTCACAGAGGCTGCGGACGCGCGGCGCCCGCTTCTCAAGCACCGGCTACCACCACCAGAACGACTCGCGCGTCAAGAGCCGCTCAGTCGCCTGATGCTGCCGCAAGCGCCACGCCGCACTCGCGTCCCGGATCTCACGCGTCGCGCGCGCCAGAGACGGGTGTTCCGGGCAACCCGTGGAACGACCCGAGACGAGGCCCGCCTGGATGTCCGCATCTGCCCAAGTGATTAGGAACTCATTCTGTATGTATTTTCAAACTCGCATTGATAAAATTCTTATTTTCTCTGTAGTTTTATGTGAATTGCAACTGCATCAAAAACGCAATTTTGTTCAATATTCATAAAACAAGGTGTAATGTGATCTAGTTCAGTCCGGAGATGACCGTTGTTGTTCTTGGGGTCTTTAGTCCACGTCTTAGTAGGTTTCTGATGGCAGTGGAGAAGATGAGGGAAAGAATGCCGGGAGTGAGGGCTTCAACACTACTTTTTACTTCAAGGATAAACCTATTGCATGATTGAGCCCCGTACTGATGAAATCAGTGATGACCATAAATTCTCTCCCATAAGATTGACTTTCGCTGATTGTCTTCTGATGCATTTTTCGCACTCTTGTTTTCTACTCTCATGAAAAACCTGTTTTTTAAAATTCTAATATTTCCAAATATCGTTGCAAATAATTGTACAGCTCACCTTGAGATCGTACAACCACGGGAGTCGATAAGCCATCGCTGTTAAGTCGTAGTCGGACTTGACAAACATGTATGTGAACTGAAATGTTTTTGAATAAATACTAAATTAATTAATAAAGAGAAAATACCTGCTGAATAGTCATAGGCAGCCCAACAGCGAACGAACTGAAACCGAGTAGGAATAGAAGAATTTCGATCGAGGATACTGAAAGCTTGGAATTATCGAGCAGAAAGTGGATCCTGGATTTTGGTTTGCTTCTGAACACGTTTATCCAGATGATAGTGCCCGCCCAAACTAATCACCTTTCCTCTTTGACAAGCATCGAATCACAACAATTGTCGAAAGATTGAGCGTGAGGGTGGTAATTGAGCAGACGAGATAGAGATAGAAGGATGAGACCCGGTTGCTAAAATTTTTTGAAAATAATGAAATATAAAATACGGTAAGATATAAGAAAAAAATAAAGTCTTATCAGCTCACCCAAGGCCTCACAGAGTGGTCATAGTCAATGTACCAAGTAGTTCCGTTGTCGGTGGTGTAAAATGTCGTCCTCACATCTACCAAATGATAGTAAGAAATGAATGGAAACCTGAAGATGATAGGAAGACACAGCCATCCCAGTAGGTTCCACATCTGAGTTGTTGTGCTACGAGACAAATAATCCATGGAAATGACTTACCTGTTCATATTTGGCGTGAAATAAGAGTGCAGAAAATCGGTTGAGAGTGATGAAAATATTAGTGTATTCGCCGCAAGCGGGGAAGTAATAACTTGAGCTAAAAATGCGCATTACTAGGTTATTTATAGCATATTACTGTTAAAAAAACTAACAAATATAGTCCAGTAGTGAACACATTTGCAGGGATTTTAGCATAGAACGAATTGACTTCCGGAAACAAGATCAACCGATGTGTAATGGTTGTTATTACCGTAGTTCCAAGACCCTGAAATTTCCATATTTCGAATTATTAATTGTTTTTATTTTACCGAAATCGCCTCAATGATGAACAGATGATGTAACTTGAGTGAAACTGCGGCCTTTTTTGTGGACAATCACAAGACCAACTTGTGCAAGATATAATGTAAAGATTATCGGAACGTAAATGGCGTAAATTATTAATGGAATAGTTAAAGATACTGTGACCATTCAGATATGTGCAGACTTATATTTATTAGAAATGAACAACTCTGCGCTCTTATTCTGGAGAAAAGACCCGACGGAGTAATGTAAAGTGAGTCTAGTCGCGGCGGCGAGAGCACCAAATCAACGGGAGAATTCGGAACAGAACATTGATCGGTTATATGTTATGATATTTCCGTTCATGAAAGCATGCATCAATATCGTATTGTGGATATGTATTGTCATATTACCGCGGAAGAAGCTGAGACATACTTCGCCCGATATATATGTTGGCTCTAATTATTTTTGTTCATGTCATTGCGTTTGTCATAAAATAAATGAAAGTACATTCGGGTGCTTTTATCACTTCACTTCATTCAACATGGACCGTGATAGTCGCTCAGTGAAGTAGTCACCGATACGATTCGTGCGAAGCTCCAGGAAGCACAATATAGCTAAAAAAATTGCATTTAAATCATTTGCTGAAGCGACAAACTGGACAGGCAGGCATGCAAAAATGACAAACAGACAGGTGATATTCTGCCGTGTGACAAGTAAAGGACAAAAAACAGAGGTTAACTGAATCTTTATTTTAGTTTAGGGCAGAAATAATTGTTGTTCGCTGCACCGTCAGACCTCGTTTCAGTTGATTTCTGATCGCAGTGGAGAATATGAGGGAGAGAATGCCCGGTGTTAGTGCCTATAAATTATTACTTTCATTAACTATGTTGTGGTGCTGATATAGCTACTCTATTCAGTCCTACTCTGATCGAATCAGGAAGCGATATGCAGACATAAATTACGTCCGCGAAATTGGTTTCCGCTTGCGGTTATTTTTCCATTGGCCGATTCTTTCACCAATGGAAGGGAGCGAGTTCGACTGAATCTAATCGTTTCACCTTGAGATCATACAACCACGGAAGACGGTAGCCCATTGCTGATATGTCGATATCCGATTTGCCAAAGTACAAGAACTGAAATCCGCCCTTCTGAAGATTGAAAATCCGTGCGAAAAGACCTGTTGAATCGTCATTGGCAGTCCACAGGCGAAAGAACTGAATCCGAGCGCGAATAGCCGGATTTCGATAGATGAAACTGAAAAGTTGTCTAGTTTCCAATGCGGAAATTTCAACATTTCTTGACTATGGAAAATGAACAGATGAACACTGTTGAGTAAATTTTTTAAACATCACAGATATTGTTCACAAACCTTTCTCCATCGACATGCATCGCAGCACTACTATTGTCGCTAGATTGAGCGTTAGACTGGT
Organism: Pristionchus entomophagus; assembly: GCA_036245825.1. Taxonomy (NCBI): domain Eukaryota; kingdom Metazoa; phylum Nematoda; class Chromadorea; order Rhabditida; family Neodiplogasteridae; genus Pristionchus; species Pristionchus entomophagus. Next base: position 10,967,711 of record BTSX01000005.1, read on the forward strand.
AATTGAACAGACGAGGTAGAGGTAGAAGGAGGAGACACGGTTGCTACGCTGTAATTTAGAGATGTTATTTTAGTTGGTTAAATGCGTAGGATAATTGTCACTTAGAAATGTTGTTTGCCAAGCAAGCGATCTGTCTGGACTAATAACAACTTCGGTATTTCAACACATGTTTTGATGCTTCTACCAGGGTACAAAATTTGAATCAATCGATGAAATTGACTAGTTTTCAAACATATAAACACTCCACTTAAGATAAATTGCATTGTAAGCTCACCCACGGCCTCACTGAGTGGTCGTAATCTATGTACCAGGTAGTGCCGTTAGTCAGTGTAAAAAAGCCAGTCTTCACATCCACTAAATGGTAATAAGAAATGAATGGAAACCCGAAGATAATAGGAAGACACAACCACCCGAGGAGACTCCACATCTGAATTATTTCGTTTTTATACAATACCATGACTTATCGAAAAAATCGAAATGCATGGTATTTACCCTCTCATACTTGTCGTAAAATGCGAGAGCGGAAAGTCGATTCAGCGCGATAAAGATATTAGTGTATTCCTCACACGCAGGAAAATAGTAACTGGAGCTGTAATTGCACTTTTCAGGCATGCCTGAGGCTTGCAATTTCTAACAAATATAGTCCAGTGGTGAATGCGTTTGAAGGAAAATCGGCGTAGAACGAATTAACTTCCGGAAATAATATCAGCTTGTGAGTAATGGTCGTCACAGTTGTTGTCCCTAGGCCCTAAATGAGCAAGTTATAATGTATTGTTGTGAATTTTGTTGTATAATTTATAAATATAATATATGTATTTTTTAGTTTTTGTATTTGCAAATATACATAATATAATTGTGATAAATAAATTACCGCGAACGCCTCGATCAGAAACAACGTGAAGTAACTGGACCGGAACTGCGCCTTTCTCTTGTTGACAAGCACAATAATGGCTTGGGCAAGGTAGATAACGAAAATAATTGGAACATAAATAGTGTAGATGATCAGTGGAACTGTCGATTCTACAGTGAACATCCGTGAATAAGGATGAGATTGGATTGGACTTGACATTGGACTGGTTTGGAGAAGGATGAGACTGAACTTGACTGGTCTGGACTTTGTGATTTCGGTCGGGGGGCGAAGGAGGAGGGATCTGGCGGAGCCAAAAGTAGTGCTCTAACTCTAGTGTCGGCGCAGCGATAACACTAAATTATCGGGAGCAATCAAAAGCAATGTGCAATTCTTTTGCCGACAAAGTTTCGATACGGATCTTAGGTTTATGACACGCTTCAGGCTACAATAACGTGAATGATACAACTCTGAAAATAAAAATACAATTACGATATGCTGATCGACAGGCATTTATTATGAATATACAAGACCGAGCATTGGTCACCTACTTGCGTACAATGCTAATTCAAGTTTTATTCGGCTGGTTACTTGAAAGTAGTTGCATGCATGTACAATTGCAGAAGCGATACAATTTCAGTGAGGGAAGTAGGCAAAATTATGTTTGTTTTGGATTAGGAATTGGGAATTGATTAAGTTCAATTATTGTGAAGATGAAACACTCGTCGTAGTGGTCCATGCGAGACTTCGTTTTAGCTCGTTTCGAATGGCCGTAGAGAAGACTAATGAAAGAATTCCTGGGCTGAGCGCCTGTAGAGTGATAATCATTCGACTGAGGCAAGAAAATCTAGATAACTCAAAATTTCCAGAAATATAATGATAGAAATTGAAACATTATATCAAACTTGAACAGTATAGTTCACCTTGAGATCCATTAACCACGGGAATATGTAGAACATTGTCACCATTTCTTCGCGCGACATGGGAAACATGTTTAACTACGAAAAACAATTTTGATTTGTTTTTTCGACAACCTGAAACAAAACAAAAAACACATACGTGAAGGATGGTAACTGGAAGTCCGCAGGCAAATGAACTCAACCCGAGTAAGAAAAGCTTGATTTCGATCGTGGAAACTGAAGAACAGTTTAATGTTCAAAATCACTTAGTTACTTACCTTTCTCCATCGTAACGCAGCGTAGTACGATTAATGTCGATAAGTTTAGAATGAACGTAAAAGTCGAGGTTATCAGGTAAAGGTAGAAGGTTTGGACACGATTGCTTCGCTGAAAAGTGCACGATTTGGTTTCTTTTTTCTTCTTCAATATAGCATGTTGGTGTCATATCACAAATGTTATGTTATTACAAGATAATGAATTTTCTCACCCACGGTCTAACTGAGTGGTCATAATCGAAGCCGTATAATGTCCCATTATTCATAGGAAGAACGAATGCCTTTACATCCAGCAAATGATAGTACGATATGAAGGGAAATCCGAAAATCACAGGAAGACACAGCCATCCAAAACGGCTCCATAACTGAATTTATTAAGTATGTTTATTGAATATTATATAATCACATTACCCCTTCATAATTTTTGAGCTGAAAATCGATTGAATGCGATACATGTATTTGTGTATTCTTGACATGCAGGTAGGTAATAGAGGGTGCTGAAACGATACAGTGCTCGAAAAGTTTCACGAAGCGCTAAACGCACAAATACAGTCCAGTTGCGATTGCGTTGGACGGAAAATGTGCGTAAAATGAATTCATTTCTGGAAATAATACCAACTTATCCGTGATTACGGCAACCATTGTTACTCCGAGATCCTGAACCGTTTAACTATTCTTATTCAAAAGTAGTTCAAGCATACCGAAATTGCCTGAATTATGAAAAGGGAAAAATAGCTGGAGCAAAACTGCGCTTTTCTCTTGTTTAGGAAAACGATAATGACTTGGGAGAAATAAAGCACAAAGATAATTGGAGTGTATATAGCAAATATGATGAGCGGAACGGTAGTTGAGACCATGATTGCATCAAGTTTTTGAATCGCCTGCAGTAATCTTTTGAACATTGCTCTGTATCTTCGTAGGCTCGCTCAAGCGGCAGCTGAAGTTTGATTTCTCTTATTTCTGAGCAGTATCTCGGTTGTTCTAACAGCTAGGCATCGTGTAGATTCGAGGGATACATACATATCAGAAATGCAGAGATAGCATTTTTCAAAAAAGGTCACCTGTCATTAGAGGAGGATGTATGCACTTTAATAATTTTCAAAATGCATGTTTGAACTGGATGGTGTAAATCAAAATTGATATTCATTGAAAGTATCCATGCGGAACAATATCACACTGCGCAGTGAATAAACCCCATTTTATCAAAAGCATCCAGTTAATGCCAAAATCGAAGGTTAAATGTAAAAACAACTCTGAGTAAAGACGACTTGGCTCTTCAATAATATTGAATCTAAATCACTTCTTCTTCTTCTCCTCCTCATTTTCTTCTTTTTCACCAATATCATCTTCCTTGGCACTGTCTGCAAAATGTTGATGGAAAATGAAAATTCTTTCCCGTGTAGATGAACTTTTCAGTTGTGCGATCGTTCAGCAAATCGTTATGCCACTCCATGTTCATCTTGATGATCTTTCCCTGCCTATTAGCTATTGCGAAAATGAACGGACTGATCTCAATTCGCCCGCTATCTCGCTGTTCATAGAAAGAAGAGATCCCGAGAAATATGGGCAAACTGCCATTTGTCATTAAAATCCTTCCAGACTCCTCCCTCTCACCCTCAATTGCCGGCACTGTCGCCTTTCTCTCCAGACGCAGTGGCTGCACGATCTCGACACGCTCGAATCGCATTTTAATTCATTTTTTTCTCCCAAAATTTTCCTCCCAAAAATGCAGTTACACTTTATAAAGCTGTAAAACATCTCAAATAGTATGCACAGAACGAATAGGGAAAAACGGATACCATTTCGTTGTCGACAGCCGCTTGGAATCGTTCGCGTTCGATTGCGTAGTTGTTCCTATGGAATCTATTATGTATACAATGAAAATACGGATAATTTGCTCATGTACTACGATGTCTAAAAGCAATGTTTGGCTGCTCACTCTACTCGATCCATAATACGCGATTGCTGCGGTGGCAATGCCGCCCGCTATGACTAGGCCCCGATCTGCGACTCTCCATTGCAATGTATTGTTTCATTATGGTATTTTGTTTTTTTTCACTCTATTTGTTCAATATGTGACATGTCTATGTAGATCGCTTTTGATTGAAACAATGTGCATTTGGGTGATGCACTACCTCAGAACTTGGACTGAGCAAGATCCTCACCTTGACCATGCTAACTTCAGCTGCGATCTGCACTATCTTAACTTCCGCTGTTACCTGCAATCTTGTAAATGCACTTTACTACTTTACTACTGTGTTGAACAATCAAAATAATAATAAAAACCACCATCTGAACTGCTGTAGTTTCGACTGTATCGTCAATGCAACATGAATTTCATTTGCGTCTATCCATTATTAGTCATCATGTTTCGTTAGGATTACGCAAACTTGCGATAGGGGTGAAAGATCATGAACACGACTTACCTTCGCTCCGTAGTACTGGAACGCAGCAGTGGCGACTGCGCCCACGGCCGCGATGCTAGCCGTGACGACTTCCCACTAAAAAATAAATGCATCAAAATGATAAGATTGTATTCTCAATCGGATACGCACCTTTATAAAGTAAAAAAGTGTGCACTCTTTGTGCTTACGGTTGTTTCGATCTCATCATCGACTGGTCGTCCATTTAGTAGGAACATTAACACTAAAATGCCTAGAATATTCAACTGGAAGATCAATAAATCCCTTACCACATCGGCGTAGCCATCGGCCATCGCCGACTAGCTACTGAAAGAATCGAAAAGTATTTTTTATCCAGAAATTCGATTCATGGACACATTACACGACTTGAATGTTGATCGGGACACCCGATAAGTTTAGTCAGGAGTAGAGTGCGGAGAGGAAGAGGGAAGAGTGAGCCAAATTCGATTATCTCTTCCGGAAGAGTTGGGGAGAGCGGTCGCTCTTCCGGAATAGTGAACTCTCTTCACGCGGATTCGCGCAACACCTGTCGTAGCAATGCGCAAAGTATTATCTGGTATATTCTCTATAATGACTTTCTGACGATGATGGGAGAGTGCGCCCAGCCACCACGTCGCTATACGTCGGAACGGTCCCTCTCTCTTTATTTGTATCCTGCTGGTGCATCGGTCGCATGTGATTCTCGTTTTCTGCGACAACACGATTGATTTGCTGCTGAAATTCGCGATCGATTTGCACAATTTTACTATGATACATATTCAGGCAGAAATTAAACTCAAAAATCATACTCTCAGTCGATCGACCTCGGCGCCGAACATATTTTCACCAAGAAGATTGTTCATCTGGATGTTCCTCTGATAAACGAATATTATTTTATATTGGTTTTCATCGCATTCTCACTTTATACATGATAGCATGATGATAGCACGCTGCATGATAGGCAATTACTGCAGATGTAATGGTGCCTACAACGTATATTCCACGTTCCACGACTCGCCACTGCAAAGCGCTAATATGAAGAACTGCTCCTCGAAGCTATGGCCACTCCAATATGCATGATTAGTTTTGTTATTTATTTTCCGTAAATTGTTTGCAATTGGCAATGCGCGAGCGTTTTTTTATGAACATATAATATATTTGCTAGACCCTTACCATTACTTCACTGGAATAGAATTCTAGCCGCGACCTTTCGACATCCGCAGTTGTCTGGAACATTTGAAATTTACGCTGTTGGATGAATTTCAAAATCAGCTGCAGATCAACGGATCGCAATGCGTTATTGCTTTTTTCTTTTGTTTCATGGCGTGAAAATAAAGCTAACTTTTACTCCGAAGTACGTCAAAACAGCCGTCGTAATGACTCCCACTGTAATGATGCAGTGTTTCAGCTGCAATTTATACGTTCTTAAACATAATTACATCATTGAGGAAACGATGAGAAAGTTACATATTCGTAATTTTTTTGAGTTATAAATTGCAAAATAATATCTAACCAGATCCGCATAGACATCGGCCATGTCCGCAAATATTCTGAAATTCTGACCATAACTGATACATGTTCTCTCTCAACCATACATATAGAGATTATAACGCGAAGTACGATTACATTTTCTGGATACGAATTTTTTTTTATTTGAAAAAAATACAGACAACCAATAGGCTCGAGTGGGGAGCAGTTCTCTCAAATACAGGTATGTGAGAAAAGCGAAGCGTTTATTCGATAAGAGATTTTAATAATAGTAATAGAGGAAGCGAGAAAGGATAATACAATTCACAAGATAACACTCAGCGGGGGAAAGATAATTTGATCATGAGAGATGGCAGTCAGCTAGAGAATGAGAGGTATCGGTGATAGAGTGTGAAAAGTAAATGCCGTTTCGGGTAGTATTGGTCTCTGCGTCTTTTGCTGATCCACTTCCGGTTGCGAAAACACATCGTAAAACTAAAGCCGTTGGTGATTGAAAGGTTTTGACACAGTTTCGATACATTGAAAATGTATGCGTGTTGCAGCGCAGTTATTTGTAACCAGTCTCTGAATCGGGTCATATCAACGAGGTTACGATTTTCAAATATAAAAAAAAATAGTGAAATACTTAAATTAATAAAATATTCGACATCACTGAGTGATGCAATAATGACGTTCAGTGATCTATAATACGTATTTGGTTTATATCTAAAAAAAAAACTACTGATTTTCCTTGGATGCTGATAACTTCAGAGTTTTCGAATTGTCTCATAATTATGATTGGCTAATTGAGATGGATGATATTTGATGTGCGAACTTAAGATAAATACATCGAAAGCGTATTATTAGATAAGTAGTAGTTGTGAAAAAGTTGCGAAATGAGGTTTGTTCATGGAAACAAACTTCTCACTCTGCTCACTAGTCGGTGTTTACATCAAATATTTATTTTGATTTAAAGTGATGCACGATGATTAATATTGACTTCACTGCACACTCGCAGGTTATTTCATTTCCACGAATACTCCGTGCAACAAGATTTTCAACCGACAAAAAAATATGGGAAATATAAACAGTTTATGTTGTCGCCCACAATCTCACCTTGAGATCGTTGAGCCACGGCAATCTGTACAAAGAGTTATATAACACATCGCCAGAGTTCGATTGAGCAAATTGAACGTGTACTTACAGCTGGAATGGTTTAACGAAATTATTTCTCTGTTCGCTTAAAATAACCGTTCTTGATCCATTTACAACGAATCACAGCCATAGAGGCTAAATTTATGGAAAGAGTGGTTACTGAGCAGAAGAGGTATAGGTAGAAATTGCAGACTCGAGTGCTTCTCTTTAAATTTTAATCGGGTGGATAATTGATTATTTTTTAAATTAAAAATTCAACATTAGGAACTCAACACAGTCGAAAGCTTACGCATGGCCTCACTGAATAGTCATAATTTATGCTCCATGTGGTGGAGTTGCCCAGTATATAGAAGTATGTGCTAACATCCACCAAATGGTAGTACGAAAGGAATGGACAACCGAAAATTACGGGCAGACACAGCCACCAGAGATCGCGCCACATCTAAATTTTTATCTTTATTATTATTATTATTATCATCATTATTAGTGTTGTTATCATTATTATTTTCAATATCGTATTCCAATAAAAAGCATGATCGAAATTTGTTGCGTCCGTTTACTCGTTCATATCTGTCCTGCAATGCTAGAGCACAGAGTCGATTTAAAGCGATACAAATATTTGTATATTCCTCGCACGCAGGGAAATAGTAACTAGAGCTGAATAATTGTTCAATTAAAATGATCGGTTTTGGTTTCAATATCATAACCAAACAAACAAACAAGTTCAAGCCGGTGGTGAATTCGTTTGCTGGAAAGTAGCCGTAGAACGAATTAACTTCAGGAAATAGGATTAGTCTCTGAGTGAAAGTTGTAGTCAGCACCGTTCCGAGACCCTGCGCAGTGAAAATATTGAGCAAAAATAAATATAAATAAAATAATATATCGTGTGTCTACCAGTGATTGTGGATCCTCAATTCGCCTATCAGAGATATGATATGACAGAATACGCGAATCGAGGAGAGTCCTGTTCCAATATTTCATCACCGATCTTACCGCGGACGCCTGTACTATGAACAGATTGAAGTAGATTGACCGAAACTGCGCCTTTCTCTTGTTCGCTAGCACAATGATTAGTTGAGCAAGATACAATGTGGAGAGAATAGGAACGTAAATCACATAGATGATCAGAGGGAGGGTCGAATTTACGGTGAACATGATGGAAATGTAATTTGAGTGAACTGAGAGAACTTTGCGTACGTAAAGAAATGTGCGTTTTGCTGTGGCGCTAACTCAATATTAGCGGAATTCTTCAAGAGAAACGTCTCGAGGAGACTCGCTGCCGTTGGGATTTCGATGTATCACAGACGGGGAGAGCGAGGAAATAACGCACGATAATTAGTTTCTTTTCTCCTCAATATGAACGCAGACTTCGGCCCATTTGGATCGTTTCCAATGTGATTTCGACGTGCATTAGAACCCAAACACCCCTTTCTGAAAAAAAAACTCACGCGAATGTTGAATTTGTTTCTGATGATGAAAATGAAAAATACAATACGTCTTCGAAATTCAGGAAGGATCCAGGAAATTTAATAATCAAAAGAAGCATATTTCATCGATATTTCCTTAGCTTATTAGCGTGTGAAACAACAAAAATGAGAGGATGTGAAAACGATTTTATCAGCTCATCCAGGACAGTCGTCACTCTCGCTCGCAACCCCCGCCTCAGTTCGTTTCTTATCGCGGTTGAGAAAACAAGTGAGAGACTAGCGGGAGATCGCGCCTGAAGAATGATAATTGTCACAACGTCACCAATTGTTCCTCAAAAAGTTGGTGAATATGAGAATGAACTGCAACTTTGAACCCGTTGAACAAGACTGAGCACAACGTGTACCTGCTATATCGTAATTGGCAACCCACAAGCAAAAGAGCAGAAACCAAGCAGGAAAAGGCGAATTTCGATCGAGGAAACTGAGAAAAAAATCGTTTGTACATTCAAACTAATTTACCGAAAAAAAACTTTACCGAAAAAGTTTTTTTTAAATTCAATTTTATTCAATTGTTTAATTTGTTGTTTTATTCAATTTTTAAAAATTGAATAAAACAACAACAAAAACATGATTATTACTAACCTTTCCCATGAACATGCACCTCAGAACGATTACAGTCGCTAAATTGAGCGCAAGGGTCGCGATTGAACAGTAGAGGTAAAGGTAGAAGGCTTGGATGCGGTTGCTTCCTAATATTTAAAAAAAAGTGATATTATGATATATACTTCTCACTCAGGGTCTCACTGAGTGATCGTAGTCAAAGGACCAAATAGTGACGTTATCGACTGAAGTGTGCAATTTGCAACTGCCTTGACATCCACCAAATGGTAGTAGGATATGAAGGGAAATGCAAACATAATCGGAATACACAACCAACCAATACGGTTCCATATCTGAAAAAAATTTCAAACAGATAAAATGCACTGATACTGAGATCTCTTCAATCCAATATTTTTAAAAAATATTCGCGTTTAGATCATGAATACGTATCACACTACTGAATTCGAAACTCGTTACCCGTTCATATTTATTGTAGAGAGCCAGCGCAGAAATGCGATTGAAAGCAATGCAAATATTATTGTATTCTTGACATGCGGGAAAGTAGTAACTCGAGATCAAAATGAAGGTAAGAAACCTTCAACAATGATTGTACGGACAAATACAGCCCAGTAGTGAAAGCATTCGAAGGAAAATCGGAGTAGAACGAATTTACTTTCTTGAACAAATTCAGCGTATTCATAAACACAGTCACCATTGTAGTGCCGAAACCTTGTCGTGGTTATTTTCGAGTTTTGAAAAATTCGTTTCATACCGTAAACGCTTCAATGATGAGCAGAGAGAAATAGCTGGAGCGAAACTGAGATTTTCTCTTGTTCACAATTACAATTATCACTTCGATCAAGTAAAGAATAAACAGGATTGGAGTGTAAATGGCGAAAATAATCAGAGGAATGACTGTGCCCACTGATGACATTATTGAGCAAAGACACTGAAGTCGGTAGTTAGTTTTTTTTTTCAGTCTCTGCTAGACATGAAAGAACATCTGATAAATGCGCTTCGATGTCTGTGCTCTATCTAGTCCTGAGATTAGGTACCAAGCTAACGTCCCATTAGACTGGATATATTTTTCGAGGGGGCGAAGAAGATGCATTTTATTAGTCAGAAAACTTTGCTCACGCAGGCTGTCAGTAAAAAAAACAATTTAAAATATACGATGAGGTTAATGATTGCTAATTCATCCAAGAAACATTCGTCGATCTTCGCCCGGGAAGAGTTCTTCTCAACTCATTTCGGATTGCAGTTGAAAAGATGAGAGATAGAATGGCGGGAGAGAGTGCCTGGAACTCTCCTCTCACGATACAAACATTGTCATAAATACAACCGATGATTCTGATTTTTGTGGGAAAAAAATGTACTGACCTTCAGATCAAATAGCCACGACCGCAGGAAGAACGTGGACAGCAAATCATCGTAGGACATGGTGAATAAGCTCAACTGCAAAAAATCAGAGGATTCATTGGAACCACGGTCATAATATCGAATAGCTTGGTAGGATCATGTGTTTAGATTAGAACTAGTTTCTAAAGAAAGTGCACCTGCTGAATCGTCATTGGCAATCCACATGCGAAAGAGCTGAAACCGAGCAGGAATAGACGAATTTCGATTGAGGAAACTGAGAAAAAGCTTACAATTTGTGAAATATAAATTGCGATTATCACTAACCTTTCTCCATAGACATGCAGCGCAGAACGATTATTGTGGATAAATTTAGAACGAGGGAAATAACCGAGCAAATGAGAAACAGGTAGAAGCTTTGGACGCGATTGCTACGCTGAATAATTTAATTGTATTAATTAAATAAATAAATAAAAAATTTCTGATGATAACTTGAATCTCACCCATGGTCTCAACGAGTGATCATAGTCAAAGCTGAACAATGTTCCGTTATTCCGCCAATTTACTACAGCCTTCACGTCAACTAGATGGTAGTAGGAAATGAAGGGGAAACCAAATATAACGGGCAAACACAGCCAGCCGAGAAGACTCCACATCTGAACTGATATGCTTACCGATTGGATAATATGGAATGAATGACTGACCTTTTCATATTTATCATAAAATGCAAGAGCAGATAGTCGATTTAGTGCGATGCAAATATTGGTATACTCTTGACATGCAGGAAAGTAGTAACTCGAGCTAAAAATTTCGAATTAATGACATGACAAATTCTCTAATAACTAACAAATACAGAGCAGTAGTGACTGCGTTTGAAGGAAATCCCACGTAAAATGAGTTCACTTCGGGATAGAGTATCAACTTATCAGTGATTAAAGTTATCACCACAGTTCCGAGACCCTGAAAATGCCTAAATTCGCTGTGTTTTAACATCTCAAAACTACCGAAATCGCTTCGACAATGAACAAGGAGAAGTAGCTTGAGCGAAATTGTGCCTTTCTTTTGTTGATAATCACAAGTGCAACCTGTGCCGAGTATAACACAACGATAATAGGAGTGTAAATGAATAGAAGGATGAGGGGTACAGTAGTTGCCGCCGATGACATGTCTGACATTAAATAATGAAATAATGCTACGAGCTTTACTTTCAGCAGACTTTTTCGTTAGAATAAAATACTTTATTAGCGCGTGTGATTCGTCACCCTTTCTAAGTGCAGCAATGAAGAGCAAAAAATAGGATAGCGAGAGCCTTGCGTGAGAGCTTTAAATTTACTCAGAAATGGTCTAACAGATCACCAGAAACACACAGATATTACAGCATGACACCGGATATCTCTAATCGGAACCGAAAATGGCGGTGTCTCGACTTCTGCCGGCGAAAATGGCGTAAATAGGGGTGGCAGCTGCAAAACACGGGAGTCGATTGACCATAATGGGCTGTTTATTTTCGCCGAATGTAGCGAGCCCATGCCATTAGACAGGTGATAGTTTTCTCGCTGTTGAAGTCTCGCGTATCTGAGACTTGTCGACTACTCTTTAGTCTATGTATCTCGATCATCAACATTAGATTTTGCGCTTTATTCGAAAATATTAGCTTTTCGCTAATTGATCCACGAAACATTGGTCGTTCTTCTCCCGGGAACATGTCGTCGTAGCTCATTTCTAATTGCTCTTGAGAAAATAATCGAGAGCATTGCGGGAGATAGGGCCTGTAAGAGATCTTCTTCTAAACTTCAAGCAAATGAACATATTCGCAGATCACGTGATTCATATTGTTTTAAAAAATATAACTCATTACATCCCCCATTGTGTACCTTGAGATCAAGCAACCACGGCATTCGATAGAACATCGCCGAAAGTGCCTCGTCCGTGAAAGTGAACATTAAGGAGAACTAAAAGAAGTATATGTTGTTGCCTAAAATGGGAAAACACCTGCTGTAATGTCATGGGCAGCCCGCATGCGAAAGAACAGAATCCGAGAAGAAAAAGCCGGACTTCGATCGAAGAAACTGCAAAACACTCGCAACTTGAGGACAATTGAGCAGAATTAAAAGTTCGAGTAGTAAGAACATATAATTCAACAAATAATTATGAAAATGAAAACCTCGTTCCCTTGACATGCAGCGAAGAACTAATACGGAAGCAAAATTAAGAATCACTGTTGTGATTGAACAGACGAGGTAGAGGTAGAATGCTTGGGAACGGTTGCTTCTCTGTATTTTTGGAGGTTTACTCAATGCAAATTATATTTTCTAAAAATAGCTCACCCAAGGCCTCACTGTATGGTCGTAATCGAAGAACCAATTTGTGCCATTATCTAGAGTTTTAAACGAGGCGCTAACATCAATCAAATGGTAGTATGAGATTAAGGGAAATCCGAAAATAACTGGCAAACACAACCACACGAGAAGGCGCCATATCTGACGAATATACCATTTATACGATAATAAATGCTGGATTATCTGGAATATGTCTCACCCGCTCATACTTATCATAAAACGCAAGTGCAGAAAGTCGATTGAGAGCGATGAAGATGTTTGTGTATTCTGCACATGCAGGAAAGTAATAACTCGAGCTGAATTGTATATTTGTTAATATTTTCTACAGTTGAAACTACACGGAATGTGAAATAGAAGATAAATACGAACAAGTACAATCCAGTAGTGACCGCGCTTGATGCAATATTTGCATAAAATGAATTAACTTCCGGGAATACTAACAACTTATGCGAGAATAATGTTACAGCTGTAGTTGCAAGACCCTGAAATAGTCATTTATCATTGAACATGCCGAAATCATCACCGTGATGGCTTCAATTATAAACAAGTTGAAGTAGCTTGACCGAAATTGCGGTTTCCTCTTGTTCACAACCACAATTATTACTTGGATCAAGTATATCAAAAATAAAATCGGAGTATAAATGGAATAAATGATGAGAGGAACGACCGTTGACAGAGAGGCCATTATCGATGAAAGAGCTGACTGACCTATCCAAATTTGGAATTCCATTTTGCTGAGGGAAAAGTGGCAGGTGTACTTTTCTCGCTCCACCCTCAGCACATTGCCATGTCTCCCGGATCGCTGAGAGATAAGAGAGACCAGTTGTTCGTTGATCATTTCTTGAGAAGGAGGGTGTTTCAATAGTGCACTGATTTTTAGGGAGATCTGTGCTATGAACATGTTGTAATTTTCGCATTTGTTGGTTGAAGTACGGATGAATAGGTTGAGCAATGTATGAGTACTCAGTTATGTTTGCATTGACATTGCATATCTATTACAATGAAAGATTGGGAAAGAAACTATTAGGAAAACTGCCGAGAGGAATCAGAGGGAATAGACAAACACACGTCATAGATGCCGCGGTTGGATATTTCGGCTCATTAGGTCGTATACACCGAACGGCCCGACAAGGGGTGGACGTGGGGCGATTGATTAGCAAACATAATTAGTGAATTTTAAAACACATTTAAAAAAATATAACTTAGTAATCGTCGCTACTGCAATCCGGACACAATCGTTCTTCTACTGCTGGTCAATCTATTTGTAGACATCAATCATCTCATTTCGTTTCTGAGAGCAGTTGCAAATATCAGTGAGAGAATAGCGGTAGAAAGGGCCTGCAATGCATATTGTCCATAATACCAAACGATCACAGTAATTTCACCTTCAGATCGTACAACCACGGTAGGCGGTATATCGCTGCGGTTAAGGAATCGTTGGAGGTGTTGAGCATGAGGGATATCTGCAATTATTGTTCCTGACGATCCCTTTAATGAACCACCTGTTCTATTGTCATAGGAAGTCCGCAAGCAAATGAGCTGAAACCAAGCAAGAAAAGACGAATGTCGACTCGGGAAACTAAACAAATGTTCATCAAACAACTTGGCCTTTTTCAGCCCACTTTTTCTTACCGTTTTTTGTCAATCTGCATCGCAATGCAATCACAGTAGCCAAGTTAACAATAAGAGCCGTTATTGAGCAGATCGCGTAGAGGAAAGAGGAAGACACTCGAGTGCTTCGCTATGATTTGGGGAGGTCATTTATTTTTACGATAGATCAATTTTTTTTTAAATGTCAAATCACTTAATAAACCCACCCAAGGACTCACGGAATGGTCATAGTCCATATACCACGTATTATCGGAGTTATTTTCATGAAAAGACGCATTGATATCAACTAAATGGTAATAGGATATGAGGGGAAACCCAAATACAACTGGTAGACACAACCACCCGAGAAGGCTCCATATCTGAATAAATTGATTGCAATGAATAACAGGGTGTGACTTTTTGAATGTTGTAGAACTTTTTAAATACTTTATAATAGGTCTATCCGTTAATCTTCTAAACCTTAACTGTTGTCTTGAATACTAGCACCGTTAAATATATTTAACGGTGCTAGTATATTTGAAGAAACACAACTTGCCCTCTCATATTTGTCGTAAAATACAACAGCCGAAAGCCGATTCAATGCGATAAATATGTTGGTGTACTCTTCACATGCAGGAAAGTATAAACTAGAGCTGAATATTTCTCTGATAAATGCTGCTCTTTTCTCCCTAAAACAATAACACCTGATATTGATATAGTATTTTAAATATAAAAAAAACACTGAGCTCAAAAACTTCACGAACAAGTATGATACAATCCGGTAGTGAAGGCATTAGAGGAGAAATAAGGTAAAATGAGTTTACTTCCGGAAACAAATTCAACTTGTTCGTCAACAGTGTTGCCAATGTAGTTCCTAGACCCTGTCAATGATGACCATTCTTTGTAAAAACATACTCCATACCGCTAACGCTTCCACTATGAAGAGCGTGAAATAGCTGGTGCGGAATTGAGTCTTTCTCTTGTTCACAATCACTATTATTTCTTGGATCAAGTAGATTACACACAGGTTAGGAGTGTAAATTAAATATATTATAAGGGGAATGGTTGTTGAAACTGAGAACATATTCGATGAAATGTCCGAATGAGCTAGTTCAGCGGGGACATTATGGTAGGATTTGTTCTGTTGATCTGGGGAAGAGAGAAAAAAGGCATGTGGTGATTTCGCTCTCTTCACTCCGCACATTATCTCGCCTCAAAGAGAAGCGAGATTAGACGAAGAAATTGTAGATTGGCTGTTCGTTGATCGCCTCTGAAATGGGCGTTTCTCTGAAATTGCATGACTCGCGAGGCAGTTTCACGTGAATTGCGAGGTGTAACTTTATCTCTCAATGGACGGGATACACGTCCTTGCTGTAATTGGGAGGCGATCAAAACAGCAACGATCAAAACAGCAACGGGACACAGCTCGGAAGGGAGTTGACCCAGCTCAATGAAAGTTGTCTTATGTTAACCACAGTAGCCGACTAATATACCTAGCCAGGCCCATCGGGGCGAAACGCATAAAAAGTTTCATTCGAAAACCATGATAGAAAAAAAATGAAATAAAAAAAATTCTCAGAACTTCAGAAGACATATGTTTCTGGTGTATCTTTGCGCGCTGATTTCGAATATCGATATGAGAGCTCATCAAAAAAATAATGAAAAAAGTTAACATTTAAAAATAGTTAAAATCTTCACTTTTTCGGACATAATGTCGAGCAATTATTTTCTCCCACAACAGATTTTTCTGATTTCAGGAGTAGTGCTAGGTACTAGTACGTACTCAAATCACTTTTCTGTGATTCTCGAAGAATTGCTCTTTTCGAAAGTTACATGGCATTTTGGAAAAGTTTTTGGAAAAGCGACCACCCCGCACCAGCGCAAAATCTTGGAATGATATCATCAACATAAGAAATGTTCCTCTTTGTCTTCAGATTCGAATCATACAATCGGGTTGACTCTAAAAAAATTTGAAACGAGTTGTGATCCGTTTTTCAGAAAAGTGTTTTTGATTTTTCCCAAATGCCATGTAACTTTCGAAAAAAGCAATTCTTCGAGAATCACAGAAAAGTGATTTGAGTACGTACTAGTACCTAGCACTACTCCAGAAATCAGAAAAATCTGTTGTGGGAGAAAATAATTGCTCGACATTATGTCCGAAAAAGTGAAGATTTTAACTATTTTTAAATGTTAACTTTTTTCATTATTTTTTTGATGAGCTCTCATATCGATATTCGAAATCAGCGCGCAAAGATATACCAGAAACATATGTCTTCTGAAGTTCTGAGAATTTTTTTTATTTCAGTTTTTTTCTCACCATGATATCATGGTTTTCGAATGAAACTTTTTAAGCGTTTCGCCCCGATGGGCCTGGCTAGGTATATTAGTCGGCTACTGTGGTTAACATAAGACAACTTTCATTGAGCTGGGTCAACTCCCCTCCGAGCTGTGTCCTGTTGCTGTTTTGATCGTTGCTGTTTTGATCGCCTCCCAATTACAGCAAGGATGTGAAAACGTGTGAAACACCTAGATCTATTTCGAATTCTAGTGCACTGAAGACACTTTCGATGCTCTTGTCCACATCATAATTCGTCTTAGCTCCTTTCGAATAGCAGTTGAGAAGATAAGAGATAGAATGGCAGGACTGAGGGCCTGTAATTGCTTTCTTTCCGTATTGCGAAGAGTATTACGCTACCTTGAGATCCAGAAACCACGGAATGATGTATTGCGTTGATGTCATTTCATCTTTAGACATTGTAAACATTTTCAACTTTTAAAATATACATAATAATCATTTCTATTTTTATAATGATACCTGAAGAATTGTCATTGGTAGTCCGCAAGCAAATGAGCTGAATCCGAGCATGAACAGTCTGATTTCCGTAGAAGAAACTGAAGAAACGAATAATCGAATAATTTAAAGGTAAATATTATTTCTAACCTTTTTTCATTGAACGACATCGCAAAGTAACCACAGAAGCTAAATTCAGAGTAAAGGTAATAATTGAGGTAATGAGATAAAGGTAGAATGTTTGGACGCGGTTGCTTTTCTGTATTTTCATTAATTCATCATTTTACCGATTACATAGTATGCTTACCCAAGGTCTCGTCGAATGGTCATATCCAAAGTTAAACAATGACCCTTCTATATCAACAAATGCCTTTACGTCTACCAAGTGATAGTAGGAGATGAAAGGAAAGCCGAAGATTACGAGTAGACATATCCATACAGCGTAATTCCATATCTGAATTAATCACTTCCATTAAATTATCATGCTAACTACAACTGAATCAGAAAGTGGATCAGATTTACCTTCTCATAACTTTTGTAAAAATTTATAGCAGAATATCTGTTTAGTGCGATGAATATATTCGTGTACTCTTGACATGCAGGAAAATAGTAGCTAGAGCTTGAAATTGATTGATTAATAGTGAAACAAATTCACACTAAGCTTACAAATAGAGTCCAGTTGTTATTGCGTTTGAAGGAAATCCAACGTAAAATGAGTTAACTTCAGGAAATATTATTAGCTTATCCGTAAACATAGTTGCCATAGTAGTTCCAAGACCCTGAACGTGCAATAAATATTTACGTACAATGAGTTTGATGATACCGAAATCGCTTCGATTATGTACAGAGAGAAGTAACTGGAGCGAAACTGTGTCGTTTTCTTGTTAATGATGATTATCACAACTTGAGTCACAAATAATACAATGAGGACAGGAGTGTAGATAAGCAAAATGATTAGTGGAATGGTTGTTGTTGCTGAGAGCATCGTTTGATCGAATTAATCGCTGGATGTGGCCAGTTTTTTGAGATAGCGGTCACGAGAATAATCACGAGATGTGTAGTTGGAGTAGGGAAGGGAAACGTACAATTTAGCGAAAAACTGGATACATGTTTTGCTTCTTAGTGGGATTTTTCCTTTGGTATGATGTTACCCGGAACACTTGACCTTTTTTTTGTTTCTAGGATTTGATTCAATCGAAAAAAAAATATATAAGATAATGAACATCGTGAAGCATGAGATCATCCGTTTATCTACCGGGTGAGCACAACTACGTCGGCTCGGCGCGATCATGTGAATTTCCGTTGCTGCATATTAAACCGTATGACTTCCTTTTAGGGGCATGGTTGGGCTCTGTTTTAGCATCCATGTTCCATAACGATATCCAGGTTCCATAGCGATATCCAGGTTCCAAGAATTTAGCAGCGCTTCCAGTTATTTATTCAGGTCCCATGCCGATATCCAGGTTCCAGCCAAGAATCGGTACCAGATCGATATTCAGGTCCCATTCCGATAATCAGGTACCAAATAATGACATGTAACCATAGGTGTCCACGCCGCCGGCGAGTGCCGTGTTTGCACGGTTCCTGACAACCCAAAAATGTCAGGCACCGTGCAACAATGATGGGGGGTTCATGGTCCAAATCGAAAATAGCAATCATCATAGATCGGCCAAATACCGTATTCCAAAGTGTACTACAGTAATTCCACATTCTACCGTAACCCAAAATACCGCATTCCGGCTATCGCGAACTGACTTTTTTCAAAATTCATTTTATAAATTCCGATAACTCAGTTTCTTTTGGACCGAGAACCTCATCCATACTTTTATGTGAACGAGCTGAATCTGCTCTACATTTCGTATGAAAATAACTAAGAGGTCCGACGGACAGTAAATTTACTGTGATTTTTAACATCCGAAATATATGGAAAACCGATCAATCAGGCGAAATTGAGGGTCAACGTCGTAATTGAGCAGACGAGGTAGAGGCAGAAGGCTTCGTTGGGTTACTTCGCTATGTTTTGCACTTTGAATAATTTCGAAATTAATATATATATATATATATATATAAATAATTATAAAATAAAATTATAATTATAATTATCATATATGAGAAACGCATTCGGTATGGTTTGCGCAAATCCAATCTCACCCAAGGTCTAACAGAGAGTCTTTTTCAATGCGACTTGCAGTCTCCCATTCGAAAAATAATATGACGCCGTTCGCCTTATTTTCGAGCAAGTGTTGGCACATCTCAAAAAGGTCGATTGCTTCAAACTGTGTGTTTTGAGGTTATCTAGGGTGGTGAAGACGGTGAGCATATCCATTTTGCCACAGACCCTTCGTTGGCTCCAGATGACGTCACATCGAAATCACGTTTTGACGTGCTACTCGAATTCCGAGAGTGCTAATTTTAGGTGAACATTTTTCCTGGGGTAGAATTGGATGGCGAATATGGCTGTCTTATACATTTTTTCATAATTTTCAAAAATAATTTCAAAAATAATAAATTTTTGCATGCTGAAAAAAGAGTGTGCCAAAGTATATCACGCTATCGGGCGTCATGAGAGGATTCCATATTTAAAATTTTAGACAATTCTGTCATCCGAACACCGAGAAATTCGACTTACAGTGTATTGAGAATGCAAGTAAAATATGATCCTTCTCTCCCTCAATCGCTTCCCTGACACCGCGCGACGAGAGAGCGTGGGGAATGGAGAGAGTGCACGAGGGAAGAGGGAGGGACGCCTGTTTTACTTGCATTCTCAATACACTGTAAGTCGAATTGCTTGGTGTTCGGATGATAGAATTGGCTAAAATTTTAAATATTGAATCCTCTCATGATGCCCGGTCGCGTGATATACTTTGGCACACTCTTTTATCAGCATGCGAAAAGTTGGTAATTTAAAAATTATTTTTGAAAATTATGAAATATAGATTAGACAGCCGTGTTCGCCATTCAATTCTACCCCAGGAAAAATTTTCACCTAAAATTAGCACTCTCGGAATTCGAGTAGCACGTCAAAACGTGATTTCGACGTGACGTCATCTGGAGCCAACGAAGGGTCTGTGGCAAAATGGATATGCTCACCGTCTTCACCACCCTCGATAACCTCAAAACACACAGTTTGAAGCAATCGACCTTTTGAGATGTGCCAACACTTGCTCGAAAATAAGGCGAACGGCGTCGTATTATTTTTCGAATGGGAGACTGCAAGTCGCATTGAAAAAGACTCTACAGTTCGAGCTATTACTTCCCGGCATGTGAGGAAGAAGAAAACACTGAGTGGTCATACTCAAAATTGAACAATGTATCCTTATCGTTAGCCACGAATGCTTTCGCATCCACTAAGTGATATTAGGAGATGAATGGAAGCCCGAAGATTACGGGAATACATAACCATCCGAGAACACTCCACATCTGAATATTGTTTTCAACAACTCTTCATGGAATTCAGATTTTTTTTTAAAACGTAGCAAAGAATCCTCACCGACCTTCTCATATTTCGAAAAAAGCATAAGCGCCGAAAATCTATTCAGTACAAATGAAAATATTGTTGTATTCTTGACATGCCGGAAAGTAATAGCTTGAGCAAGAAAAAAAATTAAAAGTGAAACCTTTTAGAACGAAACTCACAAATACAAACCGGTCGTGAGTGCGTTTGAAGGAAATCCCGTGAAAAATGAGTTAACTTCGGGAAAAATTATCAGCTTGTCAGTAAATAGAGTTACAATTGAAGTTCCGATACCCTGCACTTTCCAATCATAATTTCGCACCAGGAGTTCGATAATACCGAAATCGCTTCGATTATGTACAGAGAGAAGTAACTGGAGCAAAACTGCGGCTTTCTCTTGTTTACAATCACAATCATAACTTGGGTCACGTATAATACGACGAGAGTAGGAGTGTAAATGAGCAAAATAATCAGAGGAACAGTTGCTGCTACTGAGAACATCGTATGCGGGAGAACGTATTCTTTGAGTGCTGATATACTTCAGTTACGGAAGTGGGAGTTGGGGGGGGGCGAATCAGCTGGGGGAGAGGGATGGAAATAAGCAGTTAGGAAAACTGAAAACATGTGTTTCCACTTCGTGAGTGTTTTTTTATGGTATGGATCTCTGAAAACAGGCTGTTTATCCAACGTAATGCTACCGGAAACAATAATAATCATATCAGACCATGCCATCTGGGTGACACATCCAATTGTCGTCTCTACAAAAACGCTCAAATGATTTGGTTGGTCGTTGATTTATCATTGAATATATCGCAATACTTTTTTTTTATAACAGGTGCATTTTATGTTTAACACTTTTACATTGCTATATCTTCGTAGTGACGTAATCTCATGTATGAGAAACTGAGAAATAACATACTGGCGTAGAAAGGTTACTCAGAATGTCATGAGTGAGAGATCAAAGGTTGCAATTTCGCCCTAAGATGTTTATCACCGGATTCTCTCAACTTCTATCTTCTCGTCTTTCGCTATACAAAACAACTGCTCCGAATTTATGAGATTTTCCGTGAATTTGGGGACCACCACACGGTTCACTACTAACAAAAATGCTTACGAGAGAACCATGGTAGGATGAAAACAAATCACCAGTCAATTTATCCATGATGGAAGCGGTGTACTTCGCCTACACACAACTCGTCTCAAATCGTTTCGAATGGCCTTTGAGAATATTATGGCAAGGATGGAGGGATATAGTGACTGATATACGATTTGTTTTAGGTGAAAAAGTGAATTCTTGTTTTCGTACCTTCAAGTCGATAAACCACGGCAATCGGAATATAGAAGATATTACCATGTCATCCTTTGCAAATGTAAAAATGAGCTGAACATCGAAGAAGAAATGTAAGCGCTATCAACTCCAAAAACCTGTTGTATCGTCCATGGCAAACCACATGAAAACGAGCAGAAACCAAGCAGGAAAAGCTGAGTTTCTGTTGAGGAAACTAGAACAAAATATTTATTTTTGGTAAACAACGTCGCATACTTACTTTTCTTTATTGTCATGCACTTCAGCGCGATTACGCTGGCCATATTGAGCGTGAGGCTAGCGATTGAGCAGATTAGGTAAAGGTAAAAGCCTTGGAGACGGTTACTTCTCTGTATTTTGAAATATTATATTGAAAGGATTGCATAATAGTGGGCGCCTACATCTCATTATTCCCCAGCTACGAATATTGAGTAATTTTACATAAAAAAGCGAAAAATCTCACCCACGGCCTGACTTTGTGGTCATAATCAAACGCCCATACACTGCCGTCGTCTTTCTTAGAAACCTGAAAGGCAAACGCCTTCACATCCAACAAATGGTAGTAAGAAATGAAGGGAAATCCGACGATTACAGGTATGCTCAACCATCCGAATGAAATAAATAACAGAAAACCGATTAATTGCGATGAAAACTCTAGTGTATTCTTGACAAGAGGGAAAGTAAAAACTCAAACTAAAAAAGTTGAAGATACCTCGATTGCAAATATTATAAAAAGCTTACAAGTATAGTCCGGTAGTGAATGAATTCGAAGGAAAAGCTGCATAAAACGAGTTCACTTCAGGAAATAGTCCTAACTTTTAAATGACTAATGAAGTTAAATTAACCCCGATCCCCTGCAAGTTCACATGATTGGTTTTGAAAGGTATAATTTGTCGATATACAGTGATTGATTCGATGATAAAAAGATAGAAGTAACTCGAGCGAAACTGTTCCTTTCTCTTATTGGAGATAACTAGTATGATCTCAATCAGGTAAAGTACGACAAGAATCGGAGTGTATATAGAGAACAATATTAGGGGAACGGTAGTTCCTACTACGGACATCGCAAGAGAAAACTGAATATCGAATTTTTAAGTTTCGTTAGAATTTGAAAAACATCCTTTCTCTGCGTGCGAGGCGTCAGTAAGTATAGGGATGTCTTCAGAGGCATCTCCATCTCTAGTACACCGCATTTCTCTCAAAGTAGAGTTTTCATGAGTAATGAAGAGACGGATCACTGATACTGATGTTGCTCAGAGTAGTAACTGTGCGCTCGGCTAGAATATTGTATTTCGTTTATTTTAATATTGAACATAATGAATTGAAAACGAAAATAATCGCCAGGGCTTGTTGAGACGGATATTGCAGCTAATTCGTGAATGATACAATCGACGTGGTTTTTCTAGCTAGCAGAACTCTTTTCAACTCGTTTCGAATGGCCGTGGAAAAAATGATAGAAAGAATGGCAGGAGATAGAGTCTGATAATTAATTAATCATAAAAAATTAAATTTTTTTTTTTTAAATCTTTCAGTTTTGATACCTTGAGATCCATCAACCACACCAATCGGATCATGCCAGAGACGTCCGTTCCTTGTCAAAGGAAGAAGCACTGAGTTTCGAGGATACGTTTTTTCGACGCAATAACAACTACACCTGTTGAATAGTCAGTGGAAGTCCGCAAGCAAATGAGCTAAAACCAAGAAGAAAAAATCGAAATTCGATAGAGGACACTGGAAAAAATATCGCTCGCATAAGAAATTGTTTGCTCAAAAAGTGAACTAACAATCCATTCTCAAGATCTCTAACCTTTTTCCATGGACATGAATCTTAGAACGACTAGATTTAGTGTGAGTGTAGTAATAGAACAAACAAGATAGAGATAGAATGCTTGCATTCGATTGCTTCTCTGTATTATCGATTTATAATAAAGGATGTTCTAAATATCAGGGTGATGCATAAGTTTTGGGCTTTTTTTCTTCAACTGCTTACAAATTTTTTAAAAATTGGAATTATCAAGTGAGTATAGGGGCGATTTTAAGTGCATCTAATGTGCTTTCTATCGTACACTTTGATATTCTGACGGCACTCTGGACATGAACATTATGAGTCTTCAAATGCGGTCGACTCATGCATGCCAGAATCGCATTTCCAGCATAATGCTTGCGTAAGGGGCTAATCTAATGGATCATTTTCAGCAATCATTTTGAAGATTGACCCTTTTGGCACAACTGACAGAAAGATTAGAGTACAGTTCCCGATGACATCTGAATGGTATAATTTTTTTCAGACCACTATCTAGCGATTTTTATGCATTGTTTTGCATGTTTTATGCTTTTCCGATTTTCAATTTATTTCACCTGTCAGCGAAGCTGAGTCAATTCTTTTCAATGATAATGTGGACGTTACATGTAAGAATACAGCGCCCCACGTTAGACTCTTGCCACTCTTTATGTAGACAGTTGAGAGCAATTCGTGAAAGCATCAATGCCGTGAAATTCACGTCGGTTTCTGAGCCGTCACATCTCTAATAGGTATCGTGGACCCTAGATCTGAAGCGAATTCGAAAGACAATAATGCTAGGTACTCATTTATGTATGATATATACCCAGTGAAAACTTCCCCGATGAGAGCGGGAGGTTCGGAAGTGTTTGTAAAATTTGAATATTTTTGTGATGCGGACATATGAAAATATCTCAAGTACCCCTGCAAAATGAAACCATCTGATTTGGTGATTAATAGCTCAAAGTCCATCCCTAAATGATGTATTGGTAAGATGGCTGCATGATCTCTCTCGGCTGAATGCCAGTATATCAAACTCACCAATGAAAAAAGTCCAAAACTTATGCATCAGCCTAGTAAATGTCAACTAAAGACATACCCACGGCCTCACTGAGTGGTCATAGTCAAATGCATAGATAGTGACGTTATCTGACGTAGTCCCCATGACTTTAAACGCTTTCACATCCACCAAATGGTAGTATGAAATAAAAGGGAATCGAAATATTATAAGAACACAGAGCCATCCAATACGTTTCCATATCTAAGAAAAATTAAGTCATGTAAGTATTCCTTCGGTCAAGATCATTACCAGCTCATATCTATCATAAAAAGGCGGATAGTCTATTCAGAGCAATGCAAATATTCGTGTATTCTTGACATGCAATAAAATAGTAACTTGCGCTTAAAATCGGTTCGATGAGTTAAAGAAACCTAATGATATCGTAACGCACAAATACAAGATCGTTGTAAATGCGTTTGACGGAAAGTCGGCGTAAAAAGAGTTCACTTCAGGCAATACATCCAACTTGTGTTTAAGCAGAGAAGTGAAGTTAGCTCCAAGGCCCTGACCAGAACACTTTTTTTAAAAACTTTGGGTCAATGGAACTAACCGAGATTGCTTCGATTATGAAAAGCGAAAAGAAACTCGATCGAAACTTATTCTTTCTCTTGTTGAAGATTACTATAGCGACTTGGACGAGGTAGAGTGCAACCAGCATTGGGGTATAGATGGCAAAAATTATTAGCGGTACGGTAGTGGCCAATGAGATCATAGTGAAGTCGAATAACCGAAGAGCAGTTAGGAATGTTTGGTTCTCAAGATGAGATTTTATGAATCAAAAAAGTGTTGCTTTCAATCGTGTGAATCCGAGTGTGTGAACAATCCCGAGAAGATCTGGATTTATTCGAGCACAATTTGCATAGTTTTTGTAATGCGTGCAACTCATGTGAAAATTATCTGCTTGGCATTTCCAGTTATCGGAAACTGTGTTTCTCATCAAAGCATAGCTTTCTTTAGATTGCTAAATGTGTATGTTCCAGTTCTGATTCCGTTTGGATCACACATAAGACGGTGACTAGTATGTTTCCTGATAATTTCAATTTTACTAAGAAGGGATCTTATGAGAAATCGAAAAAACGCTGCAATTTTGAAGAAGATGTTTTCCCTGAAATTCAACCGATTTAAAAGTGCATTACACGTCGCGATAATAATATATTAGAAATAATTTTTAAAAAAAACAAAAGCATGAGAAGAAAATGAGGGCCAATCCCAGTTGATCTACGATAGCCACGTAACACTGGATACATCATGTGCTCTTCCTCTACGCAGAAGTTGAATCAACTCTTTTCTAATGGCAGCCGAGAAGATAATGGAAAGAATAGCGGGAGATAGGGACTGGCAAAATGTTAATTACATAATACAACAGAAATCTGTACAGAAATTATTCAAATACCGTACCTTCAAATCTATCAGTAATCCTAATCCGATACTTTCAGCTGGGCTCGATCCGGTTACGAATAGTAACTGCAAATTTAGTCTGCGTTTCAAAAAACCATTCATCACTGTAGTCAACTGGCAAACAATACACGTTATAACTTTTTTCATAAATGAGAAAAAACTGAAGAAAACATAGAAAAAATGCACCTGCTGAATCGTCATCGGCAGACCGCAGACGAAAGCGGTGAATCCAAGCAAGAAAAGGCGAACTTCGATTGAGGAAACTGGAGAAAATTATAATTGATCACAACAAGACTTTATTCGCACCGCACCCAAACGTCGTTTAGAATTAAACGTCGTTTAGAAAATCACCCCCTCATTAATTGCTTCTCCCATCCACAACACTAATCCCCGTGTGTCTACTCATAATTTTATTATAATTTCATAATATTCATTTTTTGTTGCGCCTAGTGCGTAGATAAATTATTATAACAAACAATAGTTCAGTGCAAAAATTAAAGATAGGAAAAGTCTTTCCCAGTCACTAACCTTTCTCCATGGATGTGCAGCGAAGAACGACTATGCTGGCCAAATTGAGAGAGAGGGCAATAATAGAGCAGATAAGATACAGGTAGAAAGCTTGCGTTCGGTTGCTTCTCTGTATTATTGTGTTTGTTGGAGTGATTCCTACTAAAAGTGAAGTAAACAAGACGATCTTTTTTTAAAAATTGTTTTTAAATAAAATAATTCTTACCCACGGCCTCACTGAATGGTCATAATCGAACCAATAAATCGTGATGTTTTTAAAAGTGGCCGAGTTTGGAAATGCTCTCACATCCACCAAATGATAGTAGGATATGAATGGAAACCCGAAGATTACCGGTATACACAGCCATCCGACACGCCTCCAGATCTGAGATTATATATTTTATGATTTTAATTAAACATTTTCATCGTTTAATTTTTCAAAACGACCTTTGCAGGGAACTATACCTGTTCATATCTATTGTAAAAAGTTATTGATGAGAGTCTATTGAGCGCGATGAAAATATCAGCGTAGTTTTGGCATGCGATGAAGTAATAACTCGCGCTGAAATACTTATCATGAACAGTAACCACAGTACTTATCAGATAACTTACAAATACAGTCCAGTTGTGAAAGCGTTGATAGGAAAATCCGCATAAAACGAGTTCACTTCAGGAAATATTGGAAGCTTGTGCTTAACTAGAGAAGCTAAATTCGCTCCGATTCCCTGGATATTGAAAATATTGTTATCGCAAAATTATTTACAGTGAGATTTACCGAGATTGCTCCGATGATGAAAAGTGAGAAATAACTTGAGCGAAACTGCTCCTTTCTCTTGTTCAGGATCACAATTACGACTTGAGTCAGGTATAATAGAACTAAGATCGGAGTATAAATAGCATAAATTATTAGAGGAACGGTCGAAGCAACAGTGAACATCATATAACGAAGCCCGTAATCGGTTTCCCTAGTTTTCGCTAAATTCGGGGGTGTCTCCTCCAATGTGAAAGAAAGCAGTAAGTATAGGGTAGCAGGTGAATACTACACTTTGCAGAAGTCTTCTTCATCTGACAAAGTGCATGTGTGTAGATTGAGAGAGTCGCTCATATCTGACACGAGTGTAGCGGGAACACCACATTAGAGAAGCCGGTAATTTTACTGCGGTCGAACTTTTGTAACGGATCTTATGACTAAAGTGGGTGAAACTTGACAATCGGTTTGGTTCGACATTCAGACACATTCACCTGTTCATGGAACTACGTCTATTCGACATCCTCAAAACCTATAGCCGTTCGAACAACTTTTAAAAAACAGCGTTATCTCATAAAAATTGTCAATCTCGATTGACTTTTTTCTTTTCGATTCAAATGTCCAATTCATGAAGAACAATAATAGTCGGTTGACGAATTCTGCAACTCACTATGAATATGGGTTTCTTCCCAAACATTTCATTTTACATCTCCTCATATTTCGTATAGTCGCATGCAATGAATGATTTTTTTTATAAAGCATTACAACGTCATTTTATCAAAACAAACAATGATAGTTTGGAAAAATAACGAGAAAGAAGTTAATCCGTCCAGGATACAATATGCCGTCTTCTTCTTCCACACAACATTCGCTGGAACTCGTCTCGTATAGCCTTTGAGAAGATTAGGGAAAGAACGGCCGGAGAGAGGGCCTGGTTAATTTTTTATTTATTTGAGTTAATTTCCGTTTTAATTACCCTCAGATCAATGATCCACCATGAATAGTAAAATGCCATTGGGTCAGTGCCAAATAGGGCGAAGTAGCACTTTATAAAATATTTAGATTTCGAAAGTATCGTCTCGAATTGAAATTGCACCTGTTTAATCGTCATTGGCAAACCAAACGCAAATGAACTGAATCCAAGCAAGAAAAGACGAATCTCGGTCGAGGAAACAAGAGTAGACAAACATATTTCAGTTATCATTTGGAACTATTGCTAACCTTTATCCATAGAAGTACATCTTAGTACGATTAGGCTCGCTGTATTTAGTGAAAGAGAGATTGCAGAACAAATGAGGTAGAGGTAGGAAGCTTGGACACTGTTGTCTCTCCGTAATAATTTTGATTGTGATATTGCAATTATTTTTAAAACTACGTTTCCGGATTCTTACGTATGGTCGAACTGAGTGGTCTTAATCTATGCCATAATACGTAACATTATTTATGTTAACGGAAAACACGAATGCTTTCACATCAACCATATGATAGTAGGAAATGAACGGAAATCCGAAGATCACGGGGATGCACAGCCAAATGAGACGTTTCCAAATCTGAGTATTGTTCATACGTCAAATGAGGTCTCGCCTAGTATTTTCTGCCGATATGCCCAAACAAGTTTGCCGATGTGGTCTACTCGATATAATCGGATTTTACCATACAATACGCTGTATTTCTCACTTTGCCGATATGGGTCTTGCTTTAGTGCCGACGTGCACCTTCACTTTTTCGAGACCCATTCGATGTATGGTTATGTTCCACTTCATTGCGATTGCATAATCACGCGTGGTACTAGTGACATCAATCGGGAATCGACCCTCCTTATTTCTCAGACCGACGAGAGAACGCGTAAAGTCGATTCCAATTTGGTACTACTATACCTGTTCGTACAGTACCGCCCAAAAGTAAATTTCAAATCGCTGTAATTTTTTTCGGAATCGAGATAGAGACCCACCGTTTGAAGTATACGATAGCAAATACATTCAGGAATAACGTGCTGCTGTTGAATTGAGCTCTGCTCTGAATCTAATTTTTCAGCGCTCATAATTCGGAGACAATTTAGAAAAATGGGAACATAGCTCACCAACATTATGTGTAGCCTCTCAAACGTAATGTGTAGAAAGTACAACCATAGAGATGGTCGTTGAAAATTACGACCCGTTGAGCGCACTTCGAATGAGCCACCCAGCTGGATTTCCCAACAACTCCGAAATTCATATAATTTGGCATAATTCTCGTTCTGGTAGAGCTACTGTGCCCAATTTTTGTATGATATGTCAGTACATACTATGACATCACTAGTTTTAATTTCGGCCCGATCGGAGTCTTGCGGCGAAAAATCGTTTTTCGATCAAGTTCAATTTTGGGAATCTTGATACTCCCTAGCCACTGTCGGCAAAAATCAACCAATTGAACATTTCTTCTCCGAGTTCGTCAGGGTAGATCCTCTCAAAATTTCATATTGATTGCATACCCTTGAGCATAAAAATATTATTTTGAGACGAAATCAGATGAAATGCGTGTTTTGAGGCTTTTGGATTATACCATATCTCAAAAATAGTAGCAATTCTAAAATTATACCCAATTGGTGAATAATACTGCAAAATTTGCTCTTTCATTTAACAAATTAAAGTCTTACATTCTACCACTAAGGTTTACAGGAAATAGAAATAAATGCCGATTTTGAAGCCTGTTTTTCAATACCGGACTTCCAAGCAATTTAACCCATGAAGAGATTGCTTCACGCTTAGTCAATATATGTCTCATTTTCAACAGAGAAGGTACTTCACATTCAAGCATAATTGAGATCTCTACATCTATTGCCCAGAAAACGCGGCCAGCAAACCCTTTTTCTATCAGTAACTGAAAATCCCACAATCTCGTTAGCCGCTTATCTCAAATAGGCCTTTCATTGGATATTCATCTGACTATCATCAGTGTGATGTATAACCATGATACTTTACTACTGCATCTTAGTTGTGGCTCAATAACTCTTCCCCGCTGAGTGCTGACCCGTCAAATTCACAAAGTGACGTGCGAAAAATTTGAATTTGGCCGGCCATTGTGGTCCCCTTAATGATCGGAGATATCTGAGATATTGTGCGCTAAATAGAGTATAAAAGCACTTATCGTTTACGAAAAACCGAGACAAGATTGCGCAAACAAGAGAGATGGGATAGGTCATCTTCTCGAATTGGAAAAACGAGCGTTACTTATGACTGAACCTGATACTTGTAATTTTGAATTAACATTATTATTAGCTGCGAGAGCTCGTTTTCAAATTTTCAAGGGCCTAGCATCAATAGGAGCCGAGAAATCGCCAATAATCGATAATTGCGTGAATTAAAATATTTTCTTTTGTTATATTTTCCGACCGTGATTTTTAACACGTTTTTTCTTTTCTTTTCCAAATCGTTTTTAACAGTAGCCATATTGCCATTTAACAGTAGCCATATTGCCATTTTTTTAGTGCTCTTACAGTTTTTTATTCATCAAAGTGAAGTATGTATACTATAAAGCACACAATGATACTGTTTTCTAGTTGAACTTGTTTCCCATGAACTACGATGACTTATTGAAAACGTTCTGGATTATGCCATGGTTATTGGATCTCAAGGTTATTGATTAATTGAAGACACTGGCTCCGTAATTTTGTTGTATGTGCCGGACATCGATATCACCGATCCGGCCCAATTGAAACATAAAAATGGCGAAATATCAAATTTTGAAAACTCGAAAATCGGATAAAAATAACGACCTGGGTCCAAAGTAAATGTGGCAATATTATACACATGCCTAGGCAACGAAAACACGTTATAAGTTGGTTCAAAATTTCGATCGCGAACTGGTTTTTCCAACTTTCGAAAATGGTTTTTTTAATTTTTAAAAATCCATATGAAAAAAACCGCATCACGGCTCTTCCGTAATCTTGTAGAGCATTAAATTCGGCGTCGAATAAGCTAAATGAGATAATTTAATTTTTAGCCCCCGTTCGGATTTATAGACCTGAAATAGGCAATCGAAAAAAAATTTCTTAGAACCTCCTCAATATGGTACTAATTTTGAAGCCCACATCGAGTACTTCATTTTTTTGCGTAGACATTCTGACCTGAAATTAATTTTTGAACATGTTAGTACCTTGAAAATTCATAATATTCTGAAATTGTAATATTAATTAGATTTTTAAAAAGTTTTATAATTTTGAGAATTTGCATGATAATAATTTGTTTTAAAATCATTTTTAGGTCAAACTGTCAACACAAAAAATAAAGTAATCGATATGGGCTTCAAAATGAGTATTATATTGATGAGGTTATGGAAACTTTTTTTTCAACTGCCTCTTTCAGGTCTATAGAGGATGCACAGCCAAATGAGACGTTTCCAAATCTGAGTATTGTTCATACGTCAAATGAGGTCTCGCCTAGTATTTTCTGCCGATATGCCCAAACATTTTTTTTGTTTGCCGATGTGGTCTACTCGATATAATCGGATTTTACCATACATTACGCTGTATTTCTCACTTTGCCGATATGGGTCTTCCCGGTGCGGAGAGTCTATTCAGCGGATGAAAATATTAGTGTATTCTTGGCATGCAATGAAGTAGTAGCTCGAACTAAAACTTGATGAATCAGAAACTATGTACGCAACTAAACTTACAGACACAGCGCAGTAGTGAAGTAAAAGGAGTTCACTCCAGGAATAAGTCCCAGCTTCATTTTGAATAGGTAGCCCAGCGTTGCTCCAATTCCCTAAAAAATCGTGTTTTCGAGAATCGCATATAAGAACAATTGACCGTGATTCCCTCGATGATGAAAAGAGAGAAGAAATTGGAACGAAACTGTTCCTTTCTCTTATTGAAGATTACGAGTATTATTTGGGTCAGTTACAGTACAATGAGAATGGGAAGGTAAATGGCCATAATTATGAACATAATAGTTGTCATCGATGGCATTTTATTGCGAGGAAAGATATACGATGTCTAGTTTCGGCTGAATTCGAGGTTTATCGATGTATGTAGCTAGGTAAGTATAAGGTTGGCAGCTGAATATCACGCTTTGCGTATCCAACAAGTCATTCCTCTGTTTGATATGTGACAGCGCATGCGGATTGGAGAGAGTCGAAGGAACACGACACATCGAGTCTCGAGGTAAAGTTGCGAACCCCGCATTAGCGAAGCCGGTAATTTTGTTTTCTTCGAAGTTTGCAACGGATAGACCAATATCGGTTAAGCTTTCAAGCAAAGTATTGCGGCATACAAATTCAGCAGGACCAAACCTGAAATTGTTCATGCGTTGACCGGTGGAAAATCGAAAATGAATAAGCTATACAATAAAGTATGTTTTATTCGTGTCTAGTCCAGAGATTTGTATGTCTCATTTTCTCGCTCTCAATGAATTAGAGTAAGCTAATCATATCTTCCGAAAGTCACACGTGTATGAACGATTATCAAAGCAAACAGCTATTAAACATAATACTGTAAGCGATCGGAATGATAAAACTGTTAATCTGTCCATGAGACTCGGGGTGTTTTTCTTCCACCGAAAGATCGCTTCAATTGGTCTCGAATGGCTTTTGAGAAGATAATGGAGAGGATGGCTGGAGTGAGCGCCTATAATAGTGCATATTTGATAGCAGCATCGGTTCTGTTCACGATAAAAATATTTACGACAATTTTTTAAAAATATATTGTAATAACGAGTTGAATACCTTCACATCATTCATCCACGAAAATCGGATAATCGACATTGGGTCCGAACCGGATGTGGCGAAGAAGCACTTTAAAACAATTGTTTTTAATTTACTTATTTATTTTATTTATTCTACTATACAGATTCACCTGCTTAATCGTCATTGGTAAGCCACACGCAAATGAGCTGAACCCGAGTATAAAAAGGCGGATCTCGATCGAAGAAACTAAAATTATTATCATTTTTTAATTATGCGCTTTTTATTGCTAACCTTTCTCCATTGATGTCCATCTTATTACAATTACGCTCGCTAAATTTAATGAGAGGGAGATGATAGAACATATGAGGTATAGGTAGAAGGCTTGTTCACTGGTGCTTCGCTGAAATTGAGGTAATTATGAAAATTTTTTTTTTTAAAATATGCTTACCCATGGCCTAACCGAGTGATCGTAATCGATGTTGTAATACGTTACATTATTAATGATTGCTGTTCGCACAAACGCCTTCACATCTACCAAATGGTAGTAAGAGATGAAGGGACACCCGAAAATTACGGGGATACAAATCCAGATTGCCCATCTCCATATCTGAGTAAATTAATTGTATTAGCTTATTTAAATTGCATTAGTTAAGTAACCTTTTCGTATTTGTGATACATTGTAATTGCGGAGAGTCTATTCAGCGCGATAAAAATGTACGTATATTCTCGACATGCGATGAAGTAATAACTTGAGCTGAAATAGAGGAAAAATTAGAGTAAAACGTTCCAATGAATGTATTACACCTTAAAACAACATAAAGCACACCCTTTCCGTAGGAGTAGAATAATGTTATGGATCAAACAGTATTTGCCTCTAATTCAGATGGACTTACAACGACAGTGCCGTAGTGAACGCGTTCGACGGAAAATTCGCATAAAATGAATTCACTTCCGGAAATAACCCCAACTTCGTTTTAAATAGGTAAGCGAGAGTTGCTCCGATACTCTGTAAAATGTGCCACTGACTAATGATATGTTTTGACTTTTTTCATTATCGCTAACCACATCATGGAAGAAGGGAACATAGAATAAACAATAACAAGAGGGGTTAAATGTTTGGTACACTAGTAACTTTAAGCTCTTAAAATGTTCAATGTAATTTACCACGATGACTTCAATAATGAATAGCGAGAAGTAACTTGAGCGAAACTGTTCTTTCCTCTTGTTGACAATCACGAGTGCGACTTGGATTAGATAGAGCAGAATGAGAACAGGCGTGTAAATGGCCATAAGTATCAGAGGGATGCCAGTAGCCACAGCAAACATCGTTGAAGCAAGCTTGGGATTCCTTAGTTTTATCTGGGGGGTGTCCAAACTCGGAACAGGTGGTAACTATCGAGTTAGTAGGTGGGCACGTATAAACGGATGCCAGTTTTGAACACAGTGAACATTATATAGGGATGAACTGTGTTGTCGTTCCTAGTCTTGACTGAGTTCGTGGGCGCCCCCCCCCTCCTCTAACTAAGGTGGAGGTAAGTATCGGGTTAGCAGCTGAATAGTGCAATTTCGAAATTCCGCACGTTCGCTTAACTCTTAGATCTTAGATTTTATGTGGCATAATACATGTGAGTTAGCTCTTTCATATTGTACTCGGAAAGTGATACCACGGTGTAGCCAAAAAGTTGTAAACAGTAACCCATATCGAAAACGTGCGTAGTGTTTGAAAGACCTGATCTCCCAATTTTTAAGGAAGTTATGATTTCTTGAGTTTTCGAAGTTTCGAGATCCGGCAAATAGGCAATTTTGATTTTACGGCTCTACAACTGGAACTGAAAACTCCTTGGCGTATGGTACATTTACTGCTAACGTTTGGATGGAATCTATTTGATTTTACGGCTCTACAACTGGAACTGAAAACTCTTTGGCGTATGGTACATCTACTGCTAACGTTTGGCTGAATCTAATCATTTTTAACATTTTGTCAATAAGGGGTCACAGATTCTCAGAATCTCAGAATATATCTGACAAAGTAACCATAATGTCAAAATAATTCGATAGAGAGAATAAGATTATAATAGTCCTGTAATAGTTTTACACTTGTTAGAACTTTGGTTCAAAGATGAACCATAGAAATCATTTTTATTTTCAAATCCCACTTCTCCATGACACATTTCTAGGATGAGAAATATTATCTGCCATAATGATTAGAGGAATGATAGTTGATGATGAGAACATGATTTTCTGATTCGATGCTGAGAAATTTAGTGAAATGGTGACTTTTTGTGTGGGAAGATCCTTATTGCTGCAGCGAAAAAACGTGGGAAATGAGAGAGTAGGTGGTTACTTCCGGCTGTGGCATGTGCATTTTGTTTGGCATTTACTCGTGAGAAGGCTCTAATTTTGGTGAGCTCTAGTACAACAATTTCATTTTTACGTGCAAAAATACACCAGAAACACTTATGGTCATAATACTTTGAGATTTCGACTTTTTGACCCAAAAATGACCTGAAAAAGTTGAAAAAAATAATACCTCTGAAAAATCTGACTATAATTTATTCTGACATAATTTTGCTCGTAGATTCCGAATTTCGTCATTACAGTACTGGCTAATTGCATTGGGTATCCGCAGCCGCGGCGGCCCGCCGCGGACCGCTGTTTCCGCGGATTGATTTAGCGCAAAGCGAAGACTTTTTCACGCATCATGGTGTTGATTTTCGTAATCTCCAGTCTATTTCTGATCTAAAACACTATAAGATGATATTTTATTTGTCGTTTTACGAGATTTGAAATTTTTCACTGATAAAGTCTGACCCAGCGAACAATAATTGACCCAATGAACTAGCCATGGTATGATGTTCCTTTTCTAGAGACAAATGTATGGTATCGATAATAGCGAGTTTAAGCAAGGATTGGCCTTCAGGGATGACTTGTTCAAGCGGGCCAACTATTGTTCGCTTGGTCAGGCTTTTTCAGTGAATAATTTATATTCTGGTAAACCGAAGAACAAAATATTATCTTATAGTGATTCCGATCGAAAATGTACTGGAGATTACGAAAATCAACACCCTGATGCCTGAAAATGTCTCAGCTTTGCGATAAATCAATCCGCGGAAACCGCGGTCCGCGGCAGGCCGCCGCGGCTGCCGATACCCAATGCGATTAGCCAGTACTGTAGAGCTCGTGAAAACTTGAAAGAAAAAAATGATGCTTGAAAAATGGTCAAAATCGTATGTTTCGTATGTCTTCTGCCTCCCTAAGCAAAACGTTCGCTAGGTTGCTCCGACGCAGAATTAAAAGGGCTGCAAAACGTATATAGTGCGTTCTGGAACTTTTGTCGAAAATTGGTAACTTGCTCCAAAAATATAAAATGTGATGTTGAAAAAGTGATTTTCGCAATGAGCAACACTCAATCAAAACAGATATTTAAGAGCCTCCGAGCACCCCTAAAGTAGCGCAAAAGAGAAATTGAGTATGTCCCGATCGGTTGAAAAAAATATGATTTTTCGACCGTTTTACCTTGTAAACCACCTTTCTCCGTCCGCCGAGGCAGGAGTGACAAATACGTGGCATGTTGTCTATTACGGGACCAAGACCCACCTAGCACCCGTGTATGGGCTCGGGATTCTCATTGCTAGAGTAACGGTTCCGGGGGGTAGTCTCAGATAACCGATCCGCTCTCTTTTAAAAGTACAAATGCATACGGGTACATAACACGGGTTTTCTGCAATTTCAAAGGAACGCTGACTACACTGAAAAATTATCGACGTAACTCGTCAAATATATGGGAGAAATTGATCAGAACGTGATCAGAAAAGTCGAATGTTTCAAGTACTTGGGCTCGATGATTACTGTGGATGGAACAGCTGATAAAGATATTGACCATCGTGTGAAATGTTCATGGATGAAGTGGAGAGCGTGTGGTGGAGTGATGAATGACAGAAAGGTCAGTCTGAAGGTGAAAAGAAAGGTATACAAGAGCATAATAAGACCCGCTCTAATGTACGGTAGTGAGTCATGGCCGATCACAGAGAGACAGATTGACAGACTATTGGTGGTGGAGATGAGAATGCAGAAATGGGCCTGTGGATTGAAGCTGAGAGATCGAGTGAGGAATGAGGGCATAAGGGCAATGACCAAGTGTGCGAAGCTGGATGGAAAGATGAAGGAACGACGACTGAGATGGTACGGTCATGTAAAAAGAAGAGAAAGAGAGCATGTACGCATGAAGATGATGAGATATACCATCAAAGAGAAGAGACCAGTGGGCCGACCAAAGATGAGATGGTCAGACATGCTGAAGGAAGACATCGGGAAGCTACGACTCACGGAAAAACATGCACTCAACCGAGAACTTTGGAAGCAGAAGACAGCCTTTCCTGACCCCTTCTAATCGTGAATGAGAAGATATGGACCCTAACATCACCGGCCTAACTTCCCATATACAGGAAATAAATGATTTGATTTGAAATAGCTTTTTACGAGCTTTTGACAAATCTTGCACATGCTTATTATACAAAAGATATCTTTGGGTTATGAATCCGAAAATCGAATTTAGAAAGCCCTATCTCCGACCAAGTGTTGCAAAATCAAACGAACAATTCG
This sequence comes from Pristionchus entomophagus, assembly GCA_036245825.1. Lineage (NCBI taxonomy): Eukaryota > Metazoa > Nematoda > Chromadorea > Rhabditida > Neodiplogasteridae > Pristionchus > Pristionchus entomophagus. The sequence continues at coordinate 11,005,378 of BTSX01000005.1, forward strand.
CTCGAATTTGGGACAAAGTGATCAATCTCATTTCTGTTCGCATTACCGAGGGCATACCAAAGTGCGAAATGTAAGAAACTCGCACACAACCCGGTAGCGCGCTCGTTCATCAAACCCGAAATCTCAAGTTCGAGTCCCATACTTTGCAGCCAGTTTTGTTATTTGTCAAGATAAACAATCTGGGAGCAAAATGGCGAGTTCCCCTTGGTGGGACAAACAACCCCGTCGATATATTTCGGAAGTCATTCAATTCCAGAAGTTAAGCATTTTAGCAAATTGAAAGGTTCACTTCTCAAAATGGGCTCCTCATCATCCTTAGTTTTGATCATTTAGTGCCTAAAAAAACCTTAAAAACGCTGTTTCTGGCCATTTCAAGGTCTCAACGTCTTTGTATCGATGCCTAACCCCTGCTAAGTTTGTTTGTTATTGACTTTACCGAGAGTTATGGGCGTTTTCCTACAGTGAAAAAAATCTAAAATTATCAAAAATTCCAAAGAGTCCCCACTTTGACCTACCAATATTAGGAGATAAAATTCGAAAAATCGGAAAACGCAGTTTGATAGAGCATCACTCAAAGTACTTCTCAAAGTACTTCTCAAAGTACTTCAAAGTACAAAGTACTTCTCAAAGTTATTCTTTTCAGATAATTCGGGGACACAATTTTCCTAATGGCGCGGAGTTTTCAATTCTCTCAAATATCTCGAGAGATTTGTCTCATATCGTCTTTTTCAACTACCTAAATAGGGGGTACTGTAACCCTGCGGAAATCGACCTGAGAGCTAGTGGTGCCTGCGATAATCCCTTAGGATCCCCATTTCAGGAAAAAAGTATGGGAGGAATCTATTTTTAACCATCCGAGGACACAGGTGCACAGGTTCACCGCTAGCTTCTGAACGGTCTCTTAACCAACTAAATATTGCTGTCACTAGTAGTGGTTCACTACTGATTTGAAAGAACAAATATGACCACTCCATTAAAGAAAATAAACTTTAAGAAATTAATTGCTACAGTGGAAGGAGTATGACGATGATTTCTGGTTAGAACGGTGAAGAAACACAAGGTTAGCCTGAAAAGACATTATTCACACACAATCTGTTTTATAACCGCAAGCAACATGAACACAGCTCACCTGATTCGCTAATTCGAAGAACGAATTGCGCTTAGTGTAGCAATTGAAATTGTCGTCGTCTTTTTTCGCATGAACAATTCTAGACGAGTGTGGAAGATGACAATTATCAAACTGGAATGAATGGCATAGTATGTCTTATCCCTTTATGACATTACCCATCAACTCCGTGAACCATATGCCAAACGAATGTTGTGGATAGAAATTTCCCTGGAATGTATAAAGTCGCAAACATTTCATTGATTGTTTTTCATTGAACCAAAATCACTGCTGAAGAGTGGTGAGCAAGCAAAGGCGATGAAATCAACTAGTAGTGGAATGCTTTGGCATAGAGACTGAAATACAAATGGATATGCCCGAGCGATAGTACAGTAGAGGACCAACTTGCTTGAAAAATCGAAGTTCCGTAGATCTATCATCAGAAACATTCGCTTTCCCGCGAGTAAGGGATTGCTGATCATTATTATTCAGTTTTATATGCGAAGGCAATGGATTACTTGTTTATGTGCGCTTCTGAGATGGGCAAGAGTGACGAAATCAATAATCAACACAGATGCCAGCTCGATGGTCACAGGCAACTCATTGATATACCTGTAGACTAATATATTAATAAATCATATATAATGAAGCGAAGAACATAAGTCAGACTTACACTAAGAAAAACAGCCCATTTGCAGTAGATGGAAATGCCCAACGTAAGGTCTTGCGGTCGTAGCAAAACCAAATATCACTGACTGAAATTCTCAGTAAATTACTAATTACTGAAAAAAATTAGTACCGAAAATTAGTGGTGAGCATTGCAGGAAGGCAGTCAGCAGAGCTACTGCAGCAATAATCATCGTATTCTTACGAGTTGTGAAATTCTTGCTCTTGAATGGTGCTGAAATTGCGAGAAGTCGATTAAGAGAAATCAGCAAATGCAATCGATTCCCGAACATCCAGAGGGACAGTCCGATCTGAATGAGGTGAGACCGTGCAACTGCATGTGAAAACAGAGCATACCACACCAACAAACTGGCTGAGCTGCGAGCCTAATTCGAAGTCGGTAGAATCTGGGAGTAAATACCTGCGAAAGAAAGAAAACGTGTCATGACATGGAAATCATAGTTAACCAGATCGAATTGAGGACTAGCACGAAGCTGCTGTTGAAAGCAAGGCAACCGCAGAGAATTCCGAACCTAAAAAAAACCAATATATCCTTTGTTCCTTGGTATTACGTACGAAGTGTGGAGGCGCGCATTCAGTCTGACCGTCAGAAGGGCAATTGAATTGGTGATGAAGCCGAATATCGACGCCTAATAGAACATTTTCCAGAGAAAACAGAGAACCAATGTAACGAAGAAACTGACCATGTGCACTAAGATGAATGCTTGTTCAAATTGGGCGCTCTCCATTTCCATATATTCGATAAATTAGTATGTTCAGAAAGCAAGTACAGTATCGACAATAAGTTTACGTCCGAAATTTCAATGTTCTGTAACTTTTGAACCACATGAGATTTATTTTTCATGTTTTGGCAGGTGGTACTGTACGTACTCTAGCATATGCTCACCAGGCTGGACCATGGTACGATTTCGTAATGTTGCATAGTGATGACGCAAACATGACATGGTTTTTCATGGTAGATTATTTGCTCGATAAATTTTTCCTCAGCCTTCCTATTCGGTGTGATAATAGAAGGCATCAATACCTTTTCGATGAAAATATGTGCTCATGGGAGGATGACGTACAGTGGCTTTAGAATGTTTCAAACTAGGGTTCCGAAAAAATGGATTTTCGTTCATAGACATGCTCGAGACTCGTTCAAAAGCTCGAAATGATCCTTACCACAATTCCTGATGATCCCCAAAATTTGATAACCCTAGCTCTTTATTTGACCTCAGGGCACGAATTTTTCACTTTTTCACTTGATTTTTTTCTCCCTATTTTGGATGTTCACAGTTCCAAGGCCGATATTTGTTCAAAGGTCTTTTCTGGACAGGTTAGTTGAAAATCCATGGAATATACGATTCCCAACTTTTTAGAGCATTTTAATAACTTTCCCGTCCGCGGCAACCGAAAATCCGAGGTCCATCGATTTTTAACCCAAAAATTACCATGATACCCCCATTGTTAGTCGAAAAAAATTCTCTCTCAGAACTTCCTGACTAAATTGTTTCTGGTATATATTTGTGTGCTGAATCCCAATTTTGATATGAGAGCCCATGATATCATTAATGAAAAAAGTTAAAATTCAACAACTTTCAAAGTCGATTATTTTTTCGACCTAATGACCTCGGATTTTCGCTTGCCGGGATAGTTATCCAAATGCTCTAAAAAGTTGGGAATCGTATATTCCATGGATTTTCAACTAACCTGTCCAGAAGACCTTTAAACAAAAATCGGCCTTGGAACTGTGATCATCCAAAATAGCGAGAAAAAAAGAATGTGAAAAAGTCAAAAATTCGTGCCCTGAGGTCAAATTAAGAGCTATCGTTATCTAACTCAGAAGATCATCAGGAATTGTGGTTAAGATCATTTTGAGCTTTTGAACGACTCTCTATCATGTCTATGAAGCAAAATCCATTTTTTCGGCCACGGTACGTCATCCTCCCATGAGTACATATTTTCATCGACAAGGTATTGAGGCCTTCTACCATCACATCAAGCAGGAAGGCTGAGGAAAAATTTATCGAGCAAATAATCTACCATGAAAAACCATGTCATGTTTACGTCATCACTATGCAACATTACGAAATCGTACTATGGTCCAGCCTGGTGAGCATATGCTAGAGTACGTACAGTACCACCTGCCAAAATATGAAAAATAAATCTCATCTGGTTCAAAAGTTACAGAACATTGAAATTTCGGACGTAAACTTATTGTCGATACTGTATGTGAAAAGACCATATTTTTTCCAGTATATCAAGCGTCTTCTGAGAGATTGCAGGAAATTAACCCCCTATGGAAATAGGAGCCCAGCCTTTGGACGATCACTATGAAATATTTATCCTAGAGTATATTGGGGGCGAGAAAAACTTTGACGTTTTCGAAATTTTTCAGAACCGGTTTTAGGCATTTTTCGGTTCTGGACCTGGCTCTATCGTATCTCGGCTCCCAGATGAGGTACAAGGATGGCGTTAAGCTTAAAATTTTCAGTGAAATATTCTAAGAAACTTTTCGGTTGATAAGGAAGAACCAGGAGGCCATCTTCATTTTGAAAAACAGGGCAAAATGAGTCGAAAATCAGAAATTAATATTTTCTGGGAAAGTGACCCCCCTTTCAAGGTACCCGAACACAGATTTAGAATCGGCAGACCCGGGGTATACAAGAAACAACTAGAATTAGAGTCCATATCCGTGAAGTCGCTCGAACGGATACAAAAACCACGTCCAACTTGATTTTTCGACTATTTTTTCAGCACAACTTTTTCTTTCATATTTTAATGTCCTCTAATTTTGAAATTCGGAATCTACGTGAAAAAAATTAACTAGAAACACCTAAATATATATAGTTATGATACAAATTTTTTTAAACATTTTCTGTACTGACTTTCCATGAATGTCAGTTCACAAATAACCAAATATGTTTCTCGCATGCCCTGGCGACAACTCATATGTCAGTCGCCAGCCCCGGCGACTACTCACATGTCAGTCGCCAGCCCCGGCGACTCCTTTTTCAAGACTTTTCCAGTGATATGGGGCTCTGGCACTTCCGTGTTCAACCTCATTTAGTCGCTCAAAAAATGCGATCTGCAAAGTTTGCAATTTAAAAAAAAAGTTGCAAACTTCCTCTTGTTTGTGATCATTATGTTCGTAATTCATCGTGAGAAATATTCGACAATAGACGTACATAATGATCACAAACAAGATGAAGTTTGCAAATTTTGTAAATTGCAAACTTTGCAGATCGCATTTTTTGAGCGAATAAATGAGGTTGAACACGGAAGTGCCAGAGCCTCATATCACATGGATTCGATGCAAAAGTCAAGGGACTACAGATTTATCACGCGTGTCGCCTAAGATTCGAATAAACCTTGGCACATTGGAAAATTCGAAAATGAGTTAAATATGTTTTTCGATAGTTCTTAGGGTCCCTCACAAGATAGCGTCGAGTTTTGTTCGAAATTCTCGATTTCAACGACGACAGACGTCGTCAACTTTTTAAAATTCTGAAATGAGCCTTTTTGAGAGACCTGTAGTATTTTAAGGAGTAATGATAGAAAGATAAGTTCAACAGATAAAATGTGCTAAATGATATTGATTTTTGTTTTTTCACAAATCGATTTTTTTGAATAACTTTTTCCACAATTTCGGGCCCAAGGCAGGCAAGGGCTTAATCGGTCAGGCTCGACGAGACGAATCGAATGATATGCTGTTCATATGGTGTATTTTCGTGTGGGAATAACGAAAAGAATCTTTTAAGCTTTTACGCGCGCCCTTTGAGCAGGGCTGCAGTCGTGGGAAAGGACGAACGAAGTGCCGCTGTCTCGAGTGCGTCGCGGGTTCGATTCCCCGCCGGTGCAGAAATCTTTAACAATGAATTATCAAAAACATTGATCGAAAGTTCAGAATCGAAAGTCAAAACCCCTTGGGCCAACTTTTAAGCTTTTGTCATATTTTACCTGTTCCCGGCACTTGTTGATCCTAACACAAACGGTCTCATATGAGAGGAATCGCGAGATATTCGAGTTTCGGGGTAGTAGCGGACGTAGGAAAATGTTCCTTCGATTCCGCTGAAAAGTGAAACTTAAGTACTTCGAATGATGCTCTTTCCAACTGCGTTGGCCGATTTTAGATATCAGGTCTCATCTTCGAGTATATGTAGGTCAAATTAGGGAAAACAAACATAAAAAAAAACAAAAACAGAAAACAAAACGAAAACAGCCATATCTTGCTTTAAAATAAAGCTAGAGACAATTCAAAAAAGAATTCGAATCGCGAGGCAGTGGGGAACATTTCTTATTTTGATGATGTCATTCCTTGCAGATGAGCTAGATCGAGGCCGTTGGGTTTTCAAAAAAGTGATGTAACTTTCCTAATACCGATTTCTCCAACAGGCGCCGAAAAGTGATTTGAGAAAAACCATGTACCTAACACCACCTCCAATATCAGAAAGATTGAAGGTGCGGAAAAAAATGATCTGGGACTTTTGTCCGAAAAACCTGCGATTTTTGCAGTTTTTCGAGGTTTTTCAAATATAACTTTTTTCATTCATGTTTTCATGAGCTCTCATAATTCGGAAGCAACGTGCAAAAATACACCAGAATTTCCTATAGTCATGTTTTTTCGAGATACAATTTGTTTCGACTCTGATCACTTTTTCACCCTTTGGTCCGATTTTGGACGAAAATTTTTTGTCTCAGAATCATGTCCGTAAAGGAATTTCTTGCCTATTTTTGAGCGTAGAAAACGAATTTGCTACCTAGAGCTCATGAAACCTCGAAAGAAAAAAGTTATGGAATAAAGAAAATCCCAAAACAATTTTGTTCTGGATTTTGGTCATAACTTTTTTCGTAAAAGCTTAAAAGATGCTTTTCGTTATTCCCACATGAAAATAAACCATATGAACAGCATATCATTCGATTCGTCTCGTCGAGCCTGACCGATTAAGCCCTTGCCTGCCTTGGGCCCGAAATTGTGGAAAAAGTTATTCAAAAAAATCGATTTGTGAAAAAACAATAATCAATATCAATGGGCCCATAATGCAGGCGTATTCTCCTTGTCATTTAGCACATTTTATCTGTTGAACTTATCTTTCTATCATTACTCTTTAAAATACTACAGGTCTCTCAAAAAGGCTCATTTCAGAAAATTTCCTGCAATCTCTCAGAAGACGCTATCTTGTGAGGGACCCTAAGAACTATCGAAAAACATATTTAACTGATTTTCGAATTTTCCAATGTGCCAAGGTTTATTCGAATCTTAGGCGACACGCGTGATAAATCTGTAGTCCCTTGACTTTTGCATCGAATCCATGTGATATGAGGCTCTGGCACTTCCGTGTTCAACCTCATTTATTCGCTCAAAAAATGCGATCTGCAAAGTTTGCAATTTACAAAATTTGCAAACTTCATCTTGTTTGTGATCATTATGTACGTCTATTGTCGAATATTTCTCACGATGAATTACGAACATAATGATCACAAACAAGAGGAAGTTTGCAACTTTTTTTTTAAATTGCAAACTTTGCAGATCGCATTTTTTAAGCGACTAAATGAGGTTGAACACGGAAGTGCCAGAGCCCCATATCACATGGATTCGATGCGAAAGTCAAGGGACTACAGATTTATACGAATAAGAGCCTGCGTTATTACCGCGTTTGTAAAAATACGCGTTGCGAAAATCATAACTCGTGAAGTTCGAAAAAAAAACACTTTTTCTCAAAATCGTGGTCTTTTAATTCTTTCATAAACTGAATCAGTAAATGTTGAAACATTGACATATGTGCATCATATCCCAATTTACACGAATACCTCGACATAGTGAAATAAATTTGAATTCAGGCTCTCAGGCCGGTACCGTTAAAATTAATTTCTCCAAAAGTTCACCTTCGATTTTGATAATTTTCTCGCAATAGTTAGCCACAAGTCTGCTCTATCTAAAATTGCACTATATGCTCGAAAGTTGTCCCCTAGGGTAACTTTCGATTCTGAATCGACTGGCGTTTTCCGTTTTTTGATCAGATGTTCCAGAATCCCGGTACGACGCGACGTAAATTTTTCCAATTTTGTATTCTGCGATAAAAACTGGTCCGGGAAGAGAAAAATCGGTCGAAATCCCATGTACCCGACCAGAAAACTTAGAAAGAAACACATTAGAGAAGAAAAATTCCAAAAAACCCGAGTTCGCGTCACATAATCGAATGGGAAACAACTTGGACGCGAGATATAGGCCTCATCCAATATATCAAAATGATCAGAAAATCATTCTCTACAAACTGAACTTGTTGATAAGCTAAAAAAAATATTTGGGTCAACAAACGACCATATCTTGAAAACGAAAAACGATAGATCGTCGCCCAACATTTTATTTTGTAGAGAATTAAATTCTGGTCGGGTTCGTGAAATTTCGGCCGGTATCTCTCTTCCCGGACCAGTTTTTATCGCAAAAACAAAATTGGAAAAATTTACGTCTCGTCGTACCGGGATTCTGGAGCGTCTGATCAAAAAACGGAAAATTCCAGTCGATTCAGAATCGAAAGTTACCCTATGGGACAACTTTCGCGCAAAGGCGTTTTTTTACTGTGCTAAACCACTCCGAATTTTTTCGAAAATTAGGCAAAACGGCCTCATATGTTTCTAACCGAGTTTCAATCCGATCGGGATGAAACTTGGTATGTGAGATCACACGAATATTGCGTATTTTTTGAGATATCACCCGATTGAAATAAGAGCAAAGTCGGCAGGCTACGGTAGTTTTTGAAACTTCCGCCATATAGCGGAGAATAATCTGGAACACTAAACCAGTAGCGCCCGAGAAATGTACACTCGTAGAGTACTATCACTACACACATTTTGGGAGTGCTCAAAATACCTGAATCGATGGATTCAACCAGGACCTACGCGAAACACCTAACCACAATAGATACCTGGTCACAAGCTGTATACTAATTATAAAGTAGAATAATGATCACTCAATCCAATTTTTAATCGAATATCACATCTATTGTAGTATTGTATTCTCATGATGTTTTCTCAATGTCTGGTAGATACGAGCAGCAATAATAAATGACGCGCATTAACCATTACCGCAGCATTGTTGGTGCTGAGTCTACGGAAAATTAGGTTGGAACGGATCGCAGCTTTTTGGATCACTATGTCAAAGTGTTCTTTGAATGTCAATTCCTTATCAATTTGAATACCGAGATCTCTAACTGAAGGCTTCGGATCAATTTGTGCTCCATTCAAGTAATACTTCGACAGGGATTTTTCATTTCCTAAGTGGAGTACGTCACCCTTCTCAATTGCGCTGATCAATTGCCAGATATCACAACACATTGCTGAAGTCTCATTGGGCCACTCAATTCAGCATTTTCGAATGAGAGAAATATTTTCAGATCGTCAGCAAAAGTAAAACTTTTGCACCCATGCATGTCTAAAACCTGCGATAAATCGGCATTATATATCAGGTTGTCCGGAAAGTCTTTGTCCATTTTTCAAAACTTAATTTCTTTGTAGAAAAAATAGCATGAGATCAAGTATAGTCGCCATCATTATTGACAACCTATGCCCAACGCTCCTACAACTTATGGATTCTCCTACAACTTATGGATTCCTTCCTCGTAGAACGCAGCTGCGCGCAATGAAAAGTATTGCTTGAGTGCAGACTCGAGATTTCCACGGGAAACAAAATGTATATATCGAAGGGCATGGGCCAGGTCGGCGAAAAGCATATAATCTGACGGGGCCATGTCCGTAGAATACGGTGGGTGAGGGAGAACCATCCAACCTTATCCAGCCAGTTCCTGCTTGATTTGTTCTGAGATATGGTGCAGTACATTAAAATTCTGATAATACACCTTTTTATCCATTAAGCTTGAATGATCGACGGTCATCTTGAAATTCTATAGATGTGAGACGTACTTGACCACGGTGATTATCGTGCCCTCGGCGAGCACCTCCCAGTAGATCAAGCCATCCACCACCCACCACACTGAGAGCATGATTTTCTTGGGGTGCTGGTCAGGTTTGGGGACAGCATGTGGGGTCTCTCCTTCTCCAACCCACTGGGCTCTCCTGTGGTTATTATTGTAGGAGACCCCTCTCTCATACCCCGTTATGAGCCGGTCCAGCCATCGATCCCCACCGTGGAGAGTGAGGAGGGAAGTGGAATCATTGTCTCGACGGTCAAGGTTGGCTTGGGTCAGATCATGGGGTATGAATCGACCGAAAATTTTCTTTTTTCTTATTCCGAGGGATTTCAAACCATTCTCGACTGTGGTATTGGACACGCCAAGTGTAATGGACAGTTCACGTACACTTTGAAATGAGCCCGTTTCCACACGTTTCGTCAAAGTGTCGAAATCCAACTCACGGGGTCTTCCAGGTCCTCGGAGAAAAGTAGCCTTCTTTGAAGCGATGGATCCAAATTTTGATGGTTTTGTAGTGTGGGTCATACGTGGCAAAAACATTCGTCAAGGGAGTTTTCGAATCCTTCATCTTGATGTTGGATAGGAAGAGGTAAAGCCGAACATGTCGGATGTGGATGGCACTAAGAAAATATATCGTTGCTCTGCTAGAGCCTGAGTGAAAGGGAATGGGGAGTTGTTCTCTGCAAAAGCACATACCTGCTTGTCATAAACTAGGAACGAGGGACAACCAATGTTCATCTGCGTAGAGCAGTGTGTAAACAAACCCATGGACAAAGAATTTCCGGACAACCTAATAGATTGAATAGCAGAGGTGCTAAAACTGTCTTGATTCAGATAATGTCGTTTTGACCCTCAATTTGAATGCTCTTTTGGATAAGCACTCTTCAATCCATCTCACGGTCAGCAGTGTAAAGCCCATTTGGATAACTTTTGAATTAATTTTGGATTGCTTACTGTGTTGAATGCTTTGGTGATTAATGCTTGTTATTTGTCCACTGCCACTAATCTGATGCTTGTTTTGTCCATTATTACCACAATTCCGTAAATTATCAGAGTTCTCGTTGTGGGGTGAACATAAATCCATTGTGTTTTTTTACAGAACTGGTTATTTCCGATTCCTTTTACTGAGATGAACTCGATAAACAGGCTCTGGTGCAGAAAACGGGTCCCAAGAAAATGGAAACGTCCGTGTACGATATAAAAATTCGAAAAAATAGAAGGGTCCGTGTACGATAGAAAGGTCCGCAAAATATAGAAGCGTCCGCAAATTATGAAAAATGCTTCTCAAAAAATAAAAAAAAAAGGTCCGTGTACGATAGAAAACAAATCACTTTTTCGAAAATTCAAATTTTCAAAAAATCATAAGTCATAAGTCATGTAGCTTCAATAGGGCTATTTTTAACGGAAAATTACTCAGATATGATTTATGAACAATATCTGAGAGTTATAGCCGATTTGCGAATATTTTCAGAAATTGTCATTTTTGGATGGATCGAGAAATTTTTGGACCAAAATTGCTTCTCTAGAAACCGCCCTGAAAGCTCAGATATTGTTCATTACGCAAACTCGAGTGATTTTTTTTCTCGTCAAAAAAATCTCACCACGACTCTAAAAAACGAATCAAATGTATGTGTTACCCAATAGAAACAGTAGGATATAACACTCCACGCAAGGTGGGCTTTGCCACCCCCGAGCTGGTTGAGCGTTCAGTCTGTCCTGAGAAACTCAGCGACCTATGCGATGTGGCTATTCAGCCCGTGTTGTGTGCACGTCGTGGGTGATTTCTGACAATTTCTATAACCCCGTATGTCTGAGTGGATCTGTGGGCAAGGGGGTCGAACTCATGACCATCGGATTCGCATTCCTGGCACACAACCACTGCGCCACCTCGCCACATATTTCTAAAAAAAAAATTGGGACAATGATTATAAACACTTTTTGACGAACATGATTTATTTTGCTAATTTCCGTCAATGTTAAAGGACCGTTGAAGGCGAAGACTCTCACAGCGGAAAACGTTTGCAAGAACGCAAACTACGGTATCGAGAAAGCGCGCGACCACGCGCGCCAATTTGCCGGCTGCAAACTCCGGCTCATGTTTCGGGCATGCCGGTCGGCTTGCGTTATTTCAAGCGCTATTTATTTATTTACGTTATTATATCAGTTATTGTTATTCTATTATGATTCTAGACTACATGCTCCATGCGTAGAACCGTTTTGATAGTTATATTGACCGGATAAGCGTGAGAAGAGAGCGTTTTCGCGGCGTTTGTCAATGTTCTTTAAATATCTCTTAGTTTCTGGTGTTGATAGAGCCTTTTAACTCGTATTTAAACTGATTATTAATGTATTAGTGTGAAAACATGCGAAAGGATCTCCGTTTGAGCTAAACTTATGGTTTAAAACGCTCTCGTTTCTTGTAAGTCTTCTTTGCATGCTCGCACCTTGTTGTGTTATTTCTCTTTGGTTCTCATTCACTTGTGCGCGTCGCCTTTTCTTTCATAAGGTCAGTGTTGCTGTTTTCCGCAAATTTCGTCAATGTTTTATCGAGAAAACAACAAATGTCCTCTTGAGAACACACAATAGTATTGTAATAACGCTTTTTCACTTCAATAACAATGAAATCTAATTTCGTAGTCTAATCATATCGTGTTCCCTCGTTCACTCTCCTTCATTCCTCGTCCTCCTCCTCGTCCTCACCGGTTTCTTCTTCAATATCGACCACTTCCAGGGCCCGACCGCTCTCGTCAATGAGAGCGTCAATCCTCTCGACGGGAGTGAGAGGCGGTGGGGTGAGGGCGTCATCCTCCCCCTCCTCGTCACTCGACCACTCCTCCTCGAGGTTCGGGTCGGCGGCGGATGGAACGAGAGGACGGGTGAGTCGATCGATTTCTCTCTTCAAAATATAAATTGAAAATCGCAAAACTGCCTGGTCCCTACCCTCTTCTGCGCGAGAGCGGCCTTTCTCTTCCTCTCAGTGGTGTCCGGGGTCTCGACCATTCTCGCTCGCACCTAGATTAGTAGGAGTATTGAAGAAATGGTGGGATAATTTCAAAAACGACTATTTTTGTACCTGGTAGATCAGTCTCTTGATATCCTCTCTCCAGGGGTGACTCATTGATTTCCGTACTTTTCGCCAAACCACGCGCTTACTTGTCGGGTTGTTGTAGGACTTCTTTCCCACATGTAAATATTCTCATTATAGCGGGTTATTTGAGTAATTTGGTTATACCACCGGTCTTGTCCCATCCGCAATTGTGTGCTTCAGGTAATTCCAGTGAATCATGGTGAGCTGAGTGCGCATCTCATGACCAGGGCTGTAATTTATTATATTAATTTTCTCTTGAGAGAATGCTCACCGAGTGAAATACAAGTCTTTGCTAGCGTAACGCCATGCTAGGGCATTGATCGATTCACAGGTGGATGTCTGTAGTCTCCACGATACACTTTTGATGTCCTCTATGTTTTTATCAGTGAACACCTTAATTGAGAAATCAGTGCGAATTTTGAAAACCGTGTAACCTAGGACACGAGACGATTGTAGATCCGTCCACCGATTCCTCCTGGGATGAAAATCCAATTGACAGTGGGAGCTGAGTGGGAACACGACTTGAGATGCTTGAAGGACGGGTCCTGTAAGATAGGAACAGTTGGGTTTGTTAGTGATGACGTGATCTACCTTATCAAACGTGTGTTGTCCCGTCATGCAGAGAAGAATGGCACGGAACTTTTCCGAAGCCAATTCCCCGTTTCCCTGGGCAGTGATAACCGCGTCATAGCATCTATTGATGATGACCCGAATAAAAAATCGCACAGGGATCATGTAGTTCGGCTTCGAGATCTAGAAGAGCAGTGTCTGTTTCGATTTCTTATTCTGATCTACTTACTGTCAGTAGTGTAAGCGTGATGTTTCGAAAGAAATGCCAGGGATCGAAGAAGTGATCGATCCCTGCGAATTTCAATCTCATCATCTTAGTGACACCCGGGTGACGGTCTGTGACGAGACTCGCAATTCCTTCGATTCCCCCTATCATCAGCGATAGTTCCCTTAGTCCTTGCTCTAGAGCCGCAGCCTGCATTTTTACCACGTATTTAAAGAGGAATCAGTGAAGCACAAAACCTCCATTGTCCCGCTACTCCCTGTGTCCGACTGGTGCTTGATCACGTAGTGAAGACCTTCATTATTATTCTCAGCATCAAGGAAGAAGTAGCGACAATATTTTCCCGAGTAGCCTCTACTGTCGAAAGAGCCATCTCCCGCGATATGCAATTTGCCGCCCTGCGTTCCACCCATTTTTCACCATTGTATTTCTAACTAGCTAACCTTCTCGATTCGCTCCCTCAGTGCATCGATCACTTTCCCTTGCATCTTCCAGAATGTCTCAGCGATGGCGGGAGAAACGTATAGCTTCTTGATGCGATGGAAGGTATTGTTAGAGAGAGGGGAGATTCCAACCAATGAGCAGATTTGGTGCAATTTCTGAAACATAGATCATACTAGTGATCCCGCACAATTTTTTTTCACTAGGAAAATACATCTGGATCATCTTTGATCTTTACTCCACTCATACATATAATTGGCAATTGATCTCACCGTCCCTCCAATCGATGTAATTACAGCTCCATACGTAATATCCACATTGATCTTGGGCAATCTCTCCATGTTTGAGCACTTAGAGGTGTTGAGAACCTTGATGTTGCCCCAAGTGAACTTGTGTGGGCATGAGTTGCACTCCCCCGTGCACGTAACTGCCATGCCTTCCATGCGGAAAGACAGGTGGTTCTCACCAGTACGACAGTTAGTACACTTGCGGAGGAGTGACAGCAAGGACTCCTTAGACACAACTAAGTACTCGAATGAAGGGAGATTGCGAGTGGTAGGGGCAGGAGGTGTCCATGTGGGGTCCTGCTTGAAGTCCCGTCTCTGAACGAGATAGTAATTTACCTAGTTTCTTTGAGTTTCATTCGTATTTTGAGATCCATTGAAAAGTGATGAATAATACCTCCTCTTTCTTGCAGTAACACGTGCAGCACGGCGGCGGCAGGAGAAGAGGAAGAGGACGAGTGGAGGAAGGAGTGAAGAGGGTGGGAGGAGGAGAAGAGGGACCCGGAGAGAGGGCGAGGGACACGGTAGGATAGGTTACGGTAGTTCTCTGAAAACAATTTTAGTAATGTTTGTAAAGTAGATATATATTAGACTCGAGTCGAGATCTGCTCTCTTTAATTCGCGCGCTCTCTCGTTTCTCTGACCGACGAGATTGTATGCTAACTGAGTAGAGCGGATCTCGATTCGCATTCACTTGCACAGTTTCATAGAGTTTGTAAAGTTCTTGTAAACTCATATAAAGTTATGTTATCCTAAACCAATTGTATGATACTCACGTCATAGAAGGGAATAGCAGTCTTGCTCAGAATCTTGGTGTACGGAGAGGGATACGTGTAATCCGATGGCTTGAAATGAATGGAACACAACATCGGAGGGTTTGCTGCTTCCACTCGTGTTCTCAGTTCGGCCTTCTGTTCCTCAGTGTCACTTAGAGCACTGAGCCACAATTCTCGCTTCTCGTTCATTCTAGTGAATCCATGCATCAAGTGCTGCCATGTTCGCTTTTTACACACAACACATGGCCGTTCCATCCTGGAATATCGGGTTACGGTATAATACGGTGTGAAACGATGTCAGTCAGGTAGGTCAATCATGAAGGTAACATCGTTTGATAGGAAAACGGCACGTTTATGTGTCACAACGTCTTTATTCATTACTAATCGAATATATCACTAGGTTTGAATCCCGTGTAAGTGTTGCTCGGCCACTTGTTGCGGACAGTTTCGATGACACAAGCGGGTAGTCTGATACGAATGCCTTTTCCGAGTGGACCCATCAGTGTAGCCACGATGACTCGGTAGCACGCGTAGCGCTTCGCTCTGTAGAAAGCAGGGATACACAAACGAGAAAACAATGTGAATGTGTGAATTATAGAACGGTATACTCGGGACAGTGTCCCCAGTATAAAGCATAGTTTTTGTGTGTTTTCAGAGATACCGGTGATTCTTTGGTACTGTCATATTGATTAGGGACACTGTATCTTGGTAACAAATAAGAGAAAATTGGGGGTGGGGGGATTAGCTTCACGATTAGAGAAATGAAGACTCACCGGTTTTGATCCGTATCCTCGAATCCTTTCTGATAGCTGTGAAGAGCGACTGCGGCTTCGATTACCTGAAAGATCAAAGATCAGCCACTCATATTGATTAAATATAGACTCACATTATCCGTGAGAAGGAATTCCGTGAAAAGAGCATTCTGGCTGATGCATGGAGTCGAGGGATCCTACAACTTAGCATCCAATCCACTCCTCAGAAGCTGTCCTTTCTTTCTGAGTGGATACTGAAATAGGGATTGGCAGCAGTAGTCTTGCTGCTCCTCTTTATCTCTGGATAGACAGAGAGTGCAAGAGCATGCTGACGTTTCCTCCAGATCCACTCGTTGAGAGAAAAGCTGCTGATCTTTCGCATCCGTGTTTTGCATCGTGTCCAAGTATGTCTTGGCCACTGCGGGGTTCGGAAGATGATCCATCGTGAAAATAGGCAAAGATCAAAGTTCAGCAAGGTAAGAGCAAAAAACGGTGAGCAAATTGATAAAGAACCAATGAAATAGTAGATGAAACAAATGATGAGTGTAAACTCCGCCTTCGCCATGCGAAACGCGTAGTGCCCGTAGGCATTGTGCGCGGATCGAGTCTACAGTGAGCGAAATAGAGAGAAAATGTATCTCAAAGGCCGTGGATATCGAACCAGATGAGCTATATGCATGAAACTTCACATACATGGAGATCACCTCTTGAAGCTTCTATCTCCGTTTTCACATCTCCGTAACATTTTACATAATTGCATTGTAATGACGTAATAATTGATCTACCCCCGTTTTGTCTCGCGTATCGAGAGTCATTTTTGAACTCGCTGACAATAGGATCAATTTTATTGCTTTCTAGACACCCTCTAGACGTAGCGAAAATTCAGGCAAAAAATTTGCCACCAATTGGCATCGAACTTGTGTCGCATTGTGAGGGACTGATCTCTCAGCTAGCGCACAACAAAATCGACAAGGGCGAGAAAGAGAGGAAGGGTGAGGGAGAGCGGCAGAGACACGCTCTTCCTGCGTCTCTGACAAAAGTTCCGCTGTGTAGTGCGTTGCCTGTGCCCTGTAGAAAACTTTCAGCGCGTGTATCTCAGCCCAGAATTGAGCTACGACTTCCAAATTTTGGGATTTGTGATGTCGTTCACGGACTCTATCATTCTATCTTGCCAGTTTACTCTCGCCAGATTTGCCATTATTCCTCCTTTAAGCTCATAATTTTGTTGTATTTTTCTTTGTTTCTTGAATACGCCGAAAAGATAATTTAGGTTATTCATTACAACTCGAATTTGGCATCTATCGATTTGGTAAATATTGGGTCTGTAGGTTAGCACTTATAATGGGATGCCAGTTTTGAACACAGTGAACATTATGTATGGACGAACTTTGCCGGCGTGCCTAGTCTTCACTGATTTCGTGCCCACCCTTTTTTTACAATTAAGGTGGAGGTATGTATATGGCTGGCAGCTGAATATGAGGCCGTTTGCGGTAGGGTCAACAAGTGTCGAGCACAGGTAAAAAATCGGCTATGCCCAAAAGTTGGCCCTAGGGGTACCTTTTGATTCTGCATGGACCTGTGGAATCCGTTTTTCAATCTGAGCCTTCTGAATCCCGGTACGACCCCTCAATTTTGGACAAAATTTCGTTTTCCATAAAAAAATCTCCTTTCAAAATGTTCCAATTGGCGGAAAATCTCGCGCACCAGACCAGAATTTAATTCTCTACAATCTGGGTAAAAGAACTAGGCGCTATCTTTTTTTCGATTTCGAGAAAAAGTCGTTTTTTGACAAACGCAAATATCCTGGGAAAGCCGAGACTATTAGAAAGAGCATTTTGGTATATAAGGTTAAGGAATCGATTACAACGGCGATAGTTTTATATCGAATTGTGTGCCGCTAACTTTCATTTTTTGGAGTTTTTTGACTCAATTTTTTTTCTTTCACGTTTTCATGATGTCTAACATAAACATTATTTTTCTACGCGTAGAAACTCGTCTAAAACTCCTATTGTCAGGTGATTCTGAGAAAATGACTTTTTTGACCCCAAAATCGACATCGAAGAGAGAGAGACTGAACGCTCAACCAGCTCGGGGGTGGCAAAGCCCACCTTGCGTGGAGTGTCTTATCCTACTGCTTCTATTGGGTAACACATGCATTTGATTCGTTTTTTAGAGTCGTGGTGAGATTTTTTTGGCGAGAAAAAAATTACTCAAGTATGCGTAATGAACAATATCTGAGCTTTCAGTGTGGTTTCTAGAGAAACAATTTTGTTCGAAAAATTTCTCACAATAATGGAGCATATTAGGTAAAGGTAGAAAGCTTGATCCCCCTTAGAAAGGCGTATCTCGAAAACCGAATTCCCAGTGGCACACTTTTCGTGCCAGGTGGAAAAAATAATACAAAAATCCTCGGCGAATACCAAAATGCTTCCAAAACTCCGGATTTTCGATTATAACTTTGTTCTGTGTGCTTTCATGAGCTCTAATGCGGAAATTCGGAATCTACGTGCAAAAATACGTCTGAAACTCGTATAGAGTGAAAGTTCTGAGACAAAATTTATTCAAACTTTTTTATGACCCCGGGTTCATGGTCATTTTTTGGCCGAAAAGTCTAAATCTCAGAACTATGTCACTATAGGAGTTTCTGTCGTATTTTTGCACGTAGAAACCGATTTTGTATGTTAGAGCTTACCAAATCGCGAAAGAAACAAGTTATGCCGGAAAATGCTTTCAAGTTACAGTCCTTCAGGGTCGAATTTTTTCATGAAACTTTGCAACCTGGGGTACTGTTGCACGAGGAATCGAATGAGCATACTTAGAAATAACCCTCACATTGAAAAATTTTCAGTGTGAATTATTATATTTTTCAAATCGCTGTAACTTTGTTCACAGTTGAGCTAGCTCGTAACTTTTAATTGTAAAAATGCTTATCTCGTCGAGATCTTCAAGAATTACTCTAATATCGTGGGTCTCCGAAGCGCGGTTCTCGAGATAATTTTTTCCACCTGGCACGAGAAGTGTGCCACTGGGAATTCGGTTTTCGAGATACGCCTTTCTAAGGTCGATTTTCGAACTCTACGTCAAAAGTTGATCATAGGACAATATTTTCATAGGAATTCATTTTTCCTTGTACGGCTCTATGTCCACTAGCTCAGATAGTCTCTCATAAAGGTGTGCAGTATTTGACTATGCAGTTTTTTTCAGTATTCATTCGTATTGATAAAATTACAACAAATCAGAGAAACAACATCGTGTTTGCATCGCTTAAAACAGCCTTTCAGAATTATCGATAGGTTATCGGGGAAATATTATTGGAACGCTTCCATCTCAGTATTCGTCTCAGCTCGTTTCGAATAGCCGTCGAAAAGATGAGCGAAAGAATGCCCGGAAGAAGCGCCTGGAAAATGTTTTTGATTACAAAATTATTTATTTTTAAATTGAAAATAGAATTCGAAGCGATGAATAATTAGTAGTTATTTGTGCATTTCATATAGTGTAGCCGATTTCATAACTCGCCCTCTCAACTTTGCACATTCTCTGACCTTCGAATGGGTTTGAATAATGGAAAGATCACTATTCTATCCGTCATGTCTACTATGAATTACCTCACCCTGAAATCGATCAGATATGGGTTGAGGTACATCATTGCTTGCAAATCTTTTCCAGATATTGTTAGAAAGTTCAACTGCAACATTCACATTATTTTTTAAGCAAGGGAAAGATCACGTGTTGTAACGTCATTGGCAGACCGCATGCAAATGTACTAAAGCCTAGGAAGAATAAACGAATTTCGGTCTTTGAAACTGGAACCGACGATGTTTAAAGTTGAGAAAGTATCAAATTAATGCCTTTCGAAATCGATTTGTATCGCAGAAGATTATGGTTGCACAAATAAGAGTGAGAGTACTAATTAGGGTAGCGAGTAAGAGGTAGAACGTTTGAACGCGGTTGCTTCGCTGAATGGCAATCTTAGTTTAAACACATTCTGATCAAAAAGCACAACATATTGGGTTGAGGAATAAGTAACGCTCGTTTTTGAGCATCGTGTTTGGGCTCATATATCTCCCGCCAATCAAATCTAAACGAGCTGAATTTATAGCATTTTTTCAGGGTATGCTCGAGTATCATAGCCGTTATTATTAGAAATATCACGCTTCCTGTGTAGGAGAGAAATTTAGATTTCAATGTACCTGATAATTTTCGAAAATTTTAGATTTTTTTTCGAAATTGTGTAATTTAACGTGGAAACTGTTCGGTAAATTCACACATTCTCAGGTGAGCAGCCCGATACTACACCTCTTTCATGGTGAAGTGAGAATGGTACTCGATTCATTGTTGTATTTTTATAGACGATTCAAGGGGAACGTTCGTGAAAAATTGCAGTTCACTTAACTTATTTGTCTACCTTGAGGATCGAAGGTGCTGGCCTATACACTAGTGCGCTCCAGTCACTCACTATGGAGCTATATTATCACTATAAACATTTGGTGCTACTTATGCTCCTATTTGAAAAATAAAAGTTTTCCAAAAATATTATTTTGTGACGGAATCAAAAGTAATGCGTGTTTTGAGGACTTTGGATTAAACCATACCCAAGACATAGTAGCCATTCTATAATTGTGGTCACTTGGTGGATGATAGTGCAAAAGTTGCTCGTCCATTTAACCATCTAAGGCCTTTACAGGAAATAGCAATAAATGTCGATTTCGAGGCTTGTTTTTCTCTATCGGACTTACGAGCAATTTAACTCATAAAGAGAATGCTCCACACTTAGCAAAATTCGCCCATATTTTCAACAGGAAAGGTACTCCACATTCAAGCATAATTGAGGTCTTTAGATCTATTGCTAAGAAAACGCGGCTAGCAAAACTTCTTTCGGTCAGTAACTGAAAATCCTACACTCTCCTTAGGCGCATATCTCACACAGGCCTTTACTTGGATATTCCTCTGAATATCATCAGTGTAATGTATAACCATGATACTTTACTACTGCAGCTTAATTGTGGCTCAATAATTCTTCTTCCCTCAGTGCTGACCTGTCAAAATCTCAGGGTGAGGTGCGACAACTTTGAATTGAGCCAGCCATTGTGATCGCCTAAATGATCGGAGATATATGATATAGTGTGCGCTAAAGAGAGCTAAAGAAAGCCCTTATCGATCATCAAAAACCGGAATATAATTGCACAATTTAGAAAGACGGGAGAGGTCATAATCTGAAATTGGAAAAACGAGCGTTACTTATTCCTCAACCCGATATTACTTCTCAAAACTCTCACCCACGGCCTCGTTGAGTGGTCATAATCAAAGCCAAATATCGTAGATATTGTCAAATTATTCAAAAAAAAATGCTTTCACATCCACTAAATGGTAGTATGATATGAAGGGAAAGCCTAGTATCACTGGCAGACATAACCATCTCAGAAAACGCCACATCTGAAACGTAAGTTTTTTTTGGAAAAAACATATTTAGGAGGGATACATAGCATCCAGATGAAATTCGAAAACGCAGTCGAGAATGTAAATTATTAGAATTTTTACCTTCCAGTCTCGCCAGGCGAAAAGTTAACTCCAAAAGTCATGAATGGTAACCTTCTCATATCTATCGTAAAATGCAATTGCCGAGAGGCGATTGAACGCGATAAAAATATTTATGTATTCTTGGCATGCGGGTAGGTAGTAGCTCAAGCTTGTAAAATTTTAGTATATTGAGTGAAACCAATATAAACTCACAAGTACAGCCCCGTAGTGAATGCATTGGATGGAAAATATGCGTAGAACGAGTTCACTTCGGGATATACTGTCAACTTGTTCACAACTACCGATACCGCAGTAGTCGAAAGAGCCTGATTGTTTCATAACATTTTTCCTTCATGACCGGTAAATACCGCAATCGCTTCAAAGATGTAGAGGTTGAAGTAGCTGGAGCGAAACTGTGGTTTCTTCTTGTTTACGATAATGATGATAATTTGGGTCAGGTAAAGCACGAAAAGGATCGGAGTGTAGATGGCAATGATTATGAGCGGAATGAACGTTACTGCAGTAGACATCATTAGTTCTGTGGATGCTACTCAGTGTGAAAGGGTGGATGGAGATCAGAATCGTGTTGAATCGTGGATTAGACGGGGAAACTCCAGGGTATATCTCGGCAAAGAGGCTAAGACGCCTTCCGGTCGTGAGAAATACTGGCAGCTGCACTTCAACTACTACCTTGCCCTGCCCAGTCACTGTGAGCATACACGCGTTTGATTTATGCTTCGAAGTAGGTTGTAATTTGCAAACTAACAAATTCTCAGTACGACACTTGCAAAAAATAGTTGTTTCGTGCCTTGTAATACACGAACATACTCTGCAGGTTATTCACGTATTCAACGACATCAAAACTGTTAGAAGAACAACAAATGCTTCATCATTAGGATTTTATTCGAATTACATCAACATAAACTATTTGAAGCGGTGAGCTACATCCTATTTGCATCTTTACTAGCTTATCCTGGACACGTTTGTTGTTCTTTTCCCTCTAAGAATTTCTCTTAATTCGCGTCGAATTGCCTTTGAGAAGATGAGGAAGAGAATGCCGGGACTTAATGCCTGAAAGTGAGTTATTACTGATTACCATAGCCAAATCCGATCTTACATGACCATAGAGCACATATTCCAAAAATACTGAGAAAATCACAGAAAAAGCAGAAGAAAAAAATTATATTCAGGAAACTTTTTTGAATACATGAGATCAGATAATTATCGATCGTAGCCCACCTTCAGATCAGTAAGCCACGGATTTAGATAGAACGTTGTCACTAAATCATTGCCAGATCTCGCAAAGAAGTTCAACTGAAAATAATTCCGATCTTGTATGATAACACGCCTCTCACCTAATACTCTTCCGGAATCTGTCAGCGGTTCATTTCTCGATGTTGAGTTTTTGACAGTTTCGGACGCCATCAGACCTTCCTATGACCCCTGCCAATGGAATAGTGCCTGAGATCATTCCTAACCGTGCGGCAGCACATTTTAGGTGCAGCCTGCCAACTTCACCCCAACATTTCTACCCTTCAAGTTGGTCCTTGAAAAAAAAATTCATCGTGAGCTAAGGCTATTGTTCGGTGCTCTTTCGCCCTGAACAAGCCTTTTGTCGATAACTTTCTTCTGAACACGGCTAGATCAGTTCGAGCATTATCATGGAAACCGCTCGAAAACCTATATTTTCGATGGTTCAGGGTAACAGATCTCGCTGAGCCGATTCGAATGATATGTCTGCGCTCGCATATCGAGAGGAGTGAGTCGTGTTTCATCCCCAAAAACTATCTCTCCAACTTTTGATCTTCATTTTCAACAGTCTTTTCCTGTATTCAAGTGCAATTCTGAGTGAAACATAAGGCAAACTCGCATAGAAACCGCGTCATTCCTTGCGAGAGCGCGGAATGACTCTGCGTAAACAGTTGAAAGTAAAGTTCAAAAGTTCGAGAGATAGTTTTTGGGGATGAAACACTACTCGCTCCTGATCTCAGACACTATTCCATTGGCAGGGGTCCTAGGCGAATCTTTTGGAGTCCGAAACTGCAAACAACTGGATTTCGAAAAAGTGACCCGCTGACAAGAAGCAGCGAGTCTAGGTCGAATATTAGATGAGAGGCGTGATACACAGAGAGAAATGTGTGTAGTTCGAAACAACACACACGCCCAAATAACACACGCGTATGTCATTTTTCGACATGCATGCCTGTCGCCGAACGACACACAAAAGTCTGCTATCAAAACTACACACACTGTGTGTTACCTGATAAACACAGTGTATGTCAAACGAAACCATCAACTGAACAGCGCGCATTCGCTGTGTTAAATAAGTTCCTAAGTTTGTTATATTTCGCATTAAATTGAATATTGTTGGTGAATAACTTTTTAAAAGTAATTTAGCGACCGGGCCGTCTAAAAGGCAAAAAAACGCGCTCTTACAAGCGCACTCAAGATAAACCACTCAATATGAAATTTTGTTGTATCGCGCGATCCGTTGTTCTGTTTGCTGTTTCGCGCGAATACTATGTGCCGGAGCTGTATTCATCACGTATCACATTTATAGTATTCACAAGCGGAGGCCGTCATCGAAAAACATGCCCCCTGTGACTTGTTGGTTTCGTCGAGTTGTTAATAGGGTTGTTCAACCAATTCCAATACCCAAGTAATTGGGTCCTTTTGCATATGGACCGCGCCCTCTTGCTGTGAATTGGGGGAATGAGAGGGAGAGGAGGGGAGGGGGGAAGAAATTGGGTGGAGACCCAAGGCCTTGGGTTTTCATTTCGATCGCAGTAAAGAGGGAATCGATGGACTTGGACTACATGCAAATTGGTTATTAACTGTGCTATTGGCTCTTGAAGAAGTCTGTATATCGCCTGTTTTGTACTCTCATCCCCACATACCGCAATTCGACCCAAGGCCTTGCCCACAGACCCAAGGCCTTGGGTGGTCTGCACAGCAGCTCCACGGAATTTGGTGGGACTGAATGAGAAAGACCGCTCTCTTCGTGAGAATTGGGTTGAGAGGGAAATGACAGGGATATATAGAGAGGTATTGGGTATTGGTTTGACATCCCTAGTTGTTATGATTGTTTTACGTTTATTAAATAGACCAAGTTCTTCCGCTTGGTGTGGCTTACCTGCGGATCGCAATCGTCATCAGGGAAAGCTTTTACAGACGGCATTCCGATTGTCTGATTTATGTTTTCGTCTCGCGCTCGCCACTTACTGTACGCGTCGTTTTCTCTTTCAATTTACGTTCAACTCACTCCAGGTTTACTCCTTATCGGTTACGTATTCATTTGCCCAATGGCGAAAGATGATCAAGTACACGGAAGACTCCGCGACGAGGTAAGTGGCCTATTTTCCGATCTAGACGAGGCCTATTTTCCGATCTAGTTCGAGTTCCTTTGCGCTTTTGACGATTTATTTATTATTTTTACATTTTATTTAACGCTGTTCAGTTGGAACGCTTTGGGGTTTTCCAAAAAAATAGTGTAACTTTCCTAATCGGAATTAATACAAGAAGCCCCGAAGAGAAAAGATTGTATCAGAATCATGTCCCTATGGGCATTTCTGACGTATTTTAGAGCGTAGAAAACGAATTTGCTAACTAGAGCTCATGAAACATCGAAATAAAAAAGTTATGACCAAAAACCAGAACAAAATTTTTTTGGAATTTGCTTTATAGCATAACTTTTTTATTTCGATGTTTCATGAGCTCTAGTTAGCAAATTCGTTCCCTACGCTCAACAATACGCCAGAAAGTCCTCTAGGGACATGATTCTGAGACAAAAAATTTTCGACTAAATCGGACCAAAGGGAAAACCACATGGTGAAAAAGTGGTCAAAGTCGAAAAACATTTTATCTCGAAAAAATATGTCAATAGGATTTTCTGGTGTATTTTTACACGCTGATTCCGAATTTTAATATGGGAACACATGAAAACATGAATGAAAAAAGTTATGCATGAAAAACTTCAAAAATATTTAAAAATTGTAGGTTTAAAAGTCCCGCCTTTTTCTTTTCCTCATCCCCGATCTTTCTGATTTAAAAGGTGGTGTTTGATTCATGTTTTTTCTCAAATCACTCTTCGGGGCTTCTTGTAGTAATTCCGATTAGGAAAGTTAAACTACTTTTTTGGAAAACTGACGCCCCGCTCCAGCGCATAGACGAGGAATGACATTATCAAAATAAGAAATGTTCCCCTCTGCCTCGTCATTTGAATTTTTTTTTTGGAATTGTCTCTAGCATAATTTCAAAGCGAGTTATGGCTGTTTACATGAGGCAATTTTGGTAGTAAATTGATTAGTGTCCCTACTTTGACCTAACAATACTCGAAGATGAGACATAATATCAAAAATCTGCAAACGCAGTTTGAAAGAGCATGATTCGAAGTACTTAAAATTTTCTTTTCAGCGGAATCGGAGAAACTATTTCCTAAGTCCGCAGGGCTCTCGAGACTCTGGCGATTCCTCTCATATGAAACAAGTGGTGCGGTTTGAATGATCTTTCGCCTTGCAGATCATCCTCTCCGATATGAAGGACCAGGAGCTGCTCCGCACCATCCTCGTCGACGTCGGACGGCATGTTAGCAACTAGTTTTAGTCATAATAATTATTTATTTATGTATTTACAACCTAGAAGTTTTTGTTACACCTTGAGCAGTCAAGGCGGGTTCTTGCCCTGCAAGTGTCGGTTTCAAGCAGTTGATAAGCCGACTACATGATTCCGGAATGCGAATCATAAGTTTGCGAGTCGACGTTTACCGGTAACCGGTTACATTTCGTTTGAAAAAATCCAGATAAAGTCGCCAATAATTCATACGCAGGCGTTGTCCCATTCTTCCCGGCTCGGTATTGCTAGGCGCGACGCTAAACGAATTCATTCCGCCGCCGCCCAACCAACTCAGCACCGATCAGGTATGTAATATGATTAAAGTTAAATTGTTAAATTTTGCGCGAGTATGCTAATTTAATATCTCAGAAATACGGTGACGCCATCGGCATGCCTTAGTTTGGTAGGCGCCTAAAGCTTTCACAAGTTGTCCCCAAGCTTGTTTGCTCGATGGTGGACTCACTTGAATCCAATTTGGGGACAGACAAATTACTTGACTTCAACTTGACGTGGGGCATACTTAATTCCGAGTTGATCTAGGCGACCACGCTTGGGCAACTAGGATGTACTCGATTCCAATTCATGAACGCATTCCAGAGAAGTATATTTTATTCATTCTTTTCAATTTGGCCACTCGAAAAAATCATTAAAAATTTATACATGATCGTATCGCACTATTTATACAATCTCCTCGCGAATAGTTAGACCTTTCTCTACCTCTTGCAAAACATCACCTAAGGGCGGGAGTCGAGCCTGATTGCGTCGGCGTGCCAGTCAGCCACCATGCCCATTAGGCCAGGGCGGCCTACCGCAGGGAGCACTTGACGGAGACTAGTGGTTGGGGCACGCGCATTTCTCTACCTCTTGCAAAACATCACCTAAGGGCGGGAGTCGAACCTGCCTGCGTCGGCGTGCCAGTCAGCCACCATGCCCATTAGGCCAGGGCGGCCTACCGCGAACGCATTCATGAACGCATTCCAGAGAAGTATATTTTATTCATTCTTTTCAATTTGGCCACTCGAAAAAATCATTAAAAATGTATACATGATCGTATCGCACTATTTGTACAATCTCCTCGCGAATAGTTAGACCTTTCTCTACCTCTTGCAAAACATCACCTAAGGGCGGGAGTCGAGCCTGCCTGCGTCGGCGTGCCAGTCAGCCACCATGCCCATTAGGCCAGGGCGGCCTACCGCAGGGAGCGCTTGACGGAGACTAGTGGTTGGGGCACGCGCATTTCTCTACCTCTTGCAAAACATCACCTAAGGGCGGGAGTCGAACCTGCCTGCGTCGGCGTGCCAGTCAGCCACCATGCCCATTAGGCCAGGGCGGCCTACCGCAGGGAACGCTTGACGGAGACTATTGGTTGGGGCGCGCGCCTTTCTCTACCTCTTGCAAAACATCACCTACGGGCGGGAGTCGAACTTGCCTGCGTCGGCGTGCCAGTCAGCCACCATGGTCATGAGGTTAGTTCCCCTTTTCTCGGGCTCTTTTGTTTTGCATTAGTCATCCTTCGAACATATGCAGTCCAAAAGCCAACAGTTTGGTATACGTCAGAAAACCTATAGACCAAAAAACCAAAAAATGATCTCGAAATCAGGGTAAAAAATTGTGAAAAGGTCATCCTCTCAAAAATACCTCTCTATAGGTTTTTCTGACGTATTTTTACATGTAGAAAACGAAAATCGACATTAGAGCTCATGAAAAGGCGAAATAAAAAAGTTAAGCTCGAACAACTACATTTTTCCGTAAAAATCGACGAGTTGGACGCATTCGCCCGCCAAAACGGATTGGTCCCCCACGCTAATACTCGGTGGGAAACATAAGCCTAGGGGTAAAATCGCATGAGGAATCGAATGAAAAGGTTTATTTTGCACGGCAGGAACAAAACATTTTCGGGGTACCAATTTCAATTTTTTCGGTGGACATAACTTTTTTCTCAGATGAGACAGGCCTTTACTTACAATGGTAAAAAGTCTTATCTCGTCGAGTTCTTTCCGAATTACTATATATTGGTGGGTCTCTGAAGCGCTGTTCACGAGATATGTTCGACAGCACATGATAAAGTGTGCCACAGGGAATGGGGTTTTGAAGATACGGCTTTCTAATGTCGATTTTCGAACTCTACCTCCAAAGTTGACTCTAGGGCCAAATTTTGAGCTTAGGTTGCAAAATCGTTGTACGGCCCTATCTCAATTATATCAAAAATCCTGTGATAAGTACCGCGATAGCTTCCATGATAAACAGGTTAAAGTAGCTGGAGCGAAATTGCTCCTTATTTTTCTTCACGATAACGACAATAACTTGGGCCAAGTAAACCACGAATAGGATAGGAGTGTAAATGCAAATGATTATGAATGGAATAGTGGTTGCTGTTGAAAACATTAGAGCACAATCCAGTTGGTCTTGATTCCCGCTTTTTTGGTCCAGAATGTGCGAAAAGGGCAGCTGAACAGCACAGACTTCTACATCTTCACACTAACTGTCTGTCTGATCTCTCTGACCGACCAAACGTATTTTTCGTTTCAGAAAACACCGAGAATATCATTTTTTGGAAAGATATGTGGTAAATTTAATTTCAGAAATAATCTTTTCATAAACGTATTTATCTGAAATTTATTATGAGAATTTCATTTTTTTGGAAAGAAAAATAGAGAAAAAATATTCCAGAATAACTCGTAGAATTTTTTTTTTGAGAAATAAATAACCAGAACCGTCAAGTAGAGAAATTTATTCGAGTAAACTCGTTTCCAATATTTTAAAAATATTTTTCTTTGCTTTCAATGCTCTTTTACCTCGACTATTTCATGTTTACACCACTATTTCCATTTATAGTCATGTTCAATGACGATATACTAAGGTGGGCGTAATATGCCCCCGGATTACGGTAGGTAGATCACTTTCGATAAGACCCGTCCATAGTGATCTATATCGAAATTTTATTTTATAAATGGACTAATTAGAGATAATGCGAATTTTGAAGCCCATTAGAATGATCCACCAACACGAGAAGTACGGTAACCAGCCTAAGGTACGGTAGGTAGATCACCATTTTCGATAATACTCGTCCAAAGTGATATATATGTCGCAATTTTCTTTTAGAAACGGTCTAATTAGAGATAATACGAATTTTCTAAACGGTAGAAATCCCATTTAACAGTAGTTAGACAACATCGATTGCCTAAAAGGCGGCTCCGGTCGAAATTTCTCAAAATTGACTTCTGAAAATGCGTTTCAGGAAATAAAAATCTCTAACTGATTTTATAAAATATACTTTTCTGTAAATTCATTTTCTCAAATATTTTTTATCAAATATTATTTCCCAAACATGAATTTCTGCAAAATATATTTTTTTTCTCATTAGGATCTTTCTGATAAATACATTTCTCAAGTGGAAATTCTCATACAAAATTTCTAACTCGGGATACTCCCCGTATCTGAGAATAGCAAGCATTCCAACTGTTGGTCATGAGAATCGCACGGAAGGTCCAAAAATCCATTACGATTTAAAATTGACATATGCACAACAGCTGCAAAGATTATTCGGGTTTTGGTCAATTGCAGAACATTTCTAATGTTCTTGCTGCAGTAAATGTTGAATGGCCTTTACTCAATAAACAAGCGGACCGGAAAATGAGAAAATATTGCGAATGATCCTGGTGATTCTATCAATGTCATTGGTTCTTTGATGCTTCTAGATAAGGCGTGAACCACGATAAGAGCTGCGACTCACTCTCTATCGATTCTCGCTCATTCTTACGCTTGTCTGAAAATGCGGAGCATTCTTCTCTTCGTCGTTATTTTGCGTGAGTTATTTATATTTCAATATGGATAAAATATTAATGCATAATCATAATTATCCAAAAGATTCACCCATTATTGCCCATTTTTATATTCTTTTATTTCCAGTCATTCTCGTTTTTGTTAGTCGTCGCGAGCGGTCCTTCTCCATTTCTCTCTGATAGAGAATGGAATCCCTCTAGTTCCCCTCGTCTACTCCATCAACTCAACAAGATCGGAATCCCCATCCAAGCCGGACTCTGGTCACCGTGTGATGGGTATGACCTACTCTGATGTTTGGTCCCTCAGATACCATTCTCGTCGAGTCTCGTTTCGCGATTGATGACTCGAGTTTGGTGGACTCAGTTCTAAAATCACGGGAGCCTTCTTCCGTCATCAACAATGAACACTCTACATCAAGTCCTATCGTCCTGGATGATCGCAACCCTTTCTCCAGCCAATCTCTTGGGTCTGTGAATGGAAAGAAGACCGATCCCTTGACCCCCACCCAGACGAAATGATTCTCTCGCGAACGAAGAAGCGACCCGAAAGCTATCTGAAACCATCCATCCCCATCTGGCGTCAACTGCCTGACATGATAAATGTATGTATGTATGTATGTATGTATTTCCAGCCTTCATTCACTGTTCCTGCCCTGAAGGCTACGAACTCGTTCGGGATGGTGAATGCCGAGGATTCGCCTCCAAGATTGCCTCCACCTATGCGGATGTGTACGACAGGTCAGGATCGATCATCATTCGTTCATGTTGCTTTTGTATTCCCTAAATTTATTTTATTATCTTGTAAACAATATTTCCCGAAAATAACCAATGATTGTCAGGACGGCTGAAAAGTGCGCAGAGGTTCAAGGACAGCCGATTATCATTCACAGTGAAGAAGTAAGCATTTTCTTTTTTGTGTATTTCGAAACTCAATTTGAGAAAGGAACTTCTAAATCACAATGTTCAGCAACAACAATATTGGTTGAAGAAGAGGGAGGCGTACACGAGCGCGTACATGGTGCTAGGTGAGTTACATTATTCTTGTATCAAGTTGTGTTTCATAAATCATCGCCCCAACAATCCCTTTGGAGTGGGAAATACGTTATCTCTACCAGCCTAGAAAGCGGGTGAATTGGGGATACGGTTGTTCGTGTTTCGTGTTTTGAATTCTACAAACAACTTACCGCCAAACGTATAGGTATGAGATGCAACACTACCACCAAACACGCGGAGTGGATGGACGGATCGCCGGTGGACTACATCCCGAAAGACGGCGGTGTAGACGACAGTAAGATACCGTAACCCGGAAATCTTTGGAATTTTTCTTCAATTGTGATATTCTCAAAGTCTTAGTTGTTCAAACACCAGTGATTCTCAGGGATATTTCGGTTCCGGATTTACCGAACAATCACAATGTAAATGATTCAGTGACCTACTGCTATGATGACTGCAGCTGGTACCTGTGGCACGATGGACACTACCACAGTTGTGAGTTATATTCTTTCATTTTTTTGCAAACAAAACTAGCATTGTCCTTACTTCTAGAATGGCACTACGAAAATATCAGTCCAATTCTCGTGGATGAGAGTTCTGAGAAAAACTCTAAACTAATTGTTTTCCTTATTCCTTTGTTCAATGAATCTGATTAATCTTTCATGCATCTCCATCACTATGAATATTTGCAATCAATATATAGTAATGCAAGCTCCCAGTGTGCTCCCAAATCGACGTGAGCGCGGACGCCTTCTGCACGGTGCAGCTGCAGCAGCCAGTTGCCTCGGGCGACGGATGCGATGGATTCGGAGACGATGCGGATGATAGAATGTGCTATCAGGTAGGTCAAGGCCTTATTATGCTATTCACTCGGCGATCGATCGAACTTTCTATTGCTAGAGTATTGCACGAAGTCTTTCCTGTCGAGAGACGTCGAAATGAATGTTCATGTTACAGGTCGGTACGATTGCTGAGAACTGGCAAGATGCTCAAAAGACATGCAAATTCTTCGGAGGCGACCTGGCTTCAGTTCATAACGATAAGGTAATTACTTTGGTCGATTTATTCTACATAATCTAAAATATTAAGGAAAACTCCTTCATTCGTCGAATGGCCGTCTCGAGAGGGCAAATGAACGGAGTCTTTCTTGGTGGCATC
This sequence comes from Pristionchus entomophagus, assembly GCA_036245825.1. NCBI lineage: Eukaryota > Metazoa > Nematoda > Chromadorea > Rhabditida > Neodiplogasteridae > Pristionchus > Pristionchus entomophagus. The sequence continues at coordinate 11,037,272 of BTSX01000005.1, forward strand.
AGATTCGGTGATGAGAGCGACTTCGGATGGGTCGACAGCACCACGTGGAACTATGCGAACTTTAAACTTGGTGGGTTACTCAAAATTAGCCATATGTTTGATCTGATAGTCAGATTGAACAGTATTGACCAGTTAAGAGAAATGCATACCGATTGCAATTGAGACAAAAAAAACTTTGTATTTCGTTATAGGTACAAAGAGCGAGAGATAAAATGGAGATTCAATGTCATTTCAGGCTATCCCGAAACCGGCAAAGGCAGTTGCCTCTCGCTGGACACTTCTAATACCGCAGGAGAGTGGGTGAACAGCGAGTGCGGTTCCTCGCACGCGGCGGCATGCGTGCGAAATCGTGAGTTATCAGTAGGGGCAATTTCCTTCTAATAACCTTCTCGCGCTTCAAGGAACAAAATAATGTGTGGGATGAGTTTTATTGTATAGGTGTTTTAGAAAAGGTACAAATTAGATGCGAAACATCAACACACTTCCAAGGAATAGTAATACACGGAAAGTTGTTGGGAGACGGAAAGACGCTGATTTGAATGATTGACATAATTCGTTTCAGCCAAGAATCATGCATGCCCTGGAGGACCGTGGAAGGAGGGGCAGTATGTGAGTGATTGAGTTGAGTTTATTTGTTGATTTTCTCTCTCTCCAGATTACCTCTCCCGGATTCCCCTTCGACGCCTCGTTTCCTTGCGACTTCCAATTCACCGTAGCTTTTGGGAAGAGAGTAGAAGTAGAGGTTGGTGGTACCTATTCGAACAATAGACATACTATCTCTCTCACCATTCCACGCACTCCCTCGTCACTCTAACCAGCGAGAGTGTGTGAGTGTAGAGAGAAGTATTGGATTCATCAAGACTTCGCGGCCAATGAAATCCGTAATGCCTTCATCCCAGGTTATCTTCCTCGAGGCGAACTCGTGTTGTGATCAGCTGGTCATATATGATAGTTTCAATGGAGGAAATATTGTCGCCAAGTTAGCGTTGATGCTCGTTCTTCCCTAAAAAATATCACATTGCAGTGTCACCGGAGAGATCCAGAATAAGGTTTACAAGACGCGCTCATCGAACACGATGAAAGTCTCCTGGATGCCGGACGGTGGAGTGAATGTGAGGGGAATGATGGTGAGCTCATCCGTCCTGATTCATCTAAGCAGTTTTCCCAATGTTTCATTCCCCGAACCTTGTTTCGTCATTATTGCTCACCTCTGACTATTTCAGATCACATATCACGCCGTTTGAATAATGGAATTTGTTCAACGATCGAATTGTCGTCATCATGTGCATAGTGTGATAAATAGAAGATAAATAGTCTTAATGTTCAACATATTTCGTAGAAGGTCACAGCATAACACTATCAAATAAGTGTATTTTTTCAAAAACTTTATGACCCAAGGAACTCAATCTGCCGTCCTCGTACCGGGATACGATAATGGGACCTAATACTGATAACAATGAAATTACTTCCAATGAACTTGGTCAACTCCCAACCGACCTGTACTTTTTGCCGGATTGACACTAGGGCTGGCCAATAAAGACATTTTTTTCATTTTACATACTTCCTACGCAGCTCGGCAGGCGAGATAGTACGCAGAATGTCGAGACAAACTCTTCATTTTCCAGCCCGAAATGTCACGATCCTTGTTTTGGTGCACCGTTGCTGATGTCGTGAAACGAAAGTGAAAAGACCGTGCCACCTCACCCAGTCGACAGTCACGTAACCATAGTTAAAACTCGATAGAGAAAGACACGACCATGTGCATCTTGCACATATATTCTCCTGTTTCGATATGAGTTCGCAATAATTTTAAAACGTTGCATTGAAGAGTTTGAAGCTTCTTTATTAGTCAGACATAGTGTGAACCTCATATCGTTTCTATCTAGACAATGAAACAAAACAACATTCCGAGTGGTAGAGATAGGGTGTGACTTTTGAAAAACTTGTAGAAAAGAAGTTTCTTTGCTGAAAAGTATCCCTGTTTTGTCACGCTCCCTGTTTTGGTGAGCAGTTGCTGACGTCGTGAATCGAACGTGAAAGGACCGTGCCACCTCACCCAGTCGACAGTCACGTAAACAGAGATCAAACTCGAGAGTGAAAGACACGGTCCGGGAGGGACCAGAGGTTAACGCGTCAGTGTCGAGATGTGTAAGTGCATCACATCTGTTCACCACTGATTCAATCAGAATTTGCTGTAATTGTATTAACAAAACATTGAAGTGAACATTTGGAGCTTATTTACCAGACACTCATTATGTGAACCTCCCATCGGTGATATCTCGATTAGGAGCGAAAACAACATTCATAGTGGTAGAGACAGGATGTGACTTTCGAAAGACGTGTCAGAAAGTAGTATATTTGCTGAAAAATAAATACAATGATCAGTTTCCTACGGTTTAGACGCACGTCCGATGTTGTCGATTCTAACGACATTTCACCATCAACTGTTTATCGGTGTAGTCTATCATGAGGTAACGTGAAAAGGCTCTTATCTGTGACTGGGTTGTTTTGAGTTAAACTAGTCCGTCGACCCACGTGGTTGACAGGGACGATTACGACTCGTCTCTTTTCACGTGCTCTTCTGTCTCTGTCCGGCGAGATAGTGTGCGGAATGGAGAGAGTCAAAACATAAATTACATCCCTAATCATCCCTCATGGCAGACAGTTTGTTTGAGGATTACGACGCATCACGGCAGTACAAATATAAGGAACCCTTATCAACCTCGCGCACTCCTTAGGAAATGAAAATCATTCTCAGTGTCATGTTCTCTTCTCTTCTGATTTCCGGATCCTCTAAGGTTTGTGAAGAGCTTCATTCGCCTATTATCTATATGATAATCTAACCAAGGTAAAAAAAACAGTTGATCGAATAGCTTATGTGTATTGGGTGGGTGAACAATGCATACAACTAATAACTCAAGTCTATCAATTCAGGTCATAAACCGACCCGATGCCGTACCATCCGAAGGCGGTAGGCCAATTGATCTCTACAACGCCGCAGAGTGTTTCAAAATGTGATATTTGCAATTTATAATTTGAAAAAGTTTCGGATATTTGTCAGGTGCGACGATTTTGGAAAAATCAACGTGAAAAGGGTCTGTGAGATAATGTGTTCATTGGAATTTTCATCCGCAATTCCAATCGTTGCTTTGCCAAGGACTCGAAAAGCTATTGATCGCGATAACCCTCCAGCAGGCATTCCATACTAAAATGTTGTTGTTTATGATACGGTCATCATGTCCATTGTTATGTTGTTGTTGCTGAAAATGCATAATATTACACGCGAACAGTATGCAAATGCTGAAAATTAACTGCGTTAACTCCATTCCATCTGTTGTCTGATTTGCAAGATATAAACAGTAATGAATCCGTTAAAGCGAGTACCATATCACCGGTATCACGAGATTCGCGAGCATGCTCGGAAATTTTTTTTTCAAACCTTTACGAAACCTTCCATTTTATGATGGGGGAATACCATGGGGACAAGTTTTCGAACAATCCCGGTCATGACTCCCTGAGCCGGCTTTTAGGAAATATCCGGTCGCGATTCCGGCTCTAGTGTATCTCAGCTCCCAGACAAGCTAGAAAACTGGCTTAGGGCTCAAAATACGCAGAAAAATAATTCAAACAACTTTTCTGACAAAAACGCGAAGATTCGACAAAAACTATATAAGTTATAATTAAAAAACAGGTTAATAATTTAAATTAAAAATATTTATATATTGTTCCTTCCGGAAGTCACAGATTTTTATTGTAGAATTAGAAAGTACTAATTAACATGCACTTCACACAGAAAAATTAGCTCCGGCATCCACCGTTTCTCGAAGTTATATCTGATCGAAATGGAAAATTGACCGAATTTAACGGTTATTCAAGTATAACTTTTTTCTTTCGTTTTTTCATGAGCTCTACTGCCGAAATTCAAATTCTACGCGTGAAACTACGCAAGAAATTTCTATAGTCAGATTTTACTGAGATGAAAAAATTTTCAACTTTTTCATGACCCCGGGTCATTTTTGGGTCGAAAAGTTGAAATCTCGGAACTATCTCACTACAAATGTTTTTGGCGTATTTTTGTACGTAGAGGCCGTCTTTGCATGTTAGAGCTCACCAAATTGCGAAAGAAAAAAATTACGCTTGAAAAACTGCGACATTTAGACATTTCTGGGCTTTACTTTTTTCTTTCGCAATTTAGTGAGCTCTAACATACAAAATCCGTATCTACATGCAAAAATACGCCGGAAACTTATATAGTAGTTCTGAAATTTCGACTTTTCGACTCGAAAATCACCATGATATAATTTTTCTGTGCGAAGTACATGTTACTTATTACTTTCTAATTCTGCAATAAAAATCTGTAACTTCCGGAACGAACATTATATAAATATTTTTAATTTATATTTCTGACCTGTTTTTCAAGTACAACTTTTTCAGTTTTTGTCTGATCTTCTCGCTTTTGTCAGAAAAGTTGTTTGAATTATTTTTCTGCGTATTTTGAGCCCTAAGCCAGCTTTCTAGCTTATCTGGGAGCTGAGATACACTAGAGCCGCCGGAATCGCGACCGGATATTTCATAAAAGCCGGCTCTGGGAGTCATGACCGTGATTGTTCGAAAACTTGTCCCCATGGTATTCCCCCATCATAGTATGGAAGGTTTCGTAAAAGTTTGAAAAAAAATTTCGCGATGGGGCTGTTTATGCTCGCAGCTCTCGTGATTCACGTGATATGGAAGTTCAATGAGGATAGAAACATATTACCTTACGGTATATGCATCCGATAACGGTTTCGGGGCTACATGACGCAAAACAATGCCGTTTTTGCCCAACTCCTCAACGTCCTGTGAATAATTGCATTGAAACTTTGTACATCTATGAGTTGAGAAAGCTTGGGTTTGTTCTGAAACCGTTCATTGTTGCACCTGGGTCAAGGCAGCTACTTCCAAGATTTACACCAGAGACCATTGCCACTTCGACTGTCTGAAAATAACCCATACAAAGGGGAACTTTTTTCGGCCCCGTCAAGAAGCAGATCACTGAGCGCCCGCCTGTCCACGGAACATTGAGAGATAAACGAGTTAAATCACGAAATCAATTCAATGACCAAGAAATTTAAAGATTTTGGAAATGCATCACCAATCTTGAAAAGATTGAGATAATTTAGTCTTACAAATTTAAAATCGTAGAATATAAATTGACAAGCCAACCCTAGTCACTTCCGTGATAGACATCAGAGACCACCGCTTCTTCAACTGTCTGAGTCATCGCTCAGTTGTTCTTCCCAACCAACAACTGCTTTTACACTTGAACCCTTTCTGCCGGGAAATCCAGAGCTCACCTGTCCTAGATAGTTACATCCACATTCTCCTCAACTATTTTAATCTTTTTGAGCCTTTGTTAGTTGCTGCGCATTTCATCTTGATGCAATAGTACAGCGAGTCTGCTTCGTATTTGTTTCATCATCAGATTCCCAATTGAGCTTACTCAATTCAGATCATGTATCTCATCTTGGTCCTGCTCCTTCTCCAAAGTATACATTTGTTCGCTTCGGACCCAGGATCGACCTTACTGATTCCGGAAGTAGAACGAATTGCGAAAATACTCGGACCCACACTCGCTCCCTATCCCCAGTTCCAAGCGGATCTCACGACGGAATCGGCCCGTCGCAACATCTCAGTGGACAGATATGCCCAGACGTGATTCGGTGTAATCGTTTTCTACAATATGCTTGGCCTATTATCAATATTGTTGACAATTCGGAACCTGACTCTCCTCATCTCTCGTGTTATCTCGTTTTGCTGACAGACGAGAATGAAAGCAAATCCAGGAGAGTGAACAGGCATCCCTCATTTTCAGATGCATACGTTGCTCTCAAATTCTCTCCGGCAAAAGAGCGCATGGAGAAGGAAATGGATCGTGCCCGGTCCAACAACATCAGTTACACGTCTCAGAATGTAATCATCAATTGATCATAATTTGGGCGTGAGTGAACTATCACCTGCTAATGTTGCAGCTTTCGGTTTCCCTTCCCTTCACACACTTCGTGCTAAATGCCAGAAGAGTCGCATTCAAGAAGCTGACTGTCGACAGTTTGCCCGAGACCACGATATTCCTAGATGAGATAAGCGTACATATTCTGAAACCAATGATACGGCAGTTCTCTATTTTTCTTTCGCTATCTATCACACCCCAGATTGCTCTCTAGCAATTTCGCTGTGTAACACCTCAATTGATAGCACACTCCTTTCTCCCTTCAGATTGACAGTAAAGTCCAAGCTGCCATCAATGCTATTCTGGCCAAGGAAGCACTCGAAGATGTTCTTAAGACCATAACTTCACAGGTTTAGAAAGGTCTGATCTTGGGTTATCCGATCTCACTCTTGCTAATACCGATTTGTACAGGAAGCGCCGAAGAGTGATTTGAGAAAAAAATAGTACCAAACTCATCCTCTTAAGAGAGCAACTCTGAAATTTTTTGCCTCTGCCCGGACATGCCGCGAGGATTTTCGATTCAGGCCTCCATACGCATACCATGGGGGCATGTTATGTACTTGTTTACAAAAATGGCCAAATTGGGGCGCCGCGTCTACTAAGCGGCGCTTAGTAGACGCGGCGCCAGGTGGGCGCCAAGTTTGAAAATCGGTTTTTCATATTTCCTCAACCTGACAAGTTGGAATCAAATTGTCTCTTGCATAATCATAGACATGTCAAGATTGCATGGAAACACTATATAGATCTGATTCAGGTCGAATTTAAATTAATTTTCTTGATGTCAAAAATCGGTTTTTCGTCATATCGACTCACTTTTCGCGAGGGAGGCAACTAGCCACCTATCACACAATGAAGCCCATGCAATTCTGCGTCGAAATTTATACAGCACTAATCAACCCACTTTGGCAGACCCCGGGAAAACTGTCCCAGGAACAAAAAAATCATTGATTTTGACCGTTTTTCGAGCACAACTTTTTTCTTTCACGTTCTCATGAGCTCTAATACCGAAATTCGAATTCTACGCTCACAACTACACTAGAAAAATCTATAGTCAAATTTTTCTGAATTTCAAAATTTTTCAACTTTACCATGACCCCGGGGTCATGGTCACTTTTTCGGTAGAGAAATCAAATTCTGACATTATCTGAATATTCTCTTATAATATGTATTTGGGTGCGTAGAATTCGAATGTGTAAGCTAGAGCTCACGAAAACTCAAAAGAAACAAGTTATCTTCGAAAAACTGAAGATGTCCACTATTTTTCGGATTTACGAAGATAACTTGTTTCTTTCGCGTTTTATGAGCTCTAGTTTACACATTCGAATTCTACGCACCCAAATACATATTATAAGCGTATATTCAGATAATGTCAGAATTTGATTTTTCTACCGAAAAAGTGACCATGACCCCGGGGTCATGGTAAAGTTGAAAAATTTTGAAATTCAGAAAAATTTGACTATAGATTTTTCTAGTGTAGTTGTGAGCGTAGAATTCGAATTTCGGTATTAGAGATCATGAGAACGTGAAAGAAAAAAGTTGTGCTCGAAAAACGGTCAAAATCAATGATTTTTTTGTTCCTGGGACAGTTTTCGCGGGGTCTGCCAAAGTGGGTTGATTAGTGCTGTATAAATTTCGACGCAGAATTGCATGGGCTTCATTGTGTGTGTGACATGTGTCCCCCTTTTGTCCGATTTTGGTCGAAAAATTGTTGTCTCAGAATCATGTCCCTATAGGAATTGCTGGAGTAATTTTGAGCGTAGAAAACGAATTTGCTAACTAGAACTCATGAAATATCGAAATACAAAAGTTATTACCAAAATCCAAAACAATTTTTTTTGAGATTTTCTTTATAGCATAACTTTTTTATTTCGATATTTTATAAGCTCTAGGTAGCAAATTCATTTTCTACGCTCAAAAATACTCCAGAAATTCCTATACGGACATGATTCTCAGGCAAAAATTCTTCGACCAAAATCGGACAACAGGGGGGACATTGTGAAAAAGTGGTCAGTCGAAAAAAATTTTATCTCCGAAATATATGACTATAGAAAATTTCGGTGTATTTTTGCACGCTGATTCCGAATCTCAACATGAGAGCTCATGAAAATATGAATGAAAAGAGTTGTGCTTGAAAAACCTTCGAAGTACAAAAATCGCAGGTTTTTCGGATAAAAGTGCGGGCTTTTTTTTTCTCCCCCTTCCGATCTTTCTGATTTAAGAGGATGTGTTTGGTACTAGCTTTGTCTCAAATCACTCTTCGGCGCTTCTTGTACAAATCGGTATTAGTAAAGTTACACTACTTTTTTGAAAAACCGACCACCCCGGTCCAGCGCAAGCACAGAGAATGACATCATCAACATAATAAATGTTCCCCTCCGTCTCCTCATGTGAATTATTTTTGGAATTGTCTCTAGCTTTTTTTTAAAGCGAGTTATGGCTGTTTTCGTGAGGCTATTTCGGTCGTAAATTTCGTAGTGTCCCTACTTTGACCTAAAAATACTCGAAGATGTGACCAGATATCAACAACAAAAAAAGTTTGAAAGAGCATCATTCGAAGTACTTAAGGTTTACTTTTCAACAGGATTGGAGATACAAATTCCTACCGCCGCGGTATGGTCATTTCTCTCGAATCTCTCGCGATTCCTCTCTTAAGACGGCATCTCGGTAATTTGCAAGCATTTTGGCCCACGCCCGGACACGTTGAGCTAGCAATGATAATCAGAAGCCAATGCTTGGGTGCTCGAATTTTTATACTAGAGTTCACCAAAATGCAAAAGAAAAAAGTTACACTCGAAAAACTTGACAAACTCGAAAAACTTTTGAGTCTTAGAACAAAACTTTTATCTTTTGCATTTTGGTGAGCTCTAGTATGAAAATTCGACATCTACGTGTAAAAATACGTCGGAAACACTTATAGTCAGATAGTTCTGAGATTATGTCTTTTTGACCAAAAAATTACCATGACCCGGGGATCATGCAAAAGGTGGAAAAATTGCATCTCGGAAAAATTTGATCATATTTTATTCTGACGTAACTTTTTATGTAGAATTCGAATTTGAGTGTTAGTGCTCATCAGATCATCAAAGAAAAAAGTTATGCTTGAAAAACGGTCGAAATCGAGCATTTTTTGGAGTTAATCTAATAAATGACAAATTTATCATCGATCGCTGAATCCTACTTTAGGATTTTTCGATGCAGAATTGCACGGGCTACAAAACGTATATAGTGATCGCTGGTAGTTTTGGCGAAAATCGGCAACTTGGTCGAAAAAAGCGAAACATGATGTCGAAAAAGTCATCTTCGCAATGAGCAGTAATCGATCAGAGCAGTTATTTCAGACCCCCAGGGCACCTCTAAATTAATGCAAAAAAGAAATTGGGTCTGTCTCGATCGGTTGTTGAAATTTGATTGTTCGACCATTTTACCTTGAAAATCATGTTTCTCCCTGTGCCACGGCTGTACCAACAAATAAGTCATGGTTTGTGCACTATGGTACCATGACCCTTCCAGCACCCAAGCATGGGCTTCTGATTATCATTGCTAACTCAACGTGTCCGGGCGTGGGCCAAAATGCTTGCAAATTACCGAGATGCCGTCTTAAGAGAGGAATCGCGAGAGATTCGAGAGAAATGACCATACCGCGGCGGTAGGAATTTGTATCTCAAATCCTGTTGAAAAGTAAACCTTAAGTACTTCGAATGATGCTCTTTCAAACTTTTTTTTTGTTGATATCTGGTCACATCTTCGAGTATTTTTAGGTCAAAGTAGGGACACTACGAAATTTACGACCGAAATAGCCTCACGAAAACAGCCATAACTCGCTTTAAAAAAAAGCTAGAGACAATTCCAAAAAGAATTCACATGAGGAGACGGAGGGGAACATTTATTATGTTGATGATGTCATTCTCTGTGTTTGCGCTGGACCGGGGTGGTCGGTTTTTCAAAAAAGTAGTGTAACTTTACTAATACCGATTTGTACAAGAAGCGCAGAAGAGTGATTTGAGACAAAGCTAGTACCAAACACATCCTCTTAAATCAGAAAGATCGGAAGGGGGAGAAAAAAAAAGCCCGCACTTTTATCCGAAAAACCTGCGATTTTTGTACTTCGAAGGTTTTTCAAGTACAACTCTTTTCATTCATATTTTTATGAGCTCTCATGTTGAGATTCGGAATCAGCGTGCAAAAATACACCAAAATTTTCTATAGTCATATATTTCGGAGATAAAATTTTTTTCGACTGACCACTTTTTCACAATGTGGTCCCCCCTGTGGTCCGATTTTGGTCGAAGAATTTTTGCCTGAGAATCATGTCCGTATAGGAATTTCTGGAGTATTTTTGAGCGTAGAAAATGAATTTGCTACCTAGAGCTTATGAAATATCGAAATAAAAAAGTTATGCTATAAAGAAAATCTCAAAAAAAATTGTTTTGGATTTTGGTAATAACTTTTGTATTTCGATATTTCATGAGCTCTAGTTAGCAAATTCGTTTTCTACGCTCAAAATTACTCCAGCAATTCCTATAGGGACATGATTCTGAGACAACAATTTTTCGACCAAAATCGGACAAAAGGGGGACACATGGTGAAAAAGTGGTCAAAGTCGAAAAAGTTTTTATCTCGAAAAAATATGACTATAGGAAATTCTGATGTATTTTGGCGCGCTGATTCCGAATTTCGATATGAGAGCTCATGAAAACTTGAATGAAAAAAGCTATGTTTGAAAAACCTCGAAAAACTGCAAAATCGCAGGTTTTTCGGACAAAAGTGCGGGCTTTTTTTTCTCCCCCCTTCGATCTTTCTGATTTAAGAAGATTAGTTTGGTACTAGTTTTTTCTCAAATCACTCTTCGGCGCTTCTTGTACAAATCGGTATTAGTAAAGTTACACTACTTTTTTGAAAAACCGACCACCCCGGTCCAGCGCAAACACAGAGAATGACATCATCAACATAATAAATGTTCCCCTCCGTCTCCTCATTCGAACCGTTTTGTAGAATTGTTTCTAGCATAATTTTAAAGCGAGTTATGGCAGATTTCGTGAGGCATTCGTTTGACCTACCTATTCTCGAAGATGCGTCCTGATATCGAAAATCGGCAAACGCAGTTTGAAAGAGCATCATTCGAAGTACTTGAGTCTCACTTTTCACGGAATCGGGGAAACATTTTCCTACCGCCCCAGGGCTCTCGAAACTCGCGATTCCTCTATTAAGAGACCGGCTCCGTTATTTTCGAGGATTCGGCCGTTACCCCCGGACATCGATATCACCGATCCGGCCCAAACTTTTTCCCTGGATGTCCCCATGGGTCCCCATCACCAAACAGGGCACTATACGTTCCAGATCATTGAAACTTAAAAATGCCGGGATTTCAAATTTTGAAAACTCGAAAATCAGATAAAAATAACCGAAAACCTCAATTTCAGGTAATACTGTCAACACAAAAAATAATGTACTCGATGTGAACTACAAAATGAGTAACATATTGACATGTTTCTGAGAACTTTTTTTCCAACTTTAGGGTCCATAGATCAAAAAAGAGGACTACAGATTTTCTGCTTCATCATTTAGCTTATTCGACGCAAAATTTGATTCTCTACAAGATGCCCTTAGTGCCGTGATGCGGTTTTCACAAATGGACTTTTAAAATTTATTAATTCTATTTTTGTTCAGTTTTCAAGCTACTAACTTGTACTAACATGCTCATACCTCAATTTCAGGTAATACTGTCAACACAAAACATGATATACTCGATGTGAACTACAAAATGAGCACCATATTGACATGTTTCTGAGAACTTTTTTTCCACCTTCGTCTTTCAGATCCATAGATCAAAAAAGAGGACTATAGATTTTTTACCTCATTTAGCTTATTCGACGCAGAGTTTGATTGTCTACAAGATGCCCTTAGTGCCGGGATGCGGTTTTCACACATGGATTTTTCAATTTAAAAATCATTTTCAAAAGTTGAAAAACCAGTTTGAGATCGAAATCTCGGACCAACTTATAACGTGTTTTTGTTGTCTAGGCATGTATGTATTGGGTTGAGGAATAAGTAACGCTCGTTTTTGAGCATCGTGTTTGGGCTCATATATCTCCCGCCAATCAAATCTAAACGAGCTGACTTTATAGCATTTTTTCAGGGTATGCTCGAGTATCATAGCCGTTAGTATTAGAAATATCACGCTTCCTGTGTAGGAGAGTAATTTAGATTTCAATGTACCTGATAATTTTCGAAAATTTTAGATTTTTTTCGAAATTGTGTAATTTAACGTGGAAACTGTTCGGTAAATTCACACATTCTCAGGTGAGCAGCCCGATACTACACCTCTTTCATGGTGAAGTGAGAATGGTACTCGATTCATTGTTGTATTTTTATAGACGTTTCAAGGGGAACGTTCGTGAAAAATTGCAGTTCACTTAACTTATTTGTCTACCTTGAGGTAGACAAATAAGTTAAGTGAGGTGCTGGCCTATACACTAGTGCGCTCCAGTCACTCACTATGGAGCTATATTATCACTATAAACATTTGGTGCTACTTATGCTCCTATTTGAAAAATAAAAGTTTTCCAAAAATATTATTTTGTGACGGAATCAAAAGTAATGCGTGTTTTGAGGACTTTGGATTAAACCATACCCAAGACATAGTAGCCATTCTATAATTGTGGCCACTTGGTGGATGATCACTTGATGGAAAGTTGCTCGTCCATTTAACCATCTAATGCCTTACATTCAATTAGTACGGTTTACAGGAAATAACAATGAATGTCGATTTCGAGGCTTGTTTTTCTATATCGGACTTACGAGCAATTTAACTCATAAAGAGAATGCTCCACACTTAGCAAAATTCGTCCATATTTTCAACAGGAAAGGTACTCCACATTCAAGCATAATTGAGGTCTTTAGATCTATTGCTAAGAAAACGCGGCTAGCAAAACTTTTTTCGGTCAGTAACTGAAAATCCTACACTCTCGTTAGGCGCATATCTCACACAGGCCTTTACTTGGATAGTCCTCTGAATATCATCAGTGTAATGTATAACCATGATACTTTACTACTGCAGCTTAATTGTGGCTCAATAATTCTTCTTCCCTCAGTGCTGACCTGTCAAAATCTCAGGGTGAGGTGCGACAACTTTGAATTGAGCCAGCCATTGTGATCGCCTAAATGATCGGAGATATATGATATAGTGTGCGCTAAAGAGAGTATCCAATCCCTTATCGATCATCAAAAACCGGAATATAATTGCACAATTTAGAAAGACGGGAGAGGTCGTAATCTGAAATTGGAAAAACGAGCGTTACTTATTCCTCAACCCGATAATATCGCCACACTAACTTTGGGCCTAGATCGATCGGTTTTTTTAATCTGATTTTCGAGTTTTCAAAATTCGAAATCCCGGCATTTTTATGTTTCAATGATCTGGAACATATAGTGCCCTGTTTGGTGATGGGGACCCATGGGGACATCCAGGGAAAAAGTTTGGGCCGGATCGGAGATATCGATGTCCGGCCCATACTCCAAAATAACGGAGCCGGTCTCTTAAACTCATCGCCCGAGGACAAGTCTTTGACCATTCGAACCCTCTCGAAGAGCTTTTCAAAAATCGATATCAATTGCGTCATCATTATGCAACATTTCGTCATCCTTACGCAATACGTCGTTTTTCGAGTGTAACTCGACGGCAAATAGCCCGTAAAGATCGGGAACAGTGTCAAACGACTCAGAATCGCCAGGGCTTTTCACTGACACCAACTATTTCGCAATTTAAGATTTCGTCATCATTACGGAATCTTCACATTTTCGCTCATAACTCGCTTCAAAATCATCGGAGAGCCTCGGGAGAAGGGTCAATCGACTCAGAACCGTCAGCGCTTTTCACCGACAGCAACTATTTCGCAATCGTCAATTTCGTCATCATTACGAAATCTTCACGTTTTCGCTCATAACTCGCTTCAAAATCATCGAAGATGCTCGGAAGAAGTGCCAAACGACCCCCGTGCTCGGATTTCGCAATCTTCGATTTCGTCATCATTACGAAACCTTCACATTTTCGCTCATAACTCGCTTCAAAATCATCGGAGAGCCTCGGGAGAATTGTCAAACGACCTCCCGTGCTCGGATTTCGCAATCTTCGATTTCGTCATCATTACGAAACCTTCACATTTTCGCTCATAACTCGCTTCAAAATCATCGGAGAGCCTCGGGAGAAGGGTCAATCGACTCAGAACCGTCAGCGCTTTTCACCGACAGCAACTATTTCGCAATCGTCAATTTCGTCATCATTACGAAATCTTCACGTTTTCGCTCATAACTCGCTTCAAAATCATCGAAGATGCTCGGAAGAAGTGCCAAACGACCCCCGTGCTCGGATTTCGCAATCTTCGATTTCGTCATCATTACGAAACCTTCACATTTTCGCTCATAACTCGCTTCAAAATCATCGGAGAGCCTCGGGAGAATTGTCAAACGACCTCCCGTGCTCGGATTTCGCAATCTTCGATTTCGTCATCATTACAACGGTCGAAATCGAGCATTTTTCATTTTTGAGTGAAAATTTTAGAAAACGCCATCTCTCTCGATTGACCCAACTATAGGTGGATCCGATGTAAAGTTGGATGGGCTACAAAACGTATATGGTGTAGTCCAAGAGTTTCGCCAAAAATAGGCAGAAAACTTCGGAAAAAATAAAAATTGAATGCGAAAAAGTGATTTTTGTTCGGAACAATAATCGATCATAGCACTTATTCTAGAGCCTGAGGGCACCCCTAAGTTAATGCAAAAGAGAAATTGGATCGATCTCGTTCGGTTGAGAAAAATTTTTTTTTTCGACCATTTTTCATGGAACATCATTTCTCCCCTCGCAGAGGCAGTAACCACAAATAAACAATGGTTTATAAAAAACGGGACCAAGACCCTCTTGACACTCAAGCTTGAGCCCCTGGTTCTCATTGCTAGCTCAGCGGTTCCGGGCAGGGGCCATAATGCTCCAAAATAACGGAGCCGGTCTCTTAACAAAGCGAGAATTTGCGTGAAATAAGAAGACAAGTGCGCAATGATCTTTCCACTCACTGATAGACAAACATATTTCGTTCACTGTTATTGATTGCGTTAAGCAAAGACATGCATTGTATTGATACATACTGCTGCGAGCGAATGTGAGAACAACTGCATTTATTATCCAACGAACACAAGGTAGATAAAAGATAGTGAACATAACAATGTGTTGCTCTTTCGAGTACAAAAGAAACGAAATCAACTACAATCACTCGCTATACACTCGCTTTTTCTTTCATGTTTTCATGAGTTCTCATGTCGAAATTCGGAATCAGGGTGCAAAAATACATCAAATACTTCAAAAGGCATATTTTTTCGAGATAATTTTTTTTCGACTGACCACTTTTTCACCATGTGGTCCCCCTTAGGTCCGATTTTGGTCGAACTTTTTTTGTCTCAGAATCATAGCGCAATAAGAATTTCTGTATTATTTCTGAGCGTAGAAAACGAATTTGCTAACTAGAGCTCATGAAACCTCGAAATAAAAAAGTTATGACCAAAATCCAGAAGAAAATTTTTGAAGTATTTTTATTTGAACATAACTTTTTTATTTCGAGGTTTCATGAGCTCTAGTTAGCCAATACGTTTTCTACGCTCAAAAATAATCCAGAAAATTATATCGTGACTTTTTCTCGAAAAAACATGACTATAGGAAATTCTGGTGTAATTTTGCACCCTGATTTCGAATTTCGACATGAGAACTCATGAAAACATGAAAGAAAAAAGGTATGCTTGAAAAACATCGAAAAACTGCAAAAATCGCAGGTTTTTTGGACATAAGTGCCTGCCATTTTTTTTCCCATCATCCGATTCTCCTGATTTTTGAATTGTAGTTTGGTGACAGTATTTTCTCAAATCGCTTTTCGGCGCTTCTTGGGGAAATCGGTATTAGGAAAGTTTCATTACTTTTTTGAAAAACCGACCGCCCCGATCCAGCGCATGACCTGGGAATGACATCATCAACATAAGAAATGTTTCCCAATGCCTCCTAATTCGAACACGGTTTTGGAATTGTTTCTAGCATAATTTTAAAGCAAGTTATGGTTATTTTCCTGAGCCAATTTTAGTATTAATTTTCATATTGTCCCTAATTTGATCTACCAATACTCGAAGATGAGAATCGATATGAAAAATCGGCAAACGCAGTTTGAAAGAGCATCATTCGCAGTACTCAAGTCTCACTTTTCAGCAGAATCAGAGATACAAATTCCTACCGCCGCGGTGTGGTCATTTCTCTCGAATCTCTCGCGATTCCTCTGTTATAGCGCGCGGACGAGCTTCTGAATCGCGGTCGGAATGTATTGAATCGCAGGTCTCTCAGCTCCCAGGACAAGAGCCTGCAACAACATTATTAGCGAATAACCGGGTAGACTTTTCTCTGAGTGGCACGGTGCATGAGGAAGTGTAAGAGAACACGTGAATTGAGGAAACTCGGGTACCATTTGTCCCCACTAGTATTCACCTTCATTGCCCGATGCTCAGCGATGTGGTCTGCCGGATTCATCACTTTTCCCGTACCCGTAGTACGGATAGTAACCAGATCCAGCTTGATTCCATTCCGTCTCATGGTCAGCTTGAAACTGAAGCTGTCCTGAAAAATCTGGATAACTTGCGGTCTCGCTTCATCACATGCTCTCCTCAGTACAACTTTTGATCATTTTTGTGCAATTTTTCAATAAAAAAAAATAAATACATAATACATAATAAATAAAATAAATAATATATACATACAATATTTCACCTGTACGAGCCTGAGAGAATGAAATATCTGAGAGCGAGGAGTTTTCACCCTCAATTTATTCACGAACGCATAAACCTTCTGACTGACAGAAGAGAGAACGTCGAGGTCATTCCTGCGTGATTCATTATCGGGATGATGAATCGGGACTAGTCATCAGCTAATAGGGGGCTGATTTTTAACTTTTAATTTGATCTATTTTGATTTCCACGATCTCACTTCCCTTCCTAAACGAAGCGACTAACGAGGACCAGTGGCGTGGCGATAAAAAATTTCAATCATGTAACTGAATCATGCGGTAGAAATTTTGAAGCATGAGAAACTCACGGATCCAGAAATGAGAAAATGTGGAGAATGCAATCATCTGGGAGGTTAGAGAAGAAATCCTGAAACGTTGGTATTAGTGAAGACGCATCGGAACCCGACTCCTCATTGGTGTTCTCTATCGCTTGCTGATGAGAAAATAACGAGGAAAGTCGATTCCGATTTTCAAATTCGTGTATGACGATATTCGAGAATTATCGACTCACCGTTTCCGAAAGGATGGCAGCCTTTTTGAACTGTCGCCCAATTATTTGTTTGGTCGAATCTTCCTTTCTCTTTTTAGACTGCGGAGAACGCGAATAGGTCATCTGAATCGAACATTTGTACATCTACGGGTCAAATTACGAACATGACAGTCCTGAAAAAAATGCTAATGAACGAGAAAAGATTCAATCGCGACTAAAATTACAATAAAATGGTTTGTGAAAGGGAAAATTAGGAAAACCTGCCGATAGGAATCAGAGGGAATAGACAATACCATTTCGTTGCAGTTGGATTTTCAGTCCTAGACTGGTCGTATACACCCAAGGGGGGTGGACCATCGTCAGTATGAAGCCTATCGCGTATGGGAATACAAGAATAGGGAATGTGAAGATGATCGCGACGCGAAAATAAACATCAAACAACATCAAATGAATGAGAAAGGATTCAATCGCGACTAGTCGTCAGAGTGTAAACTGAAATTCCGCAGACGCATTACCGCGACGCTCGAGTGCACAAGGGCGCAAACTAATCCACCCAGAGAGAAATGTGTGTTAGCTGGGGCATCTGTACTCCGTGTATGTGTTATCCTGTGACATGCATGTGAGTAGCAGGAAAAAAACACAAGCGAAGTTCATGTGTCCCAGTCAATACACATCTCTCTATGTGTACCGTGTTTCTCTCACTAGGCGTATAGGCAGCTATCTACAACTTCTTTTCCCGAACCGTGCTTCATTTTAAAGAATTGGTACTATTACCGTTTGGGTTGATGAGCCCTCGACGTGAGATTGTGGGACGCTTCTATTCGATCACACACACACAACCGTGTTCCCCCTTCTTTAATAGCAAACCAAAAGCTTGATCCACCTTCCGGGGGAAGGTGGCGTATCCTGAACAGCTGAGTGAATTTTGACCAGAGAGGATAGATTATGCAAAGATCACAACTCAATAAAAGCCGTGAGATCTCGACAGTGTGCATTAATCAAAGTCAATAAAAGTCCCGGGATCAGCGGCCAAAATTCCCGCTCTATTTTTGTCGGATTTGTTACAATCGATGGCGTAGATAAAAGGGAAGTAGTAGTTCAGCATGCATAAAGGTCGAAAAGTATAGGATATGGTGTAGTCAGAATTGTTCTTGGATGATGACCAAAACAACCTGGATAATGATGATATGATTTTCAGTCAGTAGGTGTGTTGCACTGTTGCACTGGAAATTCTTGGAATCAGTATATGATTAAATGCAATTAGCAGGTATAAGCACGTTACCGTCGAAAAATAGAGCGGGAATTTTGGCCGCTGATCCCGGGACTTTTATTGACCCGAGACTTTGATAAATGCACACTGTCGAGATCTCACGGCTTTTATGAGACGAATCGCGATAGAATCGAGAGAAATGGCGACCACGTGGCGGTAGAAATTGTATACCTCCGAACCTGCTGAAAAGTGAACCTCGAGTACTTCGAATGGTGCACTATCAAACTACGTTGGAAGAATTTTGATATCGATCCTCACCTCCGAGTATTTTTAGGTCAAAGTGGGTACACTAAGAATTTTTTGTATAATTTCAACTCAGTAAAACGACCATAACTTTCTTCACAGTAATTCTAGGAACAATTTCCAAAGTTCATTCGAATGAAAAGGCATAGGGCAACATTTCTTATATTGGTGATGTCATTCTATGTTCATGCGCTGGAGCAGGGCATAATCTATCCTCTCGGGTCAAAATTCACTCAGCTGTTGACTTTGCTCGCAAAGCCAGGATACGCCACCTTCCCCCGGAAGGTGGATCTCGGGACTTTTATTGACGCGGAGCGACTATTTTAAGACGACCGCTCGGTTATTTTCGACCACCTCCCGGACATCGGTACAAGAATTTCGATTCAGCCCTCCATACTCATAGAACCTAGGGTACCTTCGACCTTGTTTACAATAGTAGTGTGAAAACTGGTCTGGCCTCGCAATGCGGCGCGCCAGGTGCTGGCACAGTGAAAAACATCGAATTTTCAAAATTTCTTAGCTGAACAAGGTAGACTCGAAATTCTTTTTGCAATATGTTTGGCATGTCCTAAGTGCACGGGGGCACAATTGACAAAGATTTCGGGTCAAATCTGAAATCGACTTTTTCAATCCTATTTTCGGATTTTCATAGTTATCAGTACTCGAGAGGTGATTCGGCCCCCTCTGTACTATCTCATAAATTAGTCCACTTTATGCCCCATCGAACCCCACTATACCTGAGAACATCCTGATTTTCACTTATCGAAAATTTTTGAACAATTGATCAAAAACTGCTCGATTTCAAGGTTTTTTAAACATAACATTTCTCCCTCAAGGTTTGGTGAGCTCGTATACCGAAATTTGGATTCAGCTAGTCAAAATACATAAGGAACATCTATAGTCGTACAGTTCCGAGGCAAAAAAATTCCAACTTTTGCATGACCCCCGTATCGAGGCCATTTTATGTCAAAAAGTCGAATTCTCCAAATGAGGTGGTTACAGTTCTTTTGCAGATGCCTCTGATGATGATTCCCCCACAGGGTACTCGTTGACTGATCGATTGGTTTAAACGAGAGAGAAGCGAATGCGTCCCCCCAGAGGGTATGTATATCCAGATTGATCTCGTGTGTGAAAGGTTGACGTCGTTCAAACACGATGAACCAAAGGCATATCTTCGAAATGAACATAACAGCCGTTACTCTTCAAAATTAAGCTCTGAATGACAACTCACACGAGAAAAGGTCAAAATGTCGAAATTTCGAAACTTTCGAGAAAAAAAAATGAAATCAGCTTTTAAATTTAGACTTTTATAATTTCAGATAAATTGCACCATCATTCTCAGTGCGAGATTCTGATTCAATTGATATACAGTATCGGACATAAGTCACCGTCCGAAATTTCAAAGTGTTGAAACTTTTGAACCAGATAAGCAATCGGTTTGGTGTTTTGGCAGGATACATTAGACCTATTGATGCATTGCCACCGATAGTGACGTCATGCTACGATTTCGCAATATTGCATAGTGATGATGCAATCATGTATATGTTCTTCACTTGTGATTTTAAGGTCATTGGGATTTTTTTCTAAGTCTTCTCTCTTTTTGTGATGATTAAAAGCCTCAGCATCTACCGATTAAAAAATAGTACTCATGGGGCGTTGTCGTACAGAAGCAGAACACAGGTTCAAAATAGAGTACCGAAAAAAATAATTTCCATTCATTGACGTGCTAGAGACTCGTTCAAAGGCTCAAAATGACCCTTACAATAATTCCTGATTACCCACAAAGTTCGATATTGATATCTCTTAATTTGACCTCAGGGCACGAATTTTTCACTTTTTCAAATAATTGTTTTCTTCCTATTTTGGATGATCATAGTTCCAAGGCCGATTTTTGTTCAAATGTATTTTCTAGACAGGGTAGTTGCAAATCCATGGAATATACGATTCCCAACTTTTTAGAGCATTTGGATAACTTTCCCGCCCGCGGCAATCGAAAATCAGAGGTCAATCGATTTCAACCCAAAAAATGACCATGATACCCCCATCATTAGTCGCTCTCAAAACTTCCTGACTACATTTTTTTCTGGGATATTTTTGTGTGCTGAGTACGAATTTCGGTACGAGAGTCCATGATATCATTAATGAAAAAAGTTAAAATTTATTATGTCGAAACATAAAAAAAAAAAAAAAAAAAAGATTTTAAAAGTCTTTTGACCTCTGATTTTCGGTTGCCGCGGGTGAGAAAGTTATCCAAATGCTCTAAAGAGTTGGGAATCGTATATTCCATGGATTTGCAACTACCCTGTCTAGAAAATACATTTGAACAAAAATCGGCCTTGGAACTATGATGATCCAAAATAGGAAGAAAACAATTATTTGAAAAAGTGAAAAATTCGTGCCCTGAGGTCAAATTAAGAGATATCAATATCGAACTTTGTGGGTAATCAGGAATTATTGTAAGGGTCATTTTGAGCCTTTGAACGAGTCTCTAGCACGTCAATGAATGGAAATTATTTTTTTCGGGACCCTATTTTGAACCTGTTTTCTGCTTCTGTACGACAACGCCCCATGAGTA
Source organism: Pristionchus entomophagus (assembly GCA_036245825.1). NCBI lineage: Eukaryota > Metazoa > Nematoda > Chromadorea > Rhabditida > Neodiplogasteridae > Pristionchus > Pristionchus entomophagus. The sequence continues at coordinate 11,058,644 of BTSX01000005.1, forward strand.
CTATTTTTTAATCGGTAGATGCTGAGGCCTTCTATCATCACAAAAAGAGAGAAGACTTAGAAAAAAATCCCAATGACCTTAAAATCACAAGTGAAGAACATATATATGATTGCATCATCACTATGCAATATTGCGAAATCGCAGCATGACGTCACTAACGGTGACAATGCATCAGCAGGTCTAATGTGTCCTGCCAAAACATCGAACCGATTGCTTAACTGGCTCAAAAGTTATAACACTCTAAAATTTTGGACGGTGACTTATGTCCGATACTGTATAACTTGTCTATAACAGAGGAGTATTATGAACATTTAAAATTTCAAACTTCAATTTCAACTTGATTTCGCATTAGATTTAAAATTAACAAAAACCTCCAAATTCAAAATTATCGAACAGGCTCGTGAACTATATCATTTTGAAGCTTGCGATCAGCCTGTTTCAACAGGAGTGCTGTCTCTTTTTGATTTCTGAAAATTTAAATTTCTATGCGAACTCTCACTTCAAAAACCGGAAGTGTCTGTTCGACCCCAGCAAACCCACCATCAGGGGTATCTGATGGCACTGATTCCGAATCTGACATTAGTTTTGCTCTATCGTGAACTTTGTTGTCCGACATCTGGAGGCTCTCCTGTTTACAACCTTGTTGACGAGTGAGAGAGGCTAGGCGAGGGTCTTCCCCTCTGGAAACTTTTTTTGGTGCCAATTTTTGGCAAGAGCGGGCACCTACACATGGAAACCGATCTTCTCGAAAATAAGCTTATTCGATTCAGCACGGAATTCTGTATCTATGGTATGCCGGTAGGAGCTTGTATTTTCCTCTGAGAGCTTGAATTTCAATAGTGGAAAACTACCAGAGGGTAGGGAGTTTCGCGACTTCAACGGCCGATATCTATGGTTTGCAAGCGGAATTACTCAAAAAAAGTGGACGCCACGAAACCGACAAAATTCGGAGTCAGCCGGATATACTTCCGGTTGTGCTAGAGACTTGAAATGTCGGATTTAGCACCCTATAGGCTTCCAACTAAGATTCCCAAACGCTGGATACTTGTATTTGAGTTTGACCGATAGTCATTACCTAGGGTATGTAAAGATACTTTCTGCCCATTGGATTTAGCCAAGACTGAGCCAAAATTGCCTCGGCGATACGCGCCGGGGCTAATATTCGCATAAATTTAGGTACAGAAAACATGATCACAATGGATGTGAAAACAGTTACAGGAAAATTAAGCAAATGCGAACAATATTCATAGTGAAACAAGGAGTGAGAGTGTTTCACGACTGGACAGAGGACGGTGTCGCTCAGGGGACAAGAGGGAATATGTCACTCTAGGCCTGTAATTTTTATCAAATTTATTTATTTTAATCGCCAAAAACTGATAAGAATTCATTGACCGATGTTATCCCAATCCAATTATTTTCGATTTCAGCTCGTGACAGCCCAGCAATTTGCACCTGCTAGAAATTTTTTTAAATATTTTTCACGGACGCTGACACTCGCGGAAAACAATATCGCAAGTAAAACACCTGCTTAGTGGTGAGCAATTTTTTTTAGTTGTTCTCGCATTTGCGCTATTCGCGCCGAATGAAATGATCCCAACCGAAACGGCATTTCTGGTGTGGAATCGTGGACTGAACTTTGTTCCAGATTGATCCCTTGATTCGTTAAAAAGTGACGAAGCGCAGATATCATCCTTGGCTGTTGACTTATGCATCGACCTATACGCTCCCATCTTTCTGTTTCATAAGGGGCTGATCTACTCTGATTCTTCAATTTCGCATCTTTTCGCAGCTGCGCCATTTTTCGTAAGGAAAAACGTATTGCATCAATGTCAACAATTTTTCAGGTTGTTGTGCAAATGATGTTTGCGGAAGTTTGTGTTTCCTATTTTGCGTGTGTAAATTATAGAAGAAGTGTAAGTCGGATTTGTTTTTTCATTGTATTCTCTTTTTTCAGGTCGTTATATCTTCCGACCGATTCTTTATCTTTTTCGGATGGAAGAGAAGTGCTCTTTTTGCATGTGTCCAAGCAGGTGCTCTATCCGTGATGTCGGTTCAGCTCTTCTTTTACCGGCAAGCGTTGCTGTCTTCTGAGGCAAGATTTGGTTTTCATCAAGACTTGAGTACTAACATTTTAGCTACCTAACGAACTTCAATGGGTAATGAAGAAATCAACCTTTGTTTTCGTAAAAATGACCAATTACAATGTGGACATTGCGAATATTGGCAAGCACTAACTGAGTTCGCTAGCCAATATGTTCACGTAACAAGAATATCGAAGAATATAAAAATATTTATGGGGCATCCATAATTTCACTATATTCAGTTGCGGTTCCGGGATGCGCAGCTTTAGTTTGTGTAATTCTTGCTATGATTTTTCAATTGATACGCGAGGTGCGAAAGGGAATGCAAAATGCGAGCCATTCGACTCAACGGTGAGACTTTTGCTAAGTCACATAACTGTTTTACCGGTATTCCAGAAATTTTACATTTATGCATTGATCGGAACTGTTATGCATGAATTCATTTTAGATAACTAATATCAATTTGTATTTGCAATGTTAGTTTAGATATTGGCAGATATCAACGACTCGCAGTTCGCTCGCTGATTCTTCAGGTCGTTGGAATTTATTATACAAAATAGAACATTTAAAATTAATTACAAATGATTCAAAATTCGATTAGTGCAACTTATGATTCATATCGTATACACTGTGTAGGGCGCGGTTCCGTGTCTCACCTACATTATCACTGCGGGAATTAACACAACCATCGAATTGCAGCTTTTTGGAAATTCTGAGAATGTTGAGCGAATTGGTATTTTTTTTGCAAGGAAATGAAAATATTTTGTTTTCAGCAAATATTATTTCTGCAATTTCCGTGCTCATTATGACAAAACACACACTCGTTAATTCTCTGACGTTTCTCTATTGCACCCCTTCTTATCGGAACAAAGTTATCACAGAAATGCGATTGCTGATAGGAATGTTATGCGACAAAAGACGCAACGAAATAAGGGACTACTCGTGACCACTATAACGAAAGTTCGGAAATAAATTAAATGGTATTTGGGTTGTTGTTTCCTGTTGCATGTCACTTCGCATTAGTCTGACTTCAGCCAATAGTCAGTACACTATAGAATTGCATAGCGGTAAGGAGCAAACAACAGAAAATAACCAGCCTGATGACTTGAAAGTGCGTCGAATTGTCATCAGATGAGATTTCCCATCATATTACGGTTCTCATCTTCTGTTATTATGCACGATTTTTTCAATACTCATCCGGTTCTCCCGTCGATAATAATTTTCTCCAACGTTTTCGCATTTCTACCTATCGCATTTATGATATGCTTAGTTCAGAAAACGCCACTACATGGAAACTGCAGGTACAGCAACCGTAATCATCTACAAATTCGAGCTGTATTTTTTCCAGATATCTTTTCAACGCATGGTTGGGCGGATATTTTGGTCTATTCATTGTCAATATTTCACTTGCTTGCGTGGCCTTGACTGATGATAACGGATTTCTTACGCGGTCAATACGCAGTCCCCGTAAGTCATTGTTTTTCGCTAGGAATCAGTCATCATTCCCTAGAGCATTTGCTTGTCATGTGAGTTTTAAATACATATTACGCACATATCACAGAATAGGGCAAAAGGCAGGTTAAAAGGATGAATAAATAAACGATAAATGTTCGAAAAAATGAATAAAGGATATTATTTTTAGCTCACCGCGAGCTATTGTACGGTCTTTGCTCGTCCGGCACCCTTTACTGCTCAATGGCCGAGGCAAGATCAAAGGCTTACTCGTCCAACACTCGGCGATTGCTGATAATTTTATTCAGATTGCACTTGCTGTAGAGAGGATATATTCAACAATTGACCCTGAGCAGTATCACCAAAGTCCTCTTGCAATATCTACGCTTGTTCCGTTAACTATTTTCATGGTATGTCGATTCGTCTACAAAATAAATATATATATTTATTGTCAAAAACATTCAGATCGATCTTAGCATATTGATGGGAAGGCTTGCTTACGAATGTAAGTTTTTATTTACAAATCTGAAACTCCGAACATATTTTAGGCAACGAGTTTGTGCTCATTGGCACGTTTGTTCTTGTATGTGATATCTTGACAGTAGTGGTGGGGAAGTTCAGCTAGAACACGAAGAATGTTGCAATTCAGACCAATACATTATCAGTGAATTATAATCGGAAGCGATTCAAAGTAGCATTCGATAACTTGAATGCAAAATATCAGGTGTCTCGCAATATGTATGTCCATAAAACTATTTTAATAAAGGCAAAAGAAGCATTCCAACTCTCCGCAGCGATGCAGCCGGTCTACATAGCAATTTTCTGCGTAAAAGTTTGGAAATATTTGTGTCGAAAAATCCGTTGCTTGCTGCAGTGTGTTATTGTGACTTCCGCGGTCATTATGCTCGAAATGGACGATCCCTACTTCAACGGATACAACGAAGCGATGTACACAACTGTGCGTTTCTCCGGTGGTTTCTGAATACGGAGACATGTTGGATCTGTGTGGGCAAAACCGGTAGACCAATCTTTTATGTTTTCACAAGATATTTAGAACGTTGACTCAAACTCATTATGCCCTTCAAATAGGTTACGGCACTCAACGCTTCCATCATCGCAATTACGCTGATTCATAAGCATCCAGTCCTAAGAAAACACGCTCGGCTCGTGTTGTGAGATTGTTGTGAGACGGGACTTTTTTTAATGCGCACTTTCAGTGGCATCAGTAACTCCATAGCTCCGTCCACACCGGACCCCGTCATCACAACAGTAGATCATTTTAAATCACTTGAAATCTACTGGAGTTAACTCAGTGTGTCCTTCTTCTTTTGCCTAGTTTTTCACAACGGGCGGGTCCTCGGAACAAAATGTGATCATTGATTTTTTTCACGATTTTTTCACGATGATTCTTAATTTCTGTTTTTCCTTCGTTTCTGATTCACCGTTCGAAATTGTATCTGTGATATTCTCTAGACAGTGACGATGAAAACAATCTTTTCGAAATCTTTTGCTTTATCTTCTGCACAATAATAATCGACCAATACAATAATATAATGCGATCAAATCTCTCTGGTAATTCGAGAATCTTACGAGACTCTTTGCCGAAAGTTTTTTGAAAAATATTTTTTCTTCGTATTCGATTTACCATTCGAAATTTATAATCAGGTTCTATCATTACTTTTAATTTACATTATGGCGGGTCTTCTTTGAAATGATAAATAAGTACGATGTTTCAGATGAAAACACAAACTTAAACCTGATTCGTAGTTCCTGTCGTCGATGAGGAGTAGTCTCTTCTCTCCACTGCCACCACCTCATTTGGTGCAACCCCGCAAACTCTTCCTCTCAACGATTGCATCAAACCACGTATTCCCTTTCGATATGAGGGAGTGCAATGTAGAATTGTGATAGAATTGACCAGGGTGTGCTTGGTTAGAATGAGCATTGAAGACGTGGCTGAAAGTATACAATCATTCACTCGCATGTTGGAGAAGTGCTTACCAATTCGCTCAACACTCTCAGAGTTCCCGAAAACTTGCAATTCAAAGCAAGTATTTATGCAAAGTGCGATGACATAGTTGAGACTCGGAACAGTTCCCTGAAAGCATTGAGGGAAGCACAGATACATGGTTAATGTTTAAAAAAAATTGTTTGCACCTGAAGTATCAGAGATTTGACAGCGAGCCTCTGGTATCTGCAACGAAGTCTTTGCACTTCAAAACTCAAAATCCCTCACCCTCTTGTCGCCGAACTGTGAACGTTTACGCTTTCTCTCACCTACCGAATGAGTTGGAGTATCATCGTAAATATGTTCAAAATGATAAATACGAAACCAGGAACGGCCACTGAAAAATAGCGAAATAAGATTTTTTAAACGCAGTTTTCAAGGGCAAAAATAACTATTAACAATGGAACGCCTTGTAAAAGGGAAACTTGCACCATACTTGTACCGTTTTGACATTATTCCTAAGTATCAACATGGTTATCGATCCGGTGCGTCTGTCCTCACGAATCTTCTAGATTGTGAGAATGACTGGACACGGGCACATTCTTGTAAGCAACACACTGACGTTATCTATCTCGATTTCTCTCGTGCTTTCGACACTGTTTCCTTCTCTAAACTCCTCTCTAAATGTTCACATTATGGTATTCATGGTAGATTACTCAATTGGATATCATCATTTATCACTGATAGACACTTCTCTGTCCGTCTAGGTTCAACTGTATCACAATCTCTCCCCGTTCTCTCAGGTGTCCCCCAAGGATCAGTGTTAGGACCGATCTTGTTCTCTCTTTATATTTCTGATATCACTCATATTCTTGCCTCATTTCCGGATGTTACTATCAAAGCCTATGCTGATGACATTAAACTCTATGTTTCATATTCTCTGGATACCATGAACTCTCGTGTATCCCAGTTACAGTATGCTCTTAATGCCATTTTCGAGTGGACTATCACTAACCAATTGTCTCTCTCCGAGTCTAAGTGTACTCATCTCCATATTGGTTCCTCCTCTCCTGTACCCCAGTACTCAATCAACAATGTCATTCTCAATACCGTACCCCAACAGCGTGACCTAGGTGTTCAAGTTGTCCCCTCTCTTTTAAATGCTCCATCCATTGATGCTCGTGTTAAAATAGCCACTACTGTTATGAATATTATGCTCCGAGCAGTTTCTGTTAACAATCCTGATATCCTCATTAAATGTTTCCGCACCTATGTTCTTCCTCATCTCGAGTTTGCTTGTCCTTTCTGGAACCCTTATCTCAAAAAAGAGAGTCAGAAGCTTGAGAAAATCCAAGAGAAGTTCACTCGAATCCTATTCTATCGTTGCTTTCCGTCTCCTTCCTATCCTCATGCTCTACCTTCCTACTCTAAACGTCTGTCTCATCTCGGTATTCAAGCGCTTTTTGAGAGGAGAGTCATCTTTGATCTTGTTCTGGCCCGTAGAATTATGAATGGAGAAACCATTCTCGACCGTAATATATTCTTCACGTTCACCCCAGTTAGACTACGGTCCAATAACTTTGGAATACATATTGAACACACCAAATCCACACCTAGATATCATTGTTTCTCACGTAGAATCGCTAGAATCTTGAATGCTTTACCATCTTATGTTCATTCATCGTCTAGTGTCTATGTGTATAAGAAGAGATTACGCGAATTAGATTTCGACTTTAGTAAATACATCTTTCGCTAGTAATATTCGAATATTCTATCCCTTATATTCCCCTCACCCTTCCCCCTCCTTCAAAGATCGTCAAGTAAATCTACATCAACCCTTCCCCTTCCCCCTCCTAATAGTCCCCCCTTTTAGAGATCTATGAAACTGGTTCCGGAGTATAGTCTACCTGGTGCCCGAGTTTTCTCCTCCTCGGTTTCCCTCACCCAGAAGAAAGACAGATGGAACCAGCGGATTATATCTTCGTATTTATACTTGCTCCCCCAATTATCCATCTTATCCTCATTGAGAGGAGAGTCACATCGTTCTTGTCATAATCACATCAATATTTTACTACCGTATCCCGTTGCGCCTCGAGCGTAGATAAAATAATATTATTTACCTCGGAGGCAATCAACACTTGCCGATAAAAATATAGCTGAACTGCAATTACGGTTTGCGCCAGTAATTGCACAAAGATATAAAGCGCACTCTTGTTCCATCCGCGAAAGATAAATGCGTTATTGAACAGTCCATCTGCAGATAATTCCACCTGAAGTGTAAACAAAATCATCTTCAAAACTGGGTAAGCAAAATACGTACACTCCATCTATAATAAACGCATGCGAAATATGAAACTATTATTTCGGCAATCATCATCTCAATTATTGCCTTAAAGGGATGTGATACATATTGAAATCCCGAACGCATATCGTTGGAATCAATATTTAAGATATTTTGAAGAAAAAAAATATATTTTTTAAAAATTTTCTTTGAATTTAAAAACAATATTTAAAAACTGAAATATTAAGTGGTGTCATTACGGTAGATCGGTGGTAGGATTCCCGGTCAAATGGCGGGCGCTCGGCGTAGTCGGCGCGCGGGAAAAAATTCCGTTCAAATCCCGGCTTGGCGGATTTCAGTGTTTCGCTTCTATTCTTCGTTTTCCTTCTAATTTTTTTGCGGTTTAACTTTTGTTTCACGTCTAAATACGCGGCGCGTTAGCTTTGGCACCCCATAGTAGCTGATTGGCACAAATACACTCGTTGCGTAACCTCCAAATCGCTCCGCAGCAAAGGAATCTCACTTTTGTTCTTGAAAATGAACTAGTTTTACTTTGCTACTCAATTGTTCGATGAAAACGCACTCTTGTTTACTTCTCTGCTGCCGAAAAATTGTATTTACCACTAGAACGGGACTAGTTCTCCCTCCCATTGCTGTAGTTTCTTTGAGTATTAGTTGAGTTGTAGTTCACGCGGCGCGGCAGTAGTCACCATCGTTTGATTATCGATTATTAACCGCGTTCTCATTATTTATTTTGATTTTTGTTTCCGCCTTTTGACTAATAAATACCCCTTTTCAACTTCCATCATTCGCTCTCCTCGAATCGGCTTGCCTCGCCAACTGTTCCACCTCTGAGGGTGAGTCTTTGAAAGGAAAACAGAAAGTGCTGACGAGAATTTTGCATTTCTCATTTCAAATTGTCCCTACGTGTCAGAGAGAAGGGGTGTATAAAAGGGCTGGAAATGAAGAATTTCTCGCAGTTTCACCTCTCTTCTTCATTCGGAGCGGTCGCTGATCACTCTCCGCCCCTACTGACGCCCCAACTTCTTTCAGTTTGCTTCCGTGCGCTCTGAGATCTACCGATCGATCGACGAGCTACCGTATCCATGCCGATGAGGTACGGTAGATTGGCCGCTTTAGACTGAGCTAATCGATCTTCTGCCTCCAGATCTCACTGCCATCCTACGGTCTCCCTCCCACGTCGCGCACCGATTGGATTATTGATTCGACAGGAGTACGGTAGCCAGTCGAATTACTGTAGTCAGGGTGAGCCCGAAGTCGCCGCATACTTGTACTATTGATCTTTTGATCCAGCTGAAACATCAATTTCTTCAGGAATTCGAGTTCTCTCCACTCTGTCTGACTCCCTCTGACCTACTGTGGGATTACTGTACCTGGTGAGTATAAGTTTCCGTCTAAAATAATCAATAAACATTGTTGTCTTTGCCTCGTCATCCAATAATTACTCTGTCTCGCTCGTTCATTCAAATGGGGATTAGTCTGAACAAACCCGCACACAAAGGACCAAATTCAATCAATTAGGAGAGCGAGAGAGTACAATGCATATGGAGGGCGCGCATTATCGATTGGTATAAAAGGTCGATTCGGTGGTTCTCCCTTCACTCGTTCGTCTCGATGCGACTCCATCTCGTCTCTCTCGCCTTGCTGCTGCACTGCAGGTTCGTCCCAGGAGTACGGTTGGGACTCCTGTGGGATCCAGAACAGGTACGGTAGTCGATCGATATATAACCATGGGACCTACCGTACCTCTCCCCTTGTTCAGATTAAATCTTGCTGTCATCGTGGCGCCGAGGTAACGAAGATCATGGAGGCTGGCCAACTCGTCCCTCTTGTACGTTCGAATGAATCTTCTGGTTTATTTTCAATTATTTACAAATGTACAACGATGATTCGCACTTCTTTTAATAATTAAATAAAAGTAACGTTGCACTCATATCTTACTTCGAAGGAGCAACAAGATCACGGACCGGAGAAAGACGCGCTCGAGAGAAGAAGGAAGAGTCAGATTAGTCCATTTATGGCGACATAGATAAATAATAGTTGAACAAATGAGTTTGGATAAGGTACGAAAAGGGAACGATATGTTGAGCAGCTTCGGAAAGGAAGGGGAACTAAAGACTCTATGAAATGATGAGACTAACCCACATTTTGTCGCTATGGAAAGTGTTTCGTTGCCATTCGGAGTCAGAAAATAGCCTAAATTTGAAGCAAGGAGTCCTCTATAAGTAAAATGAGTTGATGAAAATAAAGGAATATGTGATGCTTTGTGATGAACTCTAGGTTCTTCGCCGCTCTCATCAACGAGGAACTCGGATTTAACGAACAGTAACAGGTTTGTCATTTAACAGTGACACAAATTTGTAAGAGGTACAGTATGCATAAAATAATTCATGATGAATAACTATTTCCAATCAACGGGGAATTCACTGTTGTCACTGTCCCCTTCCTCAGTCTCTTCCTCCTCTTCATCATTTTCCTCTTCTCTCTCCAACATTCTATCGTAGATTAACTTGAGGTCATCGAAGTGATCATCCTCAGGAGCACCGATTCTCTTGAAGAATCTCTTGTCTTCGTACTCCTCCCTCACTGACCAACATTCTTCTAGAACCTCGAAAGAAACTGTAGACTAGCTAGCTATAATAGGCATACTGTACCTCTCGTCTCCAAGGTTGTTCTCCCTTGCTCATTTTTCTCTTTACACATACAGCGATTCTTCCCTTTCTAGGAACGACTACGTTGCCTATCTCTTGCCGATCTCCCGCCATCTCCGCATACACAAGTGAGTTGTGGTGCATGACAGAACATTTCATCTTCTTGTTATAATACGGTGCCGAGCTGGTAAGGTACGACTGCTATTTAGAGTTATACCGATAGGCAATAGTGAATAGAGATCCATTCCAAACAGTACTCAATAATAAATTATGTCGTACCAGGAGAGACGCTTAGGTGCGTACATGAGCGATAGAGAGTGGAAACACTCGCACATTGTAGTTCCTGCGTCGGAGGAACAAGCGAGGAACTTCATCTTGAAGGAATCGGAGAAGAGCATGGAATGAATGAGGAGATACTCAGGCGAGTCCACCTGAGGGATATTTTCCTCAGGTATTTGTCAAATAAACATAAATAATTTTGTCTTTTCGAGTCCTTTTAATGTAAAAAAATACCTTGATTAGCTCCTTTGGAACCTTCTGGGGTCCTTTCTCCACCCTCCCCTTCCCTTTCTTCCCCTTATTTGGTGCTCTAGTCACAGGGTGATTGCATTTAAACACTAGCTCGAATTCTCCTCCCTGTTAGCATGGTTTAAACTTGTTTCTATGAAATAATAGCAACAAGTTTGTCCACCTTGTCCCATTTGTGCTTGCCAGTGCAGTGGTGTATGAACGATCGAACACACTCGAGAGAAAATGGCCTGTCTTCCTTCTTGGGGTACTTCTCATTTATATAGTACAAGTGATTGTAGAAGGACTTGTACCATACCGAGAGAAGGGGATGAATCTTCATACCCTACACATTTATTATGGGAACTAGTTGCCGTATTTCTCTCCACTCACCGCCCACCACAACTTCCTCAGCGTTTTTTGAACATGCCAAAAGTCCCTGAGCGCTACGATATGAGAAAGTTTGGCATTCTCGCGTATTCTCTTGTCCACCATTGCATTAGAGTCAGTTACCCGAGTTCTGGTAAAATATGGTGAAATTTAGTTGGAAATGGCTTCCTTCTGTTTTTGCTCTCTTTTATGACCAGTATGACATAAGCTTTGTCTCTATTTTACACACCCCCATAATACCTGATTTGAAAACCATCATCGACTAATTGGAGTAGAGCCTTCTCCGATCCAATACTTTCCATTCGACATGAAACACCTCCTACAGTATGATACTCGTTTCGTCGTAAAAAAAATTATGGATACCGATTTCCGGATCTTTGATCGAGAGGGAAACGGCTGCTACGATGATGCGAAGTGAGGAGACGAATGCAGTGACCTTGCAGTTGGAGGCACAATATCCCGGTGAGTCATACTGGCCATCCAATGAAACAACCATGCCTCCCTCCTATAACGATATTTTCGAGAGGTGGTACTGAGAAATAGTGTTGCCTTTTCGAGCAGTTGTTCTCCTTATTTTGCTTGCTCTCTCATGTATCTGACTGGTGAGAGAGCGTGCAGAATTAAGAGAGCACTACTCCAAACGGCAACCCTACTGAGAAATGTCTAGGATACCGGGGTAGCGTCTTTGGCAAGATCCCTGGCTTCTTTCTCCCATCTACCGTATCGATAGAGAGGCAGGCATAGAATCGAATCGAGTCCCTCATCGATCTCTCGCTGGGGAAACCAAGACCGAGCACTTTGCATAGATCCGCTATTCTCTGGAATGTCAACTCTAATGCACCACTAAATTGTAGGTAGATCACCGGAATGGGGGCTCCCGTTACGAACGCAGCAACGGGGATTGACTGATTCAATTCAAACACCTGACTCCTGCCTCTGCCTTTCTTAGACTGACTGTCCCATCGGAAATGCTCCCTACACCCTGAGCACTGGTAGATCACCGATAATGCACTCGCCACTTGTTTCCATTCCACGCTGATAGGGGCGATAGGGGCCCCGCAGTCTTGACATCTCCGGAAGATTGCTTCCATCTTGGCCTTAGAAGTGATGAAGAATTCCGATTGAACTGAATCTTCCTGCTCCTCTTCCTCTTCTTCTTCTTGGTAGGCTGTGAAGTTTGAGAAGGGCGGAATGAGGAGTCCTTTAATGAGAAATTCTTCCCTAATATGCACATATCATTCCAAACCGTTCGGCCTAGTGTTGGTACTGTGGAAGCGATTGAATCGATTCTAGGCGGATTGACGTTTCTAATTCCAGATGAATTATCGACGTCATCAAGAAGCAACTGCGAAACTGAGAGGGGCTGGCGACTCGGCGACTTCAACAGTTTTGTATTTAGTATATTTCGATATTTTGCACTAAATAGGGTTTGTAATTCAGTAGTAACTCCTCATTTTTGAACGCTCTATCACTAGTTACTGTGACCTTTAAAACAGATAAATAAATAAATTACCAGTGCTAACTGTAATTTATCTTTATATAGCTTCACTATCTAGACGAAATATTAGGAGAACCAAACTATTGAACGAAATAACATTCCTAATTGGTATTGTGCGGAATAGGGGGCACTAGGTCGGATGAGAACCGTTGGATGAGAACCAACAGGATGAGAACCGAAAAAAATGTCCACTCCCAGTATTTTCTCAGACGGTTCTCTGTACCATATTGAACTTACCGCGAGATTACTGGAAGACATTTTTTTGGTTCTCATCCGGTTGGTTCTCATCCGACTCAGCGCCAAATAGGGGCGAGACAAACTATCTAGCCACTTCCATCCATCTCCCACTGATTTTTTGTTTCATATCTGTTTCTATAACATCTCTGTCTAGATGTGTTTGCCTCCCTATCATTTAACTACCAGGCCGGCCCACGTTTCTCTCACTTCATAGTGCCTCTAGATAGTGAAATTTCTTGTACCGTAATTGTAAATATTCGTACCGTTAATTTCATGATGGTAGTATCTACTATTTTTGACTCGAATAAATAATGTGATACCGTAATCTATCGTACTTGTCAACCTCATCACGGTGGTTTCTTGACAGAAAATGACGATCAGAATCTCCTACACCCGACGTCCAGTCACCATCACTCTGATATTAGGCCGCATTTTCGCACCTATCTCTTATTTATATTCTTAAATTTAATCTGATCTTCTGTTACTGAATATAACTCGTATGTAATTCACTGTTCTCACATGATCGTTCCATTCGCTTGTCCCTCCCTCGTCCCCCACCGTATGATTTACCATCAATCGAGCAGCCTCATCTGTTCTTCGCAGTTTCTATAGGAAAAAATAGAAAAAAATAAAAGCATTTCTGGCAGAACTATTACCTCCACAACCTCAATATCTGCACTGTTTTCTCTAGTAGGCATATCAGTGTCCTTTAAAGAATTGATTTACTAATGAATGACCTAGAGGAGAAAACCGCAACCTTATTGGGCAGTCCACCGGGTCCAAAGTGTTTTTCGCACCAGCGAATGTCCTCTTTGAGTGCTAGTCTATTGCGAATCGCCTCAAGTTCTCGAGCAGTCGCCGCCTCGTCAAGACCAAGCGATATCACCCACAGCCGTTGGTGATACAAGCGAGTATTGCCGGGGAATGATATCACGGTACTCGATTGAGCACTACAACGATCGCATTTTCGCTTCCTTTGAGCGGGATTGCTATAAAAATAGTTAATTCACGTCAAAATACGCAACACAACCGCTGAAGCTGAAGCTAAGGTTCGTGACTCAGGGCTTGAAAACGCGTGAATAGAGCGCAAACTGCAGGTAAATCCACGTCCTTTTCATGTCAATAGATAGAGGAGCTAATGTGCAACGCGAATCAACGAAAATAAATAAGCGAAATACCAAAATAAATTGGAAATCACACAAAACGGAAAAACATCAAAAATGACAAGCGCGAACGGTCTGGCAAAATTCCAAGATTTGAACGAGCGTCTTCCCGCACTCCGCCGCAATCTGCCAGCCATTGACCGTGAACCGCACAACGTATTCACACCACGAAAGACTTTATTTTCCAATAAATTCAGGAAATTTTCTAAAAATATAATATCTTTCAAATGTTATTTATTCAACATAAACTTCAAATTGTGGTTACATGTCCGATCTCTGCCGGGTCCCTTTAAATTATTTTGAAACATATTCTCGATAGAACGTCATACGAAAAACGGAGCTGCGCTTATAACATGCGCAATCAGCGAGTCGGAGTAGCATAATCCTTTGTTGAATAAGCATATCGGGGCATAGAGATCGATTGGCAAATCCACGGCCACAGAAGAACACTGAAACGTTTCATCAGGGATCATTTGGTTCGGGTTATGGGCTTGTTCCAATGATCTCACCACCAAGCAGATAAGATACTTCCGATAGGGCTTGCCTTGGGTGTCTACATCAGTGATAATGAGCAACATAATGAATACAGTTATCGAAAACTTGAGCACTCCTAAAAAAAATCAAAATAAAAAAATATTGAAAAGTTTTTTTTTTAATAAGAAAATAAGAGAACAGTTCAATAGTTCATTGAAAATAAACAGGAATATAAATCTGACCACTCAGATATTGAGCAATGTTGATCGCATTCTCGAACGCTAGTTCCAACTCTATTGAATTCTTCATGTGGTCGAAACCTGTAAAAGGCAAATTTGAGCGGAATAATATAACATGTTTCTATTAAACTAGAAACAAATGATCAACAGTAAAGTCATGATAATTTAGATGCAATTGGAATATGTTGCATAAGCTAAACCATTAGACCTATAATTGCACGGAGGCGCGCAAATGTGGCTTATATGTTACAATAGTGGGGTACGGTAAGATTGATTTAATGCGAGTATTACACTGCGTAATATATGCGATTCTATTCTCAGATTGTTACTATTTGTTACAATGCAAATTGTTGGTGTGCTCGCCCAAGTCTCCTGGGTCCAATATGTTTATTTTCTAGTAATACCGTCATCAATTTAGGCATGACATCGAGAATGGTGTACTAGATATAGAAACCAATTATACTATTATGATGAATGAATTTATTCAATTATGCATTGTTACTCGTACTCGTCAAGAATTCACTGCTCCCGTGGTCATATAAGTCCTTTCCGATGGAGAAACCTCTAGTTTTGCTATTTTACATATACTTTTCCGAATAATAATCGCGATTTTCTTTCGATACGATGGTGAGCATTAGAGAATAGTTATCGAATTAACCATTGTATGCTTCTTTAGGGTGAGCACAGAAATTGGAGAAACAATTGTGGCTGAAATGGTTGAACGGAACTCACTTGCAAGTATTGCTTCAGTTAGTATTATCAACAACGCGTAACCGAGATTTCGGAATTTTTTTTAAAACCAACTCACCAATTCACTCCACATGCTCATCGTGTCCGAAGAATTGCATTTCGAAGCACGTATTGATTACGAACGGAATTAGATATGTCAAACTTGGAACCACGCCCTAGATACGATTATCATAAATATTCTGATGCTTGGGGATAGTAAATTCGAGTTTCAAGTTGGGAAATGTCCAATTGATTATTTCGAATGTTTACTTGAGACATGATTCAACTCACCTGAAGAATGAGTGATCTAACTGCGAGGCGCTGGTATCTGAATAGCTAGCAAATAACAATGCATAAAAACAATAAAAGTGTACCGTCCAGTCGCGATGCTGGAACCCCCCCCCCTTTCCAACTATCGATCTACCTCACTAAGTCAAGCACATCTATCCAATCAGACATATATTGGATCAGCGGCCAGCTCCACCGCAATTGAGACTCCTCCCTCAATAATCCAATGTGCGACCAAACTGAGAAGATCTATCCCCCCCCTTTCCCCATCTGACCCCACCCCTCCCCCCTTCATCATGCATCCTTCCCGTATTTGTACTCTCACTCTCTTTCTCCTTTTCTCGTACATCTTGCACTTGTTGAAGCACCTTACGTGGTGTACGATAAATAAAATAAAATAAATAAATTCTAGACGATGTCCCAATACGACACAACTTAGAGGTAAGTAATGAACAATGAGGATAATCACATGCGTTCAAAAATATTTTTTACCATAGTTGGCGTACTCCACGTTTTCATCTGGCACTATAAATACGAAAGTTGTCCGATTCTTCACCCATTGAAGGTCGAGAGGAAGTAAGGGCTGAAGCGTAGCTGTTTGACGTGAGAACAGGCCATAATTTAAAAATTAATTTGACAACTGTTTTGATAATCCGTTTTATCAAAATTTTGTATATCATCCTTGAGCGATAGTCGCTGCTTATACAGAAACGTTTATCACTTCGGAAACAATCATTTCCCGTCGATAGAAGTAGAGCTCGGTCGCAATAACAGTGATGCTATACACTTCGATAAATGCATAAAGAACTATTCTTTTCCATCCAGAGAAGTTGAATAGTCGATAAGATGGTAAGACGACCTGGAATAACATCGAAGGTAAATCACATACCTAACCTGTTCAGAATGATCACTTGTAAACTAAACTGAGTAAACTGACACTCCTCCGATAGTATACGCAAGCGAAATAAGATGTGATGACGTTCGCAAAAGTAAGGTCAACATACGCCTAAACTGTATCATATTTTCGATTGCTGATTCTCCTCACGTTATATGGAGCGGCGCCGATCCACTGAGATAACAGCGAATCCGAGTACATCAAACCCTTGTTGAATAGGTAAATTGCTGCGTAGAGGTCGGCCGGTCCATCGAATGAAAGAGAAGATAGCTGAAGAAAATACAAGATAATTTTGAAAATGATAGTGGCAAACAAAATGGTAAAAGGTATTTTTTTTATTCAAATAAAATCACCACCAAACAGCAAATGTACTTGCGATAGTGCTTGCTGCGCGAGTCCGAATACGTAATTATCAGGAGTAAAACGGGTATCGTGATTGCGAGCGAGATAATGCCTCAAAAGTACCATAACACATTTTCAAATAAAAAGTAGAGGATTAGTCCTACAATCAGTTCGTAATAATTATTCAAAACCGTGTTTACAATCGATCTCCAGAAGATGGATGGCACAAACCGCCTAGATGATGAGCAATAACGATTCTGTTCTCGAAATCGGCTTCCAACTGGTCGAAGTTCATACCAATAAGGAATTAGGTGAGACAAATCACAGAAATATACGTTTGGGAGACAGATTCGCTTGTTCTAGCATTTATAAGCACCTGCCCCGTCAAGAAGTCACCTGCTAAGCATGCGAGGTACGCGTGTGTATGAACAAGAAAAGTGAAGACATTACTGAAGAGATACTTCAGCTGAAATGCTTTTCTGAAATATAAACCATGTACAAAACTAAAAAAGGTATGGAGTGGAAGGAATGATCAGCATCACTTGACTTCGTGGTTGCCTTGATAACCCCTTATTATCAGTAAGTAATGGTCAAGATATTGAAAAATCGTCATGCATCTGGTTCATTCATAAGTTTGTCCGATTTGGAGTGCTACCTAATATTGTCCGACCTTCATGCTTGTCCTACCAACTTGAGATTTTCAAATACAATACCTGGGAATAAATAAGCAAAACAATAACATTTCGTGTTCGGCTTGTGCTATGATTGCAATATGACGCAAAATATTGCGTAGATTCTGGACAAAATGCATCATGGATATAATATGTGGTTTTTATTGATCGAAATTTGAAAGATCATTGAAACAATACTTTCGAACGCGTTCCGACACTCTCCCTTGTGACAGTGATAATTGTCCTGGGGGCATCGACAGGCGATCTCGTGATAGCAGCAACAATCTTCCGTCGATACGACGGGCAGCAATACAGTATCGTTAGAGAGCTCAGGAAGGTATGTTTGGTGATTATGATCCATAGGATAGGTGACAGGACTGATGCTGTAAAATTAATCATGCGAATTAAACAAGACATGCCGCCACTTACCAAATCGATCGAACTTCTCGCCCAAATCCAATATAGTAGGAGCGAATTGCAAGCAAGTATTTGCGTAAGAAGGAATAATGTATACCGAACTTGGCACTGCACCCTGAGCAACATTCTTCACTAATCCAACAGAGAAACAAGCAAAAGCAAGGCATCAAAAGTGCCTTCTTTATTATTGATCAAAGATCAGCATGCTAATACCTGAAGGATCAGGGATTTAACAGCGAGTCGTTGGTACCTAAACCATATTTATGTGTTTTTGTCAATCTATGGTAGGAAAGCATCTGTGACGAGTCTCACCGCCGAGTCGCTGCGCTTGCTCCTTTCATCCCTTTTTTGACCTCTCGTATGAGTTGCACAATCATTGCAATCATCACTACGGCGACACTGTCAGCGATTGGTGCCGCTGCTAAATCAGATTATGTGTGATGTGAAAAGCTTTTTTTACTGCAATTGAATATTATAAGTTGTTGTAATATAGTATTCTGCCAGTACAGAATTATACACTCACCATAATTTGCGTAGCGCGCATTTGCATCAGGTAGCATAAACATATACGTTGTGCGATTTCGGACCCAATAAAGTTCAGATGGAAGATATTGCTAAATTAGAGAATATCAGAAGGCAAAGAAAATGAAGCTTGCCTCTGAAGCTTCAATTGATCGATGTGTGAAATATATCGCTAATATCACGGCGAGAAAGCCGTACACTTGAACAAAAATACATATCATTATTCTGGCCATTCCTCTGTAGTTGAATCTTCGTTCCGGACCCAAAACCATCTGGAAAATATCAGGATTGGTAAATAATACAAATCATAAATTGTGCGCTTACGCTTCTCCGATAATAGACGCATGCGAAAAAGGAGAGAATTACTTCCGCCATGATCATCAACTCAATTGCCTGATATTAATCAGTTATGATGATAGGTTAGGTAATTGCTCACGAGAAATTTACTGACACTCATGACATTCGCCAGTGATGAGTCAGCGTAGAACAATCCCTTGTGGTATTGGGCGATGGGTGCGTAAAAATCGGAGAATGTATCGAATGCCAGAGACGATATCTGAGCAAATAAAATAGTTGCCCAAAAACTGCACCAAACACATGGCATGCATAGGTTTCTTGTGCCCTGACCAGATGTTTGCTGTTGCAAAAGTCTCAGAATATACCTGCACAAAACAGATATACTTTCGATAGTGCTTGTTGCGCCTGTCGCTGTCGGTGATGATCAGTGCGATGATCGACCCGTTGAAAGCGAGCATGAGCACTCCTAAAATAAAAATATTAAAAATTAATAATAAATACAAAAAAACAAGGTCAAGTCTCACCGCAGACATGCTGGACGAGTATGAGGGCGCTTTCGAAATTGGCGTCGGGCTCAGATGAAATCATTGATCCCCACTAAACAGAAAACTGAATTAGAAAAATTGGCTGTGCGTTTGAAACGCTGTAATATCATTTGAATATCGCGCAATAACGATGGTAGCGATATGACAAGGCGAAGCACGCGCGATGTTGTGACGCTATCTGGCCTATACAAACGTGATAACATGATAATAGCGATCATAGCTGAATATATATCTGGCAAACACTATGGAAATGTCGAAGCGATTAACATTAAAAAAACAGAGAACATAAATGAAAGAAATTATCCTCTTGGGATCTAGAAACCCAATTTTTTGTTGTAAACACCGCTTCCTCCCCCTCTTTCTCCGTGCCTTCTGGGGTTCCCCAGGGATCCTGTCTCTCTCCCCTTCTCTTCTCTCTCTACATTAGTGACCTTCCCACCATTCTCTCTCCCGAAGTAAACTGTATCCTCTACGCTGATGATGTCAAATTGTGGTCTTACTCTGATTGCTCCTCTCTCCAATCCTCTCTTGACCTTCTCTATCAATGGTCCTCTGACTGGGGACTGTCTGTATCACTTTCTAAGACCGTGACCATGCTAATCGGGCTATCCCATCCACCCTCCTCTTTCTCTATGAATGGCTCCATTCTTCCCATCGTTTCTGAGTTAACCGACCTTGGAGTAACCTACTCCAATAAGCTTGATTTCTCCCCTCACAACACTAGTGACTTTCCTGTTGATAAGGAAGAACCAGGAGACCATCTTCATTTTGAAAAACAGGGCAAAATGAGCCGAAAATCAGAAATTAATATTTTCTGGGAAAGTGACCCCCCTTTCAAAGGTATACCGAACACAGATTTAGAATCGCCAGACCCGGGGTATACAAGAAAAATATAGAATTGGAGTCCATACCCGTGAAGTCGCTCGAACGGATACAAAAACCACGTCCAACTCGATTTTTCGACTATTTTTTCAGCACAACTTTTTTCTTTCATATTTTAATCATCACTAATGTTGAAATTCGGAATCTACGTGAAAAAATAAGCCTGAAACACCTATACTCATATTGTTACGAGACAAAATTTTTTCAACTTTTTCATGGTCATGGTCATTTTTTGGTAAAAAGTCGAAATCTCAGAACTACATGAAAATAGGAATTTCTGACGTAATTTTGCACGTAGAAACCGAATTTGCATACTAGAGCTCACCAAACTGCGAATGGAAAAAGTTATCCTCGAAAAACTTGTTGTATTCTAGTTTTGGCTCATAGCTTTTTTCTTTCGCACTTTGGAGAGCTCTAATATACAAATTCGGTTTCTACGTGCAAAATTACGTCAGAAATTCCTATAGTGAGATAGTTCTGAGATTTCGACTTTTTTACCAAAAAAATGACCATGACCCGGGATCATGAAAAAGTTGAAAAAATTTTGTCTGGTAACAATATGAGTATACGACTTCACGGGTATGGACTCCAATTCTAGTTGTTTCTTGTATACCCCGGGTCTGGCGATTCTAAATCTGTGTTCGGTATAACTTGAAAGGGGGGTCACTTTCCCAGAAAATATTAATTTCTGATTTTCGACTCATTTTGCCCTGTTTTTCAAAATGAAGATGGTTCTTCCTTATCAACAGAAAAGTTTCTTAGAATATTTTTCTGAAAATTTTAAGTTTAACGCCATCCTTGTACCTCATCTGGGAGCTGATATACGATAGAGCAAGGTTCAGAACCGTAAAATGCCTAAACGTCGGTTCAGAAAAATTTCGCCAACGTCAAAGTTTTTCTCGTCCCCAATATACTCTTGGATAATTATTTCATAGTGATCGTACCAAGTCTGGGCTCCTATTTCCTTTGGGGGTAAATTTCCTGCAATCTCTCAGAAGACGCGTGATAGATACTTGCGATAATGCCTGTTCCGACTATCGTTATCCTTGATGATTATGAAAACAATTGAACCATTGAAGGCTAACATGAGCAGACCTAGAGCGTAGTTCGATAGGCTATGCTCATAATTAGGGGTGACAATTCAAGGATGACTCTATGCGTACTCTCTCACCGGTCATAGAAAAAAGAGAGCGCACGAAATAAAGATAGTCAATCCTTGAATTACCAAACCCACTCGTAATCATGTTCCCTCAAAATGCAATGACAATGTCAAACACTCACCTCTAATGTGTTGAACAATCAAGAGCCCTCGCTCGAAACCATGGTCAGGCTCACTGGATTTCATCCCTTGCTCCTTGAAAGGGTTATTGGAAAAATATCAATGCACAAAGCACATAGTTTGGATAAAAAATTGAACAGAAGCTTCAATACTCCACCGACAATATTTTGTAATGTGGCATGTCGAATAATCATGAAATAATATGTATCACATCAAACATTTTATCGTTAATCATTGATGCGATAATTTCGCTTGTGTGTCCACTTTGTGTGCCTTCTCTCTCGATGCCGTGCTAATTGTCGTGGGGACGGAAACTGCGGATGTCGTGATAATAGCGACAATCTTCCGTTGATATGATGGGGAACAATAAATAATTGTTAATGAGCTTATGAATGTGTGTTTAGTAACGATAATCCACAGTAACGGTGACATAGCTACTGCTGAAAAAAAATAATATGAAAATCAGTAATACGTTCTTCAATATTTTTCATTACTCATTTTCACCAAATTTCACTGACCAAATCGGCCGAATATCGCTCCCAAATCGAATACTATAGGAGCGAATTGCAATCATGTATTGGCCAAAGCAGGAATCACGTAAGCCGCGCTTGGTATCACGCCCTGAGAATAGCATCAATATGTAATAACTAGAGATGACAAATCGGAACCAGACTCTCCTCAATTCGCGTACTCTCTCGTTTCTCTAAACAAGTAATATATGATGCGAATTTAGGAGATTACCTTCCGATTTGGCATTACAAGTAGACCAAAAAATGATCAAGCTGAGCGTATTTTTAAATAGCGTACTTGCAGTATAAGCGATCGAACCGCGTGTGGCTGATACCTGAAGTTGTATGATCACCAACTTTTATAAGCAATAACATAATTCAAATGGAGTTTATTCAAAATAATGTTTGCTTCAGAGTTTGTGGCACCGGATTTCCGGCATAATGATGATACAGTTTGGTTCATAGTATGGTTCACGGAGCCTTGTAAAGCTGGTATACACCGAATTCCTCCTCCTCGGAAATCCTCCCACTCGTATCTCTTCTATGAGATAACGACCAGAAGAAGACAAGAAGAGACCAGACTATTAGATCTTTTCTCTATCATCCCACTCCTTTCTCGTTTTCTTCTCCCTTCCTCCCATCCATTGAGAGGAGTTTTAGAAATCACATCTTATTCAAATGTATCATTATTTCGTTGCGCTCCCGGGCGTAGATAAATTATATACGGAATAATGGCCTAGCTCACCGTGGGGTAGACGAACTCGCCCCGTGCATGCCGTTTCTAACCTCTCGAACGAGTTGCACGATCATCGCAATAACAGCGAGCGCAATCAGGTTAGTCATCGGTGGAAAACTAATAAAACAATTGAATCGTTTGAACAATTTGAGCTCAAAGTTTGTTATGGAAGTTGCTCAATATGTTCTGGATATCCCATAACTTTATTCACTAAATGGAAATTGCAAAGCGCACAGTTTCATCCGCCGGTGGTACGAATAAGTAAGAGGTTGTGTTCCGGACCCATCTCAAAGGGAAGAAGGCTCTAAATGAAGCGTATTTATCACTTTTCAGAATTGACTCTGAACACACCTCGGAACTTTGTAACACTTCTCTCATGAGAAAAACCGGTCCGAATACTGGAACCAGTCCATACACTTCCACACTTAGAAATAGAGAGATTCTACGCCATCCTTTATAGTTGAACCAACGCTCGGGACCGAGAATCAGCTGACAAAAAGAGGTGACCTTCTTCAGACCTTTGTTGAAACCCTGTACCCCTCTTCGATAGTAGACGCACGCGAAGTAGGATCAGCCATAAGGACCATCTCGATTGTCTTTATATCCGGTAATTAATAACCGTAATTTATACGGCGCTCACCGAAATCTTGCCAACACTAAGTGCGTGCGCCAATAGTGACTGGGAGTAGTACAATCCTCTGTGAAGTTGGATGATCGGAGCGTAAAAATCGGAGAATGTGTCGAAAGCAAGTGAAGCGCCCTTAACTTGATAATATTGCGTGATTATCATTCACGAGGGATGATTACAGAGCGGCTTGTCCAATTGAGTTGAAGAGCTTTAGTTAGCCAAAAAGCTGAATTATCGCGAAATGTACCTGGACGCAACATAGATACTTGCGATAATGTTTGTTACGGGAGTCTGTATCCATCACAATAAAGATTACAATCGAGCCGTTGAACAACATCAGAGCCACTCCTGAACAAAACGCCTAGATCTCAACAATACCCAAAGCTACTATTGCATAATTAACTCATAATTAAAATATTTGTAGCTAAGAGGTTGGAATCCTAAAACAAAAATGTTGCACGAGTGTGAGTGCACTTTCAAAACTTGAATTGAGCTCGGTTGAGTTCATTGTGAAGATTTAACTAAAAAAATCAAACAATGCATGTCAAAATAGTGTGTTTATTCAGAATCAGGATACACTAAAGGAAAGATATTATTTTAAAGCGAGGATATCAAGGAAGTAGTAACTGGATAATTCAAATAACAAAACAAATACAACAACAAATGTATTTGCATCGATCTCTGGTTAGATTTATAATGATTCAGTGGAAGGTTATTGATATTCCATTCCATGAATGAGTTAACTATGTGTGATACTGACACTAAAACTAAAACTCAAATACAAATACAGAAAATTATAATCGAAGAGGCTTCAAAACAATAAACGTTAGTGACCAAATATGCATTAGTATTCTTCATTCTGAGAAACAGCATATCATTACTCAATAATGCGACAATTTGGACGATGAATCCGCTTCTTTCGTTACCATGCTAATTGTCCTGGGAGCGGGAATAGGCGATCTCGTGATAATAGCGACAATCTTCTTTCGATAAGATGGGGAGCAATAAATAATTGTTAGAGAGCTCATAAATGTGTGTTTAGTTAAGATTATCCAGAGTATGGGCGACAAAATTGCGGCTGAAATATACATGTTATTATTTTATGATTGTGGTAATGGAGAGAAGTCGAACTTACCGAATCGATCGAATTTCTCCCCCACATCTAATAATGTTGGCGCAAATTGCAGAAACGTATTTGCATAGGAAGGAAACACGTAGACCGAACTCGGTACTGTTCCCTGAAGAAAATAATTGTACTAGCAAAATAATGGAGAATCGATTAGAGTGAAAATTTGAAGACATAATCCAGGAATATTATTGAGGAGGAACGAAATGCGATCCGGACGAAATCTGACTGTGGAATCCACAATATCTACAGTATGGATATAACGACAATTTTCCGTCGAAACGATGGGGAACAATAATGTCTGATCATGTTCAAACCTGTAGGATCAGCGAACGGACAGCAAGTCGTTGGAATCTGAAGCAATAGTTTTTTCTCGATAAATTCTACATTCATCAAGCATAGAAAAATCAATCAAAATACGATTCACATTTGTTCTTAGTGTTGCAATAATATCAATACATAAATGCAGCCACCTTCGAGTGGCAGGACTAGCTCCGCGCATGCCTTTCTTAACTTCTCGAATAAGCTGCACAACCATCCCGATAGCCACTAGAGCGACACTATCAGCAATTGGCGCAGAAACTGCAAACTCAATATTTTCACAATTATTTGCCAAGAAAGAAGATTCACGCGGAAATCGATATTTCTAACCATAGTTTGCGTGGCGGGCGTTTTCATCCGGAATCTGGTAAAAGTAACTTGTTCTGTTACGCACCCACTGAAGTTCTGCAGGGAGTATTTTCTGAATCATGCGCGTTGAACTTTTTTTTGCGAAATCTCGCCTTGCCTCTGCAGCCTGCGAAGACTTATTTGTGAAATAAACACTTCCAAACACCGCGATAAGCCCGTAGAATTGAACACACACAATGAGTAAGGCTCTGCGCCAACCTTTGTAGTTGAACCAACGCTCGGGACCCAGAACTAGCTGCGACAGATTTCATCTTTTTTAAAGGTTCTAATTTCAAAGAATACGTACCCCTCTTCGGTAATAAACGCATGCGAAATAGGAGAGGATGACCTCAGCTAAAAGGAACATCTCGATGGCCTCAAGGTGATTGTAATTTGGAAATGCCATTGGCAGGTTTCTCACGAAAAACTTCCCGACACTAATCGTATGTGCCAGTACCGAATCGGAATAGCACAGTCCTTTGTGGAGTTGGACGATCGGAGCGTAAAAGTCGGAGAATGTATCGAAAGCCATTGACGATATCTGATAATAACAGCAAGTTAAGAAAAATATTATGTAGTATCATAATGGTGTCAGTCCGACACATGTTATCGAAAAAAATCCAACAGCGAAAAATTTTAAATTCGAAAGCATACCTGCACACAGCAGATATACTTGCGATAGTGATTGTTGCGAGTGTCATCGTCTTTGATGATTAGTATCAAAACCATGCCACTAAACGCCAGCAAGATGGACCCTTAACATAAATAACTATTTACAAGAAACATAATATGAAATATTTTCGAGAATTGATATTTGGGAGGCTCACCTAGTACATGTTGAACGAGTATGATCGCACGCTCGAAACGTGCATCGAGCTCCGTAGAATTCATTATCTTAACAACTAGATATTATAGTCGAACCGGATGAGTTAATGATAACTGAAAAGCCAACAATGAAATCGTATTAATCGTATTCGCAATGAAGCGGAAAAGAAATTTCACGCTAAAAAATATTCACACACATGTATACCCAACGACTACTATACCCTTTTCAAATATGACTAGTGTTATCATTAGGATAATGTGAATGCTATCAACATGGGTTGTTATTGATTAGAAGTAACTGCATATATGGTGGAAACGGCATAAATGAAGAACAGAACGGCTCTTGGGAAATTATGATAAGATACATTTGAGGAAAACATCATACAAATACACAAAGAGATAATACAAATAAACAAAGAGAGAATACAAAGATTATGAGCAGAAACTGAAGCCTGATACGAATTCACGTTTTCATAGCGAAAACATGTGATTTCTCACTACAAAATGGGGTCAGGTTAACAGTTTTGATAATATGTGTCGTCATGAGTGGTGGTTAGCAATGTGAATCTATCCTCGTTTTCTACGCTCTCTCGATGACAGACTGAAGGAGAGAGTCACGTCTACTACTTATATCCGTATGTCGAACTTGAACGATAATCAGTGTTATTCGCTGGTGCATTGATAAGTGGCAAGCGGAATGTATGGAAAGTCCTCAATTCAACGCCACCTGCTATAGCTGTTTTTTCTTGAAACTAAGTGTAATAGGTCTATGCGGAAAGGGCAATGATATAATCCTTGGAGTTCCAATTACTGCCCAGTAATTGATAGAGCATTTAATGACTTGTATAGCGTTTCATTTAACAAAGACTTTTCCGAATAAGGCCATTTATACGGTCATCGCATTGTCTTTAGTTGTTGCTCGAAAGCTCTGGGGAGGTGAGACGTTATGCGATCTCGTGACGAAAGCAACAATCTTCCTTCGGTAGGAGGGCGAGCAGAAGAGGATCGTGAGCGAACTGGCAAACGTGTGCTTGGTAGCGACGATCCAGAACAGTGGAGATAGTACGATAGCTGAGATCGATGCGTCACAGTGTAAGAAAAGACCAAACCTTACCGACTCTACCAAATTGTTCTCCAAGCTCGAAAAACGTTTTTGCCATTTGTAAGCAGTTATTTCCGTAGAGAGGAATTATGTAGACTAAACTTGGGATTGCACCCTAAAAATATCTCTGCAGGGCATCACTGCATACGTTTTGAAATCGAAGACAAATTTCAGAGGTTCTGCTGTTTTTATTTAGCGAGGTTTTGCTGTTTTTATACTCTTCTCAAAAGTAGTTGTTATTAGCTTCAACTATCACCTGGAGAAGGAGCGAACGAGCAGCTAGTCGTTGGTACCTACAATAAAATATTTGTTTTTCAATCTGGCTCAGCACGCGAGAGTTTTGTGCATAACTTCAATAAAAAAATACTGACCGTTTGGTCTCCTGACTGGACTTGGACATGCCTCTTCTCACTTCGAATAATAATTGCCCAATCAGGGCAAATAGAAGGACTGTGGGAACCAGCCCAAGCGACTGAGACACTAAACAAACTGGGTTCGAATAGTTGTAAAATGGGAGGAAATTAGTGACGACAATTCGGCATCCGGTTCTCCTCGATTTGCAATCTCTCTCGTTTCTCTGGTCGACGAGAGAGAATGCAACTTGAGGAGAGTCGCGGCCGATTTGTCATCACTAGTACGCCGAGCTGAGAACTGGGTAGTAATGAACTCACCGTAGTTTGCGTGAATCATGTTTGAATCGCGTCGAATAAAAATAAAAGTTGACCGATTTCTCACCCACTCCAGCTCCGAAGGCAGGGGTAACTGAGTGGGATTTAGGTAGCAGCAAATCGAAGAGAAAACTCACTTCGGGCGTTTGCACAGATTTGTTCATTAGATATATCTTCGTACTGATGGCTATCAAACAATAAACTTCAAGAACCAGATACGCGATTTTTCTTCTCCATCCGTAGAAGTTGAAGAGGCGATCGCGATCAAGAACCATCTGCAAACGGTAACTGCTCAACATGTTTTATAAATCAAAATAGTAAGAACTCACGCCTCTGCGATAGTATACGCAAGTGATATAGACAATAATAACCTGACCGAACAGCAGTATTTTAACCACCTGAGACATTTTATGATACGGTATGTCCCTTGGCTTGATATTACTTGAAAGTTGCCAATGCATATTGAGCTAGAAAGAAATGAATCGGAGTAGAATATTCCATTGTGGTATTGTACAACCGGAGCGTAAAAGTCGGAGAACGTGTCGAGAACCATGGAAGAAACCTTGCAAATATTGATCATTAAGTAGTGCTATCAAAGTAGATACTCTAGTATTTGAACAATTTCTAATAGAATTAAAATAAAATAAAATAAATAGTATTCCTACTAAGAAGGACGAATGTGCCTAGAGAAACGGGTGTCCTTTACCTTTTTTTACTAAGAAGGATAATGAGGAAAACAATGAAGATTACCTGCAAACAACACAGATATTTCCGATAGTCTTTATTTCGTGAATCGTTATCGAAAACAATCAGCAGCACTATTGAGCTGTTGAATGCCAGCATGACTATTCCTGAAAATAATATCCGAGTAATCGTGTATGCATCCTAGTCTATGTAAATTATTTAAAAGGTAAAAAGGCAAAGGTGCGGCCACGTCGAGTGATTTTGTTGTCGTCTTGCGACGACTATACTAGGTGAAGCAGGCGGTAAGGCCGACTTTTAGGTTGGACTACGTAGCCCTGCAGTTAACATTTCTTCAAGCGCACGTTACCGGCACGTTTATGCTAATTATTGTTCATGATCAAATCTGTCTTCCAATCTACGTTGTTAGTAGTGAATAAAAAACGTACGAAGTGAAAAAATAATCCCCATAAATGTCTAACCGCAAACGTGTTGAAAGAGAACGAGACCGCACTCGAATCTCGCGTCGAGTTCGGTTGAATTCATTGTGTGTATCCTGATTGAAAAGTCAAGGAGACAATGCAGGTGAAAAATATTTCTCTATAAAGAAAAATAGATGCGAAAAGCTAATACTGCAAGGAATTGACTAACGATTGAACACGCGAATCAACAGTATTGCTTCGCGCATGCTACGCGAGTTACTACCGCAACAATATGTCAAATAGCCACATAACTAACTCTTTTGCTACCACACAAACGAAAACATGATAAAACGGTTACTAAGAAGTAAATGTTCAATGAGAAAATGTGGGCAATGAGGGCTTGCGAAAAAGTAGATTTTTAAGGAAAACAATCAGGAAATGAAGCCAATGAATCCATCAACATGATTTGTTGTTTGCATAACACACTATAAATTATACAATAAACTGCAAATTTTAGCATGCTATTCTCTCACAATTTTATCTTTATATTATTTGTAATCTTCTAACAATAATATTGCTTTGACATTCACCCTATTTTGTTTGGCGATTCCGCTAATGGCCTGGGGAACAGAATCGTCAGGTTTGGTGAGGAAAGCTACAAATTGTTTACGGTAAGACCGCGAGAAAAACATCAAAGTAGGGGAACCTGTAAACTCTGTAAACTCATGGAAACGTGAGGGATGTGGATAGTATTCACTGGAAATCTAAAGACTGATAAAAAAGACGCATATCCAAATTAAATATCCGTGATTCATGATGTACAATTGGATAATATGTCGGCACCGGGTATGCATACATGTTTATTATGTATTGTAGAATAGAATAGATTTATCCGCACAGGTGATATTGTTGTGGGAATGGGGTTAGGGGGGTGGTTGGGACAAGAAGAACAACGAATGTATGGAAACGGGGGTAACTAAGCGAGTAGAGTGAGGAAGTACACAGATCATCCAACCTCCTTACACATCACGTTCATGAACTCTGCATAGTTTGTAGGTATCTTTCTTTTTCGAAGCACTTCATAGAGATCTTTACCTACTCTATTCGCAAAGCTGTGCTCGCGAATCTTAGTTCGAAATTTTTCTCGAAACACTTTAAATCCTGCGCCTCTGAGATTAGACTTGGAAAGAACCAGAAAATCGTTTCTGACTCGGGATAATCTTGAATTTCCGAATAGCATTTGATAGACTAGTTTGAAGTCATTGACCTTTCAACGGTACATCAACGTGGTCAGTTTGAGCATCTCGTTTCGCTCAACTGGTGACGGCCTGTTTCCA
This sequence comes from Pristionchus entomophagus, assembly GCA_036245825.1. NCBI lineage: Eukaryota > Metazoa > Nematoda > Chromadorea > Rhabditida > Neodiplogasteridae > Pristionchus > Pristionchus entomophagus. The sequence goes on from BTSX01000005.1 coordinate 11,089,156, forward strand.
AAATTGTATCGCAAACATTTGTAGCTAATCAGCCTAGTTACTTTGTTTTGCAGTTTTTATAGGTTACCTGCTTCTCTATCGAAAACTGGAAAAGCGACACTAGGACTGAATTCTACCATTGGTCTGACGTAAGTAATGTATGCTTTAACCATCACCGCAGCATTGTTGGTGCTGAGTCCACGGAAAATCAGGTTGGACTGGATCGCAGCTTTTTGCTATGTCAAAGTGTTCTTTGAATGTCAATTCATTATCAATTTGTATACCGAGATCTCTAACTGAAGATTTCGGATCAATTTGAGCTCCATTCAAATAATACTTTGCCAGTGTGTTTCCATTTCCTAAGTGGAGCACATTGCACTTCTCTCTAGCAATGCTCAATTGCCAGATTTCGCTCCACTCCAGAATTGAATCAATGCAATGCTGAAGTTTTATAGGACCACTCAACTCGTCTTTTTTGAATGCGAGGTATATTTTTTAGATCGTCAGCAAAAGTGAAACTTTTGCACCCATACTTGTCTATAAGCAGCGATAAATAGGCAGTATATAGATTGAATAACAGGGGCCCTAAGACTGATCCTTGTGGGACACAAGATGGCAAAGGACCGATGTTATGCCTGGTTAATGCTCCTGTTCGGCGCTAATCCTTGATGCCGTTTATCATGATCAATGTCCCTTGAATCTTCTCGACAATAACCTTCTGTTAACGCTATAGGTTATCGAGTTAAGCGAATAAAATAATGTTGCTGCAATATGGAACTAGGCACGTCAGTACCATTCGCTTTGTCCTCTCCATAGTCGATGGGAATTTATCAGGATTCTTAACAAATCAAAACAGCTTAGAACTGGATGACGCCTCCCTTGGCCTTCTTCGCTCCTCCCAACTCGAAGTGCTTGCATCTCTTGATGGGCAGTTGCTTGCGGTGCTTGCACTCGTTACACTCCATCCTGAACGACTTTTGTATTTCTGGCTCTTCTCAGGTCGCAAGATCTCTAGCAGATAAGAAAGGCGCCAAGGTAATTCATAAATTGTCACAAATTTTGATTCGTCGATGATACCCCACGTATTCTTCCGATGCTCTATCTCTTTTCTCCATTTTGGTAAGTGTATCAAAAACGACTGAGATAATTTTCATTAGTGTAGCCATTCAATACACTCCACCTGGGTATATTTTATTAATTTGCTTGTAAATGCGATATTATCTCAATCCATAATTGCTGGACATCTTGCATGCCAGTATTTACAGTTTCAGCTGACTGAAGATTAATCATAGAATGCGATTTGACGGAACATATTTGAATAAGTGTGCACCAATGCCTTTTTTCATGTAAAACAATGCTCAGGTAGCAACCTGCATGAGCAAAGCTTTGATTACTCACTTCAGCACGATCTTCTTCGTCGTCTTGGCCTTCTTATGTTGAATGGGCTTGGTCTGTCCACCGTATCCGGCCTGTTTCCGGTCGTAGCGACGACGTCCCTGTCAGATTAATAGCTATTTGAAATCATATATATTATTTCAACGTTCTTTCTTTTCTGTACCCCTCAATACTAGAGGTTTGCCGGAATAATACAGGCAGAGTATGTCCGGGGCGCAGTTGTTTACCGAGTGAGGATAGAGTGGGAGGAAAATGGAGAGAGCAAGGAGTGGAGCTTGATTGCACAACATCAAACACGCGAGCGCTCCCTCGATCAACTTGGGAATAGTGAAGAGACCGCGACTAGAACATATATTTTCATACAAAACCGGTCTTCGCGGGGAGAGTAAAGGTTTCTTTCTACCACCAAATGCCACACATTTCAAATTGAATAGTAGAAAATACCTGAACGTGCTTCGACTCCTGGGCCTTCTTGTATTGAGTGACCTTGTGCGTTGTGTGCTTGCGGCACTTTCCGTCGCAGAAAGTGCGCCTCGTTTTGGGAACGTTAACCATTCCTAAAATCAATGGCGATAGAAAATGCGGAGAAACGTGTGAAAAACATTCCTCATTGAGATTACTGATGCTACAAGCAACGAGGGAAATCGCTGAAGGGAAACTAATAATCAGCTAGTTCGAAAATAAATGGCTAACATGAGATGAGTCTATATCTTGAAAACCAAATTGATCGGACATAAAATGCTTCGTATTTCTGACATCATGGCCCTCTTATACTCCTCAGATAATACGGTTGTGCAATGGCTCGATGCGTTGTGCAATCCACTGCGCGTGCGGGGAGGGAAGGGCGATAGCAAGCGAATGTTTGCATCTCCAAGTCCCCCTTGTTTCACTGCTCACCGATGGTCCTGCATGATATTGATAAGTCTAGGCATGATAGTTTGGTCATTTTGCTGCAGACGCACAATAATTCACAGTGTGCGAAGTTTGATAGATTTGATACAGACTCACAATAATTCACAATGTGCGGAGAAATACGATGAGCTATCACTGGAGCGAGAGTCGAACAATAATTTCTGTACTAGAACGGCTGATCCGCGAGAGGCAGAAGTAATCGGGTTCATCTTCATCCTTTCGACTATGGATGTCTGAAGGAAGAATGGCCGTATGGTAAGAAAGTGCGCGTAATGAAGATATATGTTCTTTTTTTTTCACAAACTGACAACTATATCTGACCTGTGATTTAAAAAACGTGCTCCCACAACCAATGCTTGCGCCAAAGATACGTATCTCACGCGTAATTTCTTTCTTTCATTCTCACAATCAGGCGCAGAGCCGTGAAGTGGAAAAAAGCATAATAATGTTTTCAATATTGTATTGTCATCGAGGATTTCGTGTTCTCATTTGATAAATATAATATTTTTTGAACTTTTATATATCCATGAGTAAAATAGACCTATTTTCTCTGTCGATGTGCTTAGGGTGCTGCGTTCTCTGTTGGTGCCTCAGCATTTTCTCGGAATACTCTAGTTGTTGTTTATTCCTTTGAACCCAATGCGTACAAATAACAAAATCGCACAGGTGATTACGACACCAGTTCCTTCTAACAATCGCTGTTATTCATCCTTTGGGATTTGTAGTTTGAATTGTCATTAACGAACATTATATCGCATGCAATAATGAAGCGCCATGGAAGAAAGAAGTAAAAAGCTACTCGAGTTATGCATTTCATTTATTGTTTTGCTTGTGTTTCCTTTTTTATTTGTCATTGTGTTTAATCATAGCCTGTTGATCGCTATAATTTGGAAAATGTAAGCAATAACCCGTGTTTTCGAGAAATACTATGTTATGAAAGAAAACGCAAAACGCAAAGACTACACAATTCGAACAAGACAAATCGAGGATAATGTATATCCATTATATGATAATATCCATTAAAATCCATCATTATTATAAATCCATCCTCCAATGTAGTATAATGATAATGAATAGATGGATTATTCACTCTCACAACGATATTTCTTACATGAAAACAGAAAAATTGATTTCACGAAAAGTATCTCACATTGAATTCATTGCCACAATAATAACGCTGTGAGATGAAAAAAAAAAAGTGTTCTTGTTACCTCATCAACTTAGAGATTGTGTTCTTGTTACCTCATCTCATCAACTCATCAAAATACTCATTTGATTATCTAAGCACTGCTTTCTTTTCATGAATGAAAATTCCCGCGTCTATGAAGATGTGCTTTGGGTGCTATGTTCCCTCATATTTATCAGAATACTTTGTTTTCCATTCTTCTGAAGTATTGGGTTGAGGAATAAGTAACGCTCGTTTTTTCTCTCTGACTTTAGAACCCTCGTGCTCGCTCTTTTGTTGTTGCCGTCTGCCACCCTGTTTACACTGGAGAGAGGCCCCCTCGGGCATTCCACACATGTTTTCAATTCAGTTCTCCCTAGTCTCCCAGGCGAGAATGCCGCACAATTTCGTCCCAGTCCGAATTCACATTCGGAACGTGATGCTCTTTCTCTTTCTATCTGGCTTGAAACCGCCCGCCATTCATGAACAACTGGAGCAGGTTTACCCCACACATACCCCGCATGTAACCACCGTGAGAAAGTGGGTAGTCAAATTCGAGAAACACGACTTTTCCCTCGAAGATGAAGACCGACCCGGTCGCCCCATGGAGTTGGACCTCGATCGATTGCGTTCTGAGGTGGAGGCTGACCCGTATCTCACTACGCGCGATCTTGCTGACTTCCTTGGGGTCGACCAAAAAACTGCCGTGAATGGACTTCACGCGATTGGAAAGAAGTGGAAACTCGGGAGATGGATCCCCCATGACCTGACCGACTATGACAAGGATCGCCGAGTGGACATGGCTTCGACTCTTCTCACTCTGCATCGCCATTTTGATTGGCTGGACAATGTCATCACAGGTGATGAAAAGTGGGTGCTCTACGACAACCATGAGCGCGTGAGACAGTGGGTCGGAGAGGACCAAAAGCCAGCAGATGTCCCCAAACCCGATTTGCACCCCAAAAAAGTGATGTTGTGCGTCAGTGCGGGGAGTGGAGTTCTGGGAACTCCTACCCGAGGGGACGACTATCACGGCAGAGATCTACACTCGTCAGCTACGGAAGCTGAGACTCGCTGTCGAACAAACACGCGGGAAGGACGCTGGAATCTACTTTCAGCACGACAACGCCCGCCCGCATGTCGCAAAAAAGACCAAGGCTGAGCTGGCGGGCTATGGCTGGACTGTCCTCCCCTACCCTCCCTACTCACCCGACCTTGCCCCCTCCGATTACCACCTCTTCTCAGACCTCCAGCGTTTCCTCAAGGGACAGAGCTTCAAAGACCGAGCCACTATCCAGACCGTACTGACCAACTATTTCAAGAACCAGCCCCAGTCCTTCTATCACGAGGGCATCCACAAGCTGCCTGGTAGATGCAGAAGGTCATCGATGCGCATGGAGAATATTTTTAGATTGTATCGTGCTTTGTAAAGTTTTTATGAAAAAGTGAAAAAAAATTCAAAAACGAGCGTTACTTATTCCTCAACCCGATATATGCATAAAAATAAAAATCTCACAGGTGATTACGATGGCAGTTCCTTGTCACGGTGGCTGTTATGCATCCCTTGGGATTTGTAGTTTGAATTCTATTTTACGAACACCATATCGAGTGCAATAATGAGGTGGATAAGGAAGTAGAATAATTTCCAAGCATTCTGATATTTGTTCAACGCTGCTAGTTATGCATTTGTTGTTTGGTGTTTGTTTCCTTCTCTGGTTATTCGCTATCCACTGATCTCTATTCGTATTCGTTAGATAACGTAGACAATTCTCTTTATTTATGAGGAAAAGTAGGCTTACGTCGGTGTGAGAGCAAGCGTAAAAGGAGAAGACTTCACAACTCGCACAACTAAGTAGTCAGGCTGGGATAATTTGATCTTTTATCGGACTAGTAATATTAGTGCGGAATATTCGTAATTGTACGAGTTCGCATTCTCTATATTCTTCTCGCGTCTGAAGGCAAATTATGTTTGAATCCGTTTAATAGTATTATATTAATCCGACTATATTTTATTTAGATGAAGTATGCTACGCTATTCCGTATGCTAATCCGTGTATGCTAATCCGTGGAATAAGTGCATTAACATGCTCGCGTAGTTGATGGGTTGAAATGTGAACTAATTCCCCTATTGTGTTTTGCCGTTCTTCGCACGCACACCCCCCCCCAATCATGTTCAATGAATACATGTATGATAAGATGACATCTGATTTTATCTGCCAACGAAGTTCATCTGGTTATATTGATGATCATTCTTTCGCTCTCAACGGTGACGACATTAGAGCACCCAAGAGTGCGTGAGAGAAAACGGAAATATCGTTAGATGAGCAATTCAAGATTCGTGGGTCGACGCTCTTCCCAATATGGTTCTTGTTTTACCATCAACCTCAATTAGCGATTCCATGGGACTTGAATATTTTTTTTTAAAAACAATATAGTTTTCCTCTGCTCGTAAAAGTTCTCTGAAAGCGTCTGTGTATTCTTCGTCTCTTTTTTATTTGTTACTGGGGAATATGTATGCATAATCCGTTGATATATTGTTCATAGTAGATACAATTATACAAAAATACATCCGCTATATGATTTCATTACCGTGCGCTGCATCTTTGTTTTCTCATAAGCTAGTGAACATGCTTGTTCTACTCCGTTAGACATTTCATCTGTGGAATTGACTGGAATGCAAATGAGTCCGAAGATAATATATTTTGCATATCGTTGTACAATTAAGAAAATATATTTCGCGAGTAGCGGATATCGAGATTACTTCCTCATTCAGTCCCTGTTTCACGTATGACCATTGGTACTACGAGCGTAACTATGACGTCGTTATATGTTGCGAAATTAACCTAATTACGCCGAATGCCAGCACCGTACCAATAAATCAAAAATTAGTGCACTATATTCGTATCTATATTTGTACAAGTACTAATGTATTCCCCCGTAATATTCGTCAATGCCGCCAGATCTTATCTGCTCGCTAAATGCCAAATGATATTCATATCGAGAATATTATCATCATTATTCAGGTGAATATTCAGCATTTCTTTTCTATTCTTCGCTATGAACGACTATTTCAACACGAATCCTATTCTTCCAACCATTGCTATTCTATGCAACATTGGAGCTTTCTTACCTATAATTTTCATTTTGTTCCTTGTACGAAAAACGCCGCTGCATTGCAATTGCAGGTTTGTGTTTATTATGGATGTATGGTATACCAGCGTAACCTAGAACCCTACACTTCTTTCAGCGACCCGAAATTCATGAAATGTCAAGTTGAAGGTACCTCTGCAACGCCTGGTTGGTGGGGTATCTAGCGCTCTTCTCTGGCAGCATCGCTCTTTGGATAGTGAGTATGCGTGACGAGAACGGCTACCTAGCACAGTCATGGAAAAGTCCCCGTGAGTAGCTTCATCTTGAACATTATCACATTTGATAGCCACCATGTAAATGGTAGGCTATTTTATCGCTCTGTTGTAATACTTAGAGCCATCACTGTGATCTCTTGATAATGCTATCCATAAATGTCATTCCAACTCGTAATTCACCTTCAGCCCATCGATTGTTGTTATACGAGATCTGCACTGCTTGTTCTCTGTTTTGCACCGTCTCTGAGGTGAAATTATCCGAATTATTTTGTGATATTTTTAAATGCACAGATAAGGTTGTTTTTCACTTGATAAAAACACTAGATCTTTTACTGAAATAGCTCGATATATTTTCAGATAGCAATAGCGGTGGAGCGAATAGTATCGATAAAAGACCCAGAGAAATACCATAACATGCCTATATCAACGGGTGTACTCGCAACCTTCAGCGTTTCGTTGGTACAAAATCCATGTATTGTCCTCAATCAATTTGGTTCAATTTCAGATAGTATTCTGCTATTTTTTCGGAATAATCGCGTTCGAATGTGCGTTTGCTAACAATCTTTATCAAATGAACCGAAGATTTAAGATGACCAGTTTTTGATAGCCGGAAGCATCTTGATTTCTTGCGACATTCTCACCCTTGTGGTATGTATTTTCTGCTATCGTTTTGAATTTGCGGGCTAATTTCTTCAGACCAACACTCTCGCTGTGCGATGTACTAAAGAACGATACGAAACAGACTTTGATAATCTGAATGCTAAATATCAGGTAATAGCTTGGATCAACATTGGAAAAAACCGACACTTTGCTTAGTGGAAAAAAATATGATATAATGACTCTAATGGTCAGGTGAGGGAAGCGTTCCAAATGTCAGCTGCGATGCAGCCACTGTACATAGCAATTTTCTGCGTGAAGGTTACACTATTTTTGCTTTTTATCGTAACAATAACATGCATTTTTCTCTTGTAGTGTGCTATCGGGATGTCGTCTGTCATCTGCTTACAGACGGGAAATCCTTACGCAATCGGATATAATGATATGTTTTACAGCACAGTGAGTTCTTGACAGATATTTTGAGAAAACTTTCCAGATACATTCAGAAAATCTCCATTTACTATTCTTATCAAATTATGGGAATAGTATAAGTGCAGAAGTACCATTACTAAATATCATTCCAAGAATGATTTGCAGGCCAATGCACTTTGCGCTTCGCTAGTAACCGTTATGCTTATCAGAAATCATCCGTCGCTGAGAAAACAGGCTCGCATATTGTTGTAAGTTCTCATTTTTCGATACAATAGTGATTCGGCAATCAAAGCATAATAATGAATATGAATTCATTTCAACAGATGCCTTCCGAGTGCCGCCCCTGTCTGTGCACAATCAAGCATCGCCAGTGAGACTGAACGGCATTTCGAATCGCTGAAAACCTATTGGGGCTGAAAGCAAGTTTATTTTAGGGAGTGGTGAAACTTCATAACAGTTGTTTTGTTGATATGATTATACGTTGCAATGTACTTAAAACGTAATCTCGCATGAATAGTTCCAAGAATGAACCATAAAATATAAACTTTCTTGATTACAACTATGTTTGACTTGCGAGAATCAGACTGCGATCTATCAATAGCAGAGCGGCAACACATGTCACGTGTAGAAAAAGAGCCATCAACGAGGAGATGAGACGGGCGATGTTAGAAAAAGTGCAGTTTCTCACGTATATGTGAATTGGTCGGAGCAAGGTCTTCCGCTTCTTATGACTCACTCCTTCTTTCCGCATACTACAGCTTCGAAAATAATCTCAAAATAATCCTTCAGTTCAAAAGTGACATGAAACCAGCAGTGCAATAAGGGAAAGTAATGACGGTTTAAAAGTGACACGGAACATCTTTGAAACATTAGTTTACCATGTCTCATTTGTATAATATGAAACAAAATCCAAGATTACAATTCGAAAGGCTAGTAAATTTGAGACTTCTACTCAAAAATTGAAGAACAGTAGTGCAAGAAGAGATTGAAAGGAAATCGAGAAGAGATGCGCCATCGATCCATCAACCACGATCAATGATTCCATTCTAGCCAATCGCAGGGCCTTGTTGTTATTTGCCTGCATGCGATTTTCGTTCGGGTGCATATCTGGGTAGGTCACTCACTTGTTCCAATGTGATGACGGGGCTATCCCATCCGAACTCATCATTGCAGTTGGACTTTCCTTTGCAACAGCACATTCTCTTATTTGTCATGCCTTCCACTCCGGGATCCTAAGATTGATTCATTATCGATTGTTTGGAGATAACCCCACCTCCTCATCGTACTCCACACACTTCGCTACATGAGTGGGCCCCGTGCCATTTCGATACTCTTCGTCTGAGACGATATCCTCGCATCTAAATTCTCATTGGTCGCAAGGTTCTGGTTAACATAAGATCGATTATGAAAAAGAACCTGGGTTTGTCCATGATAAATTGATAGTATTCCCATAGACTGTTTCTTGTTGTGAAAGCAGAATCCGAAGATATTGTCAACCTTGCACGATCCCTGCACAGAGAAGAGGGATAAGGCGGAATTGAGGGTGTAATGGCGCATTTGAAAAAATAAATAGCTCATTTCATGGACATCATTTGTTGAGTTGTGTATAATCTATGGAAGTTTCAGCTTCATGGCGAAATTACAAGATCAAAAATTGATTTCACTCGCAAATATTAACGCATACCCGGGGGCATATTTATTATTTGATAATATGTTAGATATTTTAAATATGAATAAATAATGATAACAAAAATCGATTTTTTTTGCGTACCGGAGGGGCGAATTTTAAGAAAAACTGCTTTGGGGTACTGCAAATATTTGAATTTCTTCGTTTTGACGGCGTTCCCAGGCAAGCAGTGATACGATTAATTGTCATAAATCTTGCATGAATTTACTAATAAGATGTATGAGAAGGAAATTTGAGTTTGCCCGATTCTGAAGAAAATTTTTTTTTGTATATGCAAAAACGTCTACATCTAAAATTTGTAGATAGAATTTCCATCTACAAAAAGTTCGCCATGAAGCTGAAACTTTCATAGATTATACGCAACACATGAAATGATGTCCATGAATATAGCTATTTATTGGTTCCATGTTCGAAGCAATTGGAGAAGAAATGAGCGAGAAATTAATTTTTCAAAATTCGTCAAATTTCGAATTTCGCGCGCTCTAACGCGCTGCGGACGCGTCGCGGTCTGCCCCAAGGGGGTCAACCTGCCTACCTTACCGAGCACTACCTCCTGTGCAAATATGGAGCTAATCCCTCGAATCGACTTTTGCCCCTAGTTCTAGGCATATGTTCAAAATCTCAGCGTGTCTCTCATATATCAACGACATCGACTTCGAAAAGTGTATGAAGAGGCTATCGATTTAGACAACAGTATCGAAAAGTTTCAAACTGTTAGCGCGTCTAATCAAATGAAATAACGTCCGAAAACGTATTTTACTGAAGCGGCAAAGTGAATAAATGTGAAGAAGTCTCAGTGAATGCCTATCACTCGAGAGTTGCGAACACATGCCACACGTAAAAAGATTCCGCCTCAAGTTGAATTGAATGATATAAAAAAGACACTCAAAAAGTATTACGCCGTATTCAATTCGCGATGCTTTCGCGATTTTGTTTTATGAGGATTAATATAAGGCGAGTCTTTCAGGTTACGTTCCAACAAACTCGATGATGGTAACGTCTCGCTATTTGAATATCTCACTGTTTCAAATTGTCTATCGTACAAATGCAACGTCTTTTATCACTGTCTTTCTACAATTGCGCACATTTCATACTCGTTTAATCTTTTCATTCATTTGCATAGTAATATATGACGATAGCGATGCCAGCAATTATCAGAGTGAGTCAATATAAATGGGCTCAATTGAGCACGAATAGAGCTAACAGAGAAAGGAAGGAAAGCGAGAAGAGATACACAGTCGATCCGTCCGCCACTTTCATACTAGCCAATCGCATAGCCTTGTTGTCTTTTGCCTGCACATGAAACCTGCATTGATGACTCGGACGGTCGCTCACTTGTTCCATTGTAATGGCGGGGCTATCCCATCCGAATTCATCATTACAGTAATTCTTTCCTTTGCAGCAGCAGAGCCTTCTCATAGTCACCGTCTCCATTTCCGCGTCCTAAAAATGATAACATATCGATTGTTTGGAGACAATCCCACCTCCTTATCGTATTCCACACACTTCGCTACATGAGTGGGCCCCGTGCCATTTCGATACTCTTCGTCTGAGACGATGTCCTCACATCTGAATAATCAGTACTCAGAATATTGACGATAACAGAACGCATTTAAGAGGGGAAAACCTGGACATGTCCATCAGATACTGATAGCTTTCCCATCGACTGTTATTCTTGTAGAGCGCATCCTCTTTCTTGAACATGTTGTATCTGACCATGGTGGTGGCCATACACCCTATCCATGCAGACGTCAATCCGCCATCTTCCTTAGAAAAATCAAATATCAATTTGCAGATTGAGAAAAATACAAACTGCGGACATGTAGGTAGAGACCACAGGCTCCGCCCACTTGGGAGGGATAGAGAATTGCCAAAAATCCGCAAGAGCTTGTACACATCGAGTTCTCAATGAATTGAGCCGATCAAAAAAGTTGTGTGTAGCTCTCAGTAGTCTTCGCAAATGACGAGTGGAGCAGCCTGATCAGTCAAGTCTAAGTAATCCAAAAATCGATGAATAGGGTCGAGGAGAGGGGATTGAGGCACTTCCAATGAATGAAGCACGCTGCTCCACTCGAAATTTATGAATTATATTTTTTTAATGAATTTTAGAATAAAAATAGAGGGGAAAATTAAATCCTCGAATTGTACAACCTCGGCAAAAGTAAGAGTACGCGCGTATTCATATTCCGACTTCCGTTGTTTATCTTTACAACTATCAAAACTGGCTGCAAAGGATGGGACTCGAACCAGAGGTTTCGGGTTTATTAATCGAGCGCGCTACCGAGTGAGCCACAAGACCATGTATTTGCTGGTCTCACTTGCGCTACATGATTGTGCGAGGGTGGATTAGGCGAGTAATGCATTGTGGGAGCATCGAGATCCCCTTTTCAATTGTTTCTCGAAAAAGAGTTGAGACATCTACAAACAGCCAACAGTATGATGTTATTGGGCCCCAGAGGGGTACTTTGGCACTACTTTTCGCCAGCCTTAGTGAAATCGGCTCTCGACCCTGTGGTCTCTACATGTAGGCATAGCAGAAGGGGTCTTCACAGTCCTTGAACTTCTGATCGTCATGACCCTCAATCTGAGAAAAGATTGTTTTATGTGAAAAAGGGCGCAAATGAATGAACCTTGATGCGGGATGAGCAGGTGGTTTTGCTGTCGTCTTCCCCTCTAACGAATCCGATGGATTTTCCTCCTTCCAGCAACCAGCTTGCCGTATGCCCTGAATGATCAATACTGTTCCTATTTCCTATTCTCTACGCAGCTCGATTGGCAAAACATCAATGAAGAAGCTCATTTTACATCGCTATTCATCACTTACTTCAGGTCCTTTGGGCATTTTGTTCGCACAGAATCCACTTTCGTCACATATAAATTCTCCCGTGTCCTTGTTATGATAGCAGTATCCAGTGTCCTTGTCGATCGTGCAGGATTCGTGAGTATGAAAATACTGATAGTTCTCTTCTAAAACACGTATCTCAAAATGATTGTTCAAACTTTCAGCTCCTAGAATAGAATAAAATATAACAGATTTATCCGCACAGGTGATATTGTTGTGGGGGTGGGGTGAGGGGGGTGGTTGGTACAAGGAGAACAACGAATGTGTGGAAACGGGGGTAACTAAGCGAGTAGAGTGAGGAAGTACACAGATCATCCAACCTCCTTACACATCACGTTCATGAACTCTGCATAGTTTGTAGGTATCTTTCTTTTTCGAAGCACTTCATAGAGATCTTTACCTACTCTATTCGCAAAGCTGTGCTCGCGAATCTTAGTTCGAAATTTTTCTCGAAACACTTTAAATCCTGCGCCTCTGAGATTAGACTTGGAAAGAACCAGAAAATCGTTTCTGACTCGGGATAATCTTGAATTCCCGAATAGCATTTGATAGACTGGTTTGAATTCATTGACCTTTCTACGGTACATCAACGTGGTCAGTTTGAGCATCTCGTTTCGTTCAACTGGTAACGGCCTGTTTTCGAAATTGTATCCCAAACTTTTGGTTCTACAGAGGGTCGAATTTCTGCAATCTCTGAGAATACACGTGGATGTGTTGGAAGCTTCTTTTTAGGTACTGTATTACTAATTTTCTCAAAATAATATTCGGAGATTTCAGACCTTCAATAATGTGGGATGATCTACTGACCTCGATTGAATGATGACATTCGGGAAAGAAGAAACGCATAAGATACCATCTGAATCGGAAATATATGCAAATTAGTTCTCACGAAGCGATACATCAAAAGAATCATTCCAGACAGCTCTAATCATAAACATGCTGAGAGTCGGTATTATGAAAAATAAAATCCTCGATGTTTTCTTCGCAAAGGTCACGAGCGCAATTATGCCTGACAACTGTTCAGAAACTTCATTGAAGTAGGGAGAAAGACGGAGGTTGACTGCAACTTCATGGTTGAGTGATTCTTCTCTTTCTCCCTAATCATAGGGAATGTAACACATGTCACGAGCAAAAAAGTTCCTCGATCGAGGGAACATAGAGAGAAAAAGACATAAGAAGAGAATAAAGGATTTCCGATATCGCCAGAGCTGATAGTGCGGATTTCAGTGATATGGAACATCAAATAACGCTTATCCAATAAATTCTGGTGCAGTAATAAGGAAATCATACTTTTCATTCAACTTTTATTGTTCTACTGGTTTCCGAAATATTCAATAATAACCAGGCGTCGGTTTGGGAAAGAGTTGACCAGGAAAGTAGTTGTCCGGTGAGTCTATGATCCAGTCAAAGTTCACGGGTATTCCACAACGGCCTTGCGGGCACAGTGAACCTGTAAAGAAATTGTATAATCGTTTCCCTCGCAGAGACTATTTAATAAATTTCGGAAAAAAATCTGAAAAGGTTAAGTGTATTTAAATCGGCTATTTTCAGTGAAAGGAATCAATTGTAGCTGGACAGATATTGGCGTGAGATATTTTGGCTCATAAAAAAGCTCGTGAAACAAACATGATCCGGTTAGCATTTCAAGTAGCATAAATATAAATTATATATATTATATAAATAAGCAATAAAATCACCATCGCAGGTCAAACCAGGCAGCAACTTTCCATCACCATTTGGAAATTCATTCCGGTGTCAAATTGTGCAATTGAGATTGTATTTGTCCTGAAATAACTTAAATATATGTTTTTGAATATTAGTAGAGTTTTTACGGGTTGTGGTCTTCCTTAATTTGACAGAAATATACCCAAAGCATTGTCATTGTAAGCATCGGTTGCAAAAAAAGAGATTTACCTTAGTCGCTACTTTTCTGGGAAGCAAAGGGTTTGACCGATCGTCCTCGAATGCATGTGTGGACCAGTAGCGATGCTCAGCATTCTCCTCACACCTTCAACAAAACACAAAAAATGATTTATCTTGTTTTATAAAGTCGGGACACCACACATTTACCTGCCATAAATTGGATATGGAAACAAAGTTTCACAAAAGCATTGAATGATCTAAAATATTATGTGCAATTAACTTTTCTTTGACCAAACAGGCTCTTCAGGACAACATTTTGTGATTGTTGGTTCAATAAATATTCATGAGAAGTGTTATCCTGCGATTTCTTGCTCTGCCCGCAGCGACTCACTCTTTAATAAACCCTTTGTCGGCGCAAGGTCCTCCTTTCCAACCGGATTTTGGGTGTCCGTTGCATTGCGTGTAGATAGCCAGGAAGAACTCCGGTGCGGGAAACTAAGAATAAATGCTAAACAATCGATTGCTAATTAATCCTGGTCTAAATTTTTAATTTGTTTGAAGCTGGTCAATCAATATTGGTTAGTTATTCGCTTATAGAAAAACACCATTTCAAGCTCCAATGAATACCAAATTTTGCGAATGAGATCATGATGAATAACACAAAACCTCAGACGCTCTCTCGTCAACATGTCCCTTTAGTTTGAACGTTCCATCAGCACCAACTGAACCCTGATTCAAGTAGTCGTGCGGATCCCCTGTAACATTGTAGTTAGTGCGCTTGATGGTTTTCCTTAAAAAAATGGACTTTATATTCCATTCTCATGAGTGAGCCACGTCTGAAAACTCACAGAACCCGAAGTCTTTTTCGAAGAGGAAGACGAGAGAGTCAACCATGGGAATCCATGGACCAGTGGTGTTTACGCAACCGAGACGTCCCGTCACTTATACCTGATATGAGGGAAGTTTGAACATTTAGAATGTTTGGAGATCATGTTAAATCTTATGCATATCGACATACTGTTGCATAGTTTAGAAAAAATACATGATTACCTTTCGCTCGATGAGCATGCGAGGAGGTCGTGGATTACCAAAGGAAGGGCCGATGAGGAACAGGAAGAGGATGAGAAAGAAGGGAAGTTTGAAGTACATGACAGAAGATGTAAGTGCGGATTCATTCGGAATGGTCGCATTTATAGGCTCTTTGAATGAGATTGAATGTGAACGTAGTTACGGGGAACTCAATGTATGACATAGAATAGGATAGATTTATCCACACAGGAAATATTGTTGTGGGGGTGGGAGTGTGGTGGTTGGAACAAGAAGAACAACTAATGTGTGCAAGAAGGGGTTAACACATCGAGTAGAGTGAGCAAGTACACATATGTACAAACCTCATTACACATCACATTAATGAACTTTGCATAGTTTGTAGGTATCTTTCTTTTCCGATGTATAATGTGACCTACTTTGTTCGCAAAACTGTTTTCGCGAATCTTAGTTCGATTTTTTTTCGATACACTTTGAAATCTGCGCCTTTGAGATTATACTTGAAAAATAAATAAATAAATAAACGAAAAAAAAAAATGAAAAACAGCATATTATTTGTTAATTCCCTTCTCATCTCCGCGGTTACCGTGCAACGTCTGCTCGTTAATCTTCGGATCATCGCCGCTGTCATCAGTGATTCTACTGTTTCGAATGTCGAATTGCGTAGGAAAATCATCTCGATTTTTCCGTCCGAGTCTTCATTAGGATTCTCTGGATAGATTTGTAAGAAGAAAATGTGATTTTTTTGAAATAATTTGTTTGTTAAAACTAACTTTATCGAGCACATAAACAATCGATGGCTGCGTTTTGCATTACTCAATACATGAAAGTAAATGACGTTTTCAAGTACAATAGTAGTCGGAGAAAAGTGTCGGATCCGAACGGAGCGCGATCCGTGAATTGCTCTCGATAATCGCAAATTAAGATCAATTTAGGAAAGTGTTTGAGGCAATACAAAGATTCAAGACCGAATCATGATAAAACTGTTTATATAAAATTATTCATGAACGATTTCCGGCTTCCGCTTGTAAGATCTCGATGAGTTTTAACGGGTGGCCCTGGAAGTTCGAGATCAATAAGTGGTTTACAAACGGCCAATTTTTTAAAATCCGAATAACCTCCTCCATAAACTCTTCACTCATGTAGCATGCCGATCCGTTGAAGACAAAATTTCTGCCGAAATTCATCTTATCGACCGGAATCCATCCAACAGAGAAAGAGCAAATGTCAGAACTATTGGGATTCCTAGAATCAATTTTTATTGATGCATTTTATTCATTTTTCTTACCCTAATTTAGAAAAGTTAACGAAGGCATTCGTGAAGGAGTCCATCACCGTTCGATCTGAGTCGGTGAGATTGGGCGTCGAGAAAAATATTCCTTTGTTGAAGAGATACATGAGCTCGGCGCCATGTGTCGCATCTGCACAAGTGATGGTAAATCGGCCCTCCTCATTACGCGTGATCTCTCGCGAAAGAGCACGCGAAATGACCTAATCAACAATTTTTCTCACGAACGAATCCGTACCTTGAATAGGCAAGAACCGATTGAACATGCCCATGACCGTAGAGTGGAAGTGATCAAATGTGTAGAGGTAGACCGGCTCATCTTCATGATTATTGTGTTACATTGACGAAGTGCTAAAGCAAAATCTTTACCCTACCCTGGTTGGCTGCAGTCTTTCTGCATACTTCAAGAGTGCTGGTATTCATGAAGCCGTCTGATAAGATCTGAACATATAAATAACATTTGGACAAGGCCGAAATAAATACATTGGCTATTGATCGCATTAGCTCCTTCTTACTCGTATCCTTAACGTAAAAGGAACGTAGTTCGTCCTGTAAAAAAATACACTAAATAAATTGATTCAGTAAATCACAAATATTTTGTTAAAGAAAAATCACTGACCGTCCACTCCTTGCTTTCCGCTGACTGCTCGTTACTGACGAGCTCTATGACTTCAGTAAGTAACTTTTCGCTGGGCTTTCTGCCAAGTACTGAAAAAAACAAGAAAAAGTTAGGCCCACTATAACGTCTTCGGTTTCTTGCCAACACCCAAAGGGCCCAAAACGAGCGACCTATTTTGTGACTTTTAAAGTTGTTTTTTACAAACTGTGTGAGTTTTACACAAATGTTCTGATTCCTCCAGAAAACATCTCGGGCAGACTTACGGAACAACAGTCCCTCATCCTTCGTCACTCCGGTGATCATCGGTTTCGGGGTCGCTCGCCTTCTCAGTTCATCAAATGACGCGGGAAAGAAGTCACCGTCGACCCAGGGAACGGTATCTGCATAAAAGGTAGACATTTCAAGTGATTTCCGATTCTTCTCGCAATGACTACACTAGGTGGTGCAGGCGGTGAGGCAGACTGGCGGTGACGCAGGCGAGAGAGAACGTGCGAGCCGGCTCTCGAGCCGCGAGGCCTCGCTGACTCGCACCGACACGCCTACTCGCATCCGACTCGCACCGACTCGCATCTTATTCTCCTTCTCACCATTCGACCGAGTTCAATCCCGCGAGCTCCCCATTAATTTTTGCACTTCTTTTCTGTCATTTTCTATTATTTATTGGTTTTCCTATAAAAAGATTTCATGTTTTGCATTCTTTTAGGTGGTATATTTTAGATGGTTCGGCATCCACATTTGATGACTTTGATATTTTTAGTACAAAAACGACGTAAGTTTCATTTTTCGACTTGTTATCGATGCCCTTTCGCTTCCAAACTATGTTTTTCGTTATATTCATCGAGAAATACGCCAGAAACACCTATAAGAACGTACTTTTTTCAGGGATGAAATTTTCGACTATTTTTGGGACATGCACAGCATTTCGCGGAGGGTGCACCCCAACATCTCATATTGGGCCAGCTATCAGCTCTAGGTATGGGGACTTCACCCTGAACTTATTGGCATAGGTTGCAAAAAAGTCATCCGTCGACTCCTCCATATAGCTTCACTAAACCGTGGAACGGCTCTTAATTCCAAGCTTCAGATGCCGTGTAAAAGAATGCAAAACATGATATCTTGTCATAGGAAAACCAATAAATAATAGAAAATGACAGAAAAGAAGTGCAAAAATGAATGGGGAGCACGCGGGATTGAACTCGCGGCGAATGATGAGAAGGAGAATAAGATGCGAGTCGGTGCGAGTCGGATGCGAGTCGGAGAGTCGGTGCGAGTTAACGAGGCCTCGCGGCTCGAGAGCCGGCTCGCACGTACTCTCTCGCATGCGTAGGGACCGCAAGCATGAGAACCGTATTCTCGGAAGCGGGTCCAAAGTAGGCTCAACATGACCGTCAGGGTCTCAATATCATTTTTGCTTTTGGATGTATGTCGATAGCTCTTCTCCGAAGCCCGTGAGAGCTCTCTCCGTCCCCCCGCTTTCTCGCTGCGCTCCTCCGGCGCTCATACTAAATTCAAGCACAAAATCAGGGAGATAATTAAAAAATACAATTATGTGCTTAAAATTCCTCTAAAATACTAACTAATCGGAAAATCGTGCCTTTATTGAAAAGCCCATAAATCGCCATTTCTCGACAAATTTATTGATTTTAGACCAATTAAAACTAGTTTGATCTTGCATGCGGGTTACTCAATGCATGGAGGAGGTCAATAGCTTCCGTTCAAGATTTTGAGCGAGTGATTTGGTTGCGTAGTTAAGTTCTGCTCCCTCGATCTCGCTTTGTCTCTACAGTGATGGGGCGATTAGGAACTGTTTTGACCAGTTGTGTGAGTATATCTTCCGGATGTAAGGCAATCTGACGCACATTACGTGACTTTTGAGAGTTTACCAATCGTGCCGGCCCGCGGCAAATCGAGCCAGCAGGCAGCAGCTAGTGATAATAACCAAACCGAGTTCAAGTATCTTCCTCTTCCTGCTGAATACATTCAATAATACTGCGAATTTCTGGGCTGGTACTGCTCGCATTTGATCGAGTAGCTGAAAATATCACATAATATTTATTATAACTGAAGAATTTCTAAATTTTAGAAGAAACAAACAATCTGCATTTTTTGATCTGTTCTCATTTTCATGATCTGTTTCTCACCTCCTTGCTATTCGTGAACTTTGTTATTCCCATACTTCCCGCCTTGGCGAGGCAACGTTGAGGCAAGTTCCTGCAACTTGTTTTCTATTATCAACAATATGCGGCAAATGTTCACAAAAGATTTGCAATAGTGACGAATTGAATGATTGGTAGTTTTTCTCCCACAAATCGACAAGTGAAATCGATATGCAAATCAATATGAGATTGTATTCAAACAAAGCACTCACTTATTCGGTAGTAGTTTGAACTCCGCACTTCCTGCCATGAGAATCATCTTGTGGAAGAGATCTGAAGAGAATAGTTCATGATAATCGTTTTAAGCGTGTCATCTCTGATTATATTATCCTAACTTTCATACACGAAAACAACATAAAATATGTGAGTTAGCTTCTTCATTGTGTGTCGATTAGTCGAGAAACATCTTTGTCATTGGCATTTCCATTTTTGAATCTTGACTAGCGGTGCTTGTCCCACCTGTCGAGTGCGGACTCAGATGCAGCATGTCACTGCTGATGGCGCCGGCGCTGTGACCGACAAGTGTGATGTTGTTCTGAATTGCGCTATGAAATTTTAAAAAATAAAAAATAAAACAAAATAAAAAATATTATTGATTTCGAATTTCTCACGGCACCTTATCGCCGCCAAACGCTTCGATATTATCATTAACCCAACGCAGCGCTGCAGTCAGATCCCATAGGCCCAGGTTGCCGCGACACTCATCATCGCCTGTTGAAAATACTGTTATGTGAGTGACTAAAAGGTCCGGGGTCCGACCGCGACCCCGACCGCGGAGCACCTTTTAGTCACTCGTTACTGTTATGAACGATTTTGGTTTGAAAAAAAACTATTTACTGAAAGACTGCATTCGAAGTTAGCCTTTGTACGCACTGTTTCCCTTTTTTGTAATCTTTGCACTGAATTTTTGTTGTGACTAGCAAATACCTGTCGTGAAGAATCCGAGGTAGCCGAGCCTGTACTGTAAGGTGATGAAGATGACGCCACGTGTTAATTGGGCAGCATTGGCGCTATGATATCATTTGTCGTTCCGAAGGAGTAGAGGAAACTAAGGAAATGATAAACTAAATCTGAGTATTGTATGTAACAAGTATTGTATGCTATATCGGTGTACAATCAATCAATTCTTCTCACTAGACTCTGACAGATATTTACGTCTCCATAATGAGCGGCATCTCCTATCACGAAGCCCCCACCATGCACGAAAACCATCACGGGGAAACCTGAGAATTGTTTTGCAAAATAATCGTAAATTTGGTTTTAAAAAATATCAAAATTATCGACAAATTAAAATTATCATAAAACCTGAACTGTTATTGGGCGGTTTCCAGCAAGGAGTGAACACATTGAGATAGAGACAGTCTTCCGACGTCGTTCCTTTCTGAGAGGAGAAACTACGGGTCGGAAAGTCAATAAGAATACGACGAAATTTCGAGATTATCACGGCAGAATGCCATAGTATTCGTAATTTTTGACAGAAAAAAAAGTTGCATAGTTATGTTGCGACAAATACATGAATGAGACATTAGTCAGGAGATTAGTTTTTGCAAACGCCTCTTGCGATTCCGCTGGATTTGAAAGAAAATTATGCTGAGTTTTAACAAACCTGGAAATATTTAAGGAACAATAACTGTTCCTGGATGGCGCGCTTGCTGAATTTTTTCGTGTCTTTGACACCATCCCATCGCTCTGGAGGTTCCGGTTTCTGAAAATGTATTACAATAAAATGTCTTCGAATAGTGGGACCTGGAATCGAAGTGGACCAAGCGGTGGCTTTGCGAACGGAATTCCCTGGAAGAGTAGAGTACGGTTTTATTTTACAATACCAGTTTAAAACAAGCTTTTCTTTGACTTTGAAATTGTGACGATAAATTTCTTACTGAACAAGATAGGTATCTCGCACGAATATATTGCCATAATGGATCAACAATGAACTTACCTGAAACGCGTCTACTTGTTTTTCTCCACTGCATATTAATCGACGACCTCGTACTTTTCCATGAGAAGTCTCGACTGTTCGCGAATGGGGATAGGAATGGTTAATTCCCATCTGGCCAATGACAGTATTCGGTTCTGCACAGTAATACTAATTAAACGGTTACATAAAGAAATAGAGAAAAATCTGGAAAATTTGAAAAGCTTCAAATAAGTACACCCCCTAGAATGATATCTCGCTCCATTTCGCAAATTAGCAAAAAGATTTTCGTCAAAATGAAAAGGCAGCTGTTCGGTAGAGGTCACACTAACCGGATTCCCACAACGTGGAAAGGAGGAGGGAATAATAAAGAACGGGAGAATTCAAACATCACAATAACAAGTCGTTCATACCAGAGATCTGTGAGTGAAATGCGATATTTTGACGCTCAGTCACATATGATCAGTAGGAGTGCATAGATAGTTCTGAGTGAACTCCAAAATTGCTGAAGAGCGCTGACTAGAACTGAGCGAACACAGTGCATGTTTTCCCCAAAGACATGCGATGATTTGGAACGTTGATATGTTGATATTGGGATATGTATTGCGGATTTTTTATTGCGGAGCAGGGCTACGAATTGTAAAGTCCGTCGCAAAATGATACAGTGTATTTGTGATAAATTATGGCGCCATCGGCATTGATATAGTTTCCATTTATGTTCACTTCTTCAGGTATCTGCAGCTTCCGGTGGCTTTCAGACTATGTCCGATTAAGAAGCGAAATTAGTACATTATCGTTACCAAATCGAATAGCAGTGCACACAAGTCTACACGCTATTTGGTCTTACTGACAAGCAAAAACAGTACCTCACCCACTGTCCTCGAACTTATGCATCGCGTACTTCTCTTTTTCCCTAGAATTCGGGGCACATCAATGCGCAAATGTATCAGTTGCACGGAAGATTTTCAAAATTTGAAAATAAATAAAATCATAAAATCACCAGCCGCGTGTCCAGCATTAAACGTGCATACCACACTTTGTAACCTTGGGAGCAGCTACCACGGGAGGTGGGGTAACCCCGGTACTGCGCTTTCATATAAAACTTGAGCTGTGCAGGAATAGCACGTAGCACACTCATTCCCAAGTAGCCGAAACAATATAGGTGTTTTCTAACCTTCATAACACATTACTGCTGATGATAAGATGGTAAAAGCGAGAAAATAAAAGATGACGAGTCGCATGTTAATCGGAAATTGAGAAAAATGTAGCATGCTTTCGGAGGAAATTCTTCAAAAAAATAGTTCGCATGCTAACAAGCAAAAAAAACGGATCTGCTTCGTTTCAGCAAGGAAAGCTGTTGTAATTAAAGTTTTTTTGAAGCTGCAAAATTCATCGCAATCAGAAAAAAAACAAGCCATCAATCCTTTTAGTCACGAAGAGTCTCATTGTGCCAACAATGATCAAGCAGCCCATCGAAGATTTAGAACGTGTCGTTGTAACCGTAGAAAGCAGGGAGAAAGCATGTAGGGTCAGGGATGAGCTTGCGGAGGAATGCGTAACTCATGTGTTCCGCTTGCACGAAACAACAATTGCCAGACACACAAGAAATAAAACAGTATCAAATTCATTTTTTGGATTGCTTGACTGTACACTCTTATCGCATTCAAGTTCACTGACTGCAGTCGTTTTGCTCAAGAATTCGTTATGTGAAGTGAAGTTCGTTGGGTTTACTAAATTTGTACTCTGATTCGATCATAATAGTTTTCAAAGGATGAAACCGCGCACGTTTCACGCTTTACTATTCTCCGGTTATGGGCACTGGAATCGTGTCGTTGCTTATTTGCACAAAGTCGTTGGTGAAGCGACATCGAAATGAAAGTGATTGACTGTTTAAATATTGACGCTATTTTTGACAGTGTACACTGCTAAATTGAAATCGACTTGAAAGGTGAGTAATTTTAACTCTAAAATAATATGGAAGGGAATAAGGAGCAGCATAGTAGGAACAATTGAGAGTGAATGGAAAAAGGATGGATGGGATTTGTCGTTGCTATTAGCTGCCACTTTTGTCAGCCCACTCGTTAGTAATTCTTGTTTTTTGATGAGGATCGCTTCTATTCACTTATGTTGCAAAAAACAATGTTGTAGATTATGAAAGATGCCTAATGCTTCGAAGCATTATCGTAAAAAGGTTCTATCAATCGGTTACAAAACTTGATAATTTACAATAATCGGAAACTACACATCACGAGCAATATGTCCAGTCATCTGTGAAGTCAATGAATGTTTCATCGTACCCATAGTACGCAGCGTCAGCCTTAAATTCCGCGTTGTTTTTACGTACAACAGTTTTATTGCTTGGAAGGAGGTAATGGTCTTCACATACTCCTTTGGCTGACGTTCTTAAAGGGATGTGACACATATTGAAATCCCGAACGCATATCGTTGGAATCAATATTTAAGAGATTTTGAAGAAAATAAATATTTTAAAAAATTTTCTTTGAATTTAAAATCAATATTTAAAAACTGAAATGTTAAGTGGTGTCATTACGGTAGATCGGTGGTGGGATTCCCGGTCAAATGGCGGGCGCTCGGCGTAGTCGACGCGCGGGAAAAAAACCGTTCAAATCCCGGCTTGGCGGATTTCAGTGTTTCGCTTCTATTCTTCGTTTTCCTTATAGTTTTTTTGCGGTTTTTTTTGCGGAATTTTTGTTTCACGTCTAAATACGCGTTAGCTTTGGCACCCGATAGTAGCTGATTGGCGCAAATACACTCGTTGCGTAACCTCCAAATCGCTCTGCAGCAAAGGAATCTCACTTTTGTTCTTGAAAATTAATTAGTTTTACTTCGCTACTCAATTGTTCGATGAAAACGCACTCTTGTTTACTTCTCTGCTGCCGAAATATTGTATTTACCACTAGAACGGGACTAGTTCTCCCTCCCATTGCTGTAGTTTCTTTGAGTATTAGTTGAGTTGTAGTTCACGCGGCGCGGCAGTAGTCACCATCGTTTGATTATCGATTATTAGCCGCGTTCTCATTATTTATTTAGATTTTTGTTTCCGCCTTTTGACTAATAAATACCCCTTTTCAACTTTCATCATTCGCTCTCCTCGAATCGGCTTGCCTCGCCAACTGTTCCACCTCTGAGGGTGAGTCTTTGAAAGGAAAACAGAAAGTGCTGACGAGAATTTTGCATTTCTCATTTCAAATTGTCCCTACGTGTCAATCGAGAGAGAAGGGGTGTATAAAAGGGCTGGAAATGAAGAATTTCTCACAGTTTCACCTCTCTTCTTCATTCGGAGCGGTCGCTGATCACTCTCCGCCCCTACTGACGCCCCAACTTCTTTCAGTTTGCTTCCGCGCGCTCTGAGATCTACCGATCGATCGACGAGCTACCGTATCCATGCCGATGAGGTACGGTAGATTGGTCTTCTCCATCTCTCTCACCATCTCGTCTCTCTCGCCTTGCTGCTGCTGGCACTGCAGGTTCGTCCCAGGAGTACGGTTGGGATTCCTGTGGGATCCAGAACAGGTACGGTAGTCGATCGATATATAACCATGGGACCTACCGTACCTCTCCCGTTGTTCAGATTAAATCTGGCTGTCATCGTGGCGCCGAGGTAACGAAGATCATGGAGGCTGGCCAACTCGTCCCTCTTGTACTTTCGAATGAATCTTCTGGTTTATTTTCAATTATTTACAAATGTACAACGATGATTCGCACTTCTTTTAATAATTAAATACAAGTAACGTTGCACTCATATCTTACTTCGAAGGAGCAACAAGACCACGTTGCCGGGACCGGAGAAAGTCGCGCTCGAGAGAAGAAGGAAGAGTCAGATGAGTCCATTTATGGCGACATAGATAAATAATAGTTGAACAAATGAGTTTGGATAAGGTACGAGAAGGGAACGATATGTTGAGCAGCTTCGGAAAGGAAGGGGAACTAAAGACTCTATGAAATGATGAGACTAACCCACATTTTATCGCTATGGAAAGTGTTTCGTTGCCATTCGGAGTCAGAAAATAGCCTAAATTTGAAACAAGGGGCCAATTTTTTACTAGTATGTTCGAAATAAGTATGTGTGTCCTCTATAGGTAAAATGAGTTGATGAAAATAAAGGAATATGTGATGCTTTGTGATGAACTCTAGGTTCTTCGCCGCTCTCAACAACGAGGAACTCGGGTTTAACGAACAGTAACAGGTTTGTCATTTAACAGTGACACATATTTCTAAGAGGTACAGTATGCATACAATAATTCATGATGAATAACTATTTCCAATCAACGGGGAATTCACTGTTGTCACTGTCCCCTTCCTCAGTCTCTTCCTCCTCTTCATCACTTTCCTCTTCTCTCTCCAACATGCTATCGTAGATTAACTTGAGGTCATCGAAGTGATCATCCTCAGGAGCACCGATTCTCTTGAAGAATCTCTTGTCTTCGTACTCCTCCCTCACTGACCAACATTCTTCTAGAACCTCGTAAGAAACTGTAGATTAGCTAGCTATAATAGGCATACTGTACCTCTCGTCTCCAAGGTTGTTCTCCCTTGCTGATATTTCTCTCTACACAGACAGCGATTCTTCCCTTTCTAGGAACGACTACGTTGCCTATCTCCTGCCGATCTCCCACCATCTCCGCATACACAAGTGAGTTGTGGTGCATGACAGAACATTTCATCTTCTTGTTATAATACGGTGCCGAGCTGGTAAGGTACGACAGCTATTTAGAGTTATACCGATAGGCAATAGTGAATACAGATCCATTCCAAACAGTACTCAATAGTGAATTATGTCGTTCCAGGAGAGACGCTTAGGTGCGTACATGAGCGATAGAGAGTGGAAACACTCGCACATTGCAGTTCCTGCGTCGGAGGAACAAGCGAGGAACTTCTTCTTGAAGGAATCGGAGAAGATCATGGAATGAATGAGTAGATACTCAGGCGAGTCCACCTGAGGGATATTTTCCTCAGGTATTTGTCAAATAAACATAAATAATTTTGTCTTTTCGAGTCCTTTTAATGTAAAAAAAATACCTTGATTAGCTCCTTTGGAACCTTCTGGTGTCCTTTCTCCACCCTCCCCTTCCCTTTCTTCCCCTTCTTTGGTGCTCTAGTCACAGTGTGATTGCAGTTAAACACAGCTCGAATTCTCCTCCCTGTTAGCATGGTTTAAACTTGTTTCTATGAAATAATAGCAACAAGTTTGTCCACCTTGTTCCATTTGTGCTTGCCAGTGCAGTGGTGTATGAACGATCGAACACACTCGAGAGCAAATGGCCTGTCTTCCTTCTTGGGGTACTTCTCATTGATATAGTACAAGTGATTGTAGAAGGACTTGTACCATACCGAGAGAAGGGGATGAATCTTCATACCCTACACATTTATTATGGAAACTAGTTGCCGTATTTCTCTCCACTCACCGCCCACCACAACTTCCTCAGCGTTTTTTGAACATGCCAAAAGTCCTTGAGCGCTACGATATGAGATAGTTTGGCATTCTCGCGTATTCTCTTCTCCACCATTGCATTAGAGTCAGTTACCCGAGTTCTGATAAAATATGGTGAAATTTAGTTGGAAATGGCTTCCTTCTGTTTTTGCTCTCTTCTATGACCAGTATGACATAAGCTTTGTCTCTATTTTACACACCCCCATAATACCTGATTTGAAAACCATCATCGACTAATTGGAGTAGAGCCTTCTCCGATCCAATACTTTCCATTCGACACGAAACACCTCCTACAGTATGATACTCGTTTCGTCGTAAAAAAAATTATGGATACCGATTCCCGGATCTTTGATCGAGAGGGAAACGGCACCTGCGAGCGGATCCCTGGCTTCTTTCTCCCATCTACCGTATACCCTATCGATAGAGGGGCAGGCATAGAATCGAATCGAGTCCCTCATCGATCTCTCGCTGGGGATACCAAGACCGAGCACTTTGCATAGATCCGCTATTCTCTGGAATGTCAACTCTAATGCACCACTAAATAGTACGTAGATCACCGGAATGGGGGCTCCCGTTACGAACGCAGCAACGGGGATTGACTGATTCAATTCAAACAACTGACTCCTGCCTCTGCCTTTCTTAGACTGACTGTCCCATCGGAAATGCACCCTACACCCTGAGCACTGGTAGATCACCGATAGTGCACTCGCCACTTGTTTCCATTCCACGCTGCTAGGGGCGATAGGGGCCCCGCAGTCTTGACATCTCCGGAAGAGTGCTTCCATCTTGGCCTTAGAAGTGATGAAGAATTCCGATTGAACTGAATCTTCCTGCTCCTCTTCCTCTTCTTCTTCTTGGTCAGATGTAGGCTGGGAAGTTTGAGAAGGGCGGAATGAGGAGTCCTTTAATGAGAAATTCTTCCCTAATATGCACATATCATTCCAAACCGTTCGGCCTAGTGTTGGTACTGTGGAAGCGATTGAATCGATTCTAGGCGGATTGACGTTTCTAATTCCAGATGAATTATCGACGTCATCAAGAAGCAACTGCGATACTGAGAGGGGCTGGCGACTCGGCGACTTCAACAGTTTTGTATTTAGTATGTTTCGATATTTTGCACTGAATAGGGTTTGTAATTCAGTAGTAACTCCTCATTTTTGAACGCTCTATCTCTAGTTACTGTGACCTTTAAAACAGATAAATAAATAAATTACCAGTGCTAACTGTAATTTATCTTTATATAGCTTCACTATCTAGACGAATATTTATATTAGGAGAACCAAACTATTGAACGAAATGACATTCCTAATTGGTATTGTGCGGAATAGGGAGCACTAGGTAGGATGAGAACCGTTGGATGAGAACCAACCGGATGAGAACCGAAAAAAATGTCCACTCCCAGTATTTTTTCAGACGGTTCTCTGTACCATATTGAACTTACCGCGAGAATACTGGAAGACAACATTTTTCGGTTCTCATCCGGTTGGTTCTAATCCAACGGTTCTCATCCGACATAGCGCCGAATAGGGGCGAGACAAACTATCTAGCCACTTCCATCCATCTCCCACTGATTTTTCGTTTCATATCTGTTTCTATAACATCTCTGTCTATAACATCTGTGTTCACCTCCTTATCATTTAACTACCAGGCCGGCCCACGTTTCTCTCACTTCATAGTGCCTCTAGATAGTGAAATTTCTTGTACCGTAATTGTAAATATTCATACCGTTATTTTCATGATGGTAGTATCTACTATTTTTGACTCGAATAAATAACATGATACCGTAATCTATCGTACTTGTCTACCTCATCACGGTGGTTTCTTGACAGAAAATTACGATCAGAATCTCGTACACCCGAAGTCCAGTCACCATCACTCTGATATTAGGCCGTATTTTCGCACCTATCTCATATTTATATTCTTGTATTAATCTGATCTTCTGTTACTGAATATAAATCGTATGTAATTCACTGTTCTCACATGATCGTTCCATTCGCCTGTCCCTCCCTCGTCCCCCACCATATGATTTACCATCAATCGAGCAGCCTCATCTGTCTTCGCAGTTTCTATAGGAAAAAATAGAAAAAAATAAAAGCATTTCTGGCAGAACTATTACCTCCACAACCTCAATATCTGCACTGTTTTCTCTAGTAGGCATATCAGTGTCCTTTAAAGAATTGATTTACTAATGAATGACCTAGAGGAGAAAACCGCTACCTTCTTGGGCAGTCCACCGGGTCCAAAGTGTTTTGTCCTCTTCCTCTTTGAGTGCTAGTCTATTGCGAATCGCCTCAAGTTCTCGAGCAGTCGCCGCCTCGTCAAGACCAAGTGATAGATATCACCCACAGCCGTTGGTGATACAAGCGAGTATTGCCGGGGAATGATATCACGGTACTCGATTGAGCACTACAACGATCGCATTTTCGCTTCCGTTGAGCGGGCATTGCTATAAAAATAGTTAATTCACGTCAAAATACGCAACACAACAGCTGAAGCTGAAGCTAAGGTTCGTGACTCAGGGCTTAAAAACGCGTGAATAGAGCGCAAAGTGTAGGTAAATCCACGTCCTTTTCATGTCAATAGATAGAGGAGCTAATGTGCAACGCGAATCAACGAAAATAAATAAGCGAAACCCCAAAATAAATAGGAAATCACACAAAACAGCAAAACAGCATCGAAAATGACAAGCGCGACCGGTCTGGCAAAATGCCAAGATTTGAACGAGCGTCTTCCCGCGCTCCGCCGCAAACTGCCAGCCATTGACCGTGAACCGCACAACGTATTCACACCACGAAAGACTTTATTTTGCAATAAATTCAGGAAATTTTCTAAAAATATAATATCTTTCGAATGTTATTTATTCAACATAAACCTCAAATTGGGGTTACATGTGCGATGTCTGCCGGGTCCCTTTAATGTCTGCAATATGTTTAGCGTTATAGTTGCAGTTCTTTCCTTGTGTTTCTCACCTTGGCTTTCTTCAAGATATTTGTATTCCAACCAATTCCTCTATCTTCCATTAACGAAGGACCCGTTCTTATGGTGGCCAAAACACGTCCGAAATTAGTTGAACCTGCTTCTTCAAGTGCTGAAAAAATGTGAAATGCGCTATTATTTTTCTAATTTAATTACCATCGGTATAACAGGTATCGCTGCGACAGATCGATTTCTTGTAGACTTCCGCTGGGAGTGAGCACGTGGTTGCAGGGATAATCTTTCCGAGGAATGCGCAAACCACGTGGTCCTCCTTGCGGTTGACGGAAATGGCCAGACACTACCAAAGTAACTGTCGGATTCATTACTACTCGCTGGGTGTGTGGACATGAAACTATTTGCATGTCCGAAGATTAACGAGACAAAGAATAATAACTATCAGTAAGTAAATGAGGGAGGAGATGGAGAAGATTATATATCTACTTTTTTATGGTTACATCACGAACACATCAGTTAAGACCTGAATCACTGATTGTAATTAAGAGACGTTCCACGGTATTCTGCACCTACTTCACGGAACACTTTTTGGCAACCTATGCCAATAAGTTGTGGGTAAAGTCCCCATACCTAGACCTGATAGCTGGCCCAATATGAGAGGTTGGGGTGCACTTTTCGAAAAATGACGGGCCGTGCCCAAAAAAAGTCGAAAATTTTATCCCAGAAAAAAGTACGTTCTTATAGATGTTTCAGGCGTATTTTTCCATAAAAACAACGAAAAACTTACTTTGGAAGCGATAGGAGATCGATGAAATGTCAAAAACGGTTTTTTATTTGTTTTTATTTTTTGATTTTCGACTTTTTTCGGTCTCCGTGAAAATTTTTTACACACATAGCCATTTTTTTTATTGCAAAATCGGATTCTACGTGCAAAACTACTTCTGGTGTTATTTTTTCACGCTTTTTCATTTGTGCGCTCGGAAGCCGCAGTCTCCCGCCCGAGGCTCTCTCGGAGGCTAGCGTGAGAACGATAGCGAGAGGGTTCGACATTTCGAAGGGATACAGTCACTTTTTCATTCAATTTATATTTCATTAATAATTTTTAATCATTTCTCTCAATATTATGGGGTTTTGATAGCGAAAAGACACGAAAAAACTGAAAAGTTGAAAAATCACTTTTTTGAAATCTCAAAATTTCAAAAATTCATAAGTCATGTTTATGAGATTCAAATGATGTACTTGCAAGTGAAAATAACTAGTCTTACCTATAGCATCAATTTCTGAGAGTTATAGCTGATTTGTGAATATTTTTTGAAATTGAAATTTTTCGGTGGGCACGATCGGATGGATAAGATCGAGAAATTTTTAGATGAATATTTTTTCTTCTCTCTTGGAATCTTGCTCTAAAGCTTGGATATTCTTCAGAATTCATATTCAAGTGATTTTCACTTGCAAGTACATCATTTGAATCTCATAAACATGACTTATGAATTTTTGAAATTTTGAGATTTCAAAAAAGTTATTTTTCAACTTTTCAGTTTTTTCGTGTCTTTTCGCTATCAATACCCCATAATATTGAGAGAAATGATTAAAAATTATTAATGAAATATAAATTGAATGAAAAAATGACTGTATCCCTTCGAAATGTCGAACCCTCTCGCTATCGTTCTCACGCCAGCCTCCGAGAGAGCCTCGGGCGGGAGACTGCGGCTTCCGAGCGCACAAATGAAAAAGCGTGAAAAAAAACACCAGAAGTAGTTTTGCACGTAGAATCCGATTTTGCAGTAAAAAATGGCTATGTGTGGAAAAATATTTCACGGAGACCGAAAAAAGTCGAAAATCGCCGTTTTTGACATTTCATCGATCTCCTATCGCTTCCAAAGTAAGTTTTTCGTTGTTTTTTATGGCAAAATACGCCAGAAATATCTATAAGAACGTAATTTTTTCTGGGATGAAATTTTTGACTTTTTTTGGGCACGGCCCGTCATTTTTCGGAAACTCAAATTGGTGCGTGAATCTGGCCAGTTTCCATCCGTCGTCGTCCGGTTGTTTATTGCATCTGAAATTTCGGAAGAATTATTAGTGTTTTATTTGTATTTTATTGTGCATCAACGGTGCAACCACTCATTGAAACTTAAATATATCATAAGCTAACTAACTGATCAATAAACTTCTGGTCCGCACACTCCCTCTGCCACGCTGTCCTGTTGTCGCATTCCACTTCAACTTGAATGAAGTAGCGAAACTGCCCACAAATCTGAACGAAAGATTCAACTTTATCGCAAGATTGAACGCATGAAAGCATTGTCTAATAAGGAATCGTCAAGGTATTCCACGAGTGAAACGCAATTCATGCAATCCGCACCTCATCCTCTACGCCCTGCATGGAGAATCGCCCTTGCTGATCCGTTTGAGTGACGTTGACGAAATCGTGCGTATCACCTGATATTTTACGGTCAATATCGAAATACTTGGCAAAGTTCTTAACAAAAACTAGGCAATTCGTCACTTTATTTGCGAATTGGTAAGGGCGAGACAGAAAACGAGAGAGTCTCACTCTCTACAGGTTCTACTTCTCGTGTTTAGAAAATATAGGAAAGCTGATCACAGAAAGGAGATGTAATCTTGGCCCTAAAACTCACCGCGGCAGGCGATAGCCCGCGGCAGGCGATAGCTGCTCCCGGTAGTCAGCAGCTAGTCTTGGCCCTAAAACTCACTCCAGAATCCATCGTCAAAGGTGTTGTCCAACTCCCACAGGACCACGAAAGCGTTCGTCATCGGCATTGATTTCCCATCACGAGCGATGCAACTGAGAGTGCCATTCACCTCGACCAGCGAAAAGAGGGATACGGTAGTCAGGAGCGTGATAAAGAAGGTGGAACGCAAATCTAGCTGGATAATCACTTCTTCCTGCAGCGAAAGGCTCTGAGGAATAACACTCCAGAGAGATGCAATTGATGATGAAACGTAATCAATTGGGGGAATACCGTAACCTGCTAAATAAATAATGCACGAACTACCGTACCTCTCGATCAACGCCCCAGCAATGAGCAGTGGTCGCGAGGAGAAGGAGAAGAAGAGCGAGAGAGGTCATCCGAAGAAACCGCTCGAGACGAGAGAAAAACGAGTGAATGAGGGGAGAAGGAGAGAGAGGGCACGTGAAGAACAAGAGAATGGGCCATTCCATTGTGAGTCCGAGATGCAAATCCAACAATAAATTCTCATTTGTCACGTTTGTGTCTGCAAGGTAAATTCACAAGTGGAATTATCGATTGGATTATGCAGGATACATATTTATCGTTGATAATTTCGTATGATTATGTTCACTCGAGTATTTGTACGTCTCGCAGAGTCACAATTTCTTCTTGACATTTCGCTTCGCCATTCGTCGTCACTTCGATCCAATCACAGTACTTTCTCACATCAGTGAAGAAACCTGACAAAAGGGCATTTTGACAACCTTCCATCAAATACAACTGAAATGTTTAAACAAATTACTTGGAATTGAGCTCGCAACATCTTCTGCCCCGCAGGAAGTCACGCCACTCTGAGAAATTATCATAAGGCTCATCGACAGTTTTGACTAGTTTGGACAAATCGGAAAGTGCTCTTTTTGTGATTTCTCCGACGAAAGGGCATGCGAAATAAGCATAATCGAGTCCGAATTGGCATCACTATTGTACCTGGAACCATCTCTCATCGCTCGATTTCATCAGTAGACTATCACCCTGCATTGTGGTTTGCATAACCGATATTTTAAAATGTAACTTACCCCTCCCGTTTTATGACCGATCGATCCCGCACAAATGATCTGATAGGCTTCGAATGCTGGGTGATCGTCGTCTCCGTCCTGCTCGTCGTCCTCTCCTTCGTGGGAGGCTTCTGCGAGTATTCGGCGAAAAAAACTCCATTCATTGCCATTATTGATTTTCAATGCTTTCTTCATTCGGTAAGTTACTGATCGCACCGACGAGATAGCGTGTAGAATGAAGAGAGCTAAACGTGCTCAGTAATATACGTATCGCGCACTTGCAAGTGTCGGCATTCACGATGGGAAGTATGGTTTCCCTCAGTTGACCATCCAGATACGTACTGTTCGTGCCTCTATCTGAATTTATTTTTGTTTAGATTTAATTTCAAATTTAAACAATTATTCACCATTCGTTGTTCCGAAACCAGTCGCCACTACTTGCCCATCAGTGGGAATCGGCTGCGCGCGATTCGGCAGGCAGATAGGAGATATACGATTAGTGAAGGTTAGAGCTGTTTCTAGCTGAAACTAATACTATGCACATGATCAACCATTGGACTTGCCCTCAGAAGCGCGATATCATCTGGCATTGGCATACC
This sequence comes from Pristionchus entomophagus, assembly GCA_036245825.1. Taxonomy (NCBI): domain Eukaryota; kingdom Metazoa; phylum Nematoda; class Chromadorea; order Rhabditida; family Neodiplogasteridae; genus Pristionchus; species Pristionchus entomophagus. The sequence goes on from BTSX01000005.1 coordinate 11,123,151, forward strand.
CGGACCATCGGTTTTGACGTACTGCGGGTGCGGCACGATTTGAGCCACTTTCGAATGTTTGATCTTGAAAAACATGGTTAATCTCAGGATAGACAGTTAAAAAAAAAATTTTTTTTTTAAAGCGTCGTCGTCCTCAGAAACGGTATCATTTTGGTGAGAAATACCGGCGAACACGAAAAATTTCCCTTCTTTCCTAAATTTGTATCTTCATGGTATCAATTATTTCGAGGTTCTCACTCCACACAATGCGCCGCTGTTAGAATCCACGAATCGCTGATGACGGTTCCTCAAATGAAGCACTATGTGACATAGTCTATGTCTGAAGTCGATGAAGATCTACTAATTGATGATGAGAAATCGGCATATACTCTCCTCAATTCGCGTGATCTCTCGCCGGCGCGAAATGAGTAGAACCGGTTGCCGATTTGCCATCACTACTACAGTTAGGGACCACAAGCTCCGCCCACTTTTGGTCCACCCGATTTTCCTCGAAAACGAGATCGAGAGCCGAGCGCAACCAAATCGCTCGACCAAACGCTTGTAATGAAGCTATGACCTTCCTCTATCAATTGAGCTCTGTAGACCTCGGGTCGGACGTTTTTGAATAGGTCAAAGATCAAGAAAAACACTCCGAATGTGCTTATTTAGCCCTTTCCAGAGTTGGTACACCAAACCTACAGCGCTTTTTCCATTCATTAGTATTTTAGAGGAATTTTAAGCACAAAATTGGATTTTTAATTATTTCCCCCGAATTGTGCTCGAGAGCGTTAGAAGAGCGGGAGGAGCGCGGCGAGAGAGCGGGAGGAGGGAGAGAGACACACGCGAGAGAGGCTCAGCCCCTTTATCTCTCGTCTCGCCTCTCCCCCCTCTCTGGCTGGGGGAGTCGCGCGCATTTCTAACGCTCTCCTATGCTTGAGAGAATAGCTATCGACATACGTCCAACAGCAAAAATGATATTGAAACCTTGACGGTCACATTTAGCCTAGTTGCGACCAGATTCTGCAAATTCTGCTATCCACATTGTGGCCCTAACTACAGTCCCGCAGAGTTGCCTCCCCAACAAGTTCTGAGCGGAGAGTAACGGAGAGTAACATCAGGTAACACCTAGTCATAGACCCCTTGTCATAGACCCCCCCCCCCCCCCCGCGATTTCGACCGACTATTTTGGCTAGCATGTCTTCTCATTAACCCCGGCCGATATTGTCTAAAACTAGATGCTATCTGATGTTACTCTCCGATTCTTACCGCACAGAACATGTTGGTGAGGCAAGACTGTACCTACCACCGCACACCGCTGTTTCTCCATCGCTCAGTTCAATGTCCAGGTAGATTTGTCACGGCCACTTTCCCTTCGGGACACCGTTTCCACCGATGATCTGTAATTCATTTTGTATTTTTTTAAATCACAATAATTCAATTTTCAGAAATCACAATAATATTCACTCTTACCCTCTTATGTCTGCCATGCCCATCGGATTCCTCCGTGGGCATTGGTTTGCCGCATTGGGCAAAGGCAAGATCGGAACAAGCGATGCCGAGAAATAGTATCGCCAGCTTCATCCTTGAGTGGTATTGCTGATTTTCCAGCGCTTTTAAAGCGGAGGGTGAGTAGACTAGTGATGACAAATCGGAAACTACACTCCTGAATGGGCATTTTCTATCGCCGATGAGAGAAACGAGAGCTCGCGAATGGAGAAGAGTCGAGTTCTGATGTGGCCTCACTAGTGAAGACACGTCATCGGCGATTGAATGAGATCCTTGAGGGTTGAATGGAATGAAACATGGCGATTCAGGGAGGATCCGCATTGTTCAAAATCAGAGTTTTAAGTCGCTTGAGTTGAGGAATATCGATTAGTACTAATAAGCAAAAAGAGCATCTGCGACGACTTCGCCCGGGGTCGATGCGTCTATACATTTTCATAAATATTATCTCATCAAGAATAATTTCTTCTTTTCATGTTTTTAAAGGCAGAATGGATGGCGGTAATTGAGTTTCGAAATCAAAACTCAATTAGCGACTCGTGAAGCGAGCACGCCCGATGAAAGCGACTTCTGATTCCGGTAGGTGAAAAAATGGAACGTTGGCAAGGCATCAAAAGAGTTGGGTGTATAAGGTTCCGCATTAGCTTGTAGATTAGACTGTGTACACGTGAACAATGAATGGGTGCTCTTGGCGATACTTCTGCAACCGAGATGATGAATTATTTGGAACTCTATAATTATGGAAAATCAGTACCCGCTCTACTCGATTCGGGCGATCTCTCGTTTCTCTGACCTGCGAGGAGTCGAGAAAGCAAATACCGAACAGACATCAATACTTCTCACTCAACATAGCTAAACCTCAACATCTGTTAAATAGACGAGATGTCGTTTTGAATGGAGGGAGCTTCTAATCAAAACTTTTTTGAGAGTTTTGTCCTTTTTTTGTTTTTCTTTTCGTTATGGTCATGTATAAGAGATCGTTCGTCTCCGAGCAAAGATCGTTGTGACGTTGCTGGCTCCTTTTCGTCTCTTCTCTTTATCTCCCTAAGGTTGTCCCGTTTCTTTCGATTGATGGGAAATATCACGTTCATCGCGCTCTTACGCTGGCTCTTAATCAGTTTCCTTTATGCTCATTTGATCTCATTTGTCCTAATTCATGGAACATCTCGACCAAAAATCTCAGTGAAAAATAGATCATTCATTCAAACAAAAAATAGAGATAATTAAAACGCTTGAAGATAATGAAGACGATATTGTAGTACACAAATAATGATTCACCAGAGGAAGCAATTGATCTATCCTCACGGATAGCTTAATATCGCAATACATGCTACAGCACGTTGATCATCAACTTGAATCGTTATTCAATAATGTGTCAATTATTGCACATACAGGGAAATGTAAGAACGATGAATATACCTCGGTGAAGATTGAAAAGAGAAGAAGGAGCAGCGCAGTTGTAAGTAAACGATGAGACGAATGAGAGGGAGCACTCTGGAAATATATGTTTTCACTTCATTTTTGAAATCTTAACTATTCTACAAAGTATCTAATCCATATTCTATTCTTTCTTTCAGATCTTTCGACGGCATCAATGTCTTACACAATAAAGCATAATCGCTCGTTATGATAAGGCGCCGTGACGACGTGTCGAGTCACTAGTCTCTAGTACTTGCGTTCTTATCTCCTGAATGATTCAGTTCTGAGTACAAAAGATTGGTATTGCGAAAATGGAAGAGAAGCAAGGCTATTCAATATCCGATCAAACGCAATTTTCCCACTTTTCCGACGTATTTTGCAAGACGTGTTTGCTCGCGGGAATCATGTCCCCAGAATATTACGATGTCAGATAATGCGGAGCACCTCGAAGCGGCGCAAAAGCTCAAAATGATCCTTCTCACAATTCCTGATGATCCTCAAAGTTTGGAAACGATAGCTCTTAATTTGACCTCAGGACACGAAAAATACGAATTTTTCACTTTATCACATAACCCTATTTTAGATGTTTACAGTTCTGAGGGTGATTCTCGTTCAAAGATTATTCCAAGACACAAAGGTAGTATATCGATGGAATATACGATTCTCAACATTTTAGAGCATTTGAATACCTTTCCCGCCCGCGGCAGCCTAAAATCTGAGGTCAATCGATTTTCAACCGAAAAAATGACCATGATACCCCCATCATTAGTCGAAAAAAATTGTCTCTCCGAATTTTCTGACTAAATTTTTTTCTGGTATATTTTTGTGTGCTGAATCCGAATTTCGATATGAGAGCCCATGATATGATTAATGAAAAAAGTAAAAATTCATTATGTCGAAAAATAGCCGATTTTGAAATTCGATTGACCTCGGATTTTAGTTGCCGCGGTCGGGAAAGCTATCCTTATGCTCTAAAAAGTTGGGAATTGTATATTCCATGGATATGCTACAATCGTGTCTTGGAATGACCTTTTTACGAAACTCGGCTTCAGAAATTTAAACATCTAAAATAGGGTTAGGTGATAAAGTTAAAAATTCGTCTTTTTCGTGTCCTGAGGTCAAATTAAGAGCTATCGTTACCAAACTTTGGGGATCATCAGGAATTGTGAGAAGGATCATTTTGAGCTTTTGAACGAGTTTCTAGCATGTCTATGAACGAAAATCCATTTTTTCGGGACCCTACTTTGAAACAGTCTAGAGCCACTGTACGTCATCTTCCCATGAGTACATATTTTCATCGAAAAGGTATTGATGCATTCTAGTATCACAACTAATAGGAAGTCTGAGGAAAAATCCATGTAAGAATTTTGATGGTTTGAAAAAGTATTGCTTGATAGCGTCATCACTACGCAACAACCAGGGAGTTCTGTGATATCCCAATGGCATAATCCTAACACCCGGTGAGTGTGCTGTGTCATGACCAAGTATGAGCAAGAAATCTCATACGAGTCAAAAGTTATGAAAGAATGAAAAAGTGACCCATGACTTATGGACGATACTGTAGTCTTATCTCGCAAGGTGAGGTTATCAACCAAATTAGAAGATCGTTATCGAGAAGCTATTCATTTCGATCAAAGGAAACAACGTGAACAACAAATATGACGAATTCAACAAGCACACAAATGATGATTCAAAAATATGAAAAGGCTGATGGGAAGGTCCGTGCTGCATCTTGATCAGATCTCACACAAAGCCGTGTACGAAAATGTGTCATCCAGCTTGACCAGTGCCCAGTCGTTTTGTTTCTGGAATGGTATTTTTAGCCAATAGAGATGAGAGTGGAACAAACTGCATTTTGGATCATAGGCTGTTTGTTGCATGGCTGAAACACATCCAATTCTCCGCACAACGATTTTACTAAAAACGAAATTACACGATTTAAAATGCTTACCGGTTTAGAGATAGCAGTCACACTGACTTTGTCGACGCAATCAAATGAGAGATCGACCCCAGAAGGAGTCCAGTCCAATGAGGTGCCATCGGCCCATTCCAATCTATGCGTCCAACCGTTGCAGACGAGATCTGAATTCGCGCACTAATTAGTTAATTAATTAAGGACAGTTTAAGCAAAACCGAATTATGTTATCTCACCAAGAACGAGAAAGATGTTCCATCCATTTATCTCGTCGAACGAATTCGCAATACGATTGAGAGCATCGTTATCCTGGCATTTCGCAACTGATTATTCTCATGGCGCAACGTATTGTGAAATTCAGAATGACCCAAAACTATTCAGAAATTGAAAAAGTGGTATGAAATCAGTGCTGAATCGAACCTCTTTGCTCCTAACGATGGGCAAGTGAGCTCCGTCCTTGCTACACTCCCCCTTTGCTTGATGATACACATTTTGGTAGGCATCGTTCTGCCAGAGGACGAGTGGCCGGATACATCTGGTAGTCATTACGTACTAGTTGGTCAGAGTTGTATGATATCTTCAAAGTATGCAACATAAAAATTAATTGCTAAAGTTGTCGAGAAGGATACGAAGGATCGGTTACTTATTCCAGTTGGGAACTCATTCGAAAACGCTTACCTATCTTCCTTCATCTGGTACTGAGCGGGGCATGTCGGTGCAGCGATGGCAACAGTGAAAACTGAAAAAAATTTCGAAATAAAACAAAAGTAATTCGAAAAACTTCGAAAACCTTACATGCAAAGCAGAGAAGAGCACGCATTTCCGCGTTGTTTCGAGACTGTGAGTGTTATCAATTTCAAAGATGATTCCTTTTATTGTCCTCGGCCAAGCTCCGGATCAAAAGATGCGTCATTGACCGATTAACATTCCTTTCATCATTACGCGCCGCTTCGAGGTGCTCCGCATTATCTGACGTCGTAATATTCTGGGGACATGATTCCCGCGAGCAAACACGTCTTGCAAAATACGTCGGAAAAGTGGGAAAATTGCGTTTGATCGGATATTGAATAGCCTTGCTTCTCTTCCGTTTTCGCAATACCAATCTTTTGTACTCAGAACTGAATCATTCAGGAGATAACAACGCAAGTACTAGAGACTAGTGACTCGACACGTCGTCACGGCGCCTTATCATAACGAGCGATTATGCTTTATTGTGTAAGACATTGATACCGTCGAAAGATCTGAAAGAAAGAATAGAATATGGATTAGATACTTTGTAGAATAGTTAAGATTTCAAAAATGAAGTGAAAACATATATTTCCAGTGTGCTCCCTCTCATTCGTCTCATCGTTTACTTACAACTGCGCTGCTCCTTCTTCTCTTTTCAATCTTCACCGAGGTATATTCATCGTTCTTACATTTTCCCTGTATGTGCAATAATTGACACATTATTGAATAACGATTCAAGTTGATGATCAACGTGCTGTAGCATGTATTGCGATATTAAGCTCCGTTCAATAGTCACGGGTAGTGCTCTTTTTCTTTCTCGGTACAAAAGGTGATCACGAGTAATCTTGCGAGTCTCTTACAAGGGAAGGTCGGACCATCGATATGGACTTTCAGAATGAGACCCATTGTAGTCGATAGGCACCCAAAATCTAAGAACTTTTGTGTTTCTCAAATCTGCAGAGTGCCCCCAGGGCGCGAGAAAGATCGATAATTCTGATCGCGCGATTTTCCCTCGAGACAAGAGCGCATTCAAGAGTCCCGGTTGATAAGCATCGGTGGTATAGTGGTATGTATAGGTTGGAGATTGCGGCAGGAAGTGGGTTTTGCAGCGAGTGGGTTCGCACCCACTCGCTGCAAAACCTTTGCAAAATTTTTATCTGATAGTTTTGATAAACCTGAACTCGATTATGTAACATATAATTATTCTATCATGCCTTTCGAAACTATTCAGGGGACGTTATAGGCAAAATATGACCAAATACACCTCCCGTCCAGTGTTTCTTGTAACAAGTTATCTGGATTATGAAACTCTTTCACCTCTCTGACCATGTACATCCTGTCAGAAAATAACTCTCATAACTTGTGCTGGTATCCACTTCCAGTTTATCCAAACTATCAGATAAACATTTTGCAAAGGTTTTGCAGCGAGCGGGTGCGAACCCACTACCTGCCGCAATCCCCAACCTAACCATACCACTAAGCCACCGATGCTTTTCAACTGGGCCTCTTGAATGCGCTCTAGTCTCGAGGGCACATTGCGCGATTTGCGCCCTGGGGGCATTCTGCAGATTTGAGAAACACAAAAGTTCTTAGATTTTGGGTGCCCTGCTCGATTCGAGGATCCGTTGGAGTCTTCTCTCAGTTATGGCCAGAACAATCATGCTGTCCGACGCCTTGTCCATCAGCTGGTCGAAAACCTCGACCTCGTCGTCTCCTCCTCGTATTCGCTGAGCGCGTCGAATAGCCGGCTCTGTGGACGCCCCAGATGGTAGCGCTCCTTGGCGGTATCCTTGATCAGTTGGGCAACGAACGCGGCATCAGACGGGCAGTCGGGGGACCCGGACCTGGCTCGTGAAAGGGAGATGGTAATTGCCAACTTCTCCCATGCAGCCACGCAGAGCCAGGCCGGGTCGGCGGCCATCTCCGGGCTGGGTAGTCCTTGGGCGGCGAGCTCTTGTTTAGACGATGCACAACCTGTCGCGGTCAGGGTTCAGTGGTAGAGAACGTGTTTATTTTTTCTCATTCATAAGCCCCCCCCTCACTCCCCCCTCCACTATAGCCAAGGCTCACTAAAACACCGCTGCCTCATGTGACTGCCTGGCCATCAAATAATAGTGGGCATGTTTAGCATACGCGAATGCAACTATTGGCAACGGATCCGCGCACCATCTTGTTTCCCTCATTCACCATCTTTCCCTTTCTCCTACGATGTTCCTTCTCATCCTCTCCCTCTTAGTTGAGGTATATTGAAATATATTATGAAAGTAGTCTAAGAATAAAGTTTCCGGTACAATCGACAACTATGTATGTACCCGCCGTCTACTATTCCAAGAACGAGCTCCTGAGCAAGTTCCTGGCTGATTCTCAGCTGATCTGTGACAAACAATGCACTGATAACGATATGGTACGCTAACGTTCTCGGTTACTTCTAGATGAATATACTCGGAGAATCATTGTTCAGTGTATTGCCATCTCTGTTCAACGGATGGCCGACCATGTCATCTGTGCGTTCCTCGGACCGGTTATTCCCTCCACCATTTGTGCACTGCCGGCTATTGTTTACAAGAAGCAAGTCAACATTGGTAAATCAATCAATTCCCATCCCAAACTGCGATAAATTGGCTGTCCTATCTCAGACTCGAAGTCCGGCGGCACGTATCAATACGTTGGTAAAATGATGGGCGCGGTGCTCACGGGGCAGTCGCTAGCACAGCGAGGAACAATTCCCTCACCGTCACAAATGCAGGCGGCCACGGTGATACCAAACAGGAATACATACAATTTTCAATAAATTGCAGAAACTGTTGACGACTGTATACGCCGGCTGCGAACTGCATATCCTCCTTTCCAACAAGACAACCGTCGTGCATAAATACATAGAGGGCCTTCCGACCATTGCGTACGACTCCTCCAAGACAAGCGCGATTGAGCAACCTTTCATTAGCTTCGTGGATATGTGGTCGTATTGCACTTGATGTTCTTACTTTGAATGATGACTGAAGACTAACAAAAATTTTTTATGACGAATACTTATGAACGCAATCTCGCCAGACGCACTTTCTCTTTGCCTCTTATTTATTTCTCAATATTAATAAATATTCAGAAGGGAGTCAAATATCAACATTTTTTTCTGAGTACTGATTATGTAATTAGTATTGTTCATGTTTCAAATTTAATCGAAATTTCTTCGAATAACAAGGGAACCGCGAAAGTACCCCGCGGTCCCCGTGAAATCCGTTGACACAGATCGAAAAACACCCCTCGGGGGATGCCCGAACCGTTTTCCAAAGTTGCCATTTTTGCTTCCTAAGTGCCTAAAATAGGTCATGCAAAATACGTGGGAAATCTTTGTAAGCGGTGGTCGCATTCATTACTACTTTTCAAGGAATAAAGAGATTTGTTCTCGTGGAGTAGTGGTTAGTGTGCTTGGCTAACAAGTTTTGTAAATTTTGGACGACCTGGGTTCGAATCCAATTTCGTCAGAATGTTTTGCAATAATTTTTCCTAATATGTTTTTGTGTTTTTTTATTACAGCAACATACCAAATGATCATGTACTCGCAATATTAGGCAATTGTAAAATTTACTTTATTTTTATTTTTTTATTTTAAATTAAGAACAAATCGAATACAAAATCATTTGGTATGCTACTGTAATGAACAAAAACACAAGAACATATTAGGAAAAATTATTGCAAAACATTCTGACGGAATTGGATTCGAACCCAGGTCGTCAAAAATTTACAAAACTTGTTATCCAAGCACACTAACCACTACTCCACGAGAACACATCTCTCGATTCCTTGAAACGCAGTAATGAATGCGACCGCCGCTTACACAGATTTCCCACGTATTTTGCATGACCTATTTTAGGCATTTAGGAAGCAAAAATGGCAACTTTTGAAAACGGTTCGGGCATCCCCCGAGGGGTGTTTTTCGATCTGTGTCAACGGATTTCACGGGGACCGCAGGGTACTTTTGCGGTTCCCTTGTAAAGAATACCACATGTTATACAATGAATAAAGAATACCAGATGTTATACAATGTTAAAAGATTTGTTTGTGTATTAGATCAGAAGCATGCACAAAAAATTCCCGCATTCCTCATTTCCAATACTCTCTCGTCTCTCAGACCGGCGAGAGACCATGCAACATGAAGTGTAAGGGAAAGCACAAACTCATGACCATGAATGGCTGATAATCAGCAGACCTGCGTTCAGCAATGCACTTGCAATGCTCAGGTGATAACACTTGTAGAGCAATTGAGACTGAGAATTGCGATTACAATACAAAGTATTCAAGTGCGTTGCAATCATGATCGAACCGAAGGCCGGCAACGTCCTCTGCACATTCCTCGGCTCTGCCGGGACTTCAACTGTTTGCACTGCCGCTGCACAGGTCTGCGAGGAACCCCTGATTATGGGTAAGTTTCGGATCCAGTCAATGGATATGCGATCGGATATGTTCACAATTTTGCAGATGTTAAGCTTGGCGGGGAATATTTGCTAGTCGACCAGGCATATGGAAACGTGTGGACCGGCGATTCATCGGTGCAGCTTGGATCACATAATTCGCAGGAAGATATGCAACGTGGAAAGGTGAGATGACGAATATGGATGCATAGTAACCAGACATTGACACCTCCTCAATTCTTGCGCTTTCACTTCTTGGGCGGATTCTTGGGCGTAGTGCACGTGATTATATGACTTCGAAATAGATTCTACAAAGAATCATTTACCATAACCACATACCTTCACTATCCAATATGCTAACAAAACAGTGTGCATAGCTATCGAAACGATAAAGTTAAGCCAAGCATGATACCTCAAACACCTATTGCGTTTTCTGGAGTTGTAAAATTACAAGGGCTATGCTGTCACCATACATTGCTCTAATTGAACACACGAACAAAACTATTTCAATGTATCTAACTCGGAAACGTCACAGGCACAGTGAAAATGTGAGTGTTTAGGTGAAAGATGGCGATTGCATTAACTAGCACTACTTATCGGTACGAGAGAACTCGATACAATCGATTGAAGCAATGTTGGAACCTTGAAATTCTTGTTGTAATGTCAGCTTGGGGAGTGGTCGCTCCTTGCCACTAGCGTGACCGCTATCTCTCTCCTCAAGTGTGAAGGTTGAATAGTTGAGTCGTCTAGCTGCTCTCCCTACTCAGCAAGCTGTCTCGCCGGAAAGAGCCGCAAGAGATGTGCTCAAATTGGAGTTGAAAGCGGTTGTAATGGATGGTTTCCGTTCTATAAAAGGAGGGGACCGCTTATGAATGACGTAGACATGGCTCATAACATACTTTTTGAGTCGATCGAGACGGGCGTGTTCATTGTCGATGTATCGATCGATCTCTGTGGCGATCTCAGTCTCGAAGTCAAGAAGCTGAAGGTAATTAGGATTATGCCGGTGGTAAATTGTCATTATAAAATCTGACTTATAAAACAATTTTAAATTTCATCTTGCCTTTGTCATGTCTGCAATGGAAGTGAAGAGATCCGCATCTACTAAGGGCAAAAGAAACGTGAGATGGAGTAGTTTCATCTACAAAATATGTGTATCCGAGTGAGAATTGAGCGTTCACGAAATCCATGTAAGCATCGGAGTTAGTTAGCATACAAATTTTGAAAAGAGTCGAGCACGTTCTAGCTATGATCATACATCGAAATTATATCAATGAATTAGAAAATAAAATGCGAGAGTTTCCTCAGCGAAGGAGAGACAAAAGCAAGGGATTGCCATTGCATTATTTCCATTTTATCACACAAAGGTTCCACTATTACTCCGCTAAAATTGAAGGGCAATCACTCTCTCACTCTTCTCGCGCTCTTACCCGAGTAAATTGCGTTGCCGCTGTGGTATTGAGGGAAAATTCTTGTCTTGTCTTGGAAAATTGGTCTTTTAGGTGACTGGCTCGGATATCCTCTTTCAATCGAAAATGCTAAATCGAATCCTTCTGTGATTTGCAGTGATGGCTCGTCTTCTCACTTATCTTCTCGGCTTCTGCGCGCTGTTGGCGGTGTTGGCTGCGATGAGCGAGCACGAGGAGCTCAGTGGATTGGCTCAGTGGATTCCGCTGCCAGTAAGAATCACGTTTTGAACTGGCAAAAAAGTATAGCGGAATCAGTATTATTTATGTACGAGAGAGGAAGATTATGTAAGAGAGAACCCAGGATGGAAGATCTGGAATACATAGTTGATTGGTTAAATTTATCGTTGCAATGGCTTCGTCGCGCAGATACCAAATTCCTATTGCATGTATTGTTCTCTGTTTCGGTGGATGATGCAAAGTCGGCTGCCGATACCCAACTAGCAGCCTACGGCTGCTACGTTGTACGCCGGGTCTTTAGCAAAGGTTAACCATGCACCACTTGCTTGCGAGTGGGGCGTATACCGTTGCAAAAAGCTCGTGAGGCTTCGAGCGCTCCGGAAAAGTTGCGATGTAGCCACTCCGCTTCGCTCCGTGGCTACATCGCATCTTTTCCTCCACGCTCTCAGGCTCACGAGCTTTTCACAACGGTATGGCCGGAGCATAGGTAAATGAAACAAACACGCATATTTTCCAAGGCAGATGTCAAGTCCAAGTTTTAAAATTTCTTTCAAATTCAAGTCCAATGATATATGGTTCATATGGATCCTATGCCGGGGAAAGCAAATAGGTTTGGCATGGATCAAATGTGAGGTTCAGTCCAAATTTTGGAATGACTTTTCATTTGGCATGTACTGGTCCAGGACCCATGTGGATCCCATGCCGGGGAAAGAAAATAGGTTTGGCATGGATCAAATGTGAGGTTCAGTCCAAATTTTGGAAAGACTTTTCATTTTGCATGCGATTGGGTACTGTAGCCGGGTTAGGTAGTGATTGGGTACTGTAGCCGGGTTACGGTAGTGATTGGGTACTGTAGGCGGGTTACGGTAGTGATTGGGTACTGTAGGCGCGTTACGGTAGTGATTGGGTACTGTAGGCGGGTTAGGTAGTGATTGGGTACTGTAGGCGGGTTACGGTAGCGATTGGGTACTGTAGGCGGGTTACGGTATCGATTAGGTACCGTACGAAATATTTCGTAATGATGATGAAATGTTTATCGATTTTGAAAAAAGATGATTTCGGTGATTCGATTGGTCAAGGACTTGTCCTCGGGCGATGCCGAGAAAGTGAGTTATTGAGGTTTGAAAAGTGTGACACACACACAGACGGACGGAATGACAAACAGACATTGTGACTTTATAAGTGTAGAGCGAATACGATTAGCCAGTACTGTAGAGTGGACGTGAATAGCGTGCCTGGCGAATAGTATTATCCGGAACACTTCTGCGCGGAGCATCAGCGCATTGACGCTGATTCTGGAAACCAGAACGGAGAAAGTCAAGACGAGAAACAAGGAAGGGAAGCGAGTGCGACGAAATTGTCGCAGTATTCAAAACATAACCATTACTCAATAAGTTGAAAACATCATTTATGTTTTTTTAAAATTTCGATTTATGGAAGTCTGCAAGTGATCTCCGTTCCAGACGGCATCTAGAAGGTAGACAGATCGTCTCGAATTAGCATCTCCTTCAGTCCTTCCGCCTTCAATGACGGCTGACTGGCCTAGTAACGAGGGCAACGGGCCGCAGGGAAGACATTTCATGAATTCCACTCACTCATTCTTTCGCTTCCAACTACGATGCTACTTATTCTTTTCTCTTCTCGACTCTGGCCCAGGTGCATCATACTGATGACTTTGGACGCGTAACACTAATTCAGGTTCACGGGAAAAACGTGAGCTATGTTCCTACAGTCTACACGTCACAGAATGAACTCAACGGCAAATCCGCGGCTGATACCCAGTTGATCTGTGATAAGCAGTGTACTGACAATGAGCAGGTGAATTGATTGAGTCATGTCTTCTTGTTTTATTTTATTTTTGATGTTGAGTTTTTAAAAAAATAACATGTATGCATTACCAGTACATTCCAGTGTGTCGGAATCGTGGTCGAGCAAAGAGCTGGCCACGTCTTCTGTGGATTTCTCGGACCTCCCGTTCCCTCAACCGTATGCAACCTCCCCCTGCAAGTCTACAGAAAACAAGACAATTTGGGTAAAGACTAGCCGGACTACGCCCCACGTTTGAACGCTCACATGACAAATCTGGAACGATTGTACACGCGTTCGGCTTATTCCTTTGCAAAACGCGCATGAGGCTTCAAACGACGTAACTTTTCTCTCCACGCTCTCAGTCTCATGAGCGCATCACAGTAGTGTGAATCGTTAAATAAGCCGGATTCGCGAATCTAACCCATGGTCTGACCCAGCGCAACGGGTTGCGGTAGCTCTCGACTACTGTAGGCATACGGTATCTACATTTTGAATTGATTGGCTGATGAAATCACGAATCTGACCCATGGTCTGACCCAGCTCGACGGGGTACGGCAGCTCTCGACTACTGTAGGTATATGGCATCACCATTTTGAATTGATTGGTTGATGAAATAACGAATCTGACCCATGGTCTGGCTCACCCCAACGGGTTACTGTAGGTTTCGATTAAGGTTGGTATACTGTAGCCGTAGATTATTGATCGATTGGAACTCAAGGTGATCAATTACCCGATGAATCACGAATCTGACCCATGGTCTGACCCACCCCAACGGGTTACTGTAGGTTTCGATTACGGTAGGTATACTGTAGCCATAGATTATTGATCTATTGGAACTCAAGGCGATCAATTACCCGATGAATCACGAGTCTGACCCGCGGTCTGACCCACCCCAACGGGTAACTGTAGGTTTCGATTACGGTAGGTATACTGTAGCCATAGATTATTGATCTATTGGAACTCAAGGCGATCAATTACCCGATGAATCACGAATCTGACCCATGGTCTGACCCGCGTGGACTTACCGTAGTTAGGGACGCACGCACAAACACTACATTTTGCAATTTTTCTCATCTTATTCCCCACTTTTTTCGATTTTTTTCTGCTTGTCGCCCCCAATCCTGCTCGAACACCTTTTATCAAAAATACAGCCATATCCCCGCACACAAAAGCATTTACCTTACGGGTTTGGGTAACGTAGTGAATCCGAATCTTTTCTCAGAAGTGAAGGGAAACGATACGACCGAAAAAAAAGCCACATTTTTCAGAGACTAAATTGGCTGGTGCGATCTGGTTTTACAATGACCTAACGTCATCAGTAGCCATATATTCTGGTCCTTCCTGATTGCAGAAGGGAACATTCAATGTGGAACCATTGATGCTCGAAGACACGGTGAGATCGGGCTATGTTTGAATACAAAATTTAATATCACAATATCAGAAACTGAAGACTAATGTTCTCGCGGGCTGTGAGCTCCATATCCTCCTCCCCAACAAGACAACATTCGTACACAAATACAAAGAAGGATTGCCTACAGTTGATTACATCAGTTATGTATTCACTCGACAGATTCCCCAGAGTTTCGTTCACTTCACAGATGCTTGGGCGTATTGCAAGTAATGCTCTGAAGTTAGTGCATTAACGTTGCGGATAATTGGATACTAGGCTTCCCAAACCAAAGAAATGCCGATTATTTTTCAAAGTAATTATCTCGTAATTTCGCCGATAAAGCCACCTTCGTTTCCACTATCTTTTGTCTCCGCAATAATAGCATGCCCGATTAATGCTTTCATTGACTGTCCGATTACTCAAAGCATAAGAGAGCGTACATTTTAAAACTTATCACAGTTGTGCATTTCGTTTTTTTGTGCAACATATCAATATATTTAGTAAATGTTGTTCGTTCACAGTAACATTTTACGGAGCATCGATTTCGTTGTAGCGAATCTGCAACCGGCATTGATTTGTTTTTGTTTTCATGTTGAGCTCTCACTCTGAATCCTCTCCCTGATCCACTTCCACTGGTGTATCCGAATTAGGAAATCCAGGAGGGAAGATCTGAAATACATAATTACATTGTTTTTAATTGTTTGTTACAATGGCTTCGTAAATTGCTATTGTATTCAATGTTCTCAATTCAAGGGACGACGAAAAGTGCACAAGCATCTTCGCCAGCATTTGGCGCTTCAGTTGGACAGCTCTTTGGTAGCATATTGTAGTCTGTGCAATGAGGCTGACGTTATCCGTAATCAGAGCAATCCTACCAGTTCTCCGACAGATAAAGGGCAATCCCAAATAGCAATCTTCGTTGGTCCATTCAGCTGAGGCGATTTGCATGAGCATTACCGTGCAGTTACCGATGCCTTCGGAAAATCTTCAAAAAAAAATTTCTTGCGCTCTTTCCTTCTGATGTTCAACTGTTTGTACTTACGGATTATTGTTTCAAAAGCGTATTAAAGTGCACACGTTTTTATAAAGTTTTGGTAGATCTCTCCGTTGAGAGGAATTTCGTTATCGATCCACGTCCAGGGATCCTGAGTGTTGGCTCTCATCTGATGGGCACCTGACAATGTGTGATTTCTCTGAAAAATGCATATATGATATCGCAAACTGACCGATGTGAATTGCAGAAACGATGCCGAAACTGAGAACATTTCTCCAGAAGAATTTGTTTTCGTGAAACAGGGAATATTTTAAAAGTAGTATTTTAAAATAACAATGAATCACACCTCTGCACTGTTGATCGTTACGATCGATCCGAAATCTTGAGCGTATCGTGGTTGGGCCTCATCCCATGATAGTTCCTCATCTTTGACAAGCTGAGAAACCGAGTTTGGTAAGTTGGGCGAATGGGTGTTCAGAATATAAGTGGACTTTGTCTCATCGGATGGATTATCCATCAACTCGTATCCTCCACATTGGTCCATTATTGGATCCACTACAGTGACCTTATATTCATCTATTACACACAGGACAGTGTAGCATTGCCCGTTACTGTCAGTCCCCGTTTCAAGCCAGTCATTGTAAACCTGAATACAAAAAAAAATCATTTCGCATATTTTTGATGAAATGATAATTTTCGAGATAGTCTAAAAACCGGCCCCGGTCCCGTTTTAGGGGTCTGAAAACCGGTCCCGGTCCCGGTTCCGGTCCAAAATCCAATTTTTCATACCCTTGGGAAAACGGTCATAACTCGCTTTAAAAAATGTTAGAAAATATTCCAAAAAAGAATTCGGATGGGGAGACATAGGGCAACATTTCGTATGTTGGTGATGTCATTCCTCGTCGATGCGCTGCAGTGGGGCGGTCGGTTTTTCAAAAACATCATGTAACTTTCCTAATACCAATTTCTTCAATAAGCGCCGAAAAGTGGTTTGAGACAATACTAGTACTCATTATGCTGCTTTTGCCGATTTTCGATATCGGTTCAAAGCAGTTCAAAGTAGGGATACCATGAAATTTACGACCAAAACAGCTTCAGGAAAACAGCCATAACGCGCTTCAAAATTATGCTAGAAACAACTCCAAAAGAGAATTAGGATGAAGAGGCATAGGGCAACATTTCGTATGTTGGTGATGTCATTCTTCGTCGATGCGCTGCAGTGGGGCGGTCGGTTTTTCAAAAACATCATGTAACTTTCCTAATACCAATTTCTTCAATAAGCGCCGAAAAGTGGTTTGAGACAATACTAGTACTCATTATGCTGCTTTTGCCGATTTTCGATATCGGTTCAAAGCAGTTCAAAGTAGGGATACCATGAAATTTACGACCAAAACAGCTTCAGGAAAACAGCCATAACGCGCTTCAAAATTATGCTAGAAACAACTCCAAAAGAGAATTAGGATGAAGAGGCATAGGGCAACATTTCGTATGTTGGTGATGTGATTCGTCGTCCATGCGCCGCAACGGGGCTGTTGGTTTTCAATAAAATGACGTAACTTTCGCAATACCGATTTCTCCAATAAGCGCCGAATAGTGATTTGAGACCATACTAGTACCCATTATGTTGCGTTTGCCGATTTTCGATATCACGTCTCATCTTCGAGTATCGTTAGTTCAAATTAGGGATACCATGAAATTTACGACCAAAATTGCTTCAGGAAGACAGCCATAACTTGCTTTAAAATTATGCTAGAAACAATTCCAAAACGGTCATCGAATGAGGATGCATAGGGTAGCATTTCATCTGTTTATGAAGCAAAGTGTCATTTTCATGGTATCCCTACTTTGAACTGACGATATTCGAAGATGATATCACGTGATATCACAAAACGGCAAACGCAGCATAATGGGTACTAGTATGGTCTCAAATCACTTTTCGGCGCTTATTGGAGAAATCGGTATTGCGAAAGTTACATAATTTTATTAAAAACCGACCGCCCCACTGCAGCGCATGAACGACGAATGACATCACCAACATACGAAATGTTGCCCTATGACTCTTCATCTTCATCCCAATTCTCTTTTGGAATTGTTTCTAGCATAATTTTGAAGCGCGTTATGGCTGTTTTCCTGAAGCAATTTTGGTCGTAAATTCCATGGTATCCCTACTTTGAACTGACGATACTCGAAGATGAGACGTGATATCGAAAATCGGCAAACGCAACATAATGGGTACTAGTATTGTCTCAAATCACTTTTCGGCGCTTATTGGAGAAATTGGCATTAGGAAAGTTACATGATTTTATTGAAAAACCGACAGCCCCACTGCAGCGCATCGACGAGGAATGACATCACTAACATACGAAATGTTGCCCTACGTCTCGCATCCGAATTCTTTTTTGGAATATTTTTTCTAACATTTTTTTAAAGCGAGTTATGACCGTTTTCCCAAGGGTATGAAAAATTTTATAAAATGATCTACTTAGCGAACCGTAAAATGAGCATTTACCCAGAATTATAAAATTGAATCGTCCTTTGATAGCCTCAAAGTTGTTTTGAACTATGTTGTTGATGATGGCATTTTCCTAAAATACGCTTTGTTGAGCACAAATATGAAATACTAATTATTCTAACATCGTCACTTTTGATGATGGGTAAGTGGCCTCCGTCTTTAGCACATTCTTTTCGGGCACCAGGCAGATCAGCTTGGATATGGAACGTCTGATCGAGATACAGTGGACGGATACACCTAATCGAGACAATTTGTGATTGGAACACCAACAAAATAAAATAAGAAATCAACATACTTTCCCTCCATTGCATGATAGAGATATGGACAGTTGAGAGCTATCGAAGTTGTTGATACTATTGTTGTAGGCTTCGGAGAGGTCGCTTCGTAGTTGTCAATTACACATAAAACGGCTTTCTGACCGTAATTCGAGTTCGCGCTGTATTGCCATTGGTCTGTGGACCAATTCTGGAAAGTAAAGTTAATGCGACATATTTTTGTTCCTCGTACTACCAGAAAAGTCACTGATGTTCTCACTGAAAATGCCGATTAACCACTTACCGGCCTATCCATGACTGTATAATGGGTGTTGAGGCAGTCGAAGTCGAAATCCTGATTATTTGGTGCTCGGTAGATCACTGGCGTTCCGTCAGCCCATTCCAATCTACGAGTCGCATTGCATACGAGATCTGCGAAATCCAACTTCTCTGGTTTTAATGAAGTTATCAAACCCAGGACCAGTCAATAGTCGAATCCGATAATTCCATGAACAGAAGCGAGATCGTTCACAATCCTATTGAAACTATCGTTTTCCTGAAATTGTTTAAATTTACCACCGAAGAAATAAGAGTTTAAGAGACCGGATCTGTTATTTTCGAGGGTTGAGCCGTTAGGGCCGGACATCGATATCACAGATATAACAACCAACTTATAATATGCTTTTGATGTCTAGACATGTAAGTAATATATCCGCGCTAATTTTGGACCTAAGACGTAACATTAATTTAAAAAAAAATTATTATCGAGTTTTCAAAATTCGACAACCCGCAGTCTCTATGTTTCACTGACCGGAACATATAGTTCGGATTCGATAACGAAGCGAATGTTCAAGGAAATAGGACGGATGCATCTGGGAAAGTTTACTATTTTTCACATCGAGATATCATCATAAATAAAAATACGTACTTGCCCTCTAACAATTGATACAGATCCGGACATGACAGCGCAATCGTCAAACTGTAGAGACCTGAAGCGTTGTTCAACTGCTATTGCAAGGCCGTCTTACTTGCGAAGCAGATGATAGTCTGCATTTCCACTTGGCATCGACACTGCAAGCCGCATCCTTATCTCTATCACCTCCTTTTTATCTCGATAGATGACGGTTTAGAGTGAAAAATGTGACTGCAATCCATCAAACTTTTGTTCAGTTTTTTTTTTGTGCTGGTGCAATGCACCAAACAACAGTTTATATAATGCAATTTATGCTGAAGGAATTTGTATATTCGGATCTAAACTACAAAACGGGAAGTCAGGAAAATCGACATTTTCCGTCATATCAAATTTGTGAAGTGACCAGCTCAGAGAGTGGTTGAAATAAAAAAAATCTAAACTCAAGTTTCTCACGCAGCAGAAAAATAATTTTCCGAGTTATTGGATTGATTAGATACTATCTCTAGTAGGTACCATCAAAGTTTATAGCGCAACGCTAATTGGAGACGGAACCACATAAAACACCAGATTGACCAAGTTCTCTCTTCGCACGATCTCTGTTCGTCTATTTCTCAAGTTCAATTTCAACCCTCTCCTTTCCGTTCCCATTTCGCTCCTCTCTCGATGCATTTTTGCCGGGTATAATATATGTTGTTGAATTTGATAGGATTGCAATTCTGACTGAAATTCTTTTCAGTCAGAATTTGTTTCTCTCATTCCTTTTGTTTTGCATTTTTGAATTTGGCAGTTTTCAAGATTTCTCTATTTTTTGACACATTTTAATCGTTATTTGTTCTCCCGTGACTTGGCACTATCCCATATTCAGAAAAAAAAATTTCTTTTTCAATCAAAATGGAGGATTCACCTCCATCTACTGAAGAAGAGCGGAATAGTGGGCTGTATCTGCGGGTAAATGACCGACCATCGTGGAAGGAGGCTTTGCTGTTCGGCTGTCAGGTATGCTTTTTGATATATCATGTTTAACCAATTGAGGTTGTTCCTATCTCGCATATGTAGGGACATGTACATCATTTGATACTCTAGTTGATCTTTGTTTTCCATGGAAGAGAGAAAGAGAAAGAGACGGCAGGTTTGGGTGGATCATTTCGCACCTCACGCTCTTACTGATCGATGTTGATTGTGTTTTTTTGTTCGCATTCTCTTCCTCTCGCTGTATCGGTTCAACTGAGCGAGAATAGCACAACTATACTTGACAACAAATGCGCTTCGATCAATTGTGTTCGATGCGATCTATGTTCGATCATTCGATACGTTCTCAAGCGAGACAGGCAGCATATAAATGACGAACGATCGCGTATAGAGTTTTCTTATACGATGCGTAAACAATTTTCCAAACTCTATACCCGAATCCTATTGGAATATAAATCTTCTTTTTGTGCTCGATAGACAATGATCATGGTCAACGTAGGCCAAAGATTCTCGCGGGATCAGGGCTCGTACCCGAGTATTAGGGTGCAGACAATCTTAGGTTGTTTGTACAAGAGTTCGAAATAATGGTCGCCGTCTCTTCATTTGGTACGCTCTCTCGTCTCTGTGAGAGAACAAGCGAAATGAAGATCCCATTACCTGTTTTTAAAAAATAATATTTTGCTCTGCAGCAAGCCACCGTCTGCCTCTCTTCTCTGCTCGTCTTTCCCTTTCTCGTCTCTCAAATCGCGTGCGCGGGCGATGCGACGATCGCCCTGAGGTTGCAGCTGATATCGACGACGTTTGCCGCCTGCGGCATCGCCACCCTGCTGCAGACGACGTTGGGGTTGAGGTGAGCGGTTTAGTGATATTTCTATAGACATTTATAAAATAAATTATAGCCATTCGACTATTCGTACTTCTATTGGGTTGATCGGAAAGTCTTTTCCGATCAACCCAATAGATATACTCAGATATTTTCCTTGTCTCCAAACACTGCCACATATCCTCAGAGCATTATCTGGGGACATGTTCGATAATACTACCACAGGTTTAAATTGGGAGTCGCTTTCTCAATAATTCAGAAAAAAAAAAAAAAAAGATAGTTGAAGCGGAAAGGTGCTTGATTCATAATGACCGTAATACAGACCCTTGAACCAGGGCTTATCGAAAAAATTATGGTTCGCGTGATCAAATTTAGTTCGTCAATGATCCCATAGACAGACCTGTACACAAGTGAGCTTCGTCCAGTTACCAAGGGGCTATGCGAACACTATTACGGTTTGAGTCTGGTTTTCCTCCTTTACCGGAAATTTGAAATTTTTCGAAATTGTATTTTTATGCAAAAACATCGAAAAACGTGATTTTATGTGTTGTCGGTCACACCCTACTCCTCAAAAAGTAGATATCCCAAAATTCTGTCTTTTAAGTGAGTGATAGGGTAAGGGTTACTCGATCGTTTAACCACAAAATATCGGCCGTTCAATGTACAGGGGAAACGGAGAATAGTTAAATGTGCCAATTTCGATGTTCGAATTCCGATATCTATGATCTGATCAAAGCAGTTCCTTCCAGTGTAGCTATATTCTTACACAAATTTATTGGGTTGAGGAATAAGTAACGCTCGTTTTTTCTCTCTGAATTTAGAACCCTCGTGCTCGCTCTTTTGTTGTTGCCGTCTGCCACCCTGTTTACACTGGAGAGAGGGCATCTCGGGCATTCCACACATGTTTTCGATTCAGTTCTCCCTAGTCTCCCAGGCGAGAATGCCGCACAATTTCGTCCCCGACCGAATTCACATTCGGAACGTGATGCTCTTTCTCTTTCTATCTGGCTTGAAACCGCCCGCCATTCATGAACAACTGGAGCAGGTTTACCCCACACATACCCCGCATGTAACCACCGTGAGAAAGTGGGTATTCAAATTCGAGAAACACGACTTTTCCCTCGAAGATGAAGACCGAGCCGGTCGCCCCATGGAGTTGGACCTCGATCGATTGCGTTCTGAGGTGGAGGCTGACCCGTACCTCACTACGCGCGATCTTGCTGACTTCCTTGGGGTCGACCAAAAAACTGCCGTGAATGGACTTCACGCGATTGGAAAGAAGTGGAAACTCGGGAGATGGATCCCCCATGACCTGACCGACTATGACAAGGATCGCCGAGTGGACATGGCTTCGACTCTTCTCACTCTGCATCGTCGATTTGATTGGCTGGACAATGTCATCACAGGTGATGAAAAGTGGGTGCTCTACGACAACCATGAGCGCATGAGACAGTGGGTCGGAGAGGACCAAAAGCCAGCAGATGTCCCCAAACCCGATTTGCACCCCAAAAAAGTGATGTTGTGCATCTGGTGGTCGGTGCGTTCTGGGAACTCCTACCCGAGGGGACGACTATCACGGCAGAGGTCTACACTCTTCAGCTACGGAAGCTGAGACTCGCTGTCGAACAAACACGCGGCAAGGACGCTCGAATCTACTTTCAGCACGACAACGCCCGCCCGCATGTCGCAAGAAAGACCAAGGCTGAGCTGGCGGGCTATGGCTAGACTGTCCCCCCCACCCTCCCTACTCACCCGACCTTGCCCCCTCCGATTACCACCTCTTCTCAGACCTCCAACGTTTCCTCAAGGGACAGAGCTTCAAAGACCGAGCCACTATCCAGACCGTACTGACCAACTATTTCAAGAACCAGCCCTAGTCCTTCTATCACGAGGGCATCCACAAGCTGCCTGGTAGATGGCAGAAGGTCATCGATGCGCATGGAGAATATTTTTAGATTCTATCGTGCTTTGTAAAGTTTTTTATGATAGAGTGAAAAAAAATTCAAAAACGAGCGTTACTTATTCCTCAACCCGATAAATGTAAACAAATTAGGATATGCACTTCACAGTCCAACATTATTGGAGTCTTTAGAATCATTGACACGAATACATGGCGAGCGAAACTAATGTCGACGAGATACAGTCGCAATGATTGTTGAAGTTGGGACCTATCTCGAACAGGCTTTTAGTGTCTCCCAATTAGTAATGGTTTAATAGTGACACAAAACCATCGTACTTCGCACCTGTGCTATCCGTTTGACCATATCTTCGTTCACCGTTGAACGCCTACTCAGCAAATTGAGCCCGTGGTGATCGATCATTCCGTATTTGATCAATCACTGTACCCCTCCCACTGATAGGACAGATCAGAGATAGTGTGCGCTAAAACGGGCATACAAGTCCCTATCCATTATGGAAAGAACTAAGTTGATACATCGAATAGGAAATGAAAGAGAGACCCGAATCTTCAACTGTCAAAATCGGAAAAGACTTTCCGATCAACCTGATATTAACATCAAACGCCAGTAGATCACTTGAAAACGTCCGAACTTTCAATCATCTCATTCCCTTCGCCTTCAGACTCTCGATCCTCAACGGTCCCGCCTTCGCTTTCCTTCCTCCTCTCATCGCCTTCTCTCAGTCGCCCGAAAATCGATGCAGCGTTGGACAGAATGTGACAGTGCCAGTGGAGCAGTGGCAGGGGCGGATTCAGACTGTGAGTGTGTTTGACCTACCGAACTTAGACTTTGCAAGATAAACAAAGTATTGGGTTGAGGAATAAGTAACGCTCGTTTTTGAGCATCGTGTTTGGGCTCATATATCTCCCGCCAATCAAATCTAAACGAGCTGACTTTATAGCATTTTTTCAGGGTATGCTCGAGTATCATAGCCGTTATTATTAGAAATATCACGCTTCCTGTGTAGGAGAGAAATTTAGATTTCAATGTACCTGATAATTTTCGAAAATTTTAGATTTTTTTCGAAATTGTGTAATTTAACGTGGAAACTGTTCGGGAAATTCACACATTCTCAGGTGAGCAGCCCGATACTACACCTCTTTCATGGTGAAGTGAGAATGGTGCTCGATTCATTGTTGTGTTTTTATAGACGTTTCAAGGGGAACGTTCGTGAAAAATTGCAGTTCACTTAACTTATTTGTCTACCTTGAGGATCGAAGGTGCTGGCCTATACACTAGTGCGCTCCAGTCACTCAATATGGAGCTATATTATCACTATAAACATTTGGTGCTACTTATGCTCCTATTTGAAAAATAACAGTTTTCCAAAAATAATATTTTGTGACGGAATCAAAAGAAATGCGTGTTTTGAGGACTTTGGATTAAACCATAACCAAGACATAGTAGCCATTCTATAATTGTGGCCACTTGGTGGATGATAGTGCAAAAGTTGCTCGTCCATTTAACCATCTAAGGCCTTACATTCAATTAGTACGGTTTACAGGAAATAGCAATAAATGTCGATTTCGAGGCTTGTTTTTCTATATCGGACTTACGAGCAATTTAACTCATAAAGAGAATGCTCCACACTTAGCAAAATTCGTCCATATTTTCAACAGGAAAGGTACTCCACATTTAAGCATAATTGAGGTCTTTAGATCTATTGCTAAGAAAACGCGGCTAGCAAAACTTCTTTCGGTCAGTAACTGAAAATCCTACACTCTCGTTAGGCGCATATCTCACACAGGCCTTTACTTGGATATTCCTCTGAATATCATCAGTGTAATGTATAACCATGATACTTTACTACTGCAGCTTAATTGTGGCTCAATAATTCTTCTTCCCTCAGTGCTGACCTGTCAAAATCTCAGGGTGAGGTGCGACAACTTCGAATTGAGCCAGCCATTGTGATCGCCTAAATGATCGGAGATATATGATATAGTGTGCGCTAAAGAGAGTATCCAAGCCCTTATCGATCATCAAAAACCGGAATATTATTGCACAATTTAGAAAGACGGGAGAGGTCATAATCTGAAATTGGAAAAACGAGCGTTACTTATTCCTCAACCCGATAGTTATTTCATTCCGCGTTCTCGCCTGTTAATAGAGCC
This sequence comes from Pristionchus entomophagus, assembly GCA_036245825.1. Lineage (NCBI taxonomy): Eukaryota > Metazoa > Nematoda > Chromadorea > Rhabditida > Neodiplogasteridae > Pristionchus > Pristionchus entomophagus. The sequence goes on from BTSX01000005.1 coordinate 11,148,484, forward strand.
GTCTCGTAACTAGTTACGAATGAAATAACTAGTTATGAACATCTTTATAACTAGTTATTTGAGTGAAGCGTACCCGAAAAGGCAAAAAAAACTTTCTCCAAGTGAAACATTTCCGAAACCAAACTGTAGTACGAAACCGCTCTACTAACAGCGGAAAACGAGGAATAAAAGTCAATAAACTCGTTCGTAACTAGTTATTTTGTTAATAAACTGTTATGTTTCAAAGTCTAAGAGAAATACAGTAACATTCTCCGAGAATAAGCCTTGTCGATGCACGGTGTTCAAAAGCGCTGATAGTGTTTTGAGGTAAGTTTCTATTGAATTAGATGATTTTAGGCATCGCGCATAAAGAAATAACAATGATTTAGTTGAGATTACCAACGTAATGGTGTGAATAGTGAAAATGACATTCCAGATATCAGGATCGCTTGCGATCGCTTGCTTGGTGTTCGTAGTTATAGGTGCGACTGGTGAGTATTTTACTGGATTGTCTACAATTTAAAATATCTCAAAATGTATCTAGTGACTGTAGATATTTTTCCTGATGATTACACGTACGTTTTTTTTCAATGTTGCATCGATACTATTCAGGCGCCGTTGGTGTATTCTCCAAGTTCGTTGGTCCCATCACGATTGTGCCTGTGCTGATCCTGCTGGTGCTGAGTACCGTACCCATGTTGGACGAGATGCTGTCCCTGCACTGGATATCGATCGTGTACGGTGATGATCATTTATCTCCTAGCGCTGTTTTCGTTATCGCGGTGTGATGCGATGTTAAAAATCGGCGAAAAGATCGGATCTTCGATGTTGGGCCTGTTAAAAAAAATGCAAAGTTCCGATCTTTGATTTGAATTCCCGCATTTTTCTATCTCAGCTCCTAGTGCAGCTAGAGACTAAAAATTTAAACAGTAGCTTGATAATCTCTAAAGAAGCCCAGAAACCAAATTTCAAGTTTCTAGCTATCCTAGAAGCCGAGTTATACATGAAACAGGAAAAATACGGTAATTACAACGTTAAAATCTTAATTTACGAATAACTCGGCTTCTAAGATAGCTAGAGACTTGAAATTTGGTTTCTGGGATTCTTTAGAGATTATCAAGCTACTGTTTAAATTGTTAGTCTCTAGCTGCACTGGGAGCTGAGATAGAAAAATGCGGGAATTCAAATCAAAGATCGGATCTTTGCATTTTTTTTTAACAGGCCCAACATCGAAGATCCGATCTTTCGCCGATTTTTAGTCTCTGTTCGTGATCCTGCATAGTCTGAAATTGTACAGCAGCTGAAGCTGAAAAAAAAATCCACGTTCATTTATTTTCCATTCCCGATTTAAATGTGATTCGTCATAGTGTATGCAGCCCTGCAGTGAATTCCAGTGAGAAATTAGATAACGGAGATGAACATCGTTAATTCCAGAATGATCGTCGTGCTAATCGTCGTCGTCATCTATCTCGACGACGTCCGTCTGCCCATTCCCTCCGGTGTTCGCCCATTCAGAGTGACGAGAGTTCGCGTGTTCGGACAATTTCCGGTTCGTTATTTTTTCTGATTCATGTGAATAATACCTCTATTGCAGTATTGGTACCTCAAAATCCGATAGATATTTCATCTTGAATACTTCGTTCGTTCCAGTATCTCATCTCGGTGTGCTCCGTATGGCTGATTTGCCTCATCCTCACGCTGACTGGTGCCGAACCGGAAGGTTATTCTGTATTTAAATTAAATAAATAATACAAACAGTTTTGTAGAAGGTGAGGCGTGCGTCGACAAGGCGGCCACTATGCGGGTGCTCGCCGAAAGTCCCTGGGTGCAGGCACCGTATCCAGGTCAGTGCCATCAACCATATGCTCGTTCTACCAACAATGTTGTCTAGTGAAGAGTTTTATTCATCCGCTGCAAATTCCAAATGAGCAAATCGATTTTTTCGATAACTTTTCGATCTCAAATTGGGATGGTAAAAATGACGAATTCAGGGCAATTCGGCACACCGCGCATTGACATCGGTTTGATGTGCGGATTCATTGCGTCTGCTGTATCTTCAGTCATTGAGAATCTGGGTAAGAAAGGGAGCAATAGTTCCTTCTTTCCATACAATTCGTATTCAATTTCGACGACCTTCTTGTGAAATGCTATGCGAGATAAATATATAATTATGAGATAAATATGAGATAAACATATATGAGGCCGTTCGCGTTAGGGTCAACAAGTTGTTGGCACAGTTGAAATATCGGATATGTTCAAAACTTAGTCCTAGGGGTAAATTTTGATTCTGAATCGAATGGCCTTTTCGGTTTTTCGATCTGAGCCTTCTGAATCCCGGTACGTCACGAAGTAAATTTTGTCAAATTATTTTTCTGCGATAAAAACTGGTCCGTAAATGGTAAAAATTTGCCGAAATCCCGCGTACCCGACCAGAAGAAGCACTAAAATCGATGGGAAAACATAAAAGTGCAAGGAAATTGCCTCAACCCATATACCGAAATGATCAGGAGAGTATTCTTTTTCTGCTGATAATGTTTTTTCGTCCCCAAAAACTTTTGTCAAAATTTGACTATAACTAGAAAACGAAGATAGCTAGAGCCTCGACAAAAGTTTCATTTTGTAGAGAATTAAATTCTGGTCGGGGCGCGAGATTTCGGCAAATTTTATCATTTCCGGACCAGTTTTTATCGTAGAAAAAGAATTTGACAAAATTTACGTCGTGACGTACCGGGATTCAGAAGTCTCAGATCGAAAAACCGAAAAGGCCATTCGATTCAGAATATACTAAGTTTTGAGCATATCCGATATTTCAACTGTTCCAGATGCCTGTTGGACCCTTGTTGATCCTAACGCGAAAGGCCTCATATGAGATCATTGAAAAATTACTATCTCGATATCTAGATAAACCACGGTCACAAATTATTGGCTCAAGAGGGGAAATACTATCTGGTAGTAAATACACCATTCATAGTCGGCTCCAGCCTATCATATCACCCGTTCAGGATCGTACGCGATGGCGGCACGCGTGAGCGAGCAGCGATCGCCGCCGCGAAGCACAGTCAACAGGGCGATCATCGTGGAGGGTGAGAGTGTTCATAATTAAGGTTGACAATTCATGAATGACTCTCTTCATATTACATACTCTCTCACCGATCAGAGACGCGAGAGACCGCGCGAAATGAAGAGAGTCAAACCTTGAATTACCAACCATATTCTTTATCGACCAATCGGAATAAGACTAAACTCAAGCTTTCTCTGATCGGCGAGAGAGTGCGCGAATTGGGGAGGGTTCTGTTTAGATTTATCGTCACTAGTTTTACTTTTTTTTAAAAAAAGTATCATGAACTGATGGGAAAGAACGTCCAATGCAGGCCTCGGCAGCATGATCGCGGCGCTGTTCGGAGTTTGCGCCGGAGTGACAACATACTCGGAGAACATCGCGCTCATTCACATCACGAGGGTGATGCTTATTTGATTAGTGTTATTGTTCCAGCCATTGGTGCTTCTGCTTTTGGTTTGAGAAATTATAAAGAAGTCATTTATGAACCCAGAATCTTTGGACGTTTTTGCGGGGGGGGGGCAGCTGGAATTGATAGGGAAGAGGCGAGAAATAACATGAATTCAGGTGGCCAGTCGCATTACGATGCAGATCGCGGGGCTGTTGCTGATCGGGCTTGGACTGTTCACGAAGGTGACACTTTCGAATATTTTCTGAGGACACTAGCAGAATCATTATTGTGTCTCTTTCCATCGAGGGAGCACGTGAGAAGATGACTGCCGTTTCTGAGAATAACAATCATTAAAGTCAGCCGCTGTGCTCGCCGCGATTCCCGACCCCGTCCTTGGAGGAGTGCTGCTGATGGGAATGAGCATGATTGGAGGAGTGGCCATGTCACAATTGCAGGTTAAATTCGGCTAAAATTGTAATTATGTTGAGTACCAATAGTAACCTAAAACTATACTTTGTAATGATAAAAAAAATTTAAAGTTACCGAGGCTACCATACTACCAGAAAAACTTTAAATTAGAGAAAAATATTCAGTTGGTGGATCTCAAAGTGACGCGAAACATCTCCATCATGGGCATGTCGCTGATGCTCGGAATGGTTATTCCGACACACTTCCAGAGGGATCCGCTCAACATGGGTGAGGTTAACAAGATCATCGTGTGAAAGGCCGACACAGATTGCATATAATTTATAAAGAAAAAATGTGTAGCGATTACGAACAAACAAATTCTTCCCGTGTTTTGGTCGAAGAAGAATAGCTAGTTCGTCGCTTATAATTCATGATTTTTTTTAAATGTAGAACCAGACCAGTCGTGAGTGAATACTTTGAGTGAATACCAATCTGTTTCGCTCAATATCAATCAATCTAATTGGATAGATTACGGTACTCGATCTTTCAGGTTTTCCCACTCTCGATAGCATCCTCAACATGTTGCTGACGATCAAGATGCTCGTCGGAGGGGCGATCGCATTCGTTCTCGACAACACTGTCCCGGGTACGGTAGCTGTCATTCGCTAAATCTTACGGATATTTGGAAACCCATACCTGGACACACTACCACTACCCAATATCTAGAACTTGAGACGAGATGGACAACGAGAAGAACCTCGCAGCAAGAGCAAGTAGGACGACAGTCTTCCCTGAGTGAATGGAATTATGTTTATTTTTATGTAACATCTTTTTTTTGCAATTATTGATATTAATTCACCGAGAATGTATGGGTTCACAGATGGGAAAAATTCTTGTAAATTCTCGCACAGACCTCCCATTTCTTTCAAGAAACCGTTTTTTTAAAAGTAAAAATGTATCGTTCACCCTTATGCGTACAATTGCGATCCAATCACACATTATCATTACAGAAGTTGCTGCATTTTTTCAAAATTTTAATGATTAGTCTATTCTAGATCTCTTCTCATTTTCAAGTCGAAAAGAACTGTACATTCTTTCCAAATTGAAGGTCACGGCGTGTTGAATGAGAATATGTTATATGTATTAATTATGCGATGTCTGGTAGTCTGGTACTCTGGTAGCATGTCTGGTAGCCTCTGGTAGTATGGTAGCCTCGGTAACTGCTGGCGTGACTGCTGGCGTTGAAAGCACCCTTACAAATGAAACAACTTGGATTTTCGCTTGTTCTAATACTTCATTCCTCGCTATTTAAAAAAAAAGATTTTGGACGATATCAATCGATACATTCTGATTCACGAATATTCGAGAACTTGATTTGAGAAGCTGCAACGGTATCCGCCACACTTGCAAACAAGCGAGTAGTAAATGTGTTTTCATGATTTTACCTATGCTTCGGTCATACCGTTGTGATATTTGTTGCTTGTTAGTGAACCATAGAATATTACGCAATGTTGAATCCTACGGCGTGTGATATCTATCACCGAGCATTACAAACAAACGTATTTGTTGTCGAGGCACATTGAGCGGAATCCTTTATGATACAAAAACAAAGTAATGACTAGGCAGCGAAATGCAGGCTGATGAGATCGGTGTTGGTTTGAACTGTTTATGCGCGTCTTCATCGCTCAACCGCGCCCGCAGAATCCGCATGATCTTAATAGAGAAAGTATAGTATTATTAAGAAAAATCAATATGTTACGACAAGTTCAATGACCTGTCTTTTCTTCGCGATAAAGTGTCACCATATTTGGCTAATGAAATACACATCGACTACCATACCTCTGGCAGTTCAGACTCATGTACTGGCGCCTGCTGTTGCAGAAGCCCTGCTGCCGCCATGCTGCGCATGAACCGTTTCTATCCACACATCCTGCAAATAGCATCGGTTATGTGATTGTGCTTCCATAATCATCTCTTCACCACGAGTAGGATTGACGATTCAGGGATGACTTTCCTCAGTGTGCATACTCTCTCACCGGTCAGAGAAGCGAGAGAGCGCTCGAAATGAAGAGAGTAAATCCTTGCATTACCAACCCTAACCACGAGACTGTGTGTATTTTGCTGCAGAATGAGGAAACCATAGATGCTTCAGTTCTTGGTTTGCGCCGGTTTGACCGTCATTCAAATACGAACTACTACAGTACCATTCTGGACGTTTGCAGGGGCGCCCCCGCAGAGGTTGCACGAGCGACGACATGACCGATTCATGAAGACCTGCAATGTGCTCAATCAATCAATCAATCAATCAATCAATCAATCAATCAATCAATCAATCAATCAATTAATCATGCATGATGGTTAAAGCTATGGGTTAATGAGCGCATACAAACAAAGAATTGGCGCGAGTTTAATATTTTCATATTGTGACCAGCAGCCAACACTCACGGCGTTTGCTCGACAGGCTCCGGTTCGCGCCCAGGCATCGCATTGCGGATTGAGGTTTGCACACGCGCCCCCGGCCTGAGCTGGTCTGCAATGGTATAAGTTGTATAACCATGCAAATTCCGTACAAATTGCATAAAATGAGTTCACAATATCTCCTGAGATACACAGTTTACCTCGCAGTGACGGCAAACGTTGGCGCTGCTGCCTGTTGGGCCTGAAAGAAAGTTTTGTGTGTTGAACGGTGCGTTTTGCGCATTCTGCCGATTGCTAAACGGCGTTTGTACTATACCCCGGCGAAGGCTCCGCCAGGTCGGCACCATCCGCCTTGGCACGTGCCGCCCCAGCACGCGTTGAACCCTTCGAACCCGCTGCAGCGACCGTTCATCTGAGAGAAGAAAAATCAGTCGACCGTTGGCGGTAGATAGCAATCGAAAGTGGGTAGGTGCAATCAATCTGAAGGGCAAAGTGGAAAGCGCGTGGATAGGCGTCTTACCTTGTTATCGCTCCGTATTTGGTTAGCTATTAGATAGAGTAAACAACGCTTATTGACAATGATGTATGGTCGAATGATGATGGATACACGATCACCTTGATCTTGGACACACAGTGCGCCCATCCCCGAGTGTCGCAGAAGAGGTAGGGTGAGCCGCAGTTGGGGTTCCCTGCTGAGCAGGTGGGACGGGCAGCGTACGAGTAGATGTTGTCCGTGTAGTAGTTAGCAAGACCTGAAAATTGCATCTTTGGACTTCGAGCTCCTTGCAAGTTATTGTGACGGGAGCTTGAATTGTTCTATTGCTGAGATGGATTGTATGCTCTAGGGTTGGCTGTTCGATCCCAGGTAGCGACTGTCGCAATTCCTTCCCCTTTCCTATTGCGAAATGAGGCGAGGGGGAGGGATTGCGACCGTCACAACCTGGGGTCGAAAAGCCAACCCTGTATGTTCGCTACATGAAGCGTGCTGTCATTTTCGATTGTATTTGCTAATGTATACCCTCTCTGTTCTGCATGGGCCACGGTCGCATCGGAGAGTTGGAAAAGTGCAGAGAGCTCATGCAATTGCCATGGTCGGGCGGGTAGTTCTAAAAAATGAAACATATCACAAAAAAGTGGGTCACGTTTATTTTCACTTGTTACATTAGTATGCTGCCCAAAACTTATGAGATTTCATCAGCAGTTGATTGGCACATCAACAGTTGCTAGACGCTACAGTACTAGTGATGAGAAAACGGACTCGGCAAGTCGCCTTTGACTCGAGTTCAAGCCGGCTTCACCGTTGAAAATGATATGTTGAAGCCGGCTTCAATCCGGCACAAAAAGCCGTTTTATCATTTCTAACACTACCACAGTGACCTGTTCTCGCTGCGGTCTGCTCTGTCGCATCTGCCTCCAGTTCTCCCAGATAAGGTCGACGAAGCAGTGGTGCAGGAAGAAGATAGGGTCGTTGGCGGAGGATGTGGGCGGCTGAGAAACGGGGGTAATCGTAACTGATGCTCCCATGTTTTGCGGTAGACGCATCATCTGCTCCATTCGGAGAGGAAACGTTCGATTTTCAGTGAAAGGTGCACTGTGCACTTCGCGAACTTTGGAATTCACCCACCTTCATGTCCCCACCCACATATAGATGCACAAATGCGTGCGTGTACTCGAGTGCCTGGAAGTTGACCGGGTACGGGCAGCCTGGAATCAGATGCAATTGTAATTGTTGTAATTAATTTTAAATGTTTGCAAGTAATATTATATATTTCGCAACCTGGAACAAAGCAAAAGGGCCGTCTGACAACAGTAAATCCAGATACTTGTACTCGGTGAGAAAGATTCATGTTGCGTCACCTCCAAAAGGCGCCGTGTATGCTAGCACGTTCTGCACTGCGTTTTGCTGGTAGACCGCGTTGAGGTTCCCTTCGCTGAAAATAACCAGTTTTGTTCTGCTGGATCTCTTGCAATGTGTTGCAAGTTTGATGTTTCAAAACGGTTAAACTCGAAGAATTTCGATAAATACTCCACACAAAGTGATAGTCGTTGCGGAACAAACAGCACAAATCAACAGCTACCTCATAAATTATGAGCGGATTAGTGAATAAATTAGCCACACCTGAACATGCGTCCCTCCCTTCCCATCCATCTCGTTATACCGAAGTTGGCGCCCAGCCCGTTGACAACCTGATAGTGATGCAAATTCGGGTTTGGCTCTCTCCATTCCGCACACTATCTCGCCTGTCTTAGAAACGAGATAGTGCACGAAATGCAGATGGACAATTGTTGAATTGCCAACCCTACTTATACGTATCAGAGAGTCATAATTTTCAGGCAACAGAAATATGGCAATGAGATATCGTTCTGCCAATAATTTACCCGCATGGTTTACCTCTTATAAGAATATTGTTCCATAATTTCCTCATTTTCCGCACTCACTGTCCAACATGCCCTCTCTTCTCGATAATGGAAATCCGGAATTGATCAAGAGCCCCCGTTACCTGTCCATTGCCCGCAGCCTCGCCCATGAAAGCGGCCGAGAACATGACCGAGTCACTGGGATTGGGCAGGTAGGAGTCGAGGACTGAATCCCAGTAGGGCAGTGAGATGGAAGGGTCGTACGCACGCAGAGCCAACTCCATCCTGCGGTGCTTAAGTTATGCTAAATCACAGGGATAAGTTTCTGTGTGTGATGCTCTCAATGAGAATTCATATTAGTTCGTTTGCTTTCTCCTCACAGAAAAGTATATATCTGGATCGAGATGACTGCTCTATTACGAACAGCCCACACTAGCTCTCACCTCTTCATGTATTCGCGGTGCCAGGGCAGAAAGCCGGGCCCAGAGTGCGCTCCCGAGTTGGTTCCCACCTGAAGAGGGAAGGGTACTGTGGTCAATTATTGTCATTGTATTTCTCTGTTAATTTGTTTTGGATGTGTGATATCGGTGCTAGGTCGGAAACATGTCGATTCCCAGTAGTTGCTTAGATGATTTACTGTGACATATTTAACTTATTGAGATAATACTTGAAGACGACATATTTTTTGGCTCTCACCCGACCGTGCACATCCGACCTGTGATATGCACTTACCTGCGTGTGCATCCAGCTGATCTGGTTGTACTGCCCGCTGTTCCTCAGGTAGATCATGGCGTTGTGGAAGCGCTGTCGCTCGCCGTCCGACAGCATGCGATACTCCCTGCGGAAGGCGCGCTGGCCGCAGCCGCCACGGTTCTGCGAAGAAGCGGAGAATGAGTTGATGAGAGACGGCCCGTCTAGTCCATTTGTCTCACTAGAAAATGCGACTAGACAGTAACACTGATACCACCATAAGGATCAGTGTGCTAAAGCCGCAGTCGTGATTGGAAGAGGAGAAGACTATGGCAGGCTGTTCGATTTTTGTCTACAATATGGGCCGTTCTCTTTTTCTTTGAAAACAGATTAGTGGTCGGGTTCGTCATCGAATATATTGTATGAAATGTTAAGAAGAGAAGAAGAGCTCGAATCGATTCGCAGTTTTTTTCTTTAAAAAATATATACACTCTAGGTCAGGAGTGAGCGAACGAACTAACATGAATTCTCAGTGAAAGCATCACACACAACTCTCCTAAACTTTCTATCACTATTCGACATGATCGTCAAATCTACAGCAACTTTCACCTGTTGATAGCACAAGGCGCCATGCTTATTGCGCAACGCTGTTTTTTTAATGGTTATTTCGAGAGGTCTACAGGGACAGAGAACGATACAAAGATAGTATCGACAGAAAGTGTAGTGCAATTGCAACTATCAACTAAAAGTTCTAATACGTGGATCAAAATGTCGTCAATGGGCCCAGGATTTTCACATGAAAAACAATCTGACCCTACGGACACTACTTCCATTCACGGTACCCCTATTTGAGCGCAGAAGCACTGAAGGTTCTTGCAGCCTTGAGGGCCTCCGCCACCGCCTCCATTGAAAGCCTGTAAGATCTAACTTTTTAAGCGGTAACTAATCGAAAACTGAAGTTTCTACGAGTTTATAGCTGCTGAATGTTCGGACAAGATGAAATATGTTTTTAGTGAGTAACTGATCTTAGGAATATCCGACCTGTCGCTTCCCGACGTCTTTCCTAGCCACTGAATCCCATTTCTGCATCATCTCACAGATCATTTCTACGTCTGAAAAAGGAGTCAGTTAAATAAAAACAAAATAATTTATAAAAAATAAACTTACCAGTATCGTTGGCCATGCCGCAGAAGGACGTGTCTCTTTCATTTGCATCTGCAGCAGCTGCAGCAATTGCTGCAGCAAGCAGCACTGATAAAACGGCTACGAGGAGTGAAGCTTCCCGCATGATGCTTCTGCAGAAGAAGGTCATTGTGTGCAACATTGGAAAACACTATGAAAGAAACAACAAAAGCAGAACAGGGAAGAGCATCAAAGTGATACGACATTTGAGCGAAATGTGCTTCGAAATACCACCTGAGAAATGCCTCTTGAAAACGCGACGTTTGTGAACAATAATTCTGAAATTGATCAGCAAGTGATAGCGGTCTATGAGCAAAATGGCTAAAGAGCGAGAGATCGAGAAATGATGCTAGTTCGCCTAGATAATACTGATTTTTCCCTAATTCGCGTAATGAAAAGATAATTTCTCATTTCTTCGATTCTAGCCTCTCACAAGTGGTCTTTCCGTTGCATTTTCTCCCAAAAGTACTATCGCCCACATCGACAACAAGGAATGCAGGAATGTTGCCAATGGTACGAGAAAGCATCGTAGCTGATAAGATAGCAGTCCTACCTACGGAAGCAATCACAACACATTCCTAGGTCAGAGAATTAGCAGTGCCTCTCTACGTTTGCGAGCTACATGAGTAACGCTGTTAAATTTGTGGGCTAATCTAATTCGAATACAAGCTACAATAAGAATATAAAGGCCTATTCAAGTTGAGAACTGCCGAGCACGAAATTAGAGGAGAAATTCGTGAATTATGACACCCAAAGGCAACGGAATACCCACATTTATACGGAGCGTGAGCAAGCATTCCCCGCCTGCCTTCACATTGCAGTAGAAGAGGGGCGCGTTGTAACCTCCTCGAGAACACCGCGGGCGCGTTAGAGGGTGCTAATTACTGTTACACGAGTGAAAGTTGATCAGTCGACCGACGGCGGAAGAGGAAATCGAAAGCGGGTAGGTGCAATAAATCTGAAGGAGAAAGTGAAAAGCGCGTGCCGTGGATAGGCAGCGCACGTGTATGATAACAGATCTAATTATCACAAGTAGTTTTTGCTATAATGTGGTTGCAGATTTTAATTGATTTGTCTTCATTAAATTCATGATCTCGGTGTTGAGTTCAAACGCAGTAAATGTTCTAGGACAAGGGACAAGGTAGTTTCCCTTTCAGTTGTAATTTGGAGCTGCTCTACATCATGAATCGTTAGGAATCGGTCAAAATATCGCTGATTCAAGGATTCAAAAGATTCAGATAGGATCGTTAGGCAGTTTTAATATGAGTGACTTTCTGACCTAGTGAAGATATGATTGGCACTAGGCAAAAAATCGAATTCGCTCTAAATGTGTGAGAAGGTAGTACTCGCCGAGTGTAGCTCAGGCGCCACTGGTTTAGTATTCCAGATCATTCTCTGTTAACCGGCGGAATTTTCAAAAAAACTACCGTAACCCAATCGACTTTGCTATTTCGAAATCGTTTCAATAGGGTGATACCTCTAAAAATGAACAATATTCATGTGATTACTCATACAAAGTTTGATGCCGATCGGAATGAAATTCGTGACGGAGACTGCTTGACGGAGACTAGTGGTTGGGGCGCGCGCGTTTCTCTACCTCTTGCAAAACATCACCTGCGGGAGGGAGTCGAACCTGCCTGCGTCGGCATGTCAGTCAGACACCATGCCCATACGCCCGCAGGTGATGTTTTGCAAAAGGTAGAGAAACGCGCGCGCTCCAACCACTAGTCTCCGTCAAGCATTCCCGGCGGTAGGCCGCCCTGGAGAACGAAGATCATATCTCTAAAAATGAACAATATTCATGTGATTACACATACAAAGTTTGATGCCGATCGGAATGAAATTCGTTGAGTAGAAATAATTTTTCGAAAATTCAGACAAAATTCAGACTTTTCATTTCAGCTCTTTGGGTTGGTATACGATATACATTTTTTATTGCATTTTCCGAAAAAAGCAACCATCTTACTAACTAATTTGAAAATATAAGAAAAATTAAAATACCAGTATTTGAGTTGTGCAGTGCAATCATTGCAATCGCGAAAACAGTGCAATCGCGACTGGATCACGAACTGACTTTTCAACGAGTTTCGTCCATTTTGCTGATAAATACGTGCAAACTGGATTACTATATCCTGTCTAGAAAATACATTTGAACAAAAATCGGCCTTGGAACTATGATCATCCAAAATAGGAAGAAAACAATTATTTGAAAAAGTGAAAAATTCGTGCGCTGAGGTCAAATTAAGAGATATCAACATCGAACTTTGTGGGTAATCAGGAATTATTGTAAGGGTCATTTTGAGCCTTTGAACGAGTCTCTAGCACGTCAATGAATGGAAATTATTTTTTTCGGGACCCTATTTTGAACCTGTTTTCTGCTTCTGTACGACAACGCCCCATGAGTACTATTTTTTAATCGGTAGATGCTGAGGCCTTCTATCATCACAAAAAGTGAGAAGACTTAGAAAAAAATCCCAATGACCTTAAAATCACAAGTGAAGAACATATATATGATTGCATCATCACTATGCAATATTGCAAAATCGTAGCATGACGTCACTATCGGTGGCAATGCATCAATAGGTCTAATGTATCCTGCCAAAAGATCAAACCGATTGCTTATCTGGTTCAAAAGTTACAACACTTTGAAATTTTGGACGGTGACTTATGTCCGATACTGTACTTCTTGGGGTCCAATTTGGCGATGACTTATTTAATTAGGTGAGATTTAATCAATAAATTTCATTTGAATTACAGTTAATTACGGTACCTGCACATAGAGTTGTGTATAATTGAGTTTCTTATCGTAGCTGATGTTGTTGCGTTCGAGAAACTCTTGATACTGCCACTTTCTCTTCGATTTACAAGGCACTATCTCCAGATATCTTTAGAATTAACGTACTTCATAGTGCTCAATTTCAAGATATCCACCTCGAGTGATATCCTGCAATGTCCATCACGAGGATGGGCTGTCGATTCTTCGCCTTAGCCCTTTTGCCAGCTCGGCGAATGCTCCTTCCGCGTAAGCCTCGAACACCTGACATAGAAAAGTAGCGCTTTTTCCTCTGCGCATTACAATGTACATCACTATTCATTTCTCCGTGGTAATCGGAGCACGACTCTCCCTCGTTCCTCTTAGTGCGATACACTTGGCGGTGAATGAATCCTTCTTCACTGAACACGCCCACGAGGTCCAACCTCTCCCCATTTGTATATTCGGGTTCCATTCCGGGCTAGCAAGGAACAATAGACCAATGAAAACGGTTGAAATACATCGGAAACGCCAATAAAATATGAAAAATAAAATACCGTTAAGCCGATCCTCATGGCAAGAAATGGGTTTTCTTCTGCGAAGGAGTCCACCCAACAGTAGTTGTGACGCATTCCGGGGTATATCCAAGTCTCATCAAGGTAACCAAAATACGGGGCATCAGAGCCGGTGCGAGTGCGAAGATCAGCCATTGATCTGATTGATAGTGAATAGTGAATAAAATATATTAGACGATTTACATCAGGAAGTAATTTCTCATTGATGAGATGGAGGGGCTGAGAAAATTGTGGGTGCGAGTGGTAAGCTGGCGATAGGAGAAGCCCATGGCTCTCATGCACTTATACAGTGTGGTTGGGCTAACTGTCCTTCCCTCGTCATCCTGTAGTCGATTGCATAGAACAATCGATTATCTCATGCTTCAGGAGATTACGATACTACGAAAATCAGTGTGCAACACTAACCCCCATCAACCAATCATCCTTCGCTTTGCAGATCATCTCAAGAGAGGGACGCTTCTGCTCGCGGAACAGTCCATGGATGTAGAAGCGCAGCTAAGTGTTCTTTCAATATTACGAAGATTACTGTAGCAATAGGATACTGTTGTTTTTATAAATATATTAGTGAACAAACAATGGACTGTTTTGCAATAACTGACTCTCCTTTTCGTATGCTAATATGTAAGTAATCTCACATGGAATCTCGTTTCTTCACAGAATATCTCCAGGTTCTTTTGTCGGCGACTCTCTGCTGTCTGGTTGGACTGAGGGGGCTTGCAAGGAGGGCACCAGACCTTGGGTCCATCGAGGATATCATCATGGCCGTTTAGTAGTCTCCTCACTTGCTTTGGGTGGAATCCGGTCATGCATGCAATCAAACTGCATTTCTCGTTCTCATCTAGGTGGATCGGGGCAACGGGATTGGCAGGTGAGAGCATAGTGGACATGTTATTAATGAGAGCTCTAGTCTTTTGGCACTGATCGAATCGTGGTGAAGGGACATGTTCTCGATTCATCTGTGCAAGTCGGGAGCTCCCCAACCAATTCATCAATTCGTCCTTTACAATTTGTGAGAGCGAAATGGGAAGTTGGACTATGAGTACCAATTGAGCGAGAGTGAATGATAGAGGAGGGGACGACAATCTTACGGTGAATGGTGGCTGAGATGGGATACGAGAAAGGAGCAATATTAGATGGTTGAATGGGTAAAGAAGGTGGAACAGATGAGGGTGAAACTTCTGAATCAACAGTAGAAAAGTCAGGATAGACGTCGTCATAGGAGGGAGACATAGGGGGGATATGAGATGATGGAGAGGATAGAGAAAGAGAAGAAAGAGGTCTGGAAGGGGACGGGAAAGTAGGGTCTAATCTCAAACGAGAAACACGACGAGAGGGGTCAACTAGGTGAGGAGGAACGACTGATGGAGAGATCAATGGGGTACGACGAGTAAGGGGCAGGACGAGAACATAGCCGATACCCGATGGTTCTAGCATGACTTGTTAGCGGGGATTCCCGGAGAGGAATATTGGATCTACGAGGTGGGGAATCATGGTGATCACCCATCTGAATGGTTAAGGTTTCAACGACGACTCGTAAGATCGGGCAGATATCATTTATGGCGACAAACTAATTCAATCGTATTTGTTTTCAGTAACAGTCGGTGTTTCATTGTTATCGATTTATCCTTGTAACAATAAAGATGTTTTCAACTTATGGCTCTCATATCAAAGTGAAGAGAAGCGATGTGATAGTGAAGGAATATGCATATGAAGAATCGAAGAATCGAACATGGAAAGTCGATCTGAAAAGCTACAGCGAATTATCACACTTTCGTTTGACCTACCTTCCAGATACAGTATCCACTTTCGCTATATAAAGAAAAATAATATATCTATTTATCTCGTTGATTACTTTGAACCGAGAAAGGGAGGGCGAGTGGGTGCATGCTATTGTTCTTTCTTCAGAGCACCACCATCAGAGCTAGACCAGGGTTTAGAACTACTGGTCTACCAGTGAGTAATGGTGGCCATCAGAACGAAAAAAGGGTGATAAGAAATGGGTAAACGGGTAAGTCAACGGGTAGTAACAGGTTGCTAGAAGTGTAGAGAAAGGAACACGTACCTCGAATGTTGAAATGTAAAAGTTAACCCTCTCTCTTGAGTGAACTTGGTTCGTCTCCTGTCATCTCCTATCACTTCCTTAATATGAGGCGTACTATAAGAAAATAGTAAACGCGTGAATATTGAAACAAATGGTTGAAAAACGAGAAAAACTGAAACGCTGATCGCGATGTCGAAGAAGAATCGCGAAATGAACACAAACGTGGTGTCGCGGGTGCAAATAGCTTTTGTAATCTGTTCGTCTTTACCGTGGAACGGTTTATTCTCCCAGGAACAAGTTCTTGTAAATTTGTAATACACTGTCAGCGAACAGCCATCTCTCTTGATCTACCAGGCGAGATAGTGTGGGGGAATAAGAGAGTGTAGACTCTGCGCCTCTGACCTCCCCTCTATTCCTCTCATCCATACTTCCATGCACTCTCTGCGCTCTCGCCGCTCTCTCATTCCCCCACACTATCTCTCCCGGTAGATCAAGAGAGATGGTTGTTCGCTGACAGTGTCGAAACACTGTCAGTTGATTATCTCAAAATTCCAGAGTTTGTTTGGCTCTAAATATGACGCCGTTTGCTTTATTTTCGAGCAAATCTGGACGGATCTGGCACAGCTCAAAAAGTTCAATTTTGTGAAACTGTGCGATTTGGGGTTATCGAGGGTGGTAAAGATGGGCATATCCATTTTGTCCACAGACTCCTCGTTGGATCCAGATGGCGTCACGTTGAAATCACATTTTGACGTGCTACTCGGCTCCCGAGAGACCTAATTTTAGGTGAAAATTATAACTGGGGTAGAATTGCATGGCGAACACGCCTGTCTAGTTCATTTTTCATGATTTTCAAAAATAATTTTTAAAAAGTGAACTTTTTACGTAGGCCTATCGGAGCAAAACCATGTGGATAGCTCGATCGGGCATGTCGAGTGGATTCTAAATCTACATTTTTATACAATTTATGCATGCGGTGTCGGAGATAAGCGACTTACAGTGTTTTGAAAGTGCAAGGAAATGACTCTTTCCTCCCCTTCCTCTCCCTCCTCTCTCGTGCGCTCTCTCCATTCCCCACGCTCTCTCGTCGCGCGGGGTCAGGGAAGCGAGAGAAGAGGAAGAGGAAGGGGCAAGGGAACTGCTTCTTCTTACAATCTCAATACACTGTAAGTCGCTTATCTCGGACACCGCATGCATAAATTGTATACAAATATAGATTTAGAATCCTCTCGACACGCCCGATCGAGCTATCCACATGGTTTTGCTCCGATAGGCCTATGTGAAAAATTCGCTTTAAAAAATTATTTTTGATAATCAGGAAAAATTAACTAGACAGGCGTGTTCGCCATGCAATTCTACGCCATGAAAAATTTTCACCTAAAATTAGGTCTCTCGGGAGCCGAGTAGAATGTCAAAACGTGATTTCGTCGTGACGCCATCTGGAGCCAACGAGGGGTCTGTGGACAAAATGGATATGCCCATCGTCTTCACCACCCTTGATAAGCCCAAATCGTACAGTTTCATAAAATTCAACTTTTTGAGCTATGCCAACCTTTGCTTGAAATAAGGCGAACGGCGTCATATAGATTTAGAATCCTCTCGGCAAGCCGGATCGATATCACCACATTGCTAAGCACAGAACTCAAACAGCAAAAAGGTTATTTTTTTAAAAATTAGTTTTAATAATCATGAAAAATGAACTTGACAGGCGTGTTCGCCATCCAATTCTACCCCAGAAAACATTCTCACCTAAAATTAGCTCTCTCGGGAGCCGATTGGAACGTCAAAATGTGATTTCGACATGACGTCATCTGGAGCCAACGAGGACTCTCAGGGCAAAATGAATATGCCCATCGTCATCAGCACCCTTGATAACCCCAAAGCACGAAGTTTCAGAAAATCGGCCTTTCCGAGCTGTGCCAGATCCGACCAGATTTGCTCGAAAATAAGGCAAACGGCGTCATATTTTCCCATTAGAAAACATTATTTCGTTTTCGCAATTTGCCGTATTTCAGGCAAGTTCCATTGGCCAAAAGAAGTCAATTGTAGTCGAAAAGAAGGTCGTCTTGCGAAACACGCGCGATGAAGCCATAGTGTTTACTCTCAAAGAGCGGATTCCGCGAACCACCGATGATAACATCAAGGTTAGATAGTGACAGTCAAAATAAATCAATAAACCAGTCGATTATGGTAATAACATCACAGGTGAACATCATCTCGCCTGAAAGCCCTAACATTCGGAACGAGAATTATTCCAAAGACAAGTTTCTCTTTATTGAATCCAGACGCTTCTCAACGGACAATTTGGAGTGGACTGTCCAACTGGAAAAGGTGTGAAACCCTGATATTTGATCATTCACAAAGAATTAAGGGAGAAACTCAGTGCTTGCTCATCAAGTATACCATTGACTATCCGACAAATCAGCCACTCGAAACAGTCGACAATGAGGCTGCGAATATACCGGTCTATAACCAGCGCACAACTCTCAGTCCTTGCGCTACGCTTCCCTTCCCACCGTTTACGTGTCCTCCCCCAAATTTCCCCGCCCCTCCATTGCCTTATCCTTTCCCTAATCTTCCCACACCACCGTTTCCGTATCATCTTCCTAAAAATTGCGAATCACCGTTCCCTTATCCTCTCCCTGATTTGACGCCCTTCCGCAACCGCATGGCTTCAGTGAAAGGCATAACTTGGATAATGGGAAAGGCTGTAGAAAAACCGTCTGCGGTCGAATCGAAATGCGAGGTATGGATCAGATTATTCGACATATCTATAATTTCCAACTTACAGGAGTCGAAGAAGAGGCGGGATGTGGTATATAATACTGAGGGTAACAAAATATTGACAACCCGATGGCTGTGCAAATCAGAATATTTGAATGATTTTTTAAAACTCTCAATTGCATCATTTTATATTTATGAATATGGTTTCGGCTAAAGCGATTCTATGATAAATAATTGATAATGGCGATAAATGTGATTGTACTGATAGTATAATAATAAGCGCAATATGCTTAGCGACGAATGACGAGACAAAAATGTATAAATATATCACAGCGTGCCAGTCAGAAATAATGGCGGCGCTGAGCAATTGTGAAACTTATTCGATTCCTCTCATTCTCAGCGAGTATGTCGGTCGGAATGGAGAAAAATTGAAGAGAGCGAAATTGACATTGTGAACGGAATACTCAATTAATGAAAGGAGAATTAAAGCGAAACATGTTTGTGATAAGCCGAGAGGCAGCCTCATTATTGTAAGTCCATTTTCAAAGACGAATGCCCATCCCTATCCACTCTCATTGTCAATTCTCATCACCACACCCCTGCTTCCTCCAAAGCGTCGGTGTTGGCTGATACCTTCCGTTCTTTTTTTTCTCTTTCTCCTCTCCTCCAACGCCCTCTCATCCAATCCCCTTATGCGATCAATCGATTGACTACGTCGATATCGATTTGATCACACTGCATAAGATTCTCAGATCATTACCCTCTCGCAATTCCACCACTCCTGATTTCCTGCCCTACATCTTTCTCAAGAACGCCGCTGACTATATTCTCGCCCCTCTGTCCATTATGTTCCATCTTTTTCTGCTTCACGGTTCCTCCCCGCCATCTGGAAAACAGCTTTTGTTCGCGCAGTTTACAAGCGTAAGGGTCCAAAATTTACCCCTCTTCCTACCGCCCAATATCACTCACGTGTTCCTCCTCGAAAATCTTTGAGCGAATTATCAGTAAAGCGCTATTAGCACATCTCGATTCGAATGGTCTGATCTGTCCTTTTCAACACGGTCTCCGCGCTAAGCGATCGTGCATCTCCTCTCTCCTCTCCTCGTTGTTCCACTGGCACGAGGCACTTGATGCAAATCAATTCGTCTCTGTAGCCTTCATTGATTTCAGTAAAGCGTTTGATTCTATTCCGATTAACTTGCTACTTCATAAGTGCGCTAAGATCGGTATCACTGGTAGTCTTCTCAAATGGATTGAGTCATTCCTCAAGAACCGCACCCAATCCGTTATGGTTGACAACAGTTTCTCAACTCCTTACCCAGTAGAGTCAGGCGTGCCCCAGGGATCATGTCTCGGTCCCATCCTATTCAATATCTATGTGTCTGATATCTCACGTATTCTTCCCCCTGGTGTTCACTGCAATCTCTATGCAGATGATATCAAGTTGTACTCCATAGGTGAACCTTCCCTCCTCCAGCTTGCTCTAGACGCGCTCTCATCCTGGTCCATAACATGGGGATTATCTATTTCTGTCACTAAGACTATCATAATGCAAATTGGCCCTAGACATCCCGACTTTGACTTCAAAATTGGCCAAATATCTCTCCCCACTAAGACGGTATTCAAGGATCTCGGCATTGCTTACGACAACAAACTTTCTTTCTCTAGTCACATCCAATCAATAGTCTCTCGCGCTAAGGCACGTTGTGCCTATATCACCCGCACGTCCTCCTCTCGCAGTCTCAAATTATAAGCGCGTCTTTTCTCATCATACGTTAGGCCCATCCTAGAATACGGTAGCGAACTTTGGTCTCCAACAGACAGAGAGAACATCAAGTTAATTGAATCAGTTCAGCGAAAGTTCAGTGAACGAGTGTTCAACAAGTGCAGAGAGCCCCTCACCAACTACACCAATCGACTACGTGCCCTTGGTCTAACAACGCTCGAGAGTCGACGAGCGAATATCGATTTATGTTGTGCTTACAAGATTGTACATAGAGAGTTAGAGCTCGCAGTAGATAACTTCTTCCTTCGCCCCTCCATCATTAGAAATTCCCGTCGTAATTGTATTCAACTAAAGAAGCACCGTTTCAATAGAGTCTCCTTAGATCATTTTCTTAGTAATCGTATTGTAAATAGATGGAACATTCTCCCCAACGGTGTCATCACGTCTAGGAATCCTAAGGCATTCTCCAAATTGCTTTAACTGTAACTTTATTTATACTTTCTGTGTAGTTGTCCTAGCTCATTCCTTTGCCGCCATGTTGCGACATCGTATCTCATGCTCAGCCAAAACTCCACTTTCGCTTTTCGATTACTTATTAAAAAAAAGAGATAATATTTTTTTTTAATCTTAGTTTTTAATCAGTTTTTCTCGATTATCTTAAAAGTAAAGAGCTAATTCAAAAATTCCGAATACAACAAAATGTAGAGCACCTCCTGAGGATTCATAAAATAATAATGCTGGTTGTATTTCCTTGAGTGAGGGCTTGGAACTTTTTGAAATTAGGTGCGTTAAAACTCGTATGAATTGAAAACTTGGACTAGAGACATATTGTTAACTGCCAAAATGAACTTACAATAATGAGGCTGCCTCTCGGCTTATCACAAACATGTTTCGCTTTAATTCTGCTTTCATTAATTGAGTATTCCGTTCACAATCTCAATTTCGCTCTCTTCAATTTTTCTCCATTCCGACCGACATACTCGCTGAGAATGAGAGGAATCGAATGAGTTTCACAATTGCTCAGCGCCGAGTGAAACAAAGGAATCGTCAACTTTGGCACGCTGTTTATATATCACGCCTGTCAAGAGATATTCGACCTCAACCTGGGGATGGCACAAAATTCATGAAATGAGTTATCACTGGTTTTGGGCAACTTTAGGCAACCTCCAACATCTCATTGTGCTGAGATCATTCGGAAGCTCCCTACACCGGGTCGGCCATCGGGAGCTTCACTTTTACCCGCGAATATCTCGGTTCTGGTGCATTTTGACGAGAAAATGTCACGTGAGTTACCCCGTCTCATTTTTCGAGCTCTATCGACGTATGAAACCGTATCACTCAAAAGTGCTTCAATGGGCGAAAAGGCGAGGGTGAACGTCTATTCATGTATGTTTCACTCTTGCGAATTCAAAATGAGAGTCATTCATTGCGCGCGCTCTGAAATAGTGCGGTGGTGGAATGAAATGACTTCAAATCGTCTCAAATACGTTCAGAGGGCAAACGCACACAGACTCCCCTGTATTTTGAGCGTAAGCTACTCATTCGATAGATCTCATGTAGACGCACAACATATCAATGAGATAGCGCCCCCATTTCCTAAATTTTTGAATTATCATGCTTGGAATGCAGCTACGTTCAGAAGCACTTTTGAGAGATGCGGTTTGTATACATCGATAGAACTCGAAAGACGGGGTCACTCATGTGACATTTTCTCGTCAAAATGCACCAGAACCGAGATAATCGCGGTACCTTCGAGAACCTAGTGGCATCGACTCATGCGGGCCACTTCCGCTGCGGGAGAGTTGTCTATGGCGAAGACTCGAGAGATTTCCCGAAAATATATATGTCATTCGACGACCAAAAGCTAACCAAAAGACGCGCTACTTCTGACTATATCGATGTACTCTGCCGTCTAATAAATCGTCTGTACAGCGGAATCTCATTCGGAGAAGTCAAGATAGAATTTGACGAACATGGAGCAGTGATAATTTATTTTTTAAATAATAATTTAATGTATATTCATTAAATTTATATTCAGCAGCGACAGGGACGTTTCATTCTCGAATTCGTTCGAAAGATCGTTGATAAGTCCAATACTCGAATACTAAGTATGTCAGCTCGAAACGTGAGGAACTGCAAATATATTTGTAAACGTAATTCGTGTGTATCACACTCTTTCTGTCTTCTGATGATTGTCCATATCTATCAAGATTTTTCAGGGCACTTCAACTCATGAAAGGGTTTCCAAGAAGCGAATATGTTTCTACAATATATTTTGCGCCCAAACCCGAAGAGATCATATATCTTCCAAGGCACAAGAAATTTGAAATTTATCACGTGAATCACGAGAGCTGCGATCAAAAACAGCCACATCGCGAAATTTTTTTTCAAATTTTCACGAAACCTTCCATACTATGATGGGAGAATACCATAGGGACAAGTTTTCGAACAATACCGGCCACGAGTTCCAGAGCCGGCTTTTAGGAAATATCCGGTCGCGGTTCCGGCTCTACCGTATCTCAGCTCCCAGATGAGCTAAAATGCAGGCTTTGGGTTTAAAAAATGCAAAAAAATAAGTTGAACAACTTTTCTGAAGAAACTGAAAAGATTGGAAACGAACTGAAAAAGTTGTGATTGAAAAACTGGTTTATATTTAAAATTTAAAATATTTATATTATCGTATGTTCGTTCCGGAAGTTACAGATTTTTATTGTGGAATAAGAAAGTACTAAGAAACATGTACTTCACACAGAAAAATTCGATCCGGCATCCACCGTTTCTCCGAGTTATATCTGATCGAAATGAAAAATCAACCGAATTTTACGGTTATTCAAGTATAACTTTTTTCTTACGCTTTTTCATGAGTTCTAGTGCTGATATTCTGCATCAGCGCGAGAAAATACACAAAATTTTCTATAGTCAGATTATTCCGAGATGAAAAATTTTCATGGTGATTTTCGGGTCGAAAAGTCGAAATTTCAGAACTAACTCACTATAGAAGTTTCTGGCATATTTTTGCATGTATATACCGAGTTTGTATGTTAGAGCTCATAAAATTGCGAAAGAAAAAAGTTAAGCCCAGAAAATCTGATTCTCGAAGTATTTCGAGCATAACATTTTTCTTTCGCAATTTGATGAGCTCTAACATACAAAATCGGTCTCTACGTGCAAAAATACGCCAGAAACATCTATAGTGAGTTAGTTCTGAAATTTCGACTTTTCGACCCGAAAATCACCATGACCCGGGGGTCATGAAAAAGTTGAAAAATTTTCGTCTCAATAAAATCTGACGATAGAAATTGCTTGAGTAGTTTCACGCGTAGAATTCGAATTTCGGCATTAGAGCTCATGAAAACATGTAAGAAAAAAGTCATACGTGAATAACCGTTAAATTCGGTCAATTTTCCATTTCGATCAGATATAACTCGGAGAAACGGTGGATGCCGGTTCTAATTTTTCTGTGTGAAGTACATGTTTCTTAGTACTTTCTAATTCCACAATAAAAATCTGTAACTTCCGGAAAGAACATAATATAAATATTTTTAATTTAAAATATTGACCAGTTTTTCAATCACAACTTTTTCAGTTCGTTTCCAATCTTTTCAGTTTCTTCAGAAAAGTTGTTCAACTTATTTTTCTGAATTTTTTGAACTTAAAGCCAGCATTCTAACTCATCTGGGGGCTGAGATACGGTAGAGCCGGAACCGCGACCGAATATTTCCTAAAAGCCGGCTCTGGGACTCGTGACAGGTATTGTTCGAAAACTTATCCCTATGGCATTCTCCCATCATAGTATGGAAGGTTTCGTGAAAGTTTGAAAGAAAAATTTCCGAGCCTGCTCGCGTATCTCGTGATACCGGTGATAAGGAATGATACCGCAAAGAGTAGTTTCTGCCTTTCCACTTGTAGGTCTTGTGATGGAGCTCTTCTATCGTTGTATCGTACGCATCCGGAAAGGTGCCGTTGATAAAACGGAGCGTGATTGACGTTTTACCTGAACGATAATTGTCATATTCAGAAATTTTTTATATAGAATATATTCTATTTTAAATCTCTAAAAGACTCACCCACGCAAGGGTAACCCATGAACCGCGACCGTCAATAGTTCCTAAAAGCCAGCTCTGGGACTAGTGACCGGTATTGTTCGAAAACTTGTCCCTATTGTATTCTCCCATCATAGTATGGAAGGTTTCGTGAAAGTTTGAAAAAAAATTTCCGAGCATGCTCGCGTATTTCGTGATACCGGTGTTATAGTACTCGCAAGGTCGGAGATTCGTGCATATTTCAACATATAGAGTTCTCTTATATTACTTTTAGCGATTACAGTCTGATACATAAAAGTTAAATATCTGCACAACAAAATCTTCAACAGATTTCGAATAATAATTCGTGCTTGAAGGTTTCGAATGAGTTGTTCAGTCATCTAATTTCTTCTGCGCATAATGAATTAATTATTGAAGAGAGGTGTTTTGTTGAGATCAGCTATTAACGGCACTTCAGGTAGTGTTCTGATCAATATCGAGCAGTCTTTTAAAAACAATTAATGTAATTCAAGGCCATTTCCGCTGACTCTCGCAAACAAACTGTGGAATTTCGCTTGAATCACGCAAGAGTCGTCTCGATGTTGAGATATTTAGATATAAATGAATCAAGCAAGACTGGTGACAACTGTGACGAGGTACCGTTCCATAGAAAGTGCTGTGTATTTGTTTCGCCAAATCTGAAAAATAGTTATTGTGGCATGGGCATTGCTAATAGTTTCCTTAAATTGTATCTTCTTTCAGTTCAAGGTAATCACCGTTCCTCAACCAGAAAAGGATACGTTTAAAGAAATTTGCCTAGCATACAGGAAATGTTCTATTGAGATATACCCTTTCACGTGGAATGACTCAAGATATCTTGGCTCTGATATTGTATTGCATATTTCTAATTGGGAAGATGATGATATTGAAGTTCAATAGTTACACTAATAGTAATCGCCACCATCTTCTCTGTTTCATGCGATATCACGTGCGATCTTCGATTAACGTATTTCAAATTTTGATGACCCAATCAATAATACCCAGTGATGGTACTAAATAAAATGGTGATATTTGATGCTGCATTCCAATATGTATCTAAATAAAGCTAAACTAGTATACGAATTTCTACTTATGACATTCAACTAACTCACCTCATTCATTAAACCGCTCATAATTTATTTCGGAGAGGTAATACAAAACGTTAAAATAACGGTACATTTTATAGTGTGTCTTGTCAAGTACTGATGAGCAGCAGTTTAAAGAAGCTTGGGAAAGGCGAGATTGGTGAATCATACAGCTGATCAATTGTTTATCATAGGGTACCACTAGTGAATACATCGACTCTTTGAACCAATAAAACGGAGAAAAGTTGTGTATTTCACGCCTTTGTGCAATCTTTTCCGTGCACACGACTCCTGGCACGGCGCATGATATCAAAATTACATCAGTTTCCAACCTTTCATTCCCTGTTTTACATCCCTTCTTGAGGCGCGCCTCTTTTATCTCTTCCTTCACACCCATTCATTTATTTCCTTCAATCGCTACTCACGATTTTGTGCACAATGAACATCTTCTCGCTACCTGATATTTTCCTTCGAATGCTACTGAAGAAAGTGTCACTCAAAGATCGACTGAGGCTGCTTATCACATGCAAGTGGGGGTTTGCGCGAATATTATGATGTACTCAAGTGTTTGGCGCTAATACGTATGCCCATGATCCACATTTCATGATTATTGCCAGTAACTCACTTTGCAGAGCATTCGAACAATTAGTGGCCAACTCGAACGCGGGACACAACCGATCTGGAATAATTTCACAGTACTATTATCCCACCCATGGAATACAAGAGGTTAGGAGATCAATGATTAAGTTTATTTAGTTGTATGTCTAATTAAAAACTGAGTATTATTGTGCAGACCAGAAATGTCACACAAAATATGATGTTTATTATACAAACTGCTAAGAGAGAGAGAAATTGGAACTGCTATTATTGATTTCAGATCTTTTTGTCCGTATTCATTGGCGGAATGCAGTTAAAAGGCATCAGAATGATCGATGAAACATTACGGCAGTTTTTCCATGTGGTAAATCGGCTTTTCGATGGAATCTCGCTGGGAGAATTGCATTTTGACGTGATTTTTAAAAGAAAGAACACACGAACTTTTGTTGTTTCACAATAAAATAATGCATAACGTTGTTGGTCCATGCAGATAGTTTGTTCAGCTCACTTCTGAAACATTCCGACCGGAACTTATTCGCAAGCTCATTGAAAAGTTCACAATTGACGTTATATAGATCAACATTGACTCTAAACAGCTGCTTGAGAGGTTTCAACACATTCATTCTTTCTATTTTCGTTGAAGATTTATATATTACATATATCAAACACAAGAGTTAACATTTAATATATATATTAAGTACTGCCTGCCTCGTGAGTCAATCAATAGTCCACGTCAGCACTCACTCGCCATCATCGGAGGCTGGATGATCTACTTCAAAGCTCAATTGAGATCGACCAAGACCATTCCAACAGTTGACCCAACAAGCCAAAGAAGATTCCCTCATCCCTTGACCCAGACACCTTGAATTCGAAGATCCCACTCCCTCCCTAGCGAAGCTACCATCCTGCAGGCCCAGTGCCTTGAGGACAGGATAAAATCTGTAATCTGTATAAAATCTGTAATCTTGGATTGATGTCGGAGTTTCCGACAAGTAAATACAAACTGAACCTATGTTTTCTTCCCGAAAACGATGAGCTCCTGCTTCTTCCTTCAATGGAAGAGCTGAGCATATCCACAACATTCTCGGTAGATTTTCTTTCTGTGGACTGAACCAAATATTTTTCTCAGATTTCTCCAGATATGTTCATCATTAGCATAAGAACTTGGATCTTTGTCATGTCTTTGTGACACCACTAAACAGTTTTTTGATGAATGTGCTCCAAGTGAAGCTAGATTATCTGATTTGAATCTCAATGTTCCCCCTTTCAGATAATGTCGGCAGATTCTCGCAAACGAATGATACGATTCGGTAATGAGCAAAACTCAATCGCATTGTGGCTAAGGACGCATGGTATTACTGAATTGTCGAGGACTGGAGATATCAGAGGAGAGGTTCGACTCAAAGGGTCATTTTCTATGTATGTGATTTAGTCAGCACCTTGCAGTTTGTTTTCGTCAATACTTTCGCCTGGACCACACGCATGGAAATTTCGTTCATTTGCGCTACAGAAAGAGCCTGATCGAGCTAGAAAATTTCACGTGGTACGACGTTCAGAAGGTCCCTATCAGTGTGAAAATATCTAACTTCGATAATCATCAAATCGATTAGAACAGATCGATATGAATTTATATGTTCTCTTGATGGTTCCATAAATATTCTGTTAAATAACCACACGCAACATTTTAAAAATATTGAGTTGTTTTTGAATTGTGAAATTTGCGTTCGTAATCGTCGTCTCTAGTAATACGGAATGTGGTCAACATAGTCAGATATTATGCATTACTCGCCTTCTCATCACTATTGTTCTCGATAAATTATCATCAGCAATAATTGCGTTCCCACTTATTTGAGAAAGCTCAAAATATTCTGCACATATTACGCGAGAGAGAGCTTGAGTGTGATTGACTCGCTCGTCCATAGATAAGGAGATTCTCAACGATGCTCTCTATCACCCGTTATCCTGGCGTGTATTGTGTGAGAGAGCCGAGAGTGCGCGTGTCAATAGTCGCTTGATCAATCGATTCACACCTCCTCTTGTCCTTCCTACTTTCTCATATTTACTTATTGTCTCACCGATCTATGATTTTAGATTGGTTTTGGTCATAACCTCGTGAAATCTGTTGCAAATAACGTTGCAAGATTTGTTACTTGTTCGTCCTGCTTGTTCGGTTCCCTTGTAATACATTAATTCGCCGTTGAATTCTCGCAAGATGGAGGCAGTCGCAAGATGGAAGTATGTGCCTCAAAACGATGATGAGATGGAATTGACAAGGGGAGATATGGTCCATATTATCGAGAAGGGCACTGATGGATGGTGGAAGGGAGAGGTGAGGGCGATTCTGCCGAGTTTATTGTCAATCATACGTCAAATGGGTCTCGAAAAAGCGAGAGTGCACGTCGGCACTGGCAAGACCCATATCAGCACAGCGAGAAAAATAGTGTGATGTATGGTAAAAATTGATTATATAGAGTAGACCACGTCGGAAATCTTGCTTGGGCATATCGGCAGAAAATACTAGGCGAGACCTCATTTGACGTATGTTGTCAATCCCTAAATGGGAAAAAGTGTGAATATGAACCAATTCCAGTGCAATGGGCGGACTGGATTGTTCCCCTCGAACTATGTGGAATCACGAAAGATGGAAGCAGTTGTGAAGCACAGTTATGTTGCTCAAAACGATGATGAGATAGAATTGACGAGGGGAGACACTATTACAATTGTGGAGAAGGGCACTGATGGATGGTGGAAGGGAGAGGTGAGTGTGATTCTGTCACGATAAATGTCGATGCATCTGGAAAACGTGTGATTATGAACTGATTGCAGTGCAATGGGCGGACTGGATTGTTCCCTTCGAACTATGTGAACGAAATTGTATCTCCTCCCGAGCCCCAACCACAGTCCGCTAATGAACCTACTGTACTCGAGGTGATCATCTGTTTATTTTTTTCATAACACTTGTGAAAATGAAGACTATAGCATCGGATTATGTTTTTTTTTTTAAAATATGGCTCACGAGTGATAACTCAAACCGAGAATAAAGATAAGAGATGATGACTATATTAATCTTCGAATGATTAGTGACTAATTCCCTTCATAGTTGGTGCTGAGGAAGAGAGTGCAATCAGTAAATGCGAAAAGTTCTCGAAACAAATTAATGACAAATATCGACAGGTGGTCGTGGCTCTCTACTCGTTCGAGGCAGAAAGAGCAGAGGAGTTGTCAATCAATGTAGGTACGGTATTAAATTATTATTTATTAATAATCTGATTGAGAGAGAACTGATATGATGTTCGAATAATGTATGCGAATTAACCAGTTCGTTTTGAATTATTATTATTATTTTTTAAATAGCCAGATACTATGAGGAATCAAGGTTGAAATGACATGGGTGTGGGGTTCTACTATCTGGTGTCAGAATCATGAAAAAAATGATTAAGAATACAAATAATATGTGTATTTGAGGTGAGCAACTGGAGATCCTCGCCTATCCAGAAGATGCACCCGAGTGGTGTACGGCTAGAGCCACGACTGGAGAGACTGGATTCGTTCCCAGAAACCATGTTCAAGTGAGTTAGGATTAATGATCTATACATATATATAAAGCGCAAACGTCTGTGTGTGTGTCTGTTTGTCCGTATTGCGAAATCGGAAACATGTAAACAACGCATCCCTTCCCTCTCCCTCTCCCTCTCTCTGTGTGATTGCGAAATACGGCGCACCGCGAAGCGGTGAGCCCCGCCAGTGGTATCGCTGGTTTATCTATACAAAATGCGTGATAGATTCTGATGCACATAGCCATTACGTGTCTGCCTTTAATTATGATTCCTATCGCCGTGTCGTATCCTTGACTAGGCAGAAACTTGTAGATTCGCCATCCAGTGCCGAAAAAAATTATAAACTAGAAAAAACCTCTTCTGATTGTGTACGAATGATGTTCACTGAAAGTAGGCGATGGCATGATACATAGGAATTGAGTATGTTGCAGTCAGTGAACGTGGCGCAACCTCCCCCAGCCCCAGCGGCTGCCGGAGGGACGATGGTGGGAGAGGCATGGTACTTTGGAAGAATGTCCAGAGGCGATGCTGATAGACTGCTGTTGAGGGCAGTAAGCGGAGACTTCCTCGTCAGAGACAGCGAGACCACTGTGAGCACTGATTATTGATTAGTAAGATCCATTGATATGCATCCGTCAAGTCAAAAGTAGAAAGGTTCTCCAATGCGGTTTTTAGCAAAGTAAGGCAGGCTGAACGAAGATCGTTAAATTGTAGTTGGTGAGAATGAGGGATGTCATTTCAGCCTGGCGATATTTCAATCTCTCTAAAGGGAATGGTCGGAAATAAACACTTCAAGGTGGGAATCTTCTATTTTTTCTGATCTCTGAAGGCTTTGATTGAATAAATCCTGGAGATGTTCTATTGAGAAAATATTGCGTCTTAACTTCAGATTCAATTGATCGGAGGTGAACTGAAAATCAGTAAACGATCATTTCCATCGATGCATCAATTGATTTCCCACTACATGAGCCATCCCATCTTCGACCAAGCAGGCGAGAGGCTGTTTCTAGTTCGAGCCCTACCCCGATAGATTTAATCACCCCGTCTCTTCCCTCCATTTACCCTTTCCATTTTTACGTTCACAGTCTTGGTATGTTGTCGCTCTTCCATTATCCGTCAATATGTCGCAAACATTGGATTTATCTCCTGTTAGATTCACCATTGAGAGTGATGTAGATACGATAGAATTCACCCTTTGTTGATAGAAACATAGTTTCGTTAAAATGTCAGTCAGGTAGCTTGGTTAAAGTTGTAATATGTCATTCATAACACAAGCTAACAATTAGCGAATGTAATGTTATATTTCAATCGGAAAAAATGTATCTAATTCATGGAAAAAAGTCCACATATAGAAAATATCAATTGCGCAAACGCTCACATATTTTAAAATATTTTGAACATCAGAAAAAAGGAAATACGAATTTTTATAATGGGCAGTTCATGAAAATTTTGGTGCGGTTTTATATAATGAAGGCTGAATAATGTTCGAGTGAGCAGTGTGCTCTAGATTTTGTGCGTGCTGTTCACGTTTCTGACTATGAGATAACATCTCATTCTTCACGGTTCGAATCCCTTCGATCGATTCTTCCCTGCACTATCGACAAGAGGAGATATCAGTGACGAATCGACTTCGCCTTGTCGTTATCAGCTGAGTTTTCCTCGTCGCTTCCATTCTGGCGAATTTCGCCACGTCCCTTTTTCCACAAAATACTTTTTTTTTGGAAACGGAATGATAAGGAGGTGAGAAATTGGTAAAGTTGAGGAGAGATGAGAGTGGACGATGAGTAAGCGATATGCAGAGCGATAAAAGCGATCAACCACTTCGTCTTCATATCTATGTTTATACCTTTCTTCTTTCCCATCCCTCGAATCAATCGATACGAAATCTGGTCGTGTGCAATAAATTTGTAATCTTCATTGATCGTTTCGGTTTTCTGTCTGAATATTATTTTTTCCTTGTTTCTAAATGTTCATATTTGCTTAGCTTCACAGTTCGTTTCCTAGTGGGTTCTTGCAGGTTTTTCTTAGTGGAAAGCTAACAGTTTAACTAATAGAGGTTTTTTTTCTTGTAGTTTCACAGTTTTTTTTATAGTATTATAGTTTCACAATAGGTACGTTTTCCTAGTATGATAGTTTGCTTCCTCCTTTCGAAATCTGAAAGATACCTACCAGACAACGAACTGTGAAACTACTAGGAAACTTTTTCCAGAGCAGCACATAGTACACAGTGAGAAGTTATTTTAATGATTTGATTAATTAAATCGGGATAAAATCCTTCTCGTCATATCAGCGAGCGCATGAGCGATTCAGTAGTATTGTATCGACCGAGTTGCAAAAATGTGAGAATTTCGAAATTTCGTACTTAGAAGCTCCTGCCAGGTCTCTGCTCCTGCTGAATTCAACCACCATCAACCAGTGCAAGCATTTTGGCCCGCTATTCACCAGCATACCACCTCCCTTCCAGTCAGCCGACCAGATCAGGCCAGATCTCTTGGGTCTGTGAATGGAAAGAAGACCGATCCCTTGAACCAGTATCTGGGCGAGATGTAATAACCGAGTTATGGTCACCGTTTTTCAACGACAAACTAATGCTGAACGTAATATCAACTCTCTTGTTTCTCTTTTCAATATAATAATTATATTTTTTCCCAAGAGACATGATACTTCGAATTTTTCTTTCGCACTATTTTTCGAATGCGTTCAAGGGTAAACATTCACAAATTTTACTTGAGCAATCATGGATAAAATAGTTATTATTGCTGTTGAGACCAATTTTGCAAGGCCTGATGCCTGAACATGACAGGAATGATGAGATGATTCGTTTCCGGTGAGTACCGATTCTCACATCAAGGAACATCGACTCTCCCTGCTGCCCGGGCCGATAATTGGCTTCCCATTTTGGTTAAAATTGCCTTTTGCCATCTGAAAGAGGGAATTGCGTTCAATAATATTGATACGTTCGTTAGATAGAGGGGAGTCGCATAACTGGAGTTCAAGATAGGAATACCTCGATCGCGAGAATAGCCTTCTCAAATATCTCATTAACCTCGTTCGGCAAGGCTTGATTGACGCGATATCTCACAGGTGCCTTGACCATGAAAATTACGTTTATAGTGTGGTTTACATGTGGTGATATGTGTTTTAGACTCAACATGTTTCACGAAAGTAGATATCAAAAACGCTTGCTCGAACTAAGATCTTTGCAAGATTTTTAGGAAGAAATCAAAAAAGAACAAATATATTATCTCACATGATGGCTTTCCAGGTCCCTCGCCGAAATTTCAACGAACCAAGCATTCCACTTCCTCGCCTGAGCCTCACCTAGAAATCATGTGATTTAGTTTCACGTCATCATGTGATTTAGTTTCACGTCATCATATTAACAATCGATAACTGACCCTCTTCACGAGAGACTGCGCGGCAAGAATGTTGTAGATCCAGCTTGTTACCGACCAGAACCACCGGAACACTGCAATTGCGTAATTTATTATATAATCATGCTCCAAAGAGGAGTGGGAGTACTGTGAAGGGAGTGTACATTTGGCACTTCGCAAATACCTTAAGAGACCGGCTCCGTTATTTTCGAGGACTCGGCCGTTAGGGCCGGACATCGATATCACCGATCCGGCCCAAACTTTTCCCCTGGATACCCCCATGGGTCCGCATCATCAAACGGGACACTATATGGTCCAGATCATTGAAGCATAAAAATGGCGAAATATCAAATTTTGAAAACTCGAAAATCGGATAAAAATAACCGAACGACCTGGATCCAAAGTTAGTGTGGCAATATTATACACATGCCTAGGCAACAAAAACACGTTATAAGTTGGTTTGAGATTTCGATCGCAAACTGGTTTTTTCAACTTCCGAGAATGGTTTTTTAATTTTTAAAAATCCATATGAAAAAATCACGGCTCTTTTGTTATCTTGTAGAGCATTAAATTCTGTGTCGAATAAGGTAAATGAGATAATTTAATTTTTAGCCCCTGTTCGGATCTATAGACCTGAAATAGGCAATCGAAAAAAGAGTTTCCATAACCTCATCAATATGGTACTCATTTTGAAGCTCACATCGAGTACTTCATTTTTTGTGTTGACAGTTTGACCTGAAAATGATCGTGGATCGAGTTAGTACCATGAAAATTCTAAAAATCTTGAAAATTCTGATATTTTAATTATAATAAGAAAAAAGTTCGAAATCGCAATCCGTCGATTACCTCATGTTGTAGAGCATAGAATTCTGCGTCGAATAAGCTAAATTCGATATTTTAAATTTTAGCCCCCTTTCGGATCTATAGACCTGAAAGAGGCAGTTGAAAAAAAAGTTTCCATAACCTCATCAATATAGTACTCATTTTGAAGCCCATATCGATTACTTTATTTTTTGTGTTGACAGTTTGACCTAAAAATGATTTTAAAACAAATTATTATCATGCAAATTCACAAAATTATAAAACTTTTTAAAAATCTAATTAATATTACAATTTCAGAATATTATGAATTTTCAAGGTACTAACATGTTCAAAAATTAATTTCAGGTCAGAATGTCAACGCAAAAAAAGAAGTACTCGATGTGGGCTTCAAAATGAGTACCATATTGATGATGTTCTGGAAACTTTTTTTCAACTGCCTCTTTCAGGTATATAGATCTGAAAAGGGGCTTAAAATATTTCAATCTCATTTAGCTGATTCGACGCAGAATTCAATGCTCTACAACATGGCATAGTCGCCGGAGTGCGATTTTGAACTTTGTTTTTATTAGAATTTAAATATCAGAATATTCAGGATTTAAGAATTTTCATGGTACTAACTTGATCCACGATCATTTTCAGATCAAACTGTCAGCAAGAAAAATGAAGTACTCGATGTGGGCTTCGAAATGAGCACCATATTGAGGAGGTTCTAAGAAATGTTTTTTCGATTGCCTATTTCAGGTCTATAGATCCGAACGGGGTAAAAATTAAATTATCTCATTTAGCTTATTCGACGCAGAATTTAATGCTCTACAAGATAACGGAAGAGCCGTGATGCGGTTTTTTCATATGGATTTTTAAAAATTAAAAAAGAATTTTTGAAAGTTGGAAAAAACAGTTTGCGATCGAAATCTTGAACCAACTTATAACGTGTTTTTGTTGCCTAGGCATGTGTATAATATTGTCACATTTACTTTGG
Organism: Pristionchus entomophagus; assembly: GCA_036245825.1. Classification (NCBI taxonomy): domain Eukaryota; kingdom Metazoa; phylum Nematoda; class Chromadorea; order Rhabditida; family Neodiplogasteridae; genus Pristionchus; species Pristionchus entomophagus. The sequence goes on from BTSX01000005.1 coordinate 11,183,261, forward strand.
ACCCAGGTCGTTCGGTTATTTTTATCCGATTTTCGAGTTTTCGACATTTTTATGTTTCAATGACCCGTTTGGTGATGAGGACCCATGGGGGTATCCAGGGATAAAGTTTGGGCCGGATCGGTGATATCGATGTCCGGCCCATACTCCAAAATTACGGAGCCAGTGTCTTAATAGCTACGTGACGCAGAGCGAAATACACATGTCAATTAGCGAAAAGAAGGGCTCACTTGATATCCCCAACACACTCGACGATCTTATCGTGAATCGTCTGTACAATCTCAAAGCTGAAAGTGATTCCGTCTCAATTCTGTTGTGTAGGTCTGACTAACTGTTTTGATTTTCGTTTCTCCAAACATAAAACATAATGTTGAAACGGTAAATGGGACAGTGATGGTAAGAAAAACATACAACTATTATATACTTACGATTTTCTGTCGTTGATAGCGTAGACGAGCATGAATCCATCGATATCAACGGCGCAACTGCGAGGAAAGAGCGAAAACTCCTGCTGACCAGCAGTGTCGGTGATCCTTAAACCGGAATTCGATCAATAAAAATAAAAGATCTGCCAAAGGCCGTTTCATTGAACAACGAACGCTTGTGACAGCAACAAGATATCATGTTTTTTTGCTCTAGCTAGTTTTCAACAGTGGTACCGAATTTTGGATCACGATCAGATTCTTAATAGCAATTGGATAGCATATTTTGTTATTGATTCAAGATAACATAACACGTGAATCACGAGAGCTGCGATCAAAAACAGCCACATCGCGAAATATTTTTTCAAATCTTCACGAAACCTTCCATACTATGATGGGAGAATGCCATAGGGATAAGTTTTCGAACAATACCTGTCACGAGTCCCAGAGCCGGCTTTTAGGAAATATTCGGTCGCGGTTCCGGCTCTACCGTATCTCAGCCCCCAGATGAGTTAGAATGCTGGCTTTAAGTTCAAAAAATTCAGAAAAATAAGTTGAACAACTTTTCTGAAGAAACTGAAAAGATTGGAAACGAACTGAAAAAGTTGTGATTGAAAAACTGGTCAATATTTTAAATTAAAAATATTTATATTATGTTCGTTCCGGAAGTTACAGATTTTTATTGTGGAATTAGAAAGTACTAAGAAACATGTACTTCACACAGAAAAATTAGATCCGGCATCCACCGTTTCTCCGAGTTATATCTGATCGAAATGAAAAATTAACCGAATTTAACGGTTATTCAAGTATAACTTTTTTCTTATGCTTTTTCATGAGTTCTAGTGCTGATATTCGGCATCAACGCGAGAAAATACACAAAAATGTTTGTTTTTAGTGGGTTAGTTCTGAAAGCTTTTTCATGAGCTCTAATGCCGAAATTCGAATTCTACGCGTGAAACTACGCTAGAAATTTCTATAGTCAGATTTTTCCGAGACGAAAAATTTTCAACTTTTTCATGACCCCTGGGTCATGGTGATTTTCGGGTCGAAAAGTCGAAATTTCAGAACTAACCTACTATAGAAGTTTCTGGCGTATTTTTGCATGTAGATACCGATTTTGTATGTTAGAGCTCATAAAATTGCGAAAGGAAAAAGTTAAGCCCAGAAAATCTGATTCTGGAAGTATTTCGAGCATAACGTTTTTCTTTAGCAATTTGATGAGCTCTAACATACAAAATCGGTATCTACGTGCAAAAATAGGCCAGAAACTTCTATAGTGAGTTAGTTCTGAAATTTCGACTTTTCGACTCGAATATCACCATGACCCAGGTGTCATGAAAAAGTTGAAAATATTTCGTCTCAATAAAATCTGACGATAGAAATTGCTAGAGTAGTTTCACGCGTAGAATTCGAATTTCGGCATTAGAGCTCATGAAAACACGTAAGAAAAAAGTCATACGTGAATAACCGTTAAATTCGGTCAATTTTCCATTTCGATCAGATATAACTCGGAGAAACGGTGGATGCCGGTTCTAATTTTTCTGTGTGAAGTAAATGTTTCTTAGTACTTTCTAATTCCACAATAAAAATCTGTAACTTCCGGAAAGAACATAATATAAATATTTTTAATTTAAAATATTGACCAGTTTTTCAATCACAACTTTTTCAGTTCGTGTCCAATCTTTTCAGTTTCTTCAGAAAAGTTGTTCAACTTATTTTTCTGAATTTTTTGAACTTAAAGCCAGCATTCTAACTCATCTGGGGGCTGAGATACGGTAGAGCCGGAACCGCGACCGAATATTTCCTAAAAGCCGGCTCTGGGACTCGTGACAGGTATTGTTCGAAAACTTATCCCTATGGCATTCTCCCATCATAGTATGGAAGGTTTCGTGAAAGTTTGAAAGAAAAATTTCCGAGCCTGCTCGCGTATCTCGTGATACCGGTGATAAGGAATGATACCGCAAAGAGTAGTTTCTGCCTTTCCACTTGTAGGTCTTGTGATGGAGCTCTTCTATCGTTGTATCGTACGCATCCGGAAAGTTGCCGTTGATAAAACGGAGCGTGATTGACGTTTTACCTGAACGATAATTGTCATATTCAGAAATTTTTTATATAGAATATATTCTATTTTAAATCTCTAAAAGACTCACCCACGCAAGGGTAACCCATGATGGCGATCTTCCTGTTGTAGCAGGGTTGATGTGCGGAATCGGACGATTGTTGTGGAGAAGGTGGCATAATGATGCCTTCGATAGCTTCAACGGCTTCCTCAACTACAAATCAATCAGATAGATGAAACATAATACATAGTAATCATGTTCTAGACAACAACAAAAACACAATGTAGATACAAAAAATCCGAGCACTAATTCTCTGCAATCACGCTGCGAGAACAACAACTCTCGAACTAGCATACTGATTTATCTATCTGAGAGACTTCCTCTCGCTTTCAAAACGCAATGCGCGTGATATTGGACTTCCGGAGGATCGCAATCGAGACAATAAGAAGAGTGCGCGTTGTGCAATTGCTCGTCATGGCGCCTCGAATGATAATGGGAATTTGTTGTTCGTGCACACACTTCGAATGATTGAATGCAAATAACTCACTTGAATTTGGACTCATGATCAATCAGAAACGTCGCAAATGGCCGGAGTTCTGTAAGTACAAAAAATGGTACGAAAATGGTTGAAAAAAATGGTACGAAAATGGTTGACACAAAATGAGGAAATAACAAGAGAGCTGTCGATTTCGAAATATGAACAGATCACATGTTTGAGGAGCGCTGTCACAAGGGTCGCCCAGCGTCATGGGGATTCTTTCGAATTGATAACGGGGATTTTCTCGGAGTGGTGCGAGTTTATGGCATTGACACAAGCGACAATCACATGCAAATGGAAAATTATTCATGTTATCACGTTTTTCACATTTCTCATTTCTTGAAAAAAAAGTGTATGATAACTATTTTTAACCCCAAATCGCACCTATATTCGACTGAAAATCCCCGGTTAGAAAAAGTCATTGTCTTAGAATAATCCCGGCGCCATTAATTTTCGAGCTAATTTGGCTCATAAAAACCGAATTTCGGCATGCCAAAATGTGAAAAAAAAGACGAATGAAGGGAGGTATTAAAAAAACTGTTTTTTTTAAAGAAAAAATTACTTTTCATCATAAGGCTGAAAATTCATAAAAAATGGCTCATTTTCGAGGCTCATTTTTTGGTCAAAAGGACCCAGAACCGGAAAATGCCTAAAAGCCGGCTTTGGGGAAAATCTTTGACGTCAAAGTTTTTATCGTCCCCAATATACTCTAGAATAATTATCTTAAAATTATTGTCCAAACTTTCGGCTCCTAGTTCCAAGGGATCATGCAATCTCTGAGAATACACGTGATATACATATATGTATACTCCCCAAAATATAGAAGCGTCGATTAGTTTTGCGAACCTCCACCAGAATTTGCATGTGTCACTGAACATCTTCAATAATTTTCAGATTAATGGGTCCTAAGCGGTCATGCCCAAGGGGGCTTCAAAAGGGTATTGCCCCCTTGCTTGTTATATAATTTGGTTATTTTTGACGGTATCCAAATCGTTCTGAGCGAGAATTAATGCTACGCATCAATAAAAGGAAATGAATCCACTTCCCGTGGGGAAGTGTGATTTTCAGTTTGTGACAAACTCAAACCCTAAGTGAATTTGGGTCCTCCCCTCATCCTCTCTCGAGAATTCTCTCTCGTATTTGAAAAATTCCGGTCTCAATAAAAGATGATGAATCACTCTTAGAGCTGATTTCAATAAAAGTATGGGGATCACATATTGACCCAAATTCGCGCCTAGGGTTTTGAGCAAGTACGCAAATATACTGATGAAATTTGAAGTATATTTTGTAACTATTTTTGTTGCATATTACTGCTGAATGTGAACATCCTCGATATACTCTACGATTCATCATTTAAAATTGAGTTAAACTGAGAAGGGTTAACATCTTACAGAATGGTTTGATTTTCTAATATTCATAACATCGTAACATTGAATAATCACCACATACTGGCATTGAAATGACCACCGGAGCACAAATGTGAGGAGCCCCGGGCGTGGATTTGGGTCAAGATGTGATTCCCATACTTTTATTGAAATCAGCTCTAAGAGTGATTCATCTTCTTTTATTGAGACCGGAATTTTTCAAATACGAGAGAGAATTCTCGAGAGAGGATGAGGGGAGGACCCAAATTCACTCAGGGTTTGAGTTTGTCACAAACTGAAAATCACACTTCCCCACGGGAAGTGGATGAATTTTCAGCCTTATGATGAAAAGTAATTTTTTCTTTAAAAAAAACAGTTTTTTTAATACCTCCCTTCATTCGTCTTTTTTTTTCACATTTTGGCATGCCGAAATTCGGTTTTTATGAGCCAAATTAGCTCGAAAATTAATGGCGAAAAAGTGAAAAAGTTGTGAAAAATAGTGAAAAAGTGAAAAAGTTGAAAAAATTTTGTCTCATAACAATATAAGTTTAGGTGTTTCTGGCATAGTTTTTCACGTAAATTCCGAATTTCAGCATTATAGATCATTAAAATATGAAAGAAAAAAGTTGTGCTGAAATAATAGTTGAAAAATCGAGTTGGGCGTGGTTTTTGCATCCGTTCGAGCCACTTCACGGGTACAGACTCTAGTTATATTGTATTCTTGTATACCCCGGTGTGACAATTCTAAATCAATGTTCGGTAAATCTTGAAAGAAAAAAGCTGCATCTGAAATTGATAAACTCGATGACTCGATTCAAGTGTATTTATTGCAGAAATGTCTACAGAGTGCAGGATGAATGACAAAAAAAATCGCAAAAAAAGTCAAGAGTTCATGTTGCAGATTAGCAGTTGATGGTGTGAATCAAAAATATGCCTGGCGGAATTATACATTACAACTGAACACGAAAATATCTAATGAATGACCAGTGATTGTCTAGAAAATCGAGCGAAAACTTCTCAGAAGGGATCGTCGTCTGGTTTTTCCTCAGTTCTCTCTGCGACTTCTCTTCTGATGCACATTCACAGCTGCGGCAGAGTCGTCATCTATAAAACAACATTTAAATATTAGAAACTGATTTTTTCTTATATCAAGAGGACGGATCGGGTGCTTCGGCTGGCAGGTTCGACTCCCGCCCGCAGGTGATGTTTTGCAAGAGGTAGAGAAAGGCTCAAAAGAGATCATTAGTGCAGATAGCTGGGGGATGTCGTGATGGGCATATCCACTCACATCTCATTTCCCCATTGTGCGGGGCAAAATTAAAGGAGAAAAATCGAAGATCAGAAGTGTCTCTGAATTGCCGCTCACGTTCAAAAGTAATTGTACGCGCGTATTCCGACTTCCGTTGTTTATCTTTACAACTAGCAAAACTGCCTGTATTAATGGGCATGGTGCCTGACTGGCATGCCGACGCAGGCATGTTCGACTCCCGCCCGCAGGTGATGTTTTGCAAGAGGTAGAGCAAGACGCGCGCCCCAACCACTAGTCTCCGTCAAGCGTTCCCTGCGGTAGGCCGCCCTGGCCTAATGGGCATGGTGTCTGACTGGCATGCCGACGTAGGCAGGTTCGACTCCCGCCCTACCTTCATGATAGTTCATCCACTTTGATTTAAAAATAAGAATTAGTTCCGTTTGAAATATGCTCTGAGCCCACTATTTTCGACAGATTCAGCACCGAAAATCCATTCTCAAACCCACAATTTCAGTTCATCCTGAATACGACAACGTGTATGAGGCGGAGGGCTTCAATCATACGATCACCGAGGCTTCTGCAATCGCTGTGATGAACGCTCGTCCCTTCTCTCTTCACTCGGACGTGCGGGATGCCTCCCTGCGGTAGGCCGCCCTGGCCTAATGGGCACGGTGTCTGACTGGCATGCCGACGCAGGCAGGTTCGACTCCCGCCCGCAGGTGATGTTTTGTGGGCATGGTGTCAGACTGGCATGCCGACGCGGCAGGTTCGACTCCCGCCCTACCTTCATGATAGTTCATCCACTTTGATTTAAAAATAAGAATTAGTTCCGTTTGAAATATGCTCTGAGCCCACTATTTTCGACAGATTCAGCACCGAAAATCCATTCTCAAACCCACAATTTCAGTTCATCCTGAATACGACAACGTGTATGAGACGGAGGGCTTCAATTATACAATCAATCATACGACGCAGGCAGGTTCGACTCCCGCCCGCAGGTGATGTTTTGTGGGCATGGTGTCAGACTGGCATGCCGACGCGGCAGGTTCGACTCCCGCCCTACCTTCATGATAGTTCATCCACTTTGATTTAAAAATAAGAATTAGTTCCGTTTGAAATATGCTCTGAGCCCACTATTTTCGACAGATTCAGCACCGAAAATCCATTCTCAAACCCACAATTTCAGTTCATCCTGAATACGACAACGTGTATGAGGCGGAGGGCTTCAATCATACAATCCCCGAGGCTTCTGCAATCACTGTGATGAGCGCTCGTCCCTTCTCTCTTCACTCGGACGTGCGGGATGGAGAAGGCGTATGTCACATTATATCCCTACTAAGGATAGGATCCCGCTTTGCGGTTAGCCATATTTCGCAGTAGAGGAGAGACGAGAAGGAAACGGAGGGAGGCTTTTTTTAAACATTTTTTTCGCGGATGACAGAAATCACACAGACTTTATATGACACCATGATACCGATCACCAAGGGTCCCATAAAGGCATATAAGAGACGAATCGCGAGATAATCGAGAGCCCTGTGGCGGTAGGAAATCAGTACCAACAATCCTGCTGAAAAGTATAACGTAAGTACTTCAAAAGGTGCTCTATCAAACTACGCTTGCAGAATTTTGATATTTTATTTCATCTCCGAGTATTGGTAGGTCAAAGTGGAGACTCTTTGGAAATTTTGATAATTTCACTATTTTTCACTACAGGAAAACGACCGTAACTTCCTTAAAAGTCAAGCCGGAGAGAATTCCAAAAAAGCATTCAAATGAGGAGGAAGAGGGTAACATGTTATATGTTGGTGGTGTCATTCCATATCTTCGCGCTGGAGCCGGTCGGTCCGTTTTTCAAAAAAGTGAAATAGTGCTAACTTTGTTAAAAGTCGTGTCCCCAAAAATCTCCCGAGAGTGATTTCAGAACACACATGTACCTACTCCATGTCCAAAAATCAGAGGAATCGGAGTATAGGAAAAAAAGGGGGCGGGCTTATGTCCGAAAAAGTGCCGATTTCCAGTTTTTCAAACATAACTTTTTTCTTTCATCGATTGATGAGTTCTCGTGTAGAAATTCGGAATCAGCATGCAAAAATACACCCGAATTTCCTATAGTCATGTTTTTTTCGAGATAAAAAGTTTTTCGGCTCTGACCACTTTAGTCAAATTTTGGACAAAAACCTTTTGTCGCAGAATCATCCAAATAGGATTTTCTGACTTATTTTTGAGCGTAGAAAACGAATTTGCTAACTAGAGCTCATGAAACTTCGAAATGAAAAAGTTATGCTCCAAAGAAAATCCTTCTAAAAATTTTGTTCAGTATTTTGGGCATAACTTTTTCATTTCGGGGTTTCATGAGCTCTAGTTAGCAAATTCGTTTTCTACGCTCAAAAATAAGTCAGAAAATCCTATTGGGACATGATGATGCGACAAAAAGTTTTCGACCAAAATTTGACCACATGGTGAAAAAGTGGTCAGAGTCGAAAGATTTTTCATCTCGAAAATATATGTCTATAGGAAATTCGGGTGTATTTTTGCATGCTGATTCCGAATTTCTACACGATAACTCATCAATCGATGAAAGAAAAAAGTTATGTTTGAAAAACTCTGGAAATCGGCACTTTTTCGGACATAAGCCCGCCCCTTTTTTTTTCCTATTCTCCGATTTCTTTGATTTTTGGACATGGAGTACGTACATGTGTGTTCTGAAATCACTCTCGAGGGATTTTTGGGGACAGAACTTTTAACAAAGTTATAACACTTTTTCATTTTTTTTGAAAAACCGACCGCATGGCTCCAGCGCGTAAATATGGAATGACACCACTAACATATAACATGTTACCCTCTTCCTCCTAATTCAAATGCTTTTTTGGAATTGTCTCCAGCTTGACTTTTAAGCAAGTTATGGTCGTTTTCCTGAAGTGAAAAATAGTGAAATTATCAAAATTTCCAAAGAGTCCCCAGTTTTACCTACCAATACTCGGAGATTAAATCCGATATCAAAATTCTGCAAACGTAGTTTGATAAAGCACCTTTTGAAGTACTTACGTTATACTTTTCAGCAGGATTGGGGGTACTGATTTCCTACCGCCGCGGGGTCGTCAAAACTCTCGATTCTCTCGCAATTCGTCTCATAATATGGTTGGATTGTCAAGAAACGGGTTTTAAACGTTCTTAAAAGTTCTTAAAAGACTCTCTTGATTCTGCACGCTCTCTCGTTTCTCTTATCTACGAAATAGTCGGAATGAGGAGAGTGGATTCCGATATAGCAGTGCATGTTTTTCAGCTTGAGCAGATGAGCGCTACCATGACAGGATTGGACGAAATCCTGCCTATTATGCACTGCTGGCCGCTCTATTTTGAATAGTGAGTTTATTTACAGCTACGGAATTATTTTATCACTAGCTTCTGTCATTCATTCACATAAATTTGTTTATAAACGCTGACTGTTTATACAGAAATAATTTTAAAAAAAGATCACCGAATGCAAACAGAAAGCGCGTTTAATTGGGCAAGATATGAACTCTTTCCAGCTCACTATGAATTCATTCCATGCTCCCACCGCCTAATTCCAAGCTCCCATTGAACTTATTCCAAGCTCACTCTGCATCAATCCAAGCTCTTCATAAATTCATTCCCAGCTCCGTCCTCCAACACTCCAAGTTCACGATGGAAGTCAATGGCCCCATCATCTCTGTGATCTGGGATATCAATCCCTTCACTCAACACGATTTCCCACCCGTTCATATTTCCGCTACCATTGGAATCAGTGAGCCATTCGCATTATAAAATAATAATAATAATAATAATAATAATAATAATAATAATAATAATAATAAGTTATCTAACAGCACGAGAAGGGTGGCCATAAGCTGCTTTGATGAATAGGACAAATCAGAAGTCGCAAACAAGTAGCAAACATGTGTATATCAAAATGATAGTCAAAAAGGGTCATTAAAATACACCGAAATATTGTGTGTATTTTTCAGCAAACCAGCTTTCGCTCGATAGATCCGGCTGGGTCGGATCTCCCGGAGCGCACGGATGTCCCGGAAAGCAGGCACGTTTCACGGTTGTATTCAATGTTCTGACAAAGATCCTTTCAGCCCTATCGCTCGAGTCTCTACGATCTAAGTACGCCGATCCATGCGGAAATAACCACCGATCAGTAAGCACATATTCTAGAGATGGCAAATCGGCAGCCGACTCACCTCGTTTCGCGTGCTCTCTAATTACTGCTCTCTAATATTCGTTTACCTCTCAAGATTTGCACTTTTTTGATCCTGTGCATATAGAAACCTTCCAGAGGATGTCAATATTGCATTGTAGACCTCGCAGCTTCATGACAATGTCTGGCACGAATTCGGACACGCTGTTGCTCTCGGATCGGGACGGCGGTGTATTCTACAGGTTGGATTGTCTTATCAAGTCATCAAATCACATAAATTTTGCTTGTTTTTAAAACGATTGATTTGCATTATTGTTTGAGAAAACGCGATGTGATTATTTTCGCAGAGGGCCGCATGGAAGACGGAAATCCCACAGTCGCCAATTTCCACACCAAGGTTTGGAATATTCTGGAGTTTGAACTTGTTCTTAACTAATCTATGAAAAAAAATCTGTCGCAAATCGTTACATTCACAGCATAACCTGTACATGAATATGCCGAAAGTAAATATCGTGAGAACATTATTTTAAAAATAAAAAAATAAACAACATTTAAGAACTTGAGATCAACTGGACACCGAATGGCACAGGAAACGACTACTTAATCGTCCAATGGGATGTAACCAAGCCGAACTAGTCATGCCTTCTCACTTTGTATTCCATCAACTTTCTCACTATGTCAAAGTAAAGTGTTCCCGTTTGGGTAATTACATATATGTATGAAAGGAATCGCGAGAGATTCGAGAAGTTTGGGGTATTAGCGGCGGTTGGAAAAAGTTTCCCCGATTCCGCTGAAAAGTAAAATTTAAGTATTTCGAATGATGCTCAAACTTTGGGGATCATCAGGAAGTGTGGTAAGGATCATTTAGAGCTTTTGAACGAGTTTCTAGCACGTCGATGAACAAAAATCCATTTTTTCGGGATCTTGTTTTGAACCAATCTAAAGCCACTGTACGTCATTCTCCCATGAGTACATGTTTTCATCGAAAAGGTATATATGCTTTATTCAATGAGTTCATTTATCAAGAGAGTAAAGGTAATGTAACGTCACCTCATCGGCTTCACCACATTTACCGAGATCTGGGCGGTGACAGGCGAATCATGTTTACACCATGTACAAGACAGGAGCGAGAAACATTTACGACGGACCGGACCGGGGACGATTAGAGTGTAACTGAGAAAAATTAATTTTAAAATATTGCTGAACCAGTTTCTACACTAAGGGTAGCATTAGTCAAACCCAATAACATCATTTTGAAATAGAAAAATAGCTCGGTACATTGCGGGTCCCAGAGAGAATACGTCCGACGTGTAAACGACGATTGAATTGAGGATGATGATCTTGCCATTGTCGAAGGCAAGAGTTAGATAGTACGTGAAAAGGAGCTGAACAAATGCTACATCTTGAATGAGATCTAATTCTATATCAGCATGGTTCATCGCAATATCTCAACATATATTATAGTATCAGTTTTAACACATGCTTAACAGAGATATTCTGAGAGATGAAAGGTGCCCATTTACAAAATATTCAAACTGCTTCAATTCCAACCAAACTTTGGCAGTAGATGTACGACGGGTCAAAGAATTTTCGATGCTAGTTGTAAAGCCGTAAAATCAAAATTGCCTATTTTCCGGCTCTCGACAATTCGACAAATCTAAAAATCATAGTTTTCTTCAAGGTTGAGCTAGGACCTCGATCAAAAGCTCAAATGACCGCCCTCACGGGTCGAACAAATTCGCTGTTGATTGCAACTCGATGCGAGAATAGAGAAGTGGTGTAAAATTTCAAAATCCAAAAGTTGAAGCCAATAATTCGCTATAGCAAGAAACTTTTAATACTTAGTAGCTGAGTTCTCTACAGATTCGAAATCTACGCATGTTTTGTGCATGCATTACTGTTGGCGATTTTTAGATTGACTCAATTCTCGATGGCCTTTTTCCGCATCAAAGGCTGTGTGAAAATGGAGGTAAAACTGGTTTTCCTAGTTCAACTTTTTTCTTTCGTTTTTCATTATCTCTAACATAGAAATTCGTTTAATAAAAACGTAAAAATACGCCAGAAAAACTACTTGTCACTTCATTTCGGGAGATTCACTTTTTCGTCGATTTTGCGACTTTTTTCGACTTGTTTTGAGGATCATTTCAGGGTCGAAAAGATGATACGTCAGAATTTTTGAACAAGTAGTTTTTCTGGCGTATTTTCACGCGCAGAAAAAAAGATTTCGAATCTGTAGAGAACTCAGCTACTAAGTATTAAAAGTTTCTTGCTATAGCGAATTATTGGCTTCAACTTTTGGATTTTGAAATTTTACACCACTTCTCTATTCTCGCATCGAGTTGCAATCAACAGCGAATTTGTTCGACCCGTGAGGGCGGTCATTTGAGCTTTTGATCGAGGTCCTAGCTCAACCTTGAAGAAAACTATGATTTTTAGATTTGTCGAATTGTCGAGAGCCGGAAAATAAGCAATTTTGATTTTACGGCTTTACAACTAGCATCGAAAATTCTTTGACCCGTCGTACATCTACTGCCAAAGTTTGGTTGGAATTGAAGCAGTTTGAATATTTTGTAAATGGGCACCTTTCATCTCTCAGAATATCTCTGTTAAGCATGTGTTAAAACTGATACTATAATATATGTTGAGATATTGCGATGAACCATACTGATATAGAATTAGATCTCATTCAAGATGTAGCATTTGTTCAGCTCCTTTTCACGTACTATCTAACTCTTGCCTTCGACAATGGCAAGATCATCATCCTCAATTCAATCGTCATTTACACGTCGGACGTATTCTCTCTGGGACCCGCAATGTACCGAGCTATTTTTCTATTTCAAAATTATGTTATTGGGTTTGACTAATGCTACTTTTAGTGTAGAAACTGGTTCAGCAATATTTTCATATTTATTTTTCTCAGTTACACTCTAATCGTCCCCGGTCCGGTCCGTCGTAAATGTTTCTCGCTCCTGTCTTGTACATGGTGTAAACATGATTCGCCTGTCACCGCCCAGATCTCGGTAAATGTGGTGAAGCCGATGGGGTGACGTTACATTACCTTTACTCTCTTGATAAATGAATTTTCGAATTGTCGAGAGCCGGAAAATAGGCAATTTTGAATTTAAGGCTTTACAACTGGCATCGGAAATTCTTTGACCCGTCGTACATCTACTGCCAAAGTTTGGTTGGAATCGAAGCAGTTTGAACATTTTGTAAATGAGGGGTCTGAGATTCATGCAAAATATCAGAATATCTCTGTTAAAGGGGTGCATCGAGACTATCAATCTTTTGAGGAAAAGATCCTGTCTGATGCTTATCAGGGCATTGTGTGATATAATTATCGTGTCTATTGCCAGCAATTTCGTCATAGTGCTCGTGTTTCCACACTATTAAACTTTGTTCAATAAAGGAAAGGCGTACCTCGAATCTACTTTTAGCCATTTCCTTCAATATAACTTACTACTACAATGATGTTGAAAGATTGAGCCAGGAAGATGCAGAATGAGATTAGGAAGAAAGATCGGTCCTGAGGATACAGTGAAAAGGAATTGCATCGTCCGTGGTGAAATCGTAGTTGAATCAAGTAATAACTTATTACGTTGCTCTGAAACTTCAACTTCCTGAGGCGCAGAAGTGATATTGCTGAATTTAAATTACTGAGAGTTAATTGATTAGGCAAAGAAAAGATAATTAGAAGCCTAAGAGTATCTCACATTCATAGTCGAACAACTTGCATTCCCGCGATCGACATAAAATAGAAAGTGATGTTAATACCTTGGAGCTGAAAGTCAATTTATTTTAGCCGTATTATTTTAATGCGCTTACGTATTTAAAAATACCTGTCTAGAAAATAGAAATAGCAATAAATCATACTCTGTTTTTCTTCAACAAATTGTAAACTAGATTCAAACTGTTGTATTGATAGAAAATCGTAATTATGAAGCGTAGTTATCTCATCGTACCTCCACATGCGTTCCATAAACGATGGAGACAAAGCGTTCCAAAGTCATGAGAAACGAAGTCAAGTTCTGACCATAATAGCAAAGCTGGTGAGAAAATTTTGGATGTATCTGAATACCAATTCCAGTTTGTAGTAAGGATGATATTACATACGGAATCACCACCGAATAGTTGAAGAATCTATACACAGATTCAAAGGCTGGTTCTCCCGTCAGTCTAATAGTGAACCATGTGTTCAGATAGGTTACGAGGTTCTGTAAATGATGAACAACGGTTTTTAATTGTTTTTTTTGTTAAAAGCGTATACAAATACCTACCACAAAAGCATCCAAAACGAAAATAATGACAAAAGTGCGGCTGAGTTCCCTCCGTATCGATAGAATGGATATTATCACCAAAACTTAAATGCGATACATGGTATCCCATAGGAAAGGAAGGTTACGTTCTCGGAACGCATGTAGCAAGCAGTATGTATAAGATCGCCGAAAATATGAAATGTTCCATTGCAGACCTCGCAGCTTCATGGCACTGGTTGGCACGAATTCTAACACGCTTACGCTCTTGGATTCGGACAGCGGTGTACGGCTACAGGTTGGATTATCTTACCAAGTCATCAAATCACATCAATATTTCATTTTTTATAAGATTGATTTGCATGACTGTTTGAGAAAAACGTGATGAAATACTGATTCGATTATTTTCGCAGAGTCGGCCACTGAAGACCAAAATCCCACAGTCGCCAAATTGAACACCAAGGTTTGGAATATTCTTGAGTTTGAACTTGTTCTTAACAAAATTTATGGAAAAAAAACATCTGTGCCAATTCGTTGCATTAAAACCATAACCTATACATGAATATGCCGAAAGGCAATGCCCTGAGAGAATTATTTTGAAATCAAACGTTTAAGAACTTAACGATCGACTTTTTAATGGCACAGGAAACGACTACTTCATCGTCCAACGGGTTGACACCAATCCGAACTAGACATGTATTGGTGATGGAACGAGTTGGAAATGATGTTTCACAACCGACGTTTGAGAACCAAGAGGACAAAGAGCAATGAAATCCCTTTGTCCTCTTGGTTCCCAAAATTTTTTTCCAATTCGTACCATCACGCCTTTGCACTTTGTGTTCAGTTAGCTTTCTCACAATAAAGTGTTTTAGTTTGAGTCATGATGGCAAGTGCAGACGTAATAACAGCATGGTGAAACTCTATGTAACGACTAGCTAAAACTTCTTGATATGGAAATGTATCTTTATCTGATAGAAGACAACATATCATAAACCATCTGCTCACATATTAACTCATATATCTTTGTTTACTCATTTTTTCGTGTAATTCCTTCTCTCAAAATGAGCAAGCTCCACTCTCTGGATCGCATCCTTCTCCATTGGAACACTCGCATTCTCTTTTACAAGATGGACCCCAAAAGCCACTCGGACACGCTGAAATCAGATAATAATATCCGTCCACCCATACCATACCAAGAGAGTAAAGGTAATGTAACGTCACCCCATCGGCTTCACCACATTTACCGAGATCTGGGCGGTGACAGGCGAATCATGTTTACACCATGTACAAGACAGGAGCGAGAAACATTTACGACGGACCGGACCGGGGACGATTAGAGTGTAACTGAGAAAAATAAATATGAAAATATTGCTGAACCAGTTTCTACACTAAAAGTAGCATTAGTCAAACCCAATAACATAATTTTGAAATAGAAAAATAGCTCGGTACATTGCGGGTCCCAGAGAGAATACGTCCGACGTGTAAACGACGATTGAATTGAGGATGATGATCTTGCCATTGTCGAAGGCAAGAGTTAGATAGTACGTGAAAAGGAGCTGAACAAATGCTACATCTTGAATGAGATCTAATTCTATATCAGTATGGTTCATCGCAATATCTCAACATATATTATAGTATCAGTTTTAACACATGCTTAACAGAGATATTCTGAGAGATGAAAGGTGCCCATTTACAAAATATTCAAACTGCTTCAATTCCAACCAAACTTTGGCAGTAGATGTACGACGGGTCAAAGAATTTTCGATGCTAGTTGTAAAGCCGTAAAATCAAAATTGCTTATTTTCCGGCTCTCGACAATTCGACAAATCTAAAAATCATAGTTTTCTTCAAGGTTGAGCTAGGACCTCGATCAAAAGCTCAAATGACCGCCCTCACGGGTCGAACAAATTCGCTGTTGATTGCAACTCGATGCGAGAATAGAGAAGTGGTGTAAAATTTCAAAATCCAAAAGTTGAAGCCAATATTTCGCTATAGCAAGAAACTTTTAATACTTAGTAGCTGAGTTCTCTACAGATTCGAAATCTACGCATGGACTTTTTCCGCATCAAAGTCTGTTTTCAGCATGTGAAAATAGAGGTAAAACTGGTTTTCCGAGTTCAACTTTTTTCTTTCGTGTTTTCATGATCTCTAACATAGAAATTCGTTTTCTGCGCGTGAAAATACGCCAGAAAAACTACTTGTTCAAAAATTCTGACGTATCATCTTTTCGACCCTGAAATGATCCTCAAAACAAGTCGAAAAAAGTCGCAAAATCGACGAAAAAGTGAATCTCCCGAAATGAAGTGACAAGTAGTTTTTCTGGCGTATTTTTACGTTTTTATTAAACGAATTTCTATGTTAGAGATAATGAAAAACGAAAGAAAAAAGTTGAACTAGGAAAACCAGTTTTACCTCCATTTTCACACAGCCTTTGATGCGGAAAAAGGCCATCGAGAATTGAGTCAATCTAAAAATCGCCAACAGTAATGCATGCACAAAACATGCGTAGATTTTGAATCTGTAGAGAACTCAGCTACTAAGTATTAAAAGTTTCTTGCTATAGCGAATTATTGGCTTCAACTTTTGGATTTTGAAATTTTACACCACTTCTCTATTCTCGCATCGAGTTGCAATCAACAGCGAATTTGTTCGATCCGTGAGGGCGGTCATTTGAGCTTTTGATCGAGGTCCTAGCTCAACCTTGAAGAAAACTATGATTTTTAGATTTGTCGAATTGTCGAGAGCCGGAAAATAAGCAATTTTGATTTTACGGCTTTACAACTAGCATCGAAAATTCTTTGACCCGTCGTACATCTACTGCCAAAGTTTGGTTGGAATTGAAGCAGTGTGAATATTTTGTAAATGGGCACCTTTCATCTCTCAGAATATCTCTGTTAAGCATGTGTTGAAACTGATACTATAATATATGTTGAGATATTGCGATGAACCATACTGATATAGAATTAGATCTCATTCAAGATGTAGCATTTGTTCAGCTCCTTTTCACGTACTATCTAACTCTTGCCTTCGACAATGGCAAGATCATCATCCTCAATTCAATCGTCGTTTACACGTCGGACGTATTCTCTCTGGGACCCGCAATTACCGAGCTATTTTTCTATTTCAAAATTATGTTATTGGGTTTGACTAATGCTACCCTTAGTGTAGAAACTGGTTCAGCAATATTTTCATATTTATTTTTCTCAGTTACACTCTAATCGTCCCCGGTCCGGTCCGTCGTAAATGTTTCTCGCTCCTGTCTTGTACATGGTGTAAACATGATTCGCCTGTCACCGCCCAGATCTCGGTAAATGTGGTGAAGCCGATGAGGTGACGTTACATTACCTTTACTCTCTTGATAAATGAACTCATTGAATAAAGCACAGAGCACAATACCTTTTCGATGAAAACATGTACTCATGGGAGAATGACGTACAGTGGCTTTAGATTGGCTCAAAACAAGATCCCGAAAAAATGGATTTTTGTTCATCGACGTGCTAGAAACTCGTTCAAAAGCTCTAAATGATCCTTACCACACTTCCTGATGATCCCCAAAGTTTGAGCATCATTCGAAATACTTAAATTTTACTTTTCAGCGGAATCGGGGAAACTTTTTCCAACCGCCGCTAATACCCCAAACTTCTCGAATCTCTCGCGATTCCTTTCATTCATATATGTAATTACCCAAACGGGAACACTTTACTTTGACATAGTGAGAAAGTTGATGGAATACAAAGTGAGAAGGCATGACTAGTTCGGCTTGGTTACATCCCATTGGACGATTAAGTAGTCGTTTCCTGTGCCATTCGGTGTCCAGTTGATCGTCAAGTTCTTAAATGTTGTTTATTTTTTTATTTTTAAAATAATGTTCTCACGATATTTACTTTCGGCATATTCATGTACAGGTTATGCTGTGAATGTAACGATTTGCGACAGATTTTTTTTCATAGATTAGTTAAGAACAAGTTCAAACTCCAGAATATTCCAAACCTTGGTGTGGAAATTGGCGACTGTGGGATTTCCGTCTTCCATGCGGCCCTCTGCGAAAATAATCACATCGCGTTTTCTCAAACAATAATGCAAATCAATCGTTTTAAAAACAAGCAAAATTTATGTGATTTGATGACTTGATAAGACAATCCAACCTGTAGAATACACCGCCGTCCCGATCCGAGAGCAACAGCGTGTCCGAATTCGTGCCAGACATTGTCATGAAGCTGCGAGGTCTACAATGCAATATTGACATCCTCTGGAAGGTTTCTATATGCACAGGATCAAAAAAGTGCAAATCTTGAGAGGTAAACGAATATTAGAGAGCAGTAATTAGAGAGCACGCGAAACGAGGTGAGTCGGCTGCCGATTTGCCATCTCTAGAATATGTGCTTACTGATCGGTGGTTATTTCCGCATGGATCGGCGTACTTAGATCGTAGAGACTCGAGCGATAGGGCTGAAAGGATCTTTGTCAGAACATTGAATACAACCGTGAAACGTGCCTGCTTTCCGGGACATCCGTGCGCTCCGGGAGATCCGACCCAGCCGGATCTATCGAGCGAAAGCTGGTTTGCTGAAAAATACACACAATATTTCGGTGTATTTTAATGACCCTTTTTGACTATCATTTTGATATACACATGTTTGCTACTTGTTTGCGACTTCTGATTTGTCCTATTCATCAAAGCAGCTTATGGCCACCCTTCTCGTGCTGTTAGATAACTTATTATTATTATTATTATTATTATTATTATTATTATTATTATTATTATTATTTTATAATGCGAATGGCTCACTGATTCCAATGGTAGCGGAAATATGAACGGGTGGGAAATCGTGTTGAGTGAAGGGATTGATATCCCAGATCACAGAGATGATGGGGCCATTGACTTCCATCGTGAACTTGGAGTGTTGGAGGACGGAGCTGGGAATGAATTTATGAAGAGCTTGGATTGATGCAGAGTGAGCTTGGAATAAGTTCAATGGGAGCTTGGAATTAGGCGGTGGGAGCATGGAATGAATTCATAGTGAGCTGGAAAGAGTTCATATCTTGCCCAATTAAACGCGCTTTCTGTTTGCATTCGGTGATCTTTTTTTAAAATTATTTCTGTATAAACAGTCAGCGTTTATAAACAAATTTATGTGAATGAATGACAGAAGCTAGTGATAAAATAATTCCGTAGCTGTAAATAAACTCACTATTCAAAATAGAGCGGCCAGCAGTGCATAATAGGCAGGATTTCGTCCAATCCTGTCATGGTAGCGCTCATCTGCTCAAGCTGAAAAACATGCACTGCTATATCGGAATCCACTCTCCTCATTCCGACTATTTCGTAGATAAGAGAAACGAGAGAGCGTGCAGAATCAAGAGAGTCTTTTAAGAACTTTTAAGAACGTTTAAAACCCGTTTCTTGACAATCCAACCATATTATGAGACGAATTGCGAGAGAATCGAGAGTTTTGACGACCCCGCGGCGGTAGGAAATCAGTACCCCCAATCCTGCTGAAAAGTATAACGTAAGTACTTCAAAAGGTGCTTTATCAAACTACGTTTGCAGAATTTTGATATCGGATTTAATCTCCGAGTATTGGTAGGTAAAACTGGGGACTCTTTGGAAATTTTGATAATTTCACTATTTTTCACTTCAGGAAAACGACCATAACTTGCTTAAAAGTCAAGCTGGAGACAATTCCAAAAAAGCATTTGAATTAGGAGGAAGAGGGTAACATGTTATATGTTAGTGGTGTCATTCCATATTTACGCGCTGGAGCCATGCGGTCGGTTTTTCAAAAAAAATGAAAAAGTGTTATAACTTTGTTAAAAGTTCTGTCCCCAAAAATCCCTCGAGAGTGATTTCAGAACACACATGTACGTACTCCATGTCCAAAAATCAAAGAAATCGGAGAATAGGAAAAAAAAAGGGGCGGGCTTATGTCCGAAAAAGTGCCGATTTCCAGAGTTTTTCAAACATAACTTTTTTCTTTCATCGATTGATGAGTTATCGTGTAGAAATTCGGAATCAGCATGCAAAAATACACCCGAATTTCCTATAGACATATATTTTCGAGATGAAAAATCTTTCGACTCTGACCACTTTTTCACCATGTGGTCAAATTTTGGTCGAAAACTTTTTGTCGCATCATCATGTCCCAATAGGATTTTCTGACTTATTTTTGAGCGTAGAAAACGAATTTGCTAACTAGAGCTCATGAAACCCCGAAATGAAAAAGTTATGCCCAAAATACTGAACAAAATTTTTAGAAGGATTTTCTTTGGAGCATAACTTTTTCATTTCGAAGTTTCATGAGCTCTAGTTAGCAAATTCGTTTTCTACGCTCAAAAATAAGTCAGAAAATCCTATTTGGATGATTCTGCGACAAAAGGTTTTTGTCCAAAATTTGACTAAAGTGGTCAGAGCCGAAAAACTTTTTATCTCGAAAAAAACATGACTATAGGAAATTCGGGTGTATTTTTGCATGCTGATTCCGAATTTCTACACGAGAACTCATCAATCGATGAAAGAAAAAAGTTATGTTTGAAAAACTGGAAATCGGCACTTTTTCGGACATAAGCCCGCCCCCTTTTTTTCCTATACTCCGATTCCTCTGATTTTTGGACATGGAGTAGGTACATGTGTGTTCTGAAATCACTCTCGGGAGATTTTTGGGGACACGACTTTTAACAAAGTTAGCACTATTTCACTTTTTTGAAAAACGGACCGACCGGCTCCAGCGCGAAGATATGGAATGACACCACCAACATATAACATGTTACCCTCTTCCTCCTCATTTGAATGCTTTTTTGGAATTCTCTCCGGCTTGACTTTTAAGGAAGTTACGGTCGTTTTCCTGTAGTGAAAAATAGTGAAATTATCAAAATTTCCAAAGAGTCTCCACTTTGACCTACCAATACTCGGAGATGAAATAAAATATCAAAATTCTGCAAGCGTAGTTTGATAGAGCACCTTTTGAAGTACTTACGTTATACTTTTCAGCAGGATTGTTGGTACTGATTTCCTACCGCCACAGGGCTCTCGATTATCTCGCGATTCGTCTCTTATATGCCTTTATGGGACCCTTGGTGATCGGTATCATGGTGTCATATAAAGTCTGTGTGATTTCTGTCATCCGCGAAAAAAATGTTTAAAAAAAGCCTCCCTCCGTTTCCTTCTCGTCTCTCCTCTACTGCGAAATATGGCTAACCGCAAAGCGGGATCCTATCCTTAGTAGGGATATAATGTGACATACGCCTTCTCCATCCCGCACGTCCGAGTGAAGAGAGAAGGGACGAGCGCTCATCACAGTGATTGCAGAAGCCTCGGGGATTGTATGATTGAAGCCCTCCGCCTCATACACGTTGTCGTATTCAGGATGAACTGAAATTGTGGGTTTGAGAATGGATTTTCGGTGCTGAATCTGTCGAAAATAGTGGGCTCAGAGCATATTTCAAACGGAACTAATTCTTATTTTTAAATCAAAGTGGATGAACTATCATGAAGGTAGGGCGGGAGTCGAACCTGCCGCGTCGGCATGCCAGTCTGACACCATGCCCACAAAACATCACCTGCGGGCGGGAGTCGAACCTGCCTGCGTCGGCATGCCAGTCAGACACCGTGCCCATTAGGCCAGGGCGGCCTACCGCAGGGAGGCATCCCGCACGTCCGAGTGAAGAGAGAAGGGACGAGCGTTCATCACAGCGATTGCAGAAGCCTCGGTGATTGTATGATTGAAGCCCTCCGCCTCATACACGTTGTCGTATTCAGGATGAACTGAAATTGTGGGTTTGAGAATGGATTTTCGGTGCTGAATCTGTCGAAAATAGTGGGCTCAGAGCATATTTCAAACGGAACTAATTCTTATTTTTAAATCAAAGTGGATGAACTATCATGAAGGTAGGGCGGGAGTCGAACCTGCCTACGTCGGCATGCCAGTCAGACACCATGCCCATTAGGCCAGGGCGGCCTACCGCAGGGAACGCTTGACGGAGACTAGTGGTTGGGGCGCGCGTCTTGCTCTACCTCTTGCAAAACATCACCTGCGGGCGGGAGTCGAACATGCCTGCGTCGGCATGCCAGTCAGGCACCATGCCCATTAATACAGGCAGTTTTGCTAGTTGTAAAGATAAACAACGGAAGTCGGAATACGCGCGTACTATTACTTTTGAACGTGAGCGGCAATTCAGAGACACTTCTGATCTTCGATTTTTCTCCTTTAATTTTGCCCCGCACAATGGGGAAATGAGATGTGAGTGGATATGCCCATCACGACATCCCCCAGCTATCTGCACTAATGATCTCTTTTGAGCCTTTCTCTACCTCTTGCAAAACATCACCTGCGGGCGGGAGTCGAACCTGCCAGCCGAAGCACCCGATCCGTCCTCTTGATATAAGAAAAAATCAGTTTCTAATATTTAAATGTTGTTTTATAGATGACGACTCTGCCGCAGCTGTGAATGTGCATCAGAAGAGAAGTCGCAGAGAGAACTGAGGAAAAACCAGACGACGATCCCTTCTGAGAAGTTTTCGCTCGATTTTCTAGACATTCACTGGTCATTCATTAGATATTTTCGTGTTCAGTTGTAATGTATAATTCCGCCAGGCATATTTTTGATTCACACCATCAACTGCTAATTTGCAACATGAACTCTTGACTTTTTTTGCGATTTTTTTTGTCATTCATCCTGCACTCTGTAGACATTTCTGCAATAAATACACTTGAATCGAGTCATCGAGTTTATCAATTTCCGATGCAGTTTTTTTCTTTCAAGGTTTACCGAACATTGATTTAGAATTGTCACACCGGGGTATACAAGAATACAATATAACTAGAGTCTGTACCCGTGAAGTGGCTCGAACGGATGCAAAAACCACGCCCAACTCGATTTTTCAACTATTATTTCAGCACAACTTTTTTCTTTCATATTTTAATGATCTATAATGCTGAAATTCGGAATTTACGTGAAAAACTATGCCAGAAACACCTAAACTTATATTGTTATGAGACAAAATTTTTTCAACTTTTTCACTTTTTCACTATCCCCGGGTCATGGTGATTTTTGGGTCAAAAACTCGAAATATCTGAACTGCATGACTATAGGAATTTCTGACGTATTTTTTTTGCACGTAGAAATCGAATTTGCATATTAGAGCTCAGCAAACTGCGAATGGAAAAAGAGTTATCCTCGAAAAACTGGTTGTATTCTAGTTTGGGCATATAACTTTTTTCTTTCGCACTTTGATGAAATCTAATATGCAAATTCGGTTTCTATGTGCAAAAATACGTCAGAAATTCGTATAGTCATGCATTTCTGAGATTTCGACTTTTTTACCAAAAAATGACCATGACCCGGGGATAGTGAAAAAGTTGAAAAAATTTTGTCTCATAACAATATAAGTTTAGGTGTTTCTGGCTTATTTTTTCACGTAGATTCCGAATTTCAGCATTATAGATCATTAAAATATGAAAGAAAAAAGTTGTGCTGAAATAATAGTCGAAAAATCGAGTTGTGCGTGGTTTTGCATCCGTTCGATCCACTTCACGGGTACAGACTCTAGTTATATTTTATTTTTGTCTACCCCGGGTATGACAATTCTAAATCTGTGTTCGGTATACCTTGAAAGGAGGGGTCACTTTCACAAAATTTTTTTTCTGATTTTCGACTCATTTTGCCATGTTTTTCGAAATGAATATGACCTCCCGGTTCTTCCTTGTGAACAGGAAAGTTTTTTAGAATATTTTTCTGAAAAATTTAAGCGTTACGGCATCCTTGTAGCTCATCTGGGAGCCGAGATACGATAGAGCCGGGTCCAGAAGAACCGTAAAATGCCTATAAGCCGGTTCTGAAAATTTCGTCAAAGGCCAAAGTTTTTCTCGTCTCCAATATACTCAAGGTTAATTATTGGATAGTGATCGTCCAAAGTCTGGGCTCCTATTTCCTAAGGGTCCTGTAATCTCTCAGAAGACGCGTGATATTTATCATGTCATCGCGATAAATCCCTCAATATTAAAGTTGTCTCGCAGTATGTGAAATCTCAGTTGACGACAAATATTGAAGAACCAGGACTGCTGAATTGAATTGCAATTAAATTTTTCAGTCTTAGAAATTATCAATTTCTGAGTTTCTCTTGAAATTTAATTTCGAGATGTTTTTCTGTAATAATATTAATTTATCTACGCCCGAGGCGCGACATTATTTTTTGTTCAAGTTCAGTACAATCATTGATCTACTTCGAAACCACTGGTTCGAAACCACTCTCTTCCATTCCCCTCTCTCAAATTATGTCACTATTTGAGATGATAAGATTGTTGAAGCCGATTCCTATCTTTTCCCTCTCCACTTCTTCCCTTGTCCCTTCATCAGTATAAAAGCGCGATAGTGTTATGATAACACTATCGCGAAGACGCGATGTTGCACATTTCACGCCTCTTCCCTACTAGCTTTAGTTGGTAGGCAGAAGGGTTGGAGAGGAATGTTTCATACTGATCGGCAGCCATTATTCCCGCATTTTTCGTTTTGGTTTAATGATATTGTTGCTTGTTTTCTTCATAATCTCGTGACTGCAACCATGGGTAGGGTCCACAACGTCGGTTTCTGACTTTGCAGAATCTGGTCTAAAGTAGGCTCAACATGACCGTCAGGATCTCAATAGTATCTTTGCTTTTGGACGTATGTCGATAGCTCTTCTCTAAAGACCGGGATAGCGTCAGAAGCCCGCACGACTCCCTCGCCAGAGATGGGAGATAGGGTTGGCAATACGAGCTTTGCGAGGCCGCATCCCATGGTGTCTCCAATGCGAGGTCGCACCCTCAACCCGAGAGGAGGCGGAGGGGATGCGCATCGCATGAGCTTTGCGACCTCGCATCGCGCTGTCCATCACTTTCTCTTTAGATTAGGACGCGAGCTAGACGCGACAGGATTGGCGAGGAGGGGGAGCGAGAGAGAAAGGGGCGGAGTCTCGCACACGAGAGAACAATGCGATGCGCAAAGCTCATGCATTCCCTCTCCCTCCCTTTGCGACTTCGCAATATCGCATTCGCATTGCCAGCCCTAATGGGAGAGAGGCGAGACGAGAGAGAAAGGGGTGGAGCCTCTCTCGCACGCGTCTCTCTCCCTCCTCCCGCTCTCGCGTCGCTCTCCTCCCGCGCGCATATTTAATTCGAGCACAAAATCAGGGAAATTATTTAAAAATAAAATTCTGTGCTTAAAATTCCTCTAAAATACTAACTAATCGGAAAATCTTCCCGCAAACATGGTGACTTTATTGAAAAGCCCATAAATCGCTATTTCTTGATCAATTTATTGATTTTAGACGTATTAAAACTAGTTTGATCTTGCATGCGGGTTACTCAATGCATGGAGGAGGTCAATAGCTGCCGATCAAGCTTTTGGGCGAGTGATTTGGTTGCGTAGTTAAGTTGTGCTCCGTCGATCTCGCTTTCGAGGGAAATCGGGTGCACCAAAAGTGGGCGGAGCTTGTGACCCCTAAATATGACTCATTATTCGCTTAGAGATGGTTAAAAATTAGATGCTTTACTGAACGCAATTATTTATGAAGCAACAAGCCAGTGGATCTTTCACAATTTTACACTGAAATAAATCTATCATCATTCCGTATTATCAGTATCCTTCGAATTTTGGCCTTCGAGTATCCTTCGAGGAAAGATAAAAATCACCGTGCCCCTTTCGTTGCTGAGTGATAGGTCAGACATACATCTTCCCTTTCGACACACCCTCTTACCTTTCGTAGTCTCTTATCTTTTCACTGTGCTCTGCAGCTGAATTCTACTACTATTTGGAGAATGAAAGTCTTACGGTGTTTGCAAATGCAATGGAAGAGCAAGGGTAAATTTTCTATATTTTTCCGTCACATTCTCATTCGAACAGAAAGGATGATACATTCATGTACAAGCCAATCGATATCCTTCACTACAATCATAATATTATTGCAAACTGTTGTATAATATAATATGCAAATTATCTCGAAGAAGGTAGATCACTGAAGCAGACGAGATTTACAGTATTTACTGATAAGCTATTGTATGACTCAGAGTGATCAGCTCCGATAAGAGAGGCCGACTCAGTCAAAGACAAACACTACGACGTGACTTTCCTATTGTGATTTCCTCAGCTGTACCATTCTGGAAAATATGGAACACGCCTGAACCTAGATTCTGATACGGCATATTTTTTATCCGATCCATCTTTTTCGTCAAATTTGTATTGTCGTGGTTTAATGACTCTCATCCTCGCCAGTCATCTGTTGCACATTACATTATTTAAATATTTCAGAATTTGTTCTACTCCGCAGATTTTTCATATGTCAGACAAACGTTATGACATACAGGTAATTTTTTACACAATTGTTTCTGGCCATCATTAATAATAATTACAGTAAATAAATTCGTAATATATAATAAAATGAATAAATTTTAAATAGAAAAAGTGGAAAATAAAATAATTTGAGGGCCTTCGTGCTTGGGCAGTGATTTCTGTCGTCATTTTTCACTTTTTCTCATCTCTTTTACCATTCGGATATCTAGGCGTCGATGTGTAAGTAATGCTACTTCCTTCTCAAAAGAACCCCAATTCCAGATTCTTCGTTCTTTCCGGATTTCTCATCTCTCTTGTGTTGAAAAACAAATCAATTGAGATGCCCACCTACACAAACTTCTATTTCAAAAGGATACGGAGAATATTTCCTCTCTTGCTTTTGGTAATCCGAAAACAACTTGGAAAGTTAAAGAAGTTGCTTCAGATTGTTTTGATCTGCTCGATTTACACCGTGTTCTGTTACGGTGATATGCTGTTTCTGTACAGGTATTTCAAATTAGGTTGTATTTCCGGGCATTTGACATATTATTGATTTTGCACATATTATTGATTTTTCAGCGAGCAATCAGCGTTGCATGCTGCCTTGTTCATCACCAATCTGAAAGGAGATAACGAGGGAGAGAACTATTTCAGAGATGTAAGTCAAAATTCACGGATTTAGGTTAGAAATTAAGCAGATAATAGCAATGGATTATATTATATATTCACGTCGACACTAGAGATGACCAAACGAACTCGGCATGCCGGCATCAACAAAGGTTGATGCGTTGAAAATTTTCAACGCTGATGCATTTCATCAGCGTTGCAAATGTCGCTTTGAAGCCGGCTTCAAGACGGCATGGAATGCCGTATTGTCATGAGTAGTCGGCACCTTTTGTAAAAAAAAATATTTTTAGTTAGAAAACGCTGATGATCTCTACACGCACACGTGGTCTCTTTCAGTCGAGATCCAATTCTACCTCCTCGCTCCCTTGCTATTGCACATGCTAAAGGTACGCAACAATTTTGCTCGAATCGGTCGACGTGCGAGAGAGCGCAGCGAATGACAACATAATTCTTGCGAAACAGTCCCTGGGTTCCATGTGTGATTAAAAACATTCCCAGCCCTCCTGTTCCGAGTCTTTCCACACGCTGGGCTACTTCCTGGCTCTGGCCGGGTTCTCTCTGCTCTACTCCCGATCTCTCCCTTCCTCCTCTGCCTTCTACTCAACGCTCGCGAGGCTGTGGCAGTTTACATCAGGAGCAATCGCATTCCAACTGCAGGCGAGTTAAGAGTGACTTTCTGACTCAGTGAAAAAAGGAGTGGCACCAGCAAAAAATCGAATTCGCTCTAAATTTGTGTGGTGATAGTACTCGCCGAGTGTAGCTAACAACTTGGATTTTTGTAAAAAAAAAAACTTTGATTCCAAACCATTTCCCAGTTCCCTCTCGAGACCACAATGACTTGTTTTCAATTTCTAAAGTCAATGTTCTTGGGTCGAAAGAAACAATAGAATGATATCGGATTGAAATCCCTAGTTCAAACATGTTTTTCATATTATAAAATTTATAACTTTGAGAATCAGAATGCTGAAGAACTCCCGCAACCGAGAGAGAATCAGGATGTTGAAGCACTTCCGCAACCGAAAGAATCACACAAACTGATATCTTTTCACACAATCTCCAGCAGACTAAACACAGGTTTGACATAATCCCCTTTTTTCAACGTTTACCGTCGTTCAGTTGTTCCTTCACTTGTAGCTGTAGTGCTGGTCGTCTGGAGCGCCGTGTTCGATGGTTTGGTATGTTTCTATTCAGCTTCTTCTGTGAGACATTTCCGCTGCGGATTTACAGAGAACAAAAAGGCATGGGTCTCCAGGGGGCTTCATTTAGGGAGGGTATGGGATGTACTTCGGATCCTTTGATCAACTGGATCTTGATCAATCTCCGTTGAGCATTGCAGAGTAGATCGCGCAATGTCCAATATTATTTCCTGAGAATGATTGTTTCTGCAGGAACCAACACTACGCTGTGGCGTGACGTTCCTGGCTGCGGCTCTTCTGGTTCTCAAGTTGACAACACCAATTCTGACTCATCGATCGCTTCAAATCATCGGTTCAAATTCGTCAAGATTTCGCAATATCATCTCAATTTTTAGGTGATTCATCCTATGCTCTCTATCTCATTCACTGGCCAGTCGTGTGTATTCTTCGCTTCTACAAATACGATCAGTGGCTCTGTAAGCTGTTTTTCCTTTGATAACACGGGTTGAAAAGACGAAGAACCGAAAATGGACGGGGAGTGATAGTGGAATCATAGACAAGAATCATGTAGAAATGGAAACATTTGGTTCATTCCAGTCAAAATCATCGCCATGTCCCTGTGTTTTGCAGTGTCCATACTAGTGTATGAGAAATACGAGAAATGGTGAGAGATTTAAAAAAAACTTTTGAATCATATGCCAAAATTCCATTTGAGGTACCTGACTCTGAACGAGAAATGGACGTTCCTACTCATTGGTGGACTCTACCTGGCTTCGCCTGGCATTTACGTATCTTATATTATGACTCACGCCGAAGCAGTGCTTCCTGCCGACATTGACAAACCGAGAGCTTACGGTGCGCCTTCATGATCGGAAGTGGTGCTGACTGTTCGACTCTCCTCTTTTCGCGTAATCTCTCGTCTGTCAGACAAAAGATAGAGCGCGCTAATTGAGGAGGTGCCAAGGGGCATCATTAATCAGAAGAGCTTATATGATTTGAAATCATCGATGGGATTGGTTTCAGAGGAAGCTCTGATGATCAACCAGCACATGGACAGCCAATGGGAACGATATCTAAGGTCAGTTTTTTCGTCCTGAAAATGACCAAAAACCATGAAAATTAACCAAAACAACTAATTAAATAATTAACTAACTTATTAACAGCTAGTTAGCTAATTAATTAACTAAATTAACCATGAAAATGTTTTTTCCAGACTGAAGGACTGTACACCACGCGACGCATGGGCAGATAAAAATCCTTGGGGATTCTGCAATATGCCTGTAAGTTGCTGACTAAAAAACTGTAAGAAATACATGTTTGTTATGATACGATCATAATTGTGTACACAGGATTAGACCGCGCACGTTTTTTTGTTGTTGACTATTCTCCGGTTTTGGGCACTGGAATCGTATTTTTGCATATTTGCATTAATTTTCTTTATCTCTTGTATTGCAAGAAAATAAACCGTTTCACTTGTTATTACGAACGGTCCAATCTACTGTCTTTAGCAATCATTAATAAGGGATTCTAGGCTTCAGTGTTTGTATTTAATCAGTTCATTTTGCGTCCAGGATCACATAGGAGAAAGATCGGGAATATTTGAAAACTAAATAAATAGTTAGCGAATATTTTGTTCCGCTCATCATGCCTACTGTATGCTAAACAGTCCATGACTCTAACTGAGTTTTTGAATCTTACAATAATACTAAATAGCTTCTTAATGGGTTTCCCGCTGAACGAACATATGTATAACATATAATTTAATTTGTAAATACGACATTACCGGAATAGTTTATTCCCCGGAACAATTTTTTGAGAATTTTTAATAATAAATGTTTGTAGGCCGGAAATGGGAGCTTATCGTTCCTCGTCATCGGTAATAGTTATGCAGCGAATCACGGCAGATTGATCGTGGATGATCTGAAAGAGCACTACGGTAGAATGGCTATTCATACGGTGTCAGGTCGGTAGATTATCGATTGGCTGAGAAAAAAAGGCAGTTGCAGAATGTGAGCCGCTTATTGATACGAAGAACTATTATTGTAAGGACGCACACAAACTACAACAGGGATTTCTAGACGACATCGACACTTTCAAACCAGACGTTATCTTCCTCTCAGCAAGGTTTTCAGTGTCTCATTGTAAAAGAAGCAATGAGCATTCAGATTCATCGAACCAAATGTTCCAATCGATGGTGAGAGCGTTCAAGATGATGTTCTATACAAGAGTATGATGGAGAAGTTGAGAAAGTATGAGGAGAAAGTGCAGAAGGTTACATAATGATGATGGAAGTTCCCTGATGTTATTCTTCAGGTCTTTATTCTCCAAGCCTTTCCTCGTACTGCGAATCTGCAGAATTTGGAGAATGCCCGGATCCGAGCAGGGAAATCAGTGGAAGATTACATGGACGAGGCCATTGAGGCTGATGCCTTCCCTATGAGGAAACGAGTAGAGGAGGTTCGTCGAGTAACGATCAGGGCTGGGCGTTAAATGATCAGTTTACGAATTCAGAATCCGTGAAATTCCGTAAAAAACGTAAATTCCGTAACCGTAAAACCACAGCCCTGTTCACGATCATATTTCCTTTTTCGTCTCTATTTTCCCAATTCAATCACTAAACAACTTATCAGATTGCCAAACACTGCGAAAAATGCGTCGTTTACGATTTGATGAATCTACATATGGTGAATGGAACATTTATGGTGAGTGAATCGAAACAGTGGGCAAATACCCTCTAATAAAAATATCGCAGGTAACAAATCCAGTGACTCATCTTCACTACTTTGAAGCGCTAAGACACCACACACCAATTGGTGGGGAATTATCAAATTATTTTAATTATTTTCTGATTTTTCAGGTTTAAAATTGGTAGAGCCACTCTACCGCAAGTTATCAGACAACTTTTATGGGCTTATGAAGTCCAAATGGCCCAGTAACTTACTGACATGGATCGACTGATCTCAACAACAAATGTTCCCATCCTCGAATGGAATTTCGGAGACCAGAATAGTGAGAGTTCCGAGTGAGAGAGTGTGCAGAGAGCATGCGAAATAAATAATGTATGATTTGTTTGTTCAATTGTTGCCATGTCTTAATTATCTCCTTGTTTGTTTTGGTTCTGTGCGTGTGGATAAAATTCATCAAAAAAGAACATGGTACAGTTTACGATTACGAAGTGAGCATTTCCTTTCCATGCTTAAAAAATTCAAATCTTGTTACTTGTTATTCGCTGAGGGATTGTTGAAAATCGGATGATTTATTGAACGCAATTATTTATACTATTAATCAACAGTCCAATGACTCTTCCACAATTATCGCACTGAAATAAATCTTTCATCATTCCATATTATCAGTATTCTTCGACGACAGTGATAGGTCAGACACACATTGGACACACGCTCTTCCCTTTGGTAGTCCCTTATCTTTTGATAGTACACAATGTGCACATCTGCTTAACTCTTGTGTAATTTGGAGAATGGAGATCTTACCGTGTTTGTAAATGCAGTGGGGAGCAAGGGGGTTGACAAGTTCCGATAACAAATCGTCGCCGTTATATTCAACGACGGAGCATTCACGAAATCCATGATTCTCTCTCAACATTTTTGAACATTATTCGTTTTTGTTGGGGAATTCAGATTTCGGTCTTGTAGAGCCACGTATGAGCCGAGGGACCTGAGGGATCTCTCGCGAAAGTCTTCTGCTCACACAGATGTTACTCTGCTCGCTCGAGTCTGCCTGGCTCACTCTCCTCATTCTGAGCGATCTCTCGTCGCACAAAACGACTCGCCAGACAATGATAAATGGAGCGTCGCGTTGATCAGTCCTCGGCTCTTGTTTTATCTTCAGTAGTGCCAATCGAGGTAGATCCCCTCCTCTATTCTACTGGAAATAACTAAGGAAGTCGAGAGGGTATCTTTGATCTATCGGAATCAAGAGACGAGCAATAGGAATCGCGGTTGGTCTCTCACCGCACCGTATAGCAACAAGCAAAGTCGTTCCTGCGATTGAAAGGATGGCAGAGCATCATACTCAGAACTCAACAAAAATCTGGTCGATTGGCTGACACGTAGAATAAGAATGGCAACCAATAGGACGTGCTAGGTGCTAGGAGTTATAGTCCGACTGATTGATATTGCGTCCGAAAGGAAGCACCGCCTCGGTTCCTCAGCTCCGCTTTGGCATGTTCTCAGCATCCCTGCCGGGTGAGTCCGATTGCATGCGCACTCTTCCCCTCCCATCAGTCTCTCTGCATCTCATCCATCAAGCTGAGAGCTGGCAAAGCAATGCTGTGAAAAAAATATTTCATCGCACATTACGTTTTGGGACGTTTTATGATGGGATTCAGAAAACTCAGATAAAACAATAGATCTTTCCAATTTTTTTTGGGATTGAAGCCAAACAATCACATCAAGCCACAATGTACTCGGGGATTTCGAAATGTCCCCGACGCCGAAAAGTGGAAGAGGTGTCGTTGCTCGTTACGACTTCGTTTACTGTTTTCCATTGATTCCGTTTTCTCACAAAAGAAGTCAAAGTAGTCATTCACTTATTGACAAGTGTTTGTCTCCTTTTTAAAGGAATGCAGCCTGCAGATCCTCACCAACAACTCCTTCCCCAACAGAGATGCGAGTTGTCACTTGCCTCTTCCTCGTCGTCACCTTTCTAGGCAAGACTTTTATAATACATTAGTGATGGCAAATAGGCATGGACTCTCCTCAATTCGCACGCTCGTTCGCCGGTCATAGATACGAGAGAGCGTGTGAAATGAGGAGTCTGGCACCGATTTGACATCTCTTTTCTGTACATAATTGGCTCGATCGATAATGATTAAATATTTTTATAAATTGCAGGTTCCTTCACCGAAGGATACGATGACGCGAATGTGGAGGCATCAGCTGGGAAAGGGCCGCCCTCTGCTGACACCACTCAGAAGACAGGCCGGGCCAAGCGTACGATTTTTAACATTCATTGAAAACCCTTTTTCGAATGAGACAGATTGGAAATATTGTTCTGTTTGTGACAGCAAATTTCAGAAGTTTCTTAACTTTGAAGCCACTCTTTTTGAAGGCTCAATTGCCATGACAATCGCGGGAAATGCTGGGTCGGTTCTCCTGAGCGTCAATTCTGCCGTGAAGAACAAGCAGTTTCAGGACGGGGTGGAAATGAATTTGGATGAGGTTTCCTTTTCTATGAAAGTGGTTCAAAAAGCATGCCAGATCAAATTGGACATCGCAAAATCGCAAGTGTCGCACAAAGCCAGTCTCATGGAAGCCGATTTCAAAAATGTACAAGCTTAATGTATTTCTTCTCATAGAGCTTTTGTTATAGACAGTAAGCACGCCTGCGCAAAATCTGTTCAATATGCTCGAAAAGTTCGCGACCCATGAAAACAGGCCATCGAAAATCAATGACTTCATTTCTGAGGAAACCCACTCGGAAATTAATAAGATCATGAAAGTAAGCTCTTTTCACGTTCAACCAACGACATCTTTCAAAATATTCGTGACCTATCCAATTCGTTCTTTTTGCAGAGTATTGAATCTCTAATCACGAGAAATGCAAACCTTTTGAATGTCACTATGAGAAATGATCCATTCCATAGCAAATCTACTCTGGTGTCGATGCAAAATAAGATAATCTCCGTTATGAAGCTCACTGTTGGTTTATCATGCTGAAAAATCCACCTCTTTCAAGTTTAGATCTTTTCACATGCGGTAAGAGTGAGCCTTCGTGGAAACTCCAGCAAAGTAGGATTAGCCTTAGACAAATCGAGACAAACATTTTTTAGATGATTGATTATATCAAGAAAAGATGGCGCAAAGGCAATTTATCGAACACCTTCGGCGAAAGGCTAGCCGATATCGTGAGAAAAGAATTGCAAAATAATCAAATTTGAAATGTGTTTAGACCATATTCGACGAGGTAGCGCTAAGGGACGATACTCCAGGGCCAGAGGTTTTCCGTGTTTTTTATTTATAAAAAAAATGATCTCAATTTAAGAAGGGGATTCATTTTCCTGACTTGATTGATCGCTTCACAACCGTATCTGAATTCATGAAAGGGTAAATAGAGCAGCAACTTTTTGAGGTTAACTAGTGAACTTTCTGTCTGATAAAAGGAACTTTGCAGCCTTCTTTCTGGAAAGTTCGTAATCTAGTAGAAATAACTACGGCAGAAGTCGAGAAGAACGACTTCGATGATGGAAAAATGAGGCAGGCAAAAGTAGCGAAACTGAAACAATATCTTGATGATATGTATACGAAGTTAGGTTTCCTTAGTAATCTGGAAATACTAAAAATCTCAGCGATCGTTATTTCGTCCTTGCACACGTCAAGTCTCACTTTTTGTACGATAGAATGAAATACGACGTACCGAACTCGCAGAAGGTATGTTTTTCTTACAATATTTTGTGAAATATTAATTTTAAAAACACAGGAAAATTTGGTAGTCGCACATTCGATTCTGGTCTTCCGCGCGCAACCCAAGGACAACTACAAGGATAAGGTTCCGAAAATAGAAGGACAAGTTTTATCTGAAGAAACTGACTGGTCAGTTTGTCCATAAACTTTTGTGTCATCACAATGGATCACTGATCGTCGTATCGGTATATGGCGAGCATGAATTCATGACGGATGTGAATTTCAAAACTCTTCGTGACGATCCCTTGAAATGCGATCCCATGCATCCATGCCCTCGTTCTACCATCAACGCCTTAATCACGCGTGTCGCACAAACGGCCTATATCATTTACGAATGATTACTACTGTGTCCTGGCACGATAAATCCCTTTCGACTGCATTTTCACCTCGATGTTTCAATTTGAAAATTAGACTCGCCAATTTTCATTGAAAATATTACATAACCAACAATTGGGGACATCGAAAAATGCGATTTCCTCATAACACAACATGATTTTATCGTTTGCTAACAATACGATTACCAATGCGGCTTTTTCACTTCAATCCATGATATATGGGTTCTCTCTTTGTTCAATCGATTTAGATCGATTCCGATCCACTTCTTTCTCTCCGTCCGAATGTATTCTCTCTCCATCCGCATCTCGATTTCCGTTGACATTGAAGCAGCACGTCGGGGATTTAGGATCACGAAGTTGCGCAACTAAAAAAATATTAATTCAAAAATATTTTAAGCACGATTTAATACAAAAAAGTGCTGTTCATGAACGAATAGTGCTTTCTTGATTTCAAATACATTCTCGCCTGATAAAACGACGAGAGAACTTACGAAAAGAAGAGAGCCACTCTTTTAAACTATTACCTCCTTCAAATAGTCGCCCGTAAATGCGGGATGCGGATCGATGTTCAGTACGGAATCTGCCAAAATATTCCAACGACTGCAAACATTGTCCTTGCCACTTGCATAGCAAGAAAACACTCACGCATCTGTGAAGTTGCCAGCGCTCTGGAATAAAAACTGATGCAACTCCTTCCACGGATTATATTCACCCTTTCGAATTGACAGATATCTAACCAGGCCTGGGCGAATTTTCGTTGATTCCCCCATGAAATTGTCTTCGAGAAATCTGATTGCGGAATTTTATGAAAGTAGTAAACTTATATGGTTCACTTCCAGTAAGTCGTCGAGTCGTGCCATTCGGTTAGACAAGTCATGTGTTCTATCATGTGGTGCTCACTTCGCTGGTTTATTTTGTAACTCAGGACCAAGGAAATCTTGCCAATATCGTGAGGTGTCGTTGTTGAACAGCCCATCCCAAGACAGTTTCGGATCCGTGTGAATTTCATCACAATATTCAATCAACTCACTGAAATGTATAACGATAACATTCGCGATGTCGCATTTCTCACTTGTCTGACAAAGATAATTCTTTAAATCCTAGGATTCCCTGCACCTGATCAAACATGCTGGACTGAACTGACAGATTTAGAACTATAAGAAATTTAAATATATACATATATAAATGACTTTCTCAGTGAATATTGCTGAAAACCGCTGCAATCTTTCTCTCAAAAAATTATGTCACCAGATCCTCATATTCGAGCTGAGTAACATTATTGAATTGCATAGGATCTTTGTAGAATACGTGATACAGTCGATCATATTCGTGATCGATCATAAAAGTTGAATTATTGTCCACTGGGATAGATACAGACGTTTCTGAGATATTAATTCTGTTTATTTTACTGCTTATTATAATTATTAATTCTGCGAAATATGATATCATCCTTTCCAATTACCGTTCTTTCTAAAGATCACCGCATACGAATTTCCGTCAGCAGTAAATAAGATCGGAATGGTGTAGCGTGTTCTTCTGAAATTGTTACTGAATCCAGAATTTAAAATTTAATAGCGAACTCTGAATTTTGAAGATTTTCGTAGTTCCTAGATAAATATCGAGCCTGCCGTATTTCTACCGTGGAATTGTTTCTCGTGACATATAGCATGGCTCTTCCTGGCTTAAATTGTGCGTTGTGGATCGAATAAATTCATCTGCTTTACTTGATCAATAAATGATGTCATATTCTCTTTGACAATATCGGAATGCTCACAAGCCGCGGAAACTGTCTCAATGAATCTATCGATATCTGCGAATTTTCCTCGACTTTCCACGATCTATTTCTGAATGCCATTTCGTCATACACTGCAATACGAAGTTGAACCTCGAACGCTCCTTTGGATGTTGGACAGACGCGATAAATTGCTCTCAGGAGTTGAGATGCCTCAAATTTACGAGTATTTGGGTATTATAATGAACATGGGTTGTAACGTGAAAGATGGCAAGAAACGGCGTTGGTAAACTTGATGTAGAAACTTCCTAAAGTTCACACTTACTTTAAATGTAGGCTCTTGATTTCTCGCCGTCAAATATTGCTTTGTTGTTGTTGAGAATTTTGTAAGTGCCTCTCTAAGAGGTTTTTCGTGGATAGAACTGTGCAAAAGTGCATCCGGAATCCAACCTGTCGAATGAAAGAACCAAATCTGCAAATAAGAGCAGGACAATAAGAAATTTGCCTTTAAATGCAACAGATGCTTACCGGAAATGAGTATTCATTCCCATAAAATAGCGCGAGCATGTCATTCAGCCATATCTGCTCGGTCGAACGCACCTATATTTGATTTCCAATCACCTGAGAATAGTGTGAAACTGTTAATTTGGAAGAAGAAAAAAACACTACCAAGTTAGTGAAATTGGAGAACGCCTTCTTCATTGTTTGGGTTTCGAAATCTCGAAAATAGTTGTATCGACCGATTGTCACCAAACCAGGATTCACGGTGAATATGAAGGTGCCGTCAAGGAAAATGATATCTGACAAAAAAGCAGTTCTAGTTGGCTGGCAATTTGAAATATTCCGGACAGATTTTCATAAAGGGATGAGGTGGAGTTTTTCACATGTTCTAGATTGATATATACAAGAACGCATTGAATTTTGTTAAGCAGTTTCTCCGGATCATTCAGTGAAGAAATGACTCGAACCGGAAAACGAATTTAGAATGAATTGAATCTTTTTTTTTTTTAAATACCTCGTTAAAGCCCATCAGTTTTCCAATTCTATCGACTGGAAAATGGTTCACAGATAGGGTTAGTTGATAAGTTGATAAAGGAAGTGTTTTGGCGAAAACAGAAACAATCCTGCTGAATCACATTAATTAGACGGTAGAAAGAAAAACACATCAATTAGAGGTAGAAAAATAAGGTTTAAACAAATATAAGAAACCTGTCGGAAATGGCCTCCGTTCGTTGCACTGCAGTGTTCGAATAAACATTCAATCCTTTCGGATGGTTCACTTGAAGTTCGAATGTTGCCTTAGCACATTTTAATATTTTAAATATTTTTTTTAAAACAGGCGGGAATCTAATTTCGGCACTAGGTCGGATGAGAACAGTCGGATGAAACCTTCTGGGTGAGCGCAATTTGCATACAACATTCATGTAAGAGACGGTATTGCGAAATAGTTATCATCCAGTAGTTTCTCATCCGAATGCTTGCATGTGACCTAGTACCCTAATTTAAATTCGCTCGCCACATTTCTCTGCGGTTCATCAAAGCAAGGAAACCAGAATCTGGTAAGTTGTTAGTGGCGAGAACAAACGATCCGTTGTGATCGAATGTTTTGTTGTATTTAGGGTCCCTGAAATAATCAATCAGATTAACAACTAAATTATGTCCACCAGTTCTCGTAAAGTCCATATTCGTCCATTTTGGCGATTCCACTATAGGAAATCTGAATAAACATTCCATTTTTTTTTTTAGAAAATCTCAAAACTTTTTACCTGAAGCAAGAATTCTTTTCCTTGACCGACTGTTCTATTCAATTCAATCAACACTGTCTCTCTATCTGTATTCATTGAGATCCGAGTGACATCCGGTGGTGGCTTCATTGCAACGAATTCGAGTAGGATAACCTACTCATGATGATTGCATTTCCTTTTGCGAATCTCAAATGCTCACCTTCTCGATGCTTAGCCCATTCGAATGTAATTCGATCCACTTTGTGGATTTTGTGAAGTTCAGCTGGATAGTTACCGTATAAAAATTGACGTGACACTATTTATTTTAGGCAATACCGTTGAAGTCCGATCGTTGAGCCCCG
This sequence comes from Pristionchus entomophagus, assembly GCA_036245825.1. Taxonomy (NCBI): domain Eukaryota; kingdom Metazoa; phylum Nematoda; class Chromadorea; order Rhabditida; family Neodiplogasteridae; genus Pristionchus; species Pristionchus entomophagus. Next base: position 11,221,947 of record BTSX01000005.1, read on the forward strand.
CCGTGATCTCTAACATTCACTGAGTGACACTGTGACTCGTCATCCTTTCTCTGTCGATTTATAGTGAATTGTCTAAACAGAACTTAGTGTAAGCAAGCAATGGAAATCACCATACAATTAGAGACCGCAGGGTAATATTTAAAATCGAAAGAACAGACTCAAAAGTAAGCTCGATGTGTTGGTCTCGATCTGAAGAACATTTTTCCTCTTTAGAGTTTGTCTCTATCTCATCTCTCAGCCGAGTTCTCCCCCGAAAACCACGCTCGCGCGGGCAAGGAAAAGGAGAGAGAAAAGAGGCGAGATAGAAAAAGGGACGGAGCCTCTCTCGCGTGTGTTTCTCTCCCTCCCCACGCTCTCTCGCCCCGCTCCTCCCGCGCTCGAGCGGCAATTCGGAGAAAAATAGTTGGTTTTTCACAGCAGACTTTAAGCTCGATACATTTTCTTTTCAGCCTTTTTGGTTGGTGTGACGATAGAAGGCCTCAATGCCTTTTCGATGAAAATATGTACTCATGGGAGGATGACGTACAGTGGCTTTACACTGGCTCAAATAAGGGTCACCAAAAATAGATTTTCGTTTTTCGACGAGCTAGAAACTCGTTAAAAAGCACAAAATGATCCTTACCACAATTCCAGATGATCCCCGAAGTTTGATAACGATATCTTTTAATTTGCCCTCAGGGCACGAATTTTTCACTTTCGTAAATTATTTTTTCTCCACATTTTGGATGACCAAGCCCGATTTTTGTTCAAAGGTCTTTCCTGGACAGGTCAGTTGCAAATCCATGGAAAATACGATTTCCATTTTTTTTAGAGCATTTGTATAACTTTCCCGCACGCGGCAACCGAAAATCTGAGGTCAATCGATTTTCCAAATAGGCTATTTTTCGACATAATGAATTTTTAACTTTTTTCATTAATAATATCATGGGCTCTCATATCGAAATTCGGATTCAGCACACAACGTTACACCAGAAAAAAAATTAGTCCTGAAGTTCAGAGCGAAAAAAATTTCGACTAATTATGGGGGTATCATGGTCAAATTTTAGGTTGAAAATCTATTTACCTCGGACTTTTGGTTGCCGCGTGCGGGAAAGTTATCCAAATGCTCTTGGGAATCGTATATTCCATGGATTCGCAACTAACCTGTCCAGGAAAGACATTTGAACGAAAATTGGCCTTGGAACTCTGATCATCCAAAATAGGGAGAAAAACATATGTGAAAAAGTGAAAAATTCGTGTCCTGAGGGCAAATTAAGAGATATCGTTATCAAACTTCGTGGATCATCTTGAATTGTGGTAAGGATCATTTTGAGCTTTTGAGCGAGTTTCTAGCACGTCGAAAAACGAAAATCCATTTTTTGGAGACCCTTATTTGAGCCAGTGTAAAGTCACTGTACGTCATCCTCCCATGAGTACATATTTTCATCGAAAAGGCATTGAGGCCTTCTATCGTCACATCAAGCAAAAAGGCTGAAAAGAAAATGTATCGAGCTTAAAGTCTGCCGTGAAAAACCATGTCACGATTGCGTAATCACTATGCAACAACCAGGGAATTCCCTGATATCTCAATGGCATATTCCTAACACACGATGGGTTTACTACTACATGTCCAAGTATGAGTCATAAATCTCAAGTGAGTCAAAAGTTATGAAAGATTGGAAAAGTGGGCAAAGACTTATGGGCGATACTGTATATCAAGCGTTCTCGAACTGCATAGAGATTTTTTTCGGGCTGTACAGTTGGTTCTTTATCGCAACATCTTTCACACACTTCATCACAATCAATCAATAAGATTATTAGAGACATATTTCAGGCAAACAATCTAAATATGAGACAACGGGGCAACGGGAGGACGGAGTCTATCGAAAACCCTGTGGCAACCGAGCCAGGCGTGCTTTGCACCCTGGAATTCAATCATTATGCTAAATCCTCATGACCAAGGCCTTGCATAACCATATATTTGACGTGCTTTGCACAATTTAGAGGGTGATTTCCGTCTATTATTTCACATGTTTTCGGTGCACGCCCCATAAAAAGAGATGGATGTAAAGCTGGTTGAAATAATCTCAACATAGCACACTTACAATATGCGCATCAACCGCCGTCTTCTTTTTGGCGCAGTAATTGATTCTTTCCTCCTCTCCGTTTGTGGCGACGACGAGTATGTAGCCATCGGAAGTTTCCGAGTTGAAGAATTGGAAGAGCACCGACTCATCGCGAAGCTACAATTATGATGTATACAGATGTAGGAAGGACCCAATACCCGTCTTCTTTGACCATCATACTCATCATTAAGAAAATTGAAAGCATCTATTTCACAACTCACCCTTTCGATGTGGAGCTTCGCGAACGTGATCTTCTTGTAGAGTCCGGTTGTTTCTCCGGGCAGGTGGAAGAAGCTGGATACTCGCTTGTTCACGTACTGGAGTGCGTTCAACGATTTGCTGAATGGATCGGATCATGTATATACAAACGCTTTGAAAACGACTGATGACTACAAAACCGTAACTAATCAGAAACGTGAAATAGACACGAATGATTGAATGAATAAACATACTTATCCTGCTCAAGATGCTGGCAAATATTCCGAAGGACGATGGTTTTCATGTCAGCGAAATAGTCCTCAATTTAATTGAATAATGAGATGACGTTCTCAATAGCGTATATTGCGTATAATAGCTCAATAGCGTATACGTCGTGCCGCACCGGGATTCCGAAGGCTCAGAACGAAAAACGGCTTCACCAATCGATTCAAAATCGAAAGTCGAAAACGGCCTCATATATATTGGTAAAGAAAGCTAAAAGAAATAAGTGCCAACACAGCATATCGCATTGCGATGTCGAACTTTTTTAAACTTATTTCTTCACAAATATGCAGTGTACAACTCACCTTTCCTCTGTATCGCTCTGGCGGTTTCTTGAAGCAGTCCTTGCACGGTTCGTCCTCGGGTTCGCAGGCGTTGTAATGGGCAACGAGTAGCTTTGAGGAGTTGCAATCGGGAACTGAAATAATAATTATATATTAAAACTAACGTCATGATATTTACTTAATAACCGAATACGTCTCAATCCGGATAATCTGAACAACAGCAGATGTCGCGAGAGTCATTCGTACCAATCTCTAGTTTCATGACTGAACTACCACAACTCATTTTTCAACAAATAAATCAAATACTAACCGTCACATTCCATGTTGCTACACGCGTCCATGTGATAGGTGAGCAGCTTCGTAGATCTACATTTTGGATACGCGCAGTTGACCTGAACAGATTATCAAGTTGGTATTCGTATTTGTTGCTTTTCTTACTCAGGATTCATGACTCAAACTACTACACAGTTCTCGATGAAACATCATGATTAGCTAATCACATGGCGAGAATGTGATATTTTTCTGCTAGGTATAAGATTGTAAATGCGATTGATCACCTCATCGCACGCATCCGCGTGCGTAAGTCTAGCAAACCGTTCCTCGATCGCCTTTCTTCTCTTCGACTGCATGTCCGGACGTAGTTGGGGCTTGCGTCGAGGATACTCGCTCTGACTCCCTACATCTCGCTCGTCAACCTCTGGAGGTGCATGGCTCTTAATGGAGTTCAAAAGGCGTCTTCATTATGCACACCCTCTCCTCACTCGTCCGGTCAAAATAGTGTGTGGAAAGAAGATACAGCGCCCCGTTTGTATTAATACCTAAGTATTAATCCCTTTCCTCACTCCATTTCATTCTCATTGTTCTCAAAATATTACGCTAATACAGAGACTAATTGTACTCTATGCTACCTTACCTCGTCCATTTCATCCTTCGTTGTATAGTCATCGTGATCTTCACGCATTCTCTTCGCCGATTTTGCAGCGATAGCAGAGTTCGAAGAAGAGGCAGTGTCAGCGGGACGCTTGCCCTTGCCAGGCGTGACATCCGCCAATGGAGTTCTTTGAGCAGAGACGGCGATCTGATATTTATTGATCTTTGAATGCACTCGAACACCGATAATGCAAGAAAAAAAAAATAAACCTGCTTATCGCCTTTGCCGCGCGATTTTCCAGTGAGAGGAGCCTCCTAGAATAAGGTCATTTTTCAGATCAGTCTAATACAACAACAACAAGAACCTCATCATCCTTCTTCTCCTGCTCCTTCGCCTCCTCATCAACCGCTGCTCGTGGTCCCTTGACTGGGACGAGTCTCCTCAGTTTCTCCGCTTTGATGCAGAGCGGGCAAGTCGAGAGGTTCCTATGACCTCTACAATAGTGTTCCAGAAGGATTCGAGCGAGGTCACAATGCTGATCTGAGCAAACAAAATTGTGACTGGGATCTAGATATGATAACCTTAAAGTGTTTTTCTCGACGATAGATGCAGGCAAGTATTGTACTATGCAATAATGAAGTTGCATACAACTCACATGTGCACTGTTGCTTGCTAAATTTGACGACATGCTTCAGCAGGAATATCGTCTCTTGGCAATTTTCCTCGCAGCATGATTTCTGAAAATAATTGAAAAAAATCTTCTTCTTCAATAGAAATGAATCACCTTGCTACATCTCTCGGCATTCTATGATTATCTGTGATTATCTATGATTATCATGAAGCCTACAGACGCTCGTATCGAGAGGAACATCTAAGGCATGAAGCAGATATTAAAGAAGGCAGAGCAAATGGTAAAGTACATGGATGTTTGAGCGTCCTGAGCAATCTGGTAAGATATCCCTATTATTTCACGTCGCGGCCTAGCCTATATTCGTATCAGTACTTCTTCAATGAAATGAAATCACCTTGACACATCTCTCAGCATGCTTCAAGTCCGCAAGTTTCAGGTAGGCAGGATCGGTGAAAAGGGGAGTGATCATCCGCCTTGGTTGTAGTGGCCATGCCTGCAGAAGATTACTTTGTTTATGTCTAGAGACCACAGGCTCCGCCCACTTGGGAGGGATAGAGAGTTGCCAAAAATCCGCAAGAGCGACTAGACATCGAATTCTCACTCAATTGAGCCGATCAAAAAACTTTTCTGTAGCTCTCAGTAGTCTTTACAAATGACGAGTGGAGCAGCCTGATCGGTCGAATCGAACTATTTTTTAAATCCATGAATATGGTCGAGGAGAGGGGAATGAGACACTTCCAATGAATGAAATACGCTGCTCCACTCGTAATTTATGAATTATATTTTTATATTAATTTTAGAATAAAAAAAGAGTGGAAAAAATAAATCCTCGAATTGTAGTTCCTCGACAAAAGTAAGAAAACGCGCGTATTCGAATTCCGACTTCCGTTGTTTATTCTGACAACTAGCAACCGGGTTTAGTAAACGAGCGCGCTACCGATTGAGCCACAAGACCATGTGTTTGCAATCTTGTGCCGGGAACGATTCCAGCAGCCGAGGACAACGTTGTACAGGTGGTTAGAGTAGAGTATCCGGACAAACAAAAGCCCGTAACCATGAAAATCACAGATGGAAAATTCGTGAGCACTACTCTAGATGTACCGCAGGTTGGAAAGCGCATATTCCCTACCTGGGGCCGCGATGAGCCTATTCACAAACCACCGCCTGTCAAAAAGTTTAAGACAATCGATTATCGTATGCCCAAGCCGAAGGCGTTGGCCAAAACCCGTGCACTCTCTCCACCATTTACTTCGGCGGGGATAATACCCAACTATGTGCCTCCAGTCGACAAGGCTAATGACGAGGATGAGTTCAAGGATATAAAGGGACATACGTTTGAAGAGGACAAGGAACATCCTAACCTCGACCCGATTGCAGAACCACCAAAGCCAAATTAAGGGGGAGGAGGAGAAGGAGTAGTAGGAGTAAAGGAGGATGATGATGAGTTCAAGGATATAGAGGGGCAGACGTTTGAGGCGGATATTGAAAATGCGAACGTGGATCCGGTAAATCTGCCTGTCACCTTCTCGCACAACCCTCTCTCTAACCGAGTCTGGGTGGCGTTCGATGCTTCTCGAGTCAAGAAGGTGGTCCTCTCACAGGGGCTAAAGTTTGTGCTGGGATTTGAAGAGGATACAATAACCTCAACCAAGCGCTCAAAGTACGCACCAACCACCCAGGCAGGCCCCAGCAATACGCTCTACGTTTTTAGCGATATAGCGGCTTTCAGTGTGCTCGTTGACACGACGTCTAATCAACTCAGGATCATCCCAGTAAGCGGACCCTATGGTAGTACGTGCAACGCAGTGTTCAACCCTGTTCTTTTCTTCCCGATTCGAACAAACATGTTCGACAGTAGCGATGGAGATTCGAACGGAATATGGTGAGTTGGTAAAGTTCCACTACGGCACCGCAGTAGTGGTGCTGCACCTCCGCAGGAAGCAGCAGAGACAGTTATTCGTGTAGTGTGCGCTCTCGCTGAGCGGTCGTGTCATGCGTTACTCAGTGTACGAACCCGATAAAGAGGATTGGATCAAGATTTTCAAGAATCAACCTGGCGGGTCTCCCATTGCCTTCTATCAGGGACGTCGATATCAAAGAGGTGGCTCTATTGGCAGTTTTCTCGGTCAACTGTGGAAGGTGATCCCAAAATTCCTCAATTCAGTCGTTGGATAGAGTCTCGTCAGTGGAGTTCTATTTTAGATACCGTATTACACCCGCGCAGATCATGTAAACGCCACACTATTGCTGTAATTTACGATTGAATATCCCCACCAGGAAAAACCGGACAACCAGAAACCAGTCATTTTGGCTTGAGCCGCCCTGGCCTAATACTAGCGGTTTCTATTTTAGATACCGTATTACCGTACCAGTGGTTGGGGCGCGCGCCTTTCTCTACCTCTTGCAAAACGTCACCTGCGGGCGGGAGTCGAACCTGCCTGCGTCGGCATGCCAGTCAGACACCATGCCCATTAGGCCAGGGCGGCCTACCGCCGGGAACGTTTGACGGAGACTAGTGGTTGGGTCGCGCGCCTTTCTCTACCTCTTGCAAAACATCACCTGCGGGCGGGAGTCGAACCTGCCCGCGTCGGCATGCCAGTCAGACACCATGCCCATTTCTTGTAGCTCACTTGCTTTCAGAAACGACCCATATGTAGTGTGTTTGGTTCACGGGGGCGTGCTGGAGAGTCGAATGGTCGAAAAATCGAAAAAGTCGAGTGTCCCAACTTTGACGTTTAGTGGTTGGGGCGCGCGCCTTTCTCTACCTCTTGCAAAACATCACCTGCGGCGGGAGTCGAGCCTGCCTGCGTCGGCATGCCAGTCAGACACCATGCCCATTGGGCCAGGGCGGCCTACCGCCGGGAACGTTTGACGGAGACTAGTGGTTGGGTCGCGCGCCTTTCTCTACCTCTTGCAAAACATCACCTGCGGGCGGGAGTCGAACCTGCCCGCGTCGGCATGCCAGTCAGACACCATGCCCATTTCTTGTAGCTCACTTGCTTTCAGAAACGACCCATATGTAGTGTGTTTGGTTCACGGGGGCGTGCTGGAGAGTCGAATGGTCGAAAAATCGAAAAAGTCGAGTGTCCCAACTTTGACGTTTAGTGGTTGGGGCGCGCGCCTTTCTCTACCTCTTGCAAAACATCACCTGCGGCGGGAGTCGAGCCTGCCTGCGTCGGCATGCCAGTCAGACACCATGCCCATTGGGCCAGGGCGGCCTACCGCCGGGAACGTTTGACGGAGACTAGTGGTTGGGTCGCGCGCCTTTCTCTACCTCTTGCAAAACATCACCTGCGGGCGGGAGTCGAACCTGCCCGCGTCGGCATGCCAGTCAGACACCATGCCCATTAGCGACGTTCTTCGACGGAACAGCATCTCCGAAGGTCCTTCCAGTCAAATGCAATAGGGGTCATGTCGGAAGAAGAGGGTGCCCATGGGAGACAGTGATATATCAAACTGTTCTCTTGAGAGATATTAGGCCAGGCAAGGGCGGCCTACCTGCAAAACATCACCTGCGGGCGGGAGTCGAGCCTGCCTGCGTCGGCATGCCAGTCGGACACCATGCCCATAATGGGCATGGTGTCTGACTGGCATGCCGACGCAGGCAGGTTCGACTCCCGCTGTTTTGCAAGAGTCTCCGTCAAGCGTTCCCTGCGGTAGGCCACCCAGAGAAAAAATCTCGTAAGTATATTCTCCTCACACTCTCAAGAACCGCAAACTCCTCGAGAAAGTTCAGCTCACTTACTGAGACTCGTGAAGGGCGCTATTCAAAGGTATGATTCAAATTTGATGATTCTAAATTGGCTCAAAATCTGATAAATTGTACATGATTTGGTGACAAACTTGCGAATGTATTATCACGCATATTGAAATGGTTACACGCAGAGACATATATATTTTATTGACGATCACGTTCCAGCGTTCTCCTCAATCACAAGAATTTTGCGTGTGATAGCCATCAAACACCATCAAACGACGGATGCTACAGCTTGACGATGACCTCTTGTGGAGATCTCAGTGATGCATTTGATATACAACTCAATTTCACCATCGAGATACATTATAATTTTCAGGAGAAAATGAAGGTTAAAAGTGTGACATTTTCAGAAGCACCTTTCAAGGCCTCAATAATAATATCGTCAACCAAATATCGCGGGCAATAGATAACGACGTCGTCCGTTTGCATCCTCAATTTCTGTGCGACTCTGGTTATCCAATTCAAGTAATAGAGGATGGCAATGAATTCTGTTGTGAGTATTCTCTGCTCTATTGGCCTATCGCCTAGATTTTTGAGTATGTGACGGAAATAAAATTTAAATAATCGAATTGTTTAATTTCAGCGCAGTCCTCACCAGGATATTACAACGACAACGGACGAACTACACCGTGCCCGATCGGCGAATATTCGGTTTGTTGTTATTTTTAAATATAAAATAAAATATTTCCATTGAATACACGGTTACGTATCTATGTTCAGAGCAACGTTTCCGCCGATGAATGCCAGAAGTGCCCGGACAACTCCACGACAATCTCACCAGGCGCTAGCAGAGAGGAGGATTGCTATTGTTCTGCCAGCCTGCAATAATTTCTAAAAAGCAATAGGCGCTAATTGAATGCAGTTATCATATCAAAATCATGGTTTCCTCGCCACTACACATATTGGTCCTTATTGAGTGAACTGTCCGCCCGGTTTTTACGCTACGTACTCGAACATGAGCACGTGCATTCCGTGCGAGATCGGCATTTACGAGGACGAATGGAACGCGCTGGAGAGATGCTAGAGCTGTGACAACTATCTACCTGGAACGAGGTATGTATTGATTCTACGTGAGGAATGTTCATCCCCTGAAATTACCGTCCAACGTAATGCAATTCCAGGGCTCCACCAACCATTCGGACTGTGTCAACACGTGCCATTATGTCAGGAGGTTCATTAGATAGAATTAAATGATAATATTTTTAAGGAGGGAGTTGAATTAGCCGCGGATCACACGTGTCGAAAATGTCCCAAAGGAACCTACAAGGCAAGATTGTTTTAACTTTAAAGGAGCTGTCCCACGGCTATTTGGCTGTATGAGTTCTCGAAGTGATATTGTGGGGATCTGGTACCCGACCAGACCCAAAACTCCCATGTTTTGAGGTCTCGTTTAAAATGAGCTAAATTAGCTGTATGCCATGTGGGCCGGACAATGCAGACAACGAGAGAGGGATAAGGGGACAATGAAGAGACCGCGCATGCAAATCGTTTCGCTCATCTCGGCCTTGCGATTTGCATGCGCGGTCGTGGGACGACTCATTTAAATAATTATATCAGTTCAGGATATTTCTTCTCACATACGCTGTGAAGGATCGTGCCTGCTTGGATTGACCACTGACGAGGAAGGGTCTGTTTGAGACATGCTTGAATGCATAATATTCGATAACTTTTTCAGGTCTACCTCATTGAGTGCGTGTGTCGTACTATACTGCCCCAGCAACAGAACGTTGGTTTGCAGTATTTGTGTAATCGTAAATAAAATAAAAACTACCAATACGAAACATTATTTTTTTGTCTAATTCATACCACCAGTCTTCATTAGTATGCTTAAAACTGAATAAACCAATCGATACAACGATAATCTTCCTAGAGTCACCACTGACAATTCCTTACCTATTCCCGACCCCATTGCATTCAATATCGATTTATACTGTCCTCAGTGCAGTAGGGGCTTTACTCAGGTTAGTTTGATCGTTGGTCTATCGAAAACGAGCAAATACAATTTCTTCATTGAAATTCACTTTGTTTGGAAGATACTAATTTCCTTACAGCCGTCAGCGAATCAAACTTCTTGTTTGCTGTGCATCAAATTATACGATGCTGCAAGTTACAGCAGCTGTAGCAGCGAGTGTGAAGGGACGGATGATGCAAGCTGCAAGGAGGGTCGCAGGTGTGTATTATTCTTCCAAAGAATAGCCATGTGTTTGTTCAATGAGATAATCTATAACTTGTTTGATCTGACACCGTCCCACTTGAGCATAACAGAGTGAAATATTTGATCCTACATAGGTGCAACCTTATCATCGACAGCCCTGGATACTTCGAGTGTACAATGATAAATAAACCGGTAAAGCCTTTTAAATATTTTTTGAAGAAACAGTAATTATCACTGACGTAGAGCAACGTTCTGGCTAAACTTTGGGCTGTCGGCCGAATAGCATGCCAATGACAATCTCTACTCAGGACATTCCAGAGCGGACTGCTTTGAGAGAAAACTTTGAGATTTATTTCAATCTAGAAATGAATGCATATATGCTTTGAATAATTCATTTTAGGGGATACTGTACCTGCATGAAGAAGCATGATGATCAGGTTCCGATCGAGGTAAATACTCGTTTTATCAGTGCGTTCGCGTAATTCTCGCACAATATCCCCGAATTCCGGTACAGCAAAAAATTACACTCTGGGGTTTTCATGGATTCTGATAGCCCTAGGTGCCCTGCATAGATTTCTCTTATTCACATGCTCATGGCATGCTCATTTGCATAATTACTTGATCCTTTAGTTTGGGGATTTTCTCACATTAGCTGTTGTAACTCTGCGGAAACTCATCAGATTTTTATGAAACCTTGAGACTAGACCAATTTTGAGGTGATGCATCCGCCTATGTTGTTTGTTTATGCAAATTCTAAATTTGAATTTATCATCGAAAATTCAAGTGAACTTATCTCGAAAACAAGGCCGAACACATAGCTGGATTTTGTGTCCAATGATGAAATCAATCGACGAGAGAAATTTGAACTCATTCGGAGTGTGCGCTGAGAAGTTACAAGCAAAAAACTATTGGGTTGAGGAATAAGTAACGCTCGTTTTTTCTCTCTGACTTTAGAACCCTCGTGCTCGCTCTTTTGTTGTTGCCGTCTGCCGGCGGGCTATGGCTGGACTGTCCTCCCCCACCCTCCCTACTCACCCGACCTTGCGCCCTCCGATTACCACCTCTTCTCAGACCTCCAGCCTTTTATCAAGGGACAGAGCTTCAAAGACCGAGCCACTATCCAGACCGTACTGACCAACTATTTCAAGAACCAGCCCCAGTCCTTCTATCACAAGGGCATCCACAAGCTGCCTGGTATATGGCAGAAGGTCATCGATGCGCATGGAGAATATTTTTAGATTCTATCGTGCTTTGTAAAGTTTTTATGATAAAGTGAAAAAAATTCAAAAACGAGCGTTACTTATTCCTCAACCCGATAAATGGTTCTAATGGAGAGAACCATCTCATTTCGCCCTCATTCCGACCTGCTCAAGCCACCCGTGCGGTCCGGAATGCCTTGTTCCATCCCAAATTTCGTGAAACTCATGGCGTGGAAAAAGTCAAAGGAGAAGAGAAAACATTTGAATTCCCGCCATTGCGTATCTCAGCTCCCAGTGGAGCTAGCGACTTGAAACTTCGTTTTTGGGGTGGAAAGACGATTTCCAACCCATATTCCAAGTATCAAGTCGCTAGCTTCACTGGGAGCTGAGATAGGCAATGGCGGGAATTCAAATGTTTTCTCTTCTCCTTTTCCACGCCATCATTCATTTCTGACCGTCGCTCTCACTGCGATACTTCAATTTAGACCGCACGGGTGGGGTGAGCGGGTCGGAATGAGGGCGAAATGAGATGGTTCTCTCCATTAGAATCACATAAACAAACAACTTAGGCGGATGCAGCACCTCAAAATTGGTCTAGTGTCAAGGTTTCATAAAAATCTGATGAGTTTCCGCAGAGTTACAACAGTTAATGTGAGAAAATCGTCGAACAATCTGCTCAAGTAATTATGTAAATGAACATGACATGAACATGCGAATAACAGAAATCGATGCAGGACACCTAGGGCTATAAAAATCCTTGGAAAAACCAGAGTGCCATTTTTTGCTGTATCGGAAGGGGTGCGGGAATTACGCGAACGCACTGTTATTTAGTAACATCTCATGGAATATTCAAGGTTCTGGACACTCCTGAACGAAGAGAAACATTGGAAGTCCAACAGACAGTTGTCGACGCGTCAAGAGGTCAGATTAGATGAAAAAAATTAAATAACTACATCACTTGTGTACCGAAACTTTCAGCACCAAGTGTCAACTATGCAAACTCGGACACCGAGTCTAACTACTCAAGCGATCTTGCCACGGTGATTTGTGAATTTATAAAAGCATTGAATGATGAAAATTATGTGTGCTTCAGAGATAGTGATATGAAAATCAAACATTGTCCACTCCTCTTTGTAATTATTCCAAATAAAAAAAAACTAGGTTTTCATATATATATGAAAACCTAGTTTTTGAGCCATTGTTTAACCATTGTTATATATAACAATGGTTCCACCTATAAATTTGTTATATATAAACAATGGTTCCACCTATAAATATGCTACTTTTAGCTAAATGAGTTCTCAATTATTCTAACGGAGAAAAATATGAGCGGACTCGTACCGGTATTTTTTTTTTCATATTTCCAGTTTATCTGCATATATTTCCAAAAAATATTAAAAATCATACAACTTCAAATATTAAAAATCATACAACTTCAGTGGTCATCCAGCGACAGCATAAATTTGCCCTCTATATCAAGTGCCATCGTGAGTGATATGAGTGATGTTATGCATTTTCTTTTCTTTATTGTTATCGTCAGGAATTGTTCATTACTTTGATTCAATTTGCCAATCTTTTGACCATTTAAAATGTGCAGTTTACAAAAAAATAATAAATTTTTCAGAGCGCGCTACAAATCAATGATCGACTGATGGACCTTCCATCGTCCGCATTTTATATCCCCTCGATTCCTCACTCTCCCGAATCGCAGTCAATAGAAGGACTAAAGAAACGAGTATGTTCTACGGTGTAGTTAATTTTCATTATTAAGATGCTGGAGACTCAGGAATTTACAAACCAAAAACAACAAACACAGTAATTCCCGCTGAACCATTGTAGCTTTAACGTTCCGATTGTACATCTAATTCTGCGCTAATTCAATCTTATTCAATCTGATTGACTACAGATCGTTTTTCATCGCCGAATGTGTTCCATTGCGGGCGTCGACTCCGACAATCTAACACTCTCTTCCGATTCATCGACAAAATGAACATAATTGTCATTCTGTTTTTTACTGTTTCGATTTCTTGAGAAACTTGAACAAAATCATTCTTTACGCACTGAATTGTTGGATACAACTTCGATCAGCATTTTTTCTAACACAATAATTCAGAATCTCGCACAATAATTTTTTCTAACACAATAAAAAAACTCATGTTGCTCTGCTTCAATATTCAGTAATATTTTTCCTGTCCATTCCTCGAATTTCTAACGTAATCGTGAGGGGGAAATTCAGCGTAGATAGTGAGATAAACCGATACATCATGATTCCATCTCGAATGATTTCCGGTCGATACGGAACCAGACTATTTTTTAAGTTATTTTTTTGTCCAATTAATTTCCTGTTAATGTCGGCGTTTACCGGAGCCTTCCCTGTGTGTGTGCTCGAGGCCAGAGATTGTGAGAAGACTGGCTTCATTCCATTGCAACATGATCAAGATGGGGGAGATCGGGGCGAAAAGCGGAATTGGAAGGGCCTTTGCAACATCCCCCGTGATTACACCGGGCAAATGTGAATGGACGAAATATCGATCTATTTGAGAGCGACATATCACTGTATCACTGGCCTAGTAGTGATCTCCCGCGAGCCCAGTCTCGAAGTCGGGTGAACCTTTACATCTATCTTTAACTTTTATGATAGCGACAGTGGAGGAAGGCTTCACAAAAATCGCACACATGCGCTATTTTAATGCTATGATTCTTTCAACCGTCACTGTTCCGCCGACAAATATTATTTATCGGACGCTCAAATCTCATGAATGACACTTCAGAGATGACATGTACTGAGCGAACATGAGTACCAGTATAAACGTGAAGAGAAAAGAGAGATCGCTTCCGCTTGATGTAGTAGACGGAGCGGTCACAGCTGAAGTTAGCACGGGCGGACCTCCTGAATGCAAGATAGCTCTACAATAGTATTTTTACAATATTTACGATATATCTATGATATAAATGATTTGAGAAAACACGAGAGCCTTTATACAAAAGTCAATTTCTATACCACACACTGTGATAGATATTTCGGGAGTAAATTCGCGATTTATTGCACTCTGGGCTTGATATGACTGTTTGTGTTGCTTACAGGCTGTTCAAGTTATCGACTGATATGTGATTAATATGGTTTTCAATAAAATAATAATCGTACCGAAATCGAGTTGCATTGCCCAGCTGCTAGAATCGGTTTTCCTCATCCAGTTGAGAGCAATCTCAAATGATTAATTCACGTTTGTGATCTACATTCGCCGAGCATTTCTGAGGTCGATTTTCGAACTCTACGTCCAAAGTTGACTCTATGGCCAAATTTTGAGCATAGGTTGCAAATTCGTTGTATCTCCATTATATCGAAAATCCTGTGATAAAGATGTTCTAACGTGAGGGTGAGCGAATGAGCGTCAACAAACCTTATAGGCGCCCTCGTCGTAATGCTTCGTGAAGGACGAAACATTTCCGACGTTGAAGAAGCTGCATAAAATTGAACTTGAATTTTCAGATGCTAAATGTTCGTCTACTTAGCGAAGGATAGCTTCGACTCACTCAAGAATGTCCTGGTTGACGACAAAGTGGACAGTTTCAGAAGACGTGACGGAATTGTAGTTAGCGGAAATATCGAGACTGAAATATTACATATTATAAGGTTTTCTGACGCCCATTTTCTCAACCCAAGACGCTAGAACATATTTTTGCTCGGCGAATGTATGTACATCATTAACTTGAATTTTAAGGTTTAAAGTCATCAATACTACTACAGGCCACAATGTCAATATATTCAATACGCGATTTGCGAGAAATATTTTCTCCCATTCGAATGATCTGCCGGCAATGAAATTGCGAGAATATTCGAATGGCCATTCAAATATTATATTCCATTGAGTATATCAATATCAACATTTTCATTCAGTCCCCTCACCCCTCTCCCTCCCACGTTGCGATAGCTAGAGACCACAGGCTCCGCCCACATGGAGGGAATAGAGGGTTGCCCAAAACATGGCGAGAGGTCCGGCAAGTCGGATTCGCAATCAAATCAAACGATCAAAAGCGTTTTCTGTAGGTCTAAGGATCCTGCACAAACGACGTGATGCGCAGCTTGATCGTTCAACTTTAAGTAGGTCAAAATTGACGATTTAAGGTCCAGAGTATCGATTTAAAGAGTTTCTAGTGATTGTACCCAGCTGCGCACCTGGCATTTACTTCATTTGCATTTTAGGAGAATTTTAAAATTTTTTTTTGGAATTTTAAGATGTTTTCCTAATTGCCGGTCGAGCGCGGGAGGAGCGGGGCGAGAGAGCGGGATGAGGGAGAGAGACACACGCGAGAGAGGCTCCTCCCCTTTTCTTTCTCGCCTCATTTCTCTCTCCTTTCCCTTGCCCGCGCGCGCGTGGTTTTCGGGGGATAACTCTGCTGAGAGATGAGATAGAGATAAACTCTAAAGAGGAAAAATGTTGTTCAGCTCGA
Source organism: Pristionchus entomophagus (assembly GCA_036245825.1). Lineage (NCBI taxonomy): Eukaryota > Metazoa > Nematoda > Chromadorea > Rhabditida > Neodiplogasteridae > Pristionchus > Pristionchus entomophagus. The sequence continues at coordinate 11,237,881 of BTSX01000005.1, forward strand.
GACAAACACAACTAGCATACTATTGAGTGCGTGCTGTCGATTTTAAATATCACCATGTGGTCTCTAGCAATAGCTCGATAGCTTTTCGAATATTGAGAGAGGGGAAGGGTCAATCGAATAGCAATGCTGTTCGATTGGTTCCATCGAATACTCATTTCTATGTCAGCGTGGCTATTTATATTGATGCAATACCGGGGATTATGACAGGTCTGGTGGCGATTTGTACATCTCACCTGTTCGCAATCATTGCGTAGTCGAATGTGATGCTCTTCACGTTCGACGAGTACGTCTGGTTTCCCACGAATGGACATCCGCCGTATCCTGAGAATCGTGAATACAAGTCGTTTGTGTGAAATATCTCACCTGAAGACATGTAAACAACAGATCCATACACATTTGGGGCCACATACAAATAATTGTCGTTGATTGTGAACGGGTTTGCCCACGCAGTATGATTATTGTCTTTAAAGCCGAAGTCGATGGTAATAATTGGCGAGCGAATGTACGGTGGGTAGGAAACTCCGAAGTTAGGCGAGTCTCTTCAGATGCTGTCTCATTAACTTTTCAATATCCATGTAAGTTTACCAGTATTTGTATACAGGCGTTCAACTCGACACTCCGTACACCTCTCCTACCGCGTCAAAGCCGGTAGCGTAGATTTTCGGGTATCCAGGCTGAATCAAATAGCATTCTTACTAGGGTCGGCCGGTAATATCATATATCAGACCCTCCCCGAACACAGTGCGATGAGCATACGTGGTCATATTCGTAGAAGTTGGAGAATAGGATTGCTTCAAAGCTGTTGAGAACAGTGATATAGCGACCTGAGCCTGCTATATATTGCCCGTTTTCTTTTGCGATCCACACTGCGGAGCCGTAGTTTGAGGCGAAGATAAAATTAGCGATCGCAAACATCGATTTGAGATTGCATACGAGAAGTGGTGTTTACAGCTAGAAGACAAAGGCTGCGGGCATTTGAGTTCCCGGACGAAGACGAATGTCGTAGTGCTCTCCTCTTGGGTCCCTACATAGGAGATTCGAGTAATTGTCAGTTTACAAGCCTTCTCTTCAAACACATATCTTGCGCTCAACACGTCCCTTTTTCTGTATTAACAGCAGACCGTTTGTACAATATGTACGATATCAGGTTGGGATGCTTCTCACCCGGACCCTTGCAGCCAGAATCCATCTTGCGCCCTCTTGTCTGAATCGACGATGTCGGAGAAGCTGAACATTGTAGTTTTATTTTTGAAATAACAAACATTATTACAAAAACAAACTTTCTGATGATAATTCCATCCTTTGCAATGCTCACGTCATCGGTGCTCAGGTCCACGTAAATTCTGCATTCATATCCGCAAGTGAACGAAGCCTTGATCACTGTATCATCCTGAAAAATTCCGAATCATAGTTTACATAGGATAACAGTGTGTAATTCATATAAATGTTTTCACTCCATCTTTCGTTTCCTTGAGATCCGAATTCTGAAGCACAGTAGCATAGGGGAAATCGACGCGTGATTCTGAAAATTTCTTACAAGAAATGAAGCTCTACAAACCTGCGTTGGCAGAACATTTTTTTTTTAATGTTTCGAGTACGGTAGGGTCAAACTGGTATGGTCGAGACCAAAACAGGAATATCCGCACCCGAAAAGGATCATAACTTGCTTCAACATAAAGCTAGAGACTCATTCATTTTTTCGGAATGTAGGCCTACCGCCGGGAGCTCATGGCGGAGACTAGTGGTTGGGGCGCGAGCCTTCTTCTACCATCTTGCAAAACATGGTCGATCGTGGGGCTCGAACCAGTGATATAGCGGGCTTCAGTCAGACACCATAACCAATAATGGTCATGGTGTCTGACTGGCATGCCGACGCAGGCAGGTTCGACTCCCGCCCGCAGGTGATGTTTTGCAACTTTCCGAGTTTTCAAACATAACTGGTTTTATTTCGAATTTTGGTGAGCTCTAGTATCGAAAATCGGTTTCTACGGGCAAAAATACACCAGAAAATATTCTCTTAAGGTGGACTCTTATCAGATAAAAGATTCCTTTGCACATATTCTGGCTCCAAAATTGTTATCATATTGGCCGATTGCCGTCAATTGGGCTCACATTGCATTGTTTAGAGAGACATGAGAGAGTGCAGAAAACGAGAGAATCAAGAGATGCCTGCTTTCCGCTTGTGAGAGGCCGCGTTATCTGTGTTGCAAGACGAACCTTTTCTTTGACACAAAGAATGCGATTATCACAAGCAATTCTTCGCAATTTCGAGGGCGCACCCGAATCCATTATGGACGAGTTGTTTGCTACGGACCTCGATCACGAACTATGAACGTTTACAAGCTCTCTTTTCACAAAGTATCATAGTGAGCGTTTAAACACGTTTGTTACACGCAACATTTCTCCTCGTTAGGGCACTCTGTCAGGGTCGGCGTTATCCCCCAAGTAATATAGGTTCCATTCCCGTAGACACTCCCGATATAGCATCGGAATGGAGGGGGAGTTGTCGGATGTTCGGTGGTTGGTTTCTTGGTGGTAGCTGGCTTTTTGGTAGTCGGTTTCTTGGTGGTAGCCGGGTTTTGGTAGTAGGTTTATTGGTGATCGCTGGCTGCTTGGTAGTCTGAGGCTTGTCGTACTTGCATGGTCCCACTGGCTCACGGCATCGATAAACTTTTGATGGTGGATTAGCCCACTGAAATGTATAGCGATCAACCAATAACAACTGGTAACTTACAGAAACTGTGATCTTGTATCCCTCATCTGGATACGACGATGGGCAGTTACTTCCGCACTCGTAGGTTTGTGTTTAGTCATCACTCAGAGCACTGGAAAAGGAGCTTGTAAAGTACATCGATAATGCAAATTCAGCTTACCTTTTCATTGAGCAGCATGCACTATCGCATGGCTCAAGGGATGGGAGAGGGCCATCGGAAGTTGTTTTTTGTTGAATGACATTCCAACAAAACATTTGAAAGGAGCAGGAGTGGTGAATTTATTCTTAGTGGTGCCTCCTTTCTTGGTGGTCGATGCATATTCGATCACTAGGAGCACAGAGAGAAAGATGAGCAGAGATAGGCGCATGTTCCGTTCTGGAATGAGTTTTTCTACCAGCTTTTATAGTGCCTCAAGGATATAGCTTTAAAGTATGCAGTGATTTCGAAATCTCTCTAGTTTATTTGGACGGGATTTGACATGGCTGGTGAATAGAGGCTATCATTTCGAACGATTATTTGGATTATCCATCCTGATCGTTCAAGTTTTGAATTTCCACTGCGGACCAATCGATTCAGATTTCTCTTCTGAATACCTTTTGAGAAACAAAACATAAACACAGCTGACATTTTCGGAATAGTTATTTATCATCAGATGTTCATGCCAAAACGAATATGGAACCAATCGCGAATAGAAGCGACAGCCCCCCTACACCGCTCGTAGAGGTGAATCTACTTTGCTCGGTCCAATTGGCTAAATAGTGGATGTTTTCTAATTATGTTATGTCTTTTGAGAAGAGAAAAACAGATGCACAGATTTATCGGCAGATTTTCAAACAAACGCTGTCATAACAACAACTGAGAGGAGAAGCGACAGCCCTCCAGCGCTGCTTGTCGTGGTGATTTGCGGTGCGGAGGTGGGGGCGAGGGGGTCCGCGCCGAAGTCGAGCTGGATGGACCAGCTTGCTGCGGAAGTTCTTCTCGTCCACGAAACGAACACCGCGAAGGCTCCCTCGTCGTAGTGGGCGGTGGTTGAGACGGAAAAGGTGTTGTTGTAGAAACTGAATGACTTTGGTGCAAATTTTATCATGATGGATGACGATTTTTCCCCTTGCATGAACATTTTGCAGATATAGATCACACCGTTGTACTAGTTTTGATGAAAAACGAACTCGAGAATGTCCTGGTTGACGCGAAGTTCCACCATCTCTGAGGATTGGACCTTGTAGAAGGCGGTGGAAATGTCGAGGCTGAAAAAAGTATAGCACAGTATTTTGATAACAACTTTTCAGAACTTGCCGACTCTTTTACCTGTTCGCAATCAGCGTGTATTTGTCGGAAATGCTATTCTTATTCGATGAGTACATCTGGTCTACTTCGAATGGGCATCCGACGTGCCCTGTAAAGCGTAAAAAATAATTAAATCTCGAATCTTACCGGGAGACATGTAGATAGTAGACGAGGCTGCCGACTTAGGGAAGGAAGTGCCTGCATGTTTTCATTTACTTGCAGTCAAATATCTGACAAACCATCAGTCGTGTTGACAGACACGCTGTGCACGCCGACAAATCCAAAGTCAATCGTGACGATCGGCGCAAAAATGAGCGGTTCCGACTGCTCTGCGTTGGACTGCGATCTGAATTTGACGTTGCTGTTTTCATTCTCAGAAGGATCTGTCAAAAGTAATCATACGCGGCTTCCCCTTAGGGAAAAGCAAAGACGGTCTCCTAATCGATGCAACAAACCTCGCCGTGAACACAGGCGAACAGCTTGAGATTCCATATAGATAGCTCATAGCATCGAACCCGGTCGTGTAAATTTTCGGGTATCCTGTCTGAAACATTTTCTCTGATTGAGGCATCCAGTGCATAAATCATACCGGGAACTGTCCTCTAAACTCGTAGAAGTGCAGGGCGTTGAGACTGGAGATTACGGTAGAGTAGCGGGACTGATCGTCGACTAGCGCTTCTTCTCCATCAAGCAGGACCAACACGGGAGTATCGTTGTTTGCTGCAAGAATGCCATCAATATTTACATTTTTTGTATTTCTCAAGTGAACAACCTGAGTTGTTCAGGTCTCTAGCATCACAAAGCATAACATGAGTCTACTTTCCTAATAACTCACGCGCTTTGATGCTAGCAACGTAGAATACGAAATCTGCTCTGGTCTGAGCTGCGATTTCGTAATTGTCGCCGGCCTGAAACCACATTTTTCTTTTAGGATCTATCACAAAATAACTCACATCCAACTCGTATCCCCCTGCGATCTCGGTGAAACTGAAACATAAAAATGGATTAAAATGCTCAACGAGCTACAACTTTAGGTTTGTTGAAAGATGGTGGCAACTGATATCAGCAAATGGTCAAATTTCGTTTTCTTGTCGATGATAAGTGTATCTCAGATCAAGATTTGACCCCAGAAAGGTATCCTACTTAGCGATGTTCTCTCCGTTCTGAACGATGCTCATATTGTCGTCGATGGTTTGGTCCGAGAAGACTTTGCATCCTGCGGAGCAGTTGAACGGAGCCTTGTATACCTCATCATCCTGCAATATTCCTTTATTTTGAGCTTCGATGTTTCCCATTTCAGCGCATTCAATTATGAACTATTTCTACCAGCATTTTCGCTCCAACTCACCCCGACCCTGTAGTGTTGAAGGTCGCCCCTCTGGATAACCTCCGAGTATGGAAAAGTGACGCGGGCTTCTTGAGTAATAGTTATTAGTGTGCAAACAAAAGGAAGTGTCTCACCTCCAATAGCGAAAACTGCCAACACGATTGACAGGGACAAGAAGGATGACATGCCTGCTGTGGAAATGCCTGAAGCTCTGAGCTTTTATCTGAAATTCAAACGAATTTGCCAGCAAACAAGAACAGATTGTGGTATCGTATCGGTGGAAACTGCTCTCGACTCGCATCGTATTGCCTCCCCTCGAAAGAGTCAGAGAAGTGAGAGAGCTTGCGAAACGAGAGAATTCGGCCTCACCCGCTTATTTCGCCCGATCGATGCGAGTTATCTTTGTAGTTTGGCGACGATTCCTTAATCATGACACAAAAGGAAACGATCGTCATTTGTGATTTCTTACTCATCGCAGGTGCGCCCGATTTGTGAATGCACGAAAAAGTTTTCAAGTCCATGTCCCTAGAAGAATACTGTAACTAAATTGTCAAGAGTTTCAGTCAATTCGGAAACAAACAGGAGTCAATGTTGAAATCATGTTATGTCGTAAACTTGATATTCAATTCAATTCAATTATATCACATAACTCCTGAATTTCCATCAAGTCAACAAACACCTTTGACGTCAACTTGAATATGCAAACCAACCGTATCGTGCCCGAAAAGTGATTCATTCTTTTGAAATATCATTATTATTGAGTGTTAGCGTGGAATATTGAGGGAGCTTAATCTGTTGTTTCGAAACCTATTGAAAGCAACCACAGCTCTTCTGCTCATATTATTGCCCCTTCTTGGGATTATCACTTGATCAACACTATTATTTAAGCGAAAATGCGAAGAGGCTTCTTAGCTGAGGTCCGAGGTGTCTTGCCCTCAATCTCCACATAAAACATTTGTAATAATGCATTCTTGTCAGACATTCAATACACCGTTTATTGGCACGGGTGTCAAAGTGGCGTCGAAATGTGAAGATGAATCGCGGACCTTTGAAGTTACCGCCTCGGTCTACCCGTGTAATGCGCTACTCGTTCTGAGGGAAATTGCGTAAAAAAACGATGGACATTAGAACGGTCGCCATATTTTGGGAGGTGTATCTTCCGGGGATGAATTAGATTTGTAGTCGGATGTGGATGATCTCCTCTTTCTAGAGCTAATAATGGGCGTAGGGGGCATGCTATTAATTGGTATTGAATGAGTGATAAAAGGAGGATAAAATGGCATAAAGTTGATGGCCGAACTAAGGATATTTTGGGGCAGAGGTATGGTTGTGGGCATGGCGGGCATGGCAAGCTCCCGTTTGCTGCGGGGGTCTCGAGGTCCGTCCACGGTAACCTACAAAACATTATTTTATTAAAAATCATTTTCGCTTTGTTATTGAGTGTTATCGCTTTTTGAGGTTTGCTCTACGAATAATACAAGTGTTCTGTCAGAATTAATAAACAATTAAATCTTCCCAATCGTGGACATCGGATAAATCAACACTAAAATATATGTGTTTTAATAATTGAATTGAATTGAATTAAAGTTTTCAATTGAATGTATGCTACCTTGATCGCCCTATTGATCACTCCGACATGCATGGGAGTGGAGTGAACGGTAATTGTGAGATGGAAGCTTTTCCCTGAAAAATGCATTTTTAGCTAAGAGAAGTTTCGGGTAACTCAATTCGACGAACCGTGTCTTTCCCTCCCTCCCCATCCCTCCTATCTAAATAGAGATCAGCCGCAGAAGCGATTAGATCTCGCCCCGACCATGTCCCCCTTCTTGTAAGAAGAAGGATAAGAGTGGCGAGGACACCTTAGATCGAAATCTACCCGCATCTTCTCCCTTTCGCCCCCGATCCCACAAACCCGCAATTCGGAGCGAATGCGTGGATTGGAAATAAGTCAGTTGCTCACCTCGCCCGCTTTTCCCAACGAATCGCAGATCGCTGAACTTGGCCATCTGATTCCGAACGACCGCAGTGGCATTGCGGACCTCCCCATGCGTATTTTCCTCGTTTCCAGCAGACACCGAAACTTGAGTGCCATCCGGGATGGGGATGAGAAGGAGTACTACGAAGGCCTCGGGAAGAGACTAAAAGGTCGGATGAATGAGTAGATCAACACATCAGAATCTGTCAATAGGAACTGCGCCTACCTTATTGCACCTCCAGTGGGAAGGGAGCTGACTGCACACTATGTAGGGCGATTCAGTGGGAATATATCGGGCAGGAGGGGCATCTCTCAGCGCTATACGGACTTGCTTTAGATGATCCATTGGAAGGATGCAAATGAGGAGGATACAGGGGGATATGGGAGGAGTCTGAGGTTTCTGAGAAGTGGTTTGACTCTTCTGCAATGATGCACTTGTGAGGGAAACGCGGGTGGAAGGAGGGGGGAGGGGAGTAGATGATATCTCACCTGGGGCTGGGGTTTACACCCACTGACACATGTTCTTGCCTGCTCTCGTTTGTTGAGACTGCGGTTTGTCGCCCCTCGAGAATCGAGAATCGAATGTAATGACAACACAGCGACTCTTCCACTCTTCCTTGCCCACTTCCTCTCCCTCACTTCTTATCTCCTCTCACCACCGACTGGCGTTAACATAACCGCAGCCGCTCTTATCTCAATCCGCCCGCAAGTGAAGTGACGGCTGACACATCACACAGTTTCCGACCACAAGATCGTAATAATTTGCATGGCCATGTTTCCTAATCAAGGAAAGCCGAGAGAATGGAGTGAAAGATGGTATGGGTGCACATCTATGACAAGACCTATTTTTCTTTGATTAACAATACGGTGTTGTGTTAGTTTGTTTGGTCTGTAGATGTTAAAGAACATGCAATTTTTTCATACTTCGAAAAAATCGTGTCATTTTCGCGTGCATTTTTCAATTTCGAAATCGCTAGAAAGACAACACGCAGATTCTCAATGCACAAAAATCCACGAAATAGTGGTTGTAAACATCGGTGAGTCAGGTTTTATGAGAACGCCGAAGAAATTCATAGACACTCAATCCCTTTTCAGAAACTCAGGAGTATTAGACATGTTCATTAAATGAAAATTAACGATGAATTTGGGTTGAATGTATTGTGATCGACTTTTTGCGCATCACGCCACATTTGTGAGAGTCCTAACTAGGGCTGTCCGAGTGAAGAGTTCATCTCATCTCTTCATTCTGCACGCTCTCTCATCACTCGACCTATCTAGAGAGCGTAGATACTTACACTTCACTCTAAAAGCCCTAGCCTGACTCGTCAACAAAAGAGGTCTCACAAATCCGATTGGCCTATAATAGAAAGAAAAAGAGCAATGGTGTCCGAAATGCCACTTCGGTCCTAAAATATATAAAAACGATCCAGATAATGTGATGATTTTATGAGCAAAAGCACAGTAAAGTGTTTGAGATATTTTAACGTTGAGAATTACAATAATGAGCGCAGTAATCACGGTACGTCACTGCTCACTGTCTCAAAACCTCGACATGATGTTTTCATTGTTTGCTAAAGAGCCTGCCCATACTCAGTTGTGTTTACGGCTAGTCCAGTCAATGACTGGCGAAACAACCACAAGGGAAGGACGTGCATATTGAAGTATCATATAAATTTTGCGCATAGCAAACACAATAAGCAATGCCTGTAAGAGAAAGGACTGATTTTTTTAGTGAAGAATGTGCGAAATGTGCCGGTATGAGTCATGCGCGCCTTATACGTGAAGATGTGTGCCGAAATTAAAATTTATACGCAGTCCCGAAAAAAACACAACAAACTATCACTCGCAAAATAAATTCCGAGAGCGTTCAATGACTGCCTCAGTCATAAATCGGCGCGTCGTCAGCATCGTCTGTACCAGGTGTTGTGCATGGTGCCGGCCACATCCTCAGTGAATTATGAGGTTGGGCCAACATTCGAACGGGAAAAGTATACGTTTCAGAAGAAAGAATGGCCGTATGGAAGGGAGGATAAGGCAGGAGGAAGAGAGGAAAGATAAATGGGTGAAATGGAAGAGACGGAAGAAGTTCCAGATGGAAGCGGAAGCCCGGAAGGAGATAGTCTGGCATTTCTCAAGTAGTGGCGTGTGATCTGTAATTTGTTATCACCGGAACGATTTATTCCCCAAGGGCCGGCATTTTGTAAATTTATAATACCAATTCGCTGGACAGGCATTTGTACAAGCGATTTGGTGTGGGGAATCGGGAGGTGCACCCTCTCCTTCCCACACTATCGCGCTTGTCCATGAACATGTCCCCCATTGCATCTCATCTGCAGATTGCCGTGATAATCATCATCACTGGCTTCAAACGTTGATCAATGTCTGATTATTTTGCGATACATGCATATGACGCCGTTTGCCTTATTTTCGAGCAAGGTCTGGCACAGCTCAAATAGGTCGATTTTCTGCAACTGCGTATTTTGGGGTTTTCGAGGGTGCTAAAGACGATGGACATATCCATTTTACCCCTAGAGGCCCCGTTGGCTCCAGACGACGTCACGTCGAAATCTCAAAAAATTGTTTCCGGGGATAGAATTGAATGGTGAAAACGCCTGTATAGTTCATTTTTCATTATTTTCAAAAATAATTTCAAAAAAATAAACTTTTCGCTGTTTGATTTGTGGAAGGTGTCATGTGGATAGGAGCCCGTTCGCCTAAGAGTCGAACAAAAGCAAAAGTTACCCCTAGGACCAACTTTTGAGCATACCTTATTTTTTTTGATGTTCTCGACGCCCGTTCGCCTAAGAGTCGAACAAAGTCGAGAACATCAAAAAAAGGTATGCTCAAAAGTTGGTCCTAGGGGTAACTTTTGCTTCTGAATCTATTGGCGTTTTCAGATTTTTGATCAGAGCCTTCTGAATCCAAGTACGACCTGACGTCAATTTGGCTAAAATTTGATTTTCCGATAAAAACTGCCCCTGGGAGGTCAAAATGGCAAGAAATCTGGCGTAATCATTCCAGAATTTAATTCTCTACAAAATTAAATAAAAAATGAAGCTCTATCGTTTTTAGTTATCGAAAAAAGTCGATTTTTGACATAGAACGTTGGCGACCAAAACCCGTATACAGTAGATAGAGCAGACTCTCCTGAGTGGTATGGGTTAAGGATTTAAGGTGTGCTGAACCGAATGACATCGATTTTAATGAGTCCAACTAGCGTTTTTTGCAGTTTTTCGAGCATAACTTTTTTCTTCCGTATTTTCATGATCTGTAACATAAAATTCGGTTTCTACATGCAAAAATACGCCAGAACATAATATACTCATGTATTTTTGAGAATATGACTTTTTCGACCCAGAAGCCGACCTCGACGGCGACGTCGGGGCCGAAAAAGTCATTTTCTCAAAAAATCCCGACTACGTCGAGTCGTACTTGGATTCAGTGTGCAAATTGAGAATGCATTGATATCATAACGATACCATATCAGTGTGTGCGTAATATCGGAGGGGTAGGACATTCCAGCAAATATACTTCGACACTGGGGTTGTCAGTACTGTGGCTCACTCTTTCTTCCAATTCGTCGTTTAATCTGTAGTTTTGACCAATCTGCAGCCGACTCTACACATTTCGCGTGCTTTCTCGTTTCTCTGAGCGACAAGAGCGCATACCGAAAAATGAGTAGATTCGATGCCGATTTGTCATCACTAGTTTGATTTCTAGTGCCCAGTTCAGGGTTCAGTCAGGCGCCAGTCCCTTTCTTTCATAATATTTTCGTGACGACAGAATGACTAAGCTACTGCTCGCGCTTCTTCTCATCTCTCCCGTACTCGCCCAATGGCCGGATGCCCACAAAAGAACCACGGGAAAGGTGAGTTATCTACTCCTAAGCAGGATTTCAATTGATTCAGGTGTGGCCTCAGCCACGGATCTTCCAGCAGAATGATAGTGACGTGTTCCCATTCAATCCCAATCTCGTCAAGGTTGGAAGATCGTCGATCGTACATCAATTTGTGATCTTTGATCTTCAGGTGGTCACTTCCTTCAGCTGTGACATCATTACTTCCGCCCTCTCGGGATTCTCGAAAAAAATGAGCCTGGTTTTGAGCCACTCCCTTCCCACCAAGGTACTGTAATCTTCCGCAACATATTATCGATTGATGTATCAATGGAAGGCAGATTTACTGGAGTTGCACATCGTAGTCGACGATGATCCGATGTGCCCGTCTTCACCCCAGATGGGAATGAACGAGAGTTACTCGCTCTCCGTAAATCACACTCATATAATCCTACACTCCGCGCAGGTTCAATCTTTGATCTTTGATCTCTATTGATCTTTGATCATCCTGACCTACCATACCTTCCCAGGTGTGGGGAACCATTCGTGGTCTCGAAACGCTCTCCCAACTCGCATTTTCCTCCGCCATCGGTCTCACCATACGAGTCACTCGCATTGAGGTAATCGATAATACCGTAACCTGATCATCAAATCCTCTCAGGACTCACCCCGATTCCCTCATCGTGGTCTGCTACTCGACACTTCTCGCCACTTCTTCTCCGTCCGCACAATTAAGGTTACGGTATCCGTTAACACTCATCGATAGATACGTTAAGGGGATTATCGATCAATTGGCTCAGAACAAGTTCAATGTCTTCCACTGGCATCTCACCGACAATGAATCTTTCCCCTTCAAACCGCGTGCTTATCCAGAGCTGGTGAAGGGCGCATTCGACGAGAGGCACGTCTACTCCCAAGAGGACATCCAGGTGCGCGAAGTTTCGAGGGGGGGGATTTGGTGTTGGCGGAGTCTAGTCAATCGATTCAGGCGGTCGTGGCGTTCGCGCGTCTTCGCGGCATCCGCGTGATTCCGGAGATCGATACGCCCGGTATATCATTAAAATGATGATAATTGCATGATTATACCCTAGTAATGACACAACTGAGTCGTCAAGCCGGCTTCTCCATTTTTTCATCACTATTAGACACCGAACTAATGTAACTATCGGTATGATGCAGATCCCGCCGATAATTATATTCGAAGGTCACACTCGCTCGTGGGGTGTAGGTGTGCCCTCAATCACATCCCGCTGCTTCGATCCTATCGGCAGAGAAGACCCGGACAGAGCTATCCTCGATCCCACCAATCCACTAACTTACGATGTCCTCACTGCCGTATTCAAGGTTCGAATAGTGCTGGTTATTCGGCCGTAGTTTCCACCCCACTATCGCACCCTCTACGACTAATTTTGCAATAGACGAGGGGAGAGCTAGAGAGGTTGCAACAACAGCGATCCAGCCAAGATCGAAGATCTTTATTATTCCTGATTCAGGAAATTTTCTCCCTCTTCCCCGATCAATTCGCGCATTTGGGAGGAGACGAGACCTCTTTCTGGATCAACGAGTGCTGGGAAAACAACAAGAATGTCTCTGACTACATGAAGATCGCTGAATTTACTTGTTGCCGCAAATCTCTGAACGTTCACCTCGCATTCTTTTGTAGAATGCACATCGATTTGGATATAATGCTTTCATCGTAATATTGTCCCGGTTCAGTTGTGGGGAATGAACTTTACGACTCAACTGCAGCAACATTACTTCGACCGATTGATTGACAATCTCACGGCTCGAGATTTGCCTAAGAGGCAGTTTATTGTGTGGCAGGTAAGATATATCAGGAGCATTTTTATGTAATCAATCACCCCAGGAAGTGATCACCATGGGAATGAAGATGAATCGAATAGTCGGTCATGTTTGGAAAGGAACCACCAAGAGGTCACAGATGAGGATCATGGCCAAGATCGTCAAGGCTGGTCACTTCGCCATTCTTTCCTCCTGCTGGTAATTTATAGTTGCTTGTTCGGCTCTAATCGATAATCTGCAGGTATCTCGATAACATCTCATGGATACCCGACTTCAAGCAGTTCTATGATTGTGATCCTCAAGTGAGCTAGGAACGCAAATATTGATTATATTTATTTCGAAATCTATTCTCACCGTTATGAGCAAAGCAAGTGTTGAGAAACGCAAAATGAGGATGAATGAAAGTGTATTGGAACATGCTACATGAGATAAATTGTCTTAGTGATAGAATGTCAACTCCAGTAAGGTCTTATTTTTTTACACGTCTCAGGACCTTGAAGGAGTGAGCGATGTGGAGCGTGATCGTGTATTGGGAGGAGAGGCAGCGATGTGGGGAGAGATGGTGGATGAGTCGAATGTCCTGTCGAGGATGTTCCCTCGAGCGAGTGTTGTGGGAGAGAAGTTGTGGAGCGAGGAAAAGTACACAAAGAGCGTCAATAGGGACAAGGTAGGAATCTGAGGTTGACGCCCGTTAGAAAAATAACACGACAATCCGGTCAAAAATAGATAAAAAGTATCAGGAATTTACATTGTTTGTCGCAAAGGATATTTGCAGTGAACTTGGTATCTCATCTAATTTATCATTAATTTTTTTGCTTGCGATAGTGATAAATTAGTGATATGAATTCACGCCATGTTGTGATGATAAGAATCAAGTGGGGATTGACAATCCCCCGTTATTATCCCTTTTCATAAACTCCAACTCCAGATCTGGCCTCGTCTCTATGAGTGGTCGTGTCGAATGGCGGAGAGAGGATTCCCTGTTCAACCCGTCAACGGACCCGGCTACTGTCCATTCGAGTACCAACCAGCACTGCCCGATCTCAATTATTGATCGAAATTAATTGGCAGTGTTCACATGATTTTTACTTGTAATTTATGTTTCATGTTTCGACGTGAATGAACAGATTTATTCGAAGTCAATTCTTGGTAATACGGTATCGTACCGAATTAAAATTCCGGAAAGAATTTGACAAATTTCACAATGTTTGTTACATTTGTTACAAAATTTGATGACACTCAAAATACACTTAAATAGCACATTCTTGTGCTTATTCAATGCAGAATCACGTTGCGCAACTTATTTTATTACATTCAACGTGATTAGCACAACTTCTGCAGTATTCTTATTCTAAACTTCTAAATTCTAACTTTGCGTTCATATTTGTTCTTTCTCACAAATTCGTTCAATCAATCAATTTCGCATGTCAGGTAATAGTGCTCAGATGGGGACGAGTCGGTGGTATTGATCGGGGTTGCATTCCAACAGTTTTCACCGAAGGCTCGCTTCAAGTCTCCATCATACTCTTGGTTTTCCCGGGGCTTGTAGGGCATCCAAACTGCAAACCAAACGGCTCCATTACTCCGTGTCCGTACAAATCCGTTTGATAATCGAAATTATACATTCCAATAGCAGCCGTAGATCATTCATGCAAAATAATATTTGAGAGTGGTGAAAAGGCCCCGGCGGCGAATCAAGCTATTTTCGTCTTCAAATAATAAAAAAAATGCTCAACTTTCTGAGACCACGGGTCTGGCTGGTGATCTTGATGTTACAGTAACTAGGGAAAAAACTACCCACAGTTCGTGCCACTTCCACCGGAAATGATTTACCATTTTCGCTGCCATTTCGGAATTTCGAAACAGCAAAGACATCACGTAGATTATCAAGGCACAAATTACTACGAAAGATGGGTTGTAAACAATATTTTATCAGTGAGTCAGATTTTTCGTTTTCGAATGTCGATACCTCGACATATATTAGTTTCCTGAATTGTTTGCAAAATTTCTCATATTGCATGTTGACGCAATCAACAAGGGATCAGAACTCAGATGCATCAGAAACGTGTGCTTCAAATCTGAGATTCCATTATGTCAGAGACCGGAGTTGGAACACCACAGTCATGTGCAAATAATCACTAATGTCATGCTTTAAATAAATTCTAAAAATTTTTGTATTGCAGTTTTATCGTTAAGTTGAATTACCAGTTAACGTAGCTCCGATCTATCATACAGTAATATCATGATCTCGATATGTTATTAGTACTTCAGATTGACAATCCCCCGTTATTATCCCTTTCCATAAACTCCGACTCCAGATCTGGCCTCGTCTCTATGAGTGGTCGTGTCGAATGGCGGAGAGAGGATTCCCTGTTCAACTCGTCAACGGACCCGGCTACTGTCCATTCGAGTACCAACCAGCACTGCCCGATCTCAATTATTGATCGAAATTAATTGGCAGTGTTCACATGATTTTTACTTGTAATTTATGTTTCATGTTTCGACGTGAATGAACAGATTTATTCGAAGTCAATTCTTGGTAATACGGTATCGTACCGAATTAAAATTCCGGAAAGAATTTGACAAATTTCACAATGTTTGTTAGATTTGTTACAAAATTTGATGACACTCAAAATACACTTAAATAGCACATTCTTGTGCTTATTCAACGCAGAATCACGTTGCGCAACTTATTTTATCATATAAAAATATTATTAAAATTAAATGAACGAGCTAATCGATTTTTTAAAAATTCAAGATTACGGTAACTGCGTGTGGTGTGCACATTATCATTTACCCGTGGCAAGCCCGAGCCAGTGACGAAAAGTTTTCATTTTCTGCTGCATTTTCATTGAATTCGTTGTGTTTTAACGCCAATTTTGCCTAATCTTGCATTTCAGATGACGTGCATTATCGAGGAGAATAAGAGGGGCGCTTATTTCACGCCCACCCTCGTCAAATGAAGTGATTCGCTAAGAGCGTAGTTGTGCTGCTGATGAGAAGCACTAGAATAACTACCAGTTAGATTGGATAGACTGGAAGAAGGTGAGAGAGACGGGAACACCAGAATGAGATTACAGTGAGAGGAGCTGCTTGGAAGGGTCGTGTCTGTGGTTCTTGAGGGAAAGAAGCTGCACAGTCGTTTCATTGCTCACGTACACTCCCTTGGAGTGCTGACTGCAAGAATAATATCCATGATTAGGAAACATGTGCCAACTGGGGGTAAGGTTCACGAATAACTGAGTTTGATCATTGGCGAAAGAATACAAGAGTACTTTATGGTAAAGGAGGCACTGTGAATCACCTGGCATCCCATTGAAGAATAGATTACGGCCAAAATAAAAAAGTAACCTAGTTTTTAGCAATAGAAATGTCCAGGTGAATTCGTTTCAACAAAGGTTAATGGATTATTTTACACGATACAATCAGATAAGCAGTAAAATAAATAAAAACGCACTCTTCTTTCTGCGATCATGGTGCTCTTCGGCTTCTTTAACTTGTGGGGGCAACGGAACTCGACGATGGCGAGTGGTGCTCCTCTTCCGGTGTCGTCCACAACTGAGAATAGAGCTTGAACAATAACAAATAAGCCTTATCAAGGGTGAAGCCTCAGTGTAGTGCAATGCAGCAAAAATATACTGATTTGGACGATACACCGATGGGAATGAAAGATTTCGCCCATTATAGCCCGAGAGGAGCTGGTAGCAGTAATTTAGAGCAGCAATGACACAAAAGTTTAAAGAAACAGCCAGACTAGGAGGAAATCGACGCTATTTTATTGAAATACGCTCTAAACTAAGGGAATTTTGTCATCAAACTCATCTCTAATAAATAGGCGACCATTTTATGAGCATTGAAGCTCGTTCGGAAGATTTTGTGAGAAGATTTTGTGAGAAATTTTTTTTAAATGAAAGCGAACACGAAAACGAAAATAGGAAAATTGAAAAACGACTCACCACTTCATTTGACGAGGGTGGGCGTGAAATAAGCGCCCCTCTTATTCTCCTCGATAATGCACGTCATCTGAAATGCAAGATTAGGCAAAATTGGTGTTAAAACACAACGAATTCAATGAAAATGCAGCAGAAAATGAAAACTTTTCGTCACTGGCTCGGGCTTGCCACGGGTAAATGATAATGTGCACACCACACGCAGTTACCGTAATCTTGAATTTTTAAAAAATCGATTAGCTCGTTCATTTAATTTTAATAATATTTTTATATGATAAAATAAGTTGCGCAACGTGATTCTGCGTTGAATAAGCACAAGAATGTGCTATTTAAGTGTATTTTGAGTGTCATCAAATTTTGTAACAAATCTAACAAACATTGTGAAATTTGTCAAATTCTTTCCGGAATTTTAATTCGGTACGATACCGTATCACCAAGAATTGACTTCGAATAAATCTGTTCATTCACGTCGAAACATGAAACATAAATAACCAGTAAAAATCATGTGAACACTGCCAATTAATTTCGATCAATAATTGAGATCGGGCAGTGCTGGTTGGTACTCGAATGGACAGTAGCCGGGTCCGTTGACGAGTTGAACAGGGAATCCTCTCTCCGCCGTTCGACACGACCACTCATAGAGACGAGGCCAGATCTGGAGTCGGAGTTTATGGAAAGGGATAATAACGGGGGATTGTCAATCTGAAGTACTAATAACATATCGAGATCATGATATTACTGTATGATAGATCGGAGCTACGTTAACTGGTAATTCAACTTAACGATAAAACTGCAATACAAAAATTTTTAGAATTTATTTAAAGCATGACATTAGTGATTATTTGCACATGACTGTGGTGTTCCAACTCCGGTCTCTGACATAATGGAATCTCAGATTTGAAGCACACGTTTCTGATGCATCTGAGTTCTGATCCCTTGTTGATTGCGTCAACATGCAATATGAGAAATTTTGCAAACAATTCAGGAAACTAATATATGTCGAGGTATCGACATTCGAAAACGAAAAATCTGACTCACTGATAAAATATTGTTTACAACCCATCTTTCGTAGTAATTTGTGCCTTGATAATCTACGTGATGTCTTTGCTGTTTCGAAATTCCGAAATGGCAGCGAAAATGGTAAATCATTTCCGGTGGAAGTGGCACGAACTGTGGGTAGTTTTTTCCCTAGTTACTGTAACATCAAGATCACCAGCCAGACCCGTGGTCTCAGAAAGTTGAGCATTTTTTTTATTATTTGAAGACGAAAATAGCTTGATTCGCCGCCGGGGCCTTTTCACCACTCTCAAATATTATTTTGCATGAATGATCTACGGCTGCTATTGGAATGTATAATTTCGATTATCAAACGGATTTGTACGGACACGGAGTAATGGAGTCGTTTGGTTTGCAGTTTGGATGCCCTACAAGCCCCGGGAAAATCAAGAGTATGATGGAGACTTGAAGCGAGCCTTCGGTGAAAACTGTTGGAATGCAACCCCGATCAATACCACCGACTCGTCCCCATCTGAACACTATTACCTGACATGCGAAATTGATTGATTGAACGAATTTGTGAGAAAGAACAAATATGAACGCAAAGTTAGAATTTAGAAGTTTAGAATAAGAATACTGCAGAAGTTGTGCTAATCACGTTGAATGTAATCGATTTTTAGTTTTCGAAAATGTCAAAATCTCTCTACTTCGCAGTTTTCCAAGAAAATGAGCGTTTATTCTTTTCACTTTTTGCTATTCACATTGATTCAGAAAGGCCCGTCATGTCAGTTTCAATTCAGTCTATTTTGATTTATTTACCGAACAGGCAAAATATTACTTTCATCTATGTTTCGTCGGAAAATCTTGTGGTCGGAAACTGTATGAAGTGTCAGTCGTCACTTCACTTGGGTGTGGATTGAGATAAAAGCGGCTGCGGTTATGTTAACGCCAGTCGGTGGTGAGGAGATAAGAAGCGAGGGAGAGGAAGTGGGCAGGGAAGAGTGAAAGAGGCGCCGTGTTGTCATTACATTCGATTCTCGACTCTCGAGGGGCGACAAACCGCAGCCTCAACAAACGAGAGTAGGCAAGAACATGTGTCAGTGGATGTAAACCCCAGCTCCAGGTGAGATATCGTCTACTCCCCTCCCCTCCTTCCACCCGCGTTTCCCTCACAAGTGCATATTGCAGAAGAGTCAAACCACTACTCTGAAACCTCAGTAGACTCCGCCCACTCCTTCCCATATCCTCCTCATTGCATCCTACCAATGGACCATCAGCAAGTCCGCATAGCACTGAGAGATGCCCCGCATGCCCAATATGTTTCCACAGAATCGCCCTACATAGTGTGCAGTCAGCTCCCTTCCCACTGGAGGTGTAATAAGGTAGGCGCAGTTCTATTGACAGTTTATAGTGCTCTGATCTACTCTTATATCCAATCTTCCAGTCCCTTCCCGAGGCGTTCGTAGTACTCCTTCTCATCCCCATTCCGGACGGCACTCAGGTCTCGGTATCTGCCGGAAACGAGGAAAATGAACATGGAGAGGTCCGTAATGCCACTGCAGTCGTCCGGAATCAGATGGCCAAGTTCAGCGATCTGCGATTCGTTGGGAAAAGTGGGCGAGGTGAGCAACTGACTCATTCCCATTCCACGCATTCACTCCGAATTGCGGGTTCGTGGGATCGGGGACGAAAGGGAGGAGATGCGGGTAGATTTCGATCTAAGGTGTCCTCGCCACTCTTATCCTTCTTCTTACAAGAAGGGGGACATGGTCGGGGAGAGATCTAATCGCTTCTGCGGCTGATCTCAATTTAGATAGGAGGGATGGGGAGAGGGAAAGACACGGTTCGTCTAAGTGAGTTACCCGAAACTTCTTTGAACTAAATATTCATGTTTCAGGGAAAAGCTTCCATCTCACCATCACTGTCCATTCTACTCCCATGCACGTTGGAGTGATCAAGAGGGCGATCAAGGTTTGTGTAGCATCAAGTGAAAAATTCTCTTTTACTCTTTATTTGTCCTGATGTCCAAGAGTGGGAAGAATTAATTCAGATATAAGAATTGTATTATTCGTAGCGCAAACCTCAACAAGCGATATCCCTAAATTACAACCGTAAATTATGAAATGAAAGAAATTAAACAATAATATGATTTTTTAGGTCACTGTCGACGGACCTCGAGACCCCCGCAGCAAACGGGAACTTGCTATATCCGCTATGCCTACCACCATACCTCTGCCGCACAATATCCTTAGTTCGTCCATAAACTTAATGCCATGTTATCCTCTTTTTTTCACTCATTCAATACCAATTAATATCATGCCCCCTTTGCCCATTATTAGCTCTAGAAAGAGAAGATCATCAACATCCGACTACAAATCTAATTCATCCCCTGAAGATACACCTCCCAAAATATGGCGACCGTTCTAATGTGCATATTTTTAACCATTTCCCTCATAACGAGTAGTGTATTACACGGGTAGACCCAGGCGGTAACTTCAAAGGCCCGCCATTCATCTTCACATTTCGACGCCACTTTGACACCCGTGCCAATAAACGGTTTATTGAATGTCTGACAAGAATGCATTATTACAAATGCTTTATGTGGAGATTGAGGGCGAGACACCGCGGGCTTCAGCCTACCCGCACAAAACCCCTTTTCGCAATGAATTTAGATGAGAAAGAGTATGAAAATAATCCCGAAAATGCACGAGGCTATTAGCCTTTCAAATAGTTTCGATACGAACGCTTACGCTCAGTATTTTTTTAAAATATTTTTTTCTCGATTCTAAATGTGGCGCATGTACATTCTTGACGTCTTGAAATTTAGTTACATTAATCGTCTAATCGTCACTGAAATGTCGCCGAAAGTGAAAAAAACAGTATTCATTTTCCGTCTTCGTACTGACGTTATCGAAATCCCAAATTCGCATTTTAGTTCAGTTCAGAGATGCACATTTGAGGAAATTCCACAGCAAATGTTTTAGATTATTCATGCTTCGGGCGCACCCGTGACATTGTGATGAGTAAGACATTCGTAGTGACGACCGTACCCTTTTGTGTTATGATTTAGCCGCTCTCCTAACAACAAAGATAACCCGAATCGATCGGATGGAAACGGCGAGGCGAAGCCGTATTCTCTCGTTTCGCAAGCTCATTCATCTGACCTCTTCAGGGAGAGGCAATATGATGCGAGTCAAAGGCTGTTTGTCTGATATCATACCACAATCGGATCGTGTTAGCTAGCAATTGTCTGATATGACTCTTGGGTTGCTATAGCAGGCAATCAATCGTTCCACTATTGTAATTATGCCAATTCATGTCGATATCCTGAATCAATGCATTCTTGCAGAATGACGAAGTATACAAGTATTTGTTCAGCTGCATTAACAAAAAGAAAGGGTACGTGAATGAAATAATCCGATGATATTATGCTAATCACCCAATTTGGAGAGAACTTCACGAAGTTTCTTCTCCAATATTGATCGAACATTCTCACGTAGCAGCAACCAAAGGCAGCATTTTTTTGGCAATCATTGTGAATATGAAATGAGTATGGAGATGCGCTCGATGGACACTGAAACATAATATTTCTTCACATCTCGCGATGTCAGCTTATTCAAATTAAGTCCCACACATCTATCCCAAACATTCTCGAAATGGTCGAGGTAGCAATAGATCATTGGTCGTTACTGGAGGTTACGAAGAAGTTGAGATAGGTGGGCATAGCTTTCCGTTACAAACAATTTTCTCGAAATACGGCTGATTAAAATACAACAAGATAGGCAAACACACCCGACAATGCAATCTGCTTGGTACTAGCTTATTTGTTTCGCCATCCGTTTTAAGAAATATTTATGAGTGCACAAATATATTTTCTTGTATCAGATCAAAAATGACCAATGATCACGGTAATACAGCGTCAGATGTGTACGGGTTTTGACACGGAGTATCGTTGTTATTCTCGTAATATTCAAATTTCAATTGTTTTGTATGTACAAAATGTCGCACGAGCTCAATATACCCTCAGTACTCAATTTTCTTCTCTACCATTTTCAAAACTTTCTGGATTCATCAACGATGTTCTCTGTGCGCTTCCTCCTCCTTCTCATCATCGCGTGCATCGCTCTGGGAGCTGCAGCTGCCGCCGAGACTGATGTAAGCGAATGTGATTCAGTGAATTCTTTCATGTATATTTATGTCAGGATCGCAATACACCGGAAGAGCCACTCATCAATAAAATTCTGCGTGATATATCCATTCATGAAATAGTAAATTGAAGAAGTATTCTCTTTGTAAGGAATGCATTTCGAAATGATTAATCTTTGTTGTTTTTTTTTCGGTTTTCGAGATGACTCTTGATTCTGCATAACCACTCCACACGTTTCATAAATTCAACCTTTTACCCCAAATGATAAAATATTTTTTCTCGCATACTCGTGCGAATATTATCAGTCTAATACGACCACCTCAATACAAATGGTGTATGTTCGAAAGCAGTGATCCGGTGAATGATCAGCAGAAATATTTTAAAAGCGCGAACTGCAAATTTAGAACTACCGGTTATCATTTTATTTAATTATTTGTCGAATAATTAAAAAGATCCAATACATAAATATAGTACGGCAACTATTGGTTTCGGATTGGCGCAGGGTCTCGCCATGCATTGACTCTCGGCCGAGTCTCGCTCCCTCGTCTAGTGATCACGTTCCCCTCTCGTTCCCTTCACCAAGGATAGTCTCCGTTTCGCCGATAAAACGTTGTTGTTTATCACCACGACTGCCTGGCAAGCCTTCCCCTCACACTACAAGAACACAAGCACCTAAGTATCGACCAAGATATCCTTCAATTTGGTTAGTAAAGTAGCAGCGCATATCACATATAGCTTACTTTCATCAACCAAATGATTTATCAAAGACAGGTAAAATTATATGAAACTGCCAGATCTCCGGATCACGCAATAAGACAGTATCCATTCATGGAGTATCGACCCATCGGGCACGTGCATTGCTGTAAGAATATCAAGATCAACGATCATAGTTCAAAGATCATAATTCAAAGATCATAAGTCACTTACCTTGTTGACGCACGTAGACCCTCCGACACACTGTTCCGGTCCAAGGCAGGACTGGCCCACGGTTGCGAATGGCCAAAACTGGTCGTTCAGACGAGCCTACAATGATCTATGATCTCTCGTTCTGATTCTAGCCCAGTACCTGAGTGCAGCCGGCATTAGGAGTGAGACAGTATCCGTTGATCATCTGGCTGTAATGAATGCGGTTTGAATAGGTAATGAGGGATCAAAGATCAAAGATGCTGTTGCTAGTAGCTATGAGTGTTCAGAAATGATGTTGACTGCAACGAGAAAATGAAAACGAACGCTGCAGAATTAGAGCACGTGCACAGCTGATTGACACAAGTTGAGTTGTCGATGCATTGCATTGAAGCCTGGAAGGGAGGGGAGACCGTTTTGACTTGATCTTTGATCTACCCACTTGGCATTGGTTGCCGGGTGCAGCGAGGTCGAGACACTGGTCATTCACGCGTGCCTGAGATTTTTCTATCACTAAGACTTTTCATTCGAGAAAATCGATGAAAATTCGGAAACGACCCGCTTCAATTCTTGTGCAATCTGAAAAAAATATATCATGTGAATTGGGAAGAGCCGCGTTCCGAATTGACATTAATATTGCAGGTCCTTCCTGTCCCTTCTGGCACCCACTCGTTGATGCTCCTCATACTCCTCCTCCGACACACTGGCCGTTCTGGAAGGCATGCCCTGCTGGGCATGCACATGAGCCCTGAAATTCGTTCCATCGAAGCACCGACCAAGGAAAAGAGAAGGAGCTTGACTTCGATGGCATCGAATAGTGTCATTATGTTCCTTTCCAGTGAACTTTGGTTTCCGAATGTCTGCCTCTGATCTAGGCCATATACCCGAGGTAATCACTCTCTCTCTGACAGACTGCATTATCCGGACAATGGATTCCTCTCATATTGTGGCATTAAATACGCTTTACAATTTGAATTAATTTGATTCCACGTTTGGTTACTGGTTCTGAACCTCCGTGTACCAGAGATCAAATATCTCCCATTCCTCCTCCACTCGCCGCCTCACATGCGCAAACAATCTACCTTGATAGACAACTGCTTTTTTGAAGGTCAGATCTACGTTTCACGATAGGTACTTAACACCGTTGGTCCATGCCTTTGCCAATACGGTGTTGTAGTCCTGTTCCAAAAATAGTATTCGGAAATGTTTCTGAAACCGCTAGTTTAGTATACACAATGGACATGGAAGTACCATGTTTCGATATGCACATTTGAGTAAAGCCGTGATTGCACTCAACCGAAACCCAGCAATGAGATTGAATGGCAGTTTAGAATATAAAAAATAATAGAATAAATATATTTAGAATAAAAATTTAAAAATCTCCCCAGTACCCCTCATATCATGGTATGACAAAATCTCCGCGACCAATAAACCGCGAGACCGCACAGTCTTGGAGAATACTCAAGCTCTAGGCGAATCGTTGTTTCTTAAATTTAATAAGCCCCTGCATAGCCCTTGGTTTCTGACCTTGGATCGACTTTTTGCTGCAAATATCGGGTTGAGGAATAAGTAACGCTCGTTTTTCCAATTTCAGATTATGACCTCTCCCGTCTTTCTAAATTGTGCAATTATATTCCGGTTTTTGATGATCGATAAGGGCTTGGATACTCTCTTCAGCGCACACTATATCATATATCTCCGATCATTTAGGCGATCACAATGGCTGGCTCAATTCAAAGTTGTCGCACCTCACCCTGAGATTTTGACAGGTCAGCACTGAGGGAAGAAGAATTATTGAGCCACAATTAAGCTGCAGTAGTAAAGTATCATGGTTATACATTATACTGATGATATTCAGAGAAATATCCAAGTAAAGGCCTGTGTGAGATATGCGCCTAACGAGAGTGTAGGATTTTCAGTTACTGACCGAAAGAAGTTTTGCTAGCCGCGTTTTCTTAGCAATAGATCTAAAGACCTCAATTATGCTTGAATGTGGAGTTCCTTTCCTGTTGAAAATATGGACGAATTTTGCTAAGTGTGGAGCATTCTCTTTATGATTTAAATTGCTCGTAAGTCCGATATAG
Source organism: Pristionchus entomophagus (assembly GCA_036245825.1). Classification (NCBI taxonomy): domain Eukaryota; kingdom Metazoa; phylum Nematoda; class Chromadorea; order Rhabditida; family Neodiplogasteridae; genus Pristionchus; species Pristionchus entomophagus. The sequence goes on from BTSX01000005.1 coordinate 11,262,902, forward strand.
AAAAACAAGCCTCGAAATCGACATTTATTGCTATTTCCTGTAAACCGTACTAATTGAATGTAAGGCCTTAGATGGTTAAATGGACGAGCAACTTTTGCACTATCATCCACCAAGTGGCCACAATTACAGAATGGCTACTATGTCTTGGGTATGGTTTAATCCAAAGTCCTCAAAACACGCATTTCTTTTGATTCCATCACAAAATAATATTTTTGGAAAACTGTTATTTTTCAAATAGGAGCATAAGTAGCACCAAATGTTTATAGTGATAATATAGCTCCATAGTGAGTGACTGGAGCGCACTAGTGTATAGGCCAGCACCTTCGATCCTCAAGGTAGACAAATAAGGTAAGTGAACTGCAATTTTTCACGAACGTTCCCCTTGAAACGTCTATAAAAATACAACAATGAATCGAGCACCATTCTCACTTCACCATGAAAGAGGTGTAGTATCGGGCTGCTGACCTGAGAATGTGTGAATTTACCGAACAGTTTCCACGTTAAATTACACAATTTTGGAAAAAAATTAAATTTTCGAAAATTATCAGGTACATTGAAATCTAAATTTCTCTCCTACACAGGAAGCGTGATATTTCTAATAATAACGGCTATGATACTCGAGCATACCTTGAACCCAATAAAATAGTATCTCACTTTTTCTTCTCCGATCCCCCATTGTACGTAATGAGAATTTCCTCACGCAGTCGTCGAATCAATCGAATCTTTCCAGTGCATTGAGAGAGCTGCAATGAGGGAAGAGGAGAGATCAATACATCAAAGATCAGTAAGTATATCTTTAAGAACTATCCAAGTGGTCAAAATGACTGGAAAACTCTGAAACAGGAATACACCCAGCCTGTTAAAGCTATGTTTCACTGTATTCATGTCAGAATGAAATTTTGGCCACAGTAATATTTTATGATTACTGGTGACTTTAGTAATCATCATCCACAAGAAAAACGAATTCACTATTATTTATTCGATACGGAGGTAACCTCGCATTGAAAACAGCCGCTATTAAATGGCTATGCAGTATAATTGAAACCAGTTGCCGCCTAGCCCTCTCTCTTCCCTCCTCAGTTTTTCTTTAGACATTCAGCAATCCTGCAACCCTCCGATTCGGTCAGTCAGATGTATCCTGTCCAATAATATCCCAATTAAAACCTTCCGGAAACTGGGAGATTCTCATTTTGTAATCTGCATTTCTCGAAGTACGGACGGGTTGTTTTCAATTACTGACCGTAATTTCCGAGCAAACAAAAAAAATGGTTATTTTTCGTTATTTTCGAAATTCGCATGTTCGTCGTTCCAAATTGTGCCGTTCTAGAACACAAACGAGTAATCAATTCTCAATATTGGATCATCCAATGATTATCTCTCCCCTAATCTCTCATGGTTCAACACAGCTCCGCCGTCTCTTTGCATCTCTGCAGCAGCAGTCGCTTGAGAAGGTCGTGGGGATGGTTTGTCTCAAAAATAGAATTGAATACGTTCTGAATCTGTTCAGTTTCCGGGCGCCAAGTCAACGATTTGTTGTCGTCGATCGCATACAGCTGGAAATTTGATATATTCGAAGTAGTGATCACAAATCGGTAACTCGCTCTCCTAATTTCGCGTGATATCTCGTGGACAAGATACACGAGAGAGCACGCATAATGAGGAGTGCGCATTGACGATTTATCTTAACTTTTATACATAACTCGAACGCAAAGAGTCTTAAAATAGGGCCAATGCAATTACTTCTATATTCGGCTTTACCTTAGTTAGAGCAGTTGGAAGTTCAACCAGGGCGTTAGTCATATTCGTACGTTGATCAACAGTTCTCTGACGATCTTTCTCCACCTTGGCATTGTAGGCATCCTGAAAAGAGATTTGATTAATTTACAGCATCTGAGATTAAATATGAAACTCACCAGAACACGGTTCTTGACAGCCCATGCTTCGAGCTTTATCTCAATCTCGGCCTTTCTCAGCGTATTGTTCATAAATTCACACATTTTTTTCAGTTATAAATTTAATATTTGTATTATTACTCTCTTGAATGATAAAATAATTGGAAATTTGTGAAGTATGACGCGTTTTCGAAGGATATTGGTGTTAAAATTAAGTAAAAAATCTCACCTGAGAAATAACCCAGTAGTTCTGCTTTGCACGCTGCGAAAGCTTCCCCGAAATAGGTAAGTCAATGCCTGGTTTGAGCGTGAAAGCTGAGGCAAGACAAGATAACATGGATTTTTTCCTGCCCCCTACACTTACTGATGTTTTAGATTAGTCCGAGGGCTACTAAGAAAAAAAATTTCAAGTTGCTACTCTATCGCACTTTCGCTACAGAATAGCTCAAAAAGGGGTCACGAAAAAATGGATTTTCGTTCATAGACGTTTTTTTTTCGAGTCAAAACATGACCATGATGACCATGATATGACCATGATATCATGGTCATGTTTTGACTCGAAAATCGATTGACCTCGGAATTTCGGTCGCCAGAGGCAGGACAGATATTCAAAATGGTCTACAAAATTGAGAACCGTATCGTACTCGGTAAACAAACCCGAACAAATGGCCAATTTGTCCATTTTGAGCCTTTTTGACAGTCGGTGAACACGCAATTATAAATTCTAATTTTTCTTTCTTATTTTTGTCCACCCCAGTTTACGGGAATCGATCGGGCATGTCACGGTGAAATATTCCTCGAAAATGGAGAAAAATGATATAATAAAAGTAATGATTACGGTAGTATCGAGCAAAGCTCGAGTCCTACCGTAATCCATTGAATATTTTAAATTTTCGTGCTCATTGCTCTCGTTTTTCTCCATTTTCGAGGAATATTTCACCGTGACATGCCCGATCGATTCCCGTAAACTGGGGTGGACAAAAATAAGAAAGAAAAATTAGAATTTATAATTGCGTGTTCACCGACTGTCAAAAAGGCTCAAAATGGACAAATTGGCCATTTGTTCGGGTTTGTTTACCGAGTACGATACGATTCCCCTCAAAAACGAGATCGAGGAAGCACAACCGGCATTCGCAACCAAATCACTCGCCCAAAACTTGATGAGTTACTCTGACCGCCCTCCATTCAATGATCCAGGGCCAAACTTTGTCAGACTTGTTTGAGTAGGTCAAAACACAAGAATTCGGTCGAGACATAGCCGATTCGAGCATTTCCAAAGAAAGTTCACACTTTGGCCCTTGATTTATCTATTCCTAGAGCCCCAACAAGTCCACACAATCAAAAAAAACAAAGATGAATCATTTCATAATTTTGTGCTTGCTCTCGAAAGAAAATAGCTTAATAAAGTCAATTCATGATCGTCACCCGAAGGAAATTACGGTAGACTGGTGCAAAATATCAGGCGGTTGACCGGCTTTGTAGTTTGTATTCCCGGCTCTGCCAGTCCATTTTCACTGAATTACGCCTGTTTCACGTTATTTGTTGCAATTTGACATGTCGTTTCTTGATCTTTTGCTGCCAAATCGTCGAGTCTTCCATCCCGTATCATTAAACAACGATTTCCTCTTTCGCTCAAATCCTTGTTTCCAGGTTCTGCACGAAGCCCGACGTCGTTCGGGGCCATTCGAGGCTGTTTTAAATGGTTAGTTCAGTATTTCCTTATCAATCTCACTTATAAATAGGAATAGACTCTTTTGGCAATGTTGATGTGGGCCCAATTGGCCGCTAAGAGATGTGTTTTAGCGAGGAATATGACGCAAGTCACGCACACTCGGTCCTTTTGATTCCACTCTTGTGTTTTAACGTTTTAACGTTATTGGGAAAATGAAAGATCCTTGCAGATGTCCTCCACTCTTCATAAATTGATTAAGACGAGGGTAACGTCATCTCGTCCACTTTGAAGGAAGGTGAGAGACTTCCGGTCTCCCTTTCCCCATCCTTTCTCTACTATTATTATTAATATTCGTGTTAAGAGCATTATATTCCGTCTTTGTTATATTGTTATTACTCAATGTTTCTGATCTACAACTGTTAGAGATAATGGATTAATTTACTTTATAGTTTGTGTAGGAGATTCTATTGTGAAGCGTGTTAGTCCACACTAATTATAGTCACTTACACATGTTCCTTATCTTATTGGTTATTTCAGTTATAAGATCCCTCTTCCGCTGTGTCCAGTTACTTCCCTACATCCTTCGCCTCTGCTATCGTAGCCTGTGTCATGTCCCATCGTGTTGTATTTTTATTACTTTTTGAATTGGCTCGGTTTCTTCTGTTCGAATGCGTTGTGATTATTTTCACTGAAATCTTCCATTCGTAGTTCATTTTAGTTGTTATATTTGAGTTAGCAAACTAAAATGCAGTTGTATTTGATAAATATTGGTTATTCCCAGAGCTAAAAGGTGCAAATACACTTGAATGAATGAATTGGGGGGTCGAAACATCGATTATAACAGTATTTGATCGAAATCCGAAGTGCATTTGACTAGAGAAGGGAAGGAGATGGAGGGGAGGGAAAGGGGAAATAGGCTCCGCCCCCTTTCTCTCTCGTCTCGCCTCTCCCCCAGTTTTGCTTGGAGACGCGCGCGCGCTTCGGAAGCTCGAGCTTCGGAGAAAAGTTATCGACATACGTCCAAAAGCAAAAATGATATTGAGACCCTGACGGTCATGGTGAGCCTACTTTCGACCAGATTCCGAAAAATCGGCTCTCAAGCTTGCGGTCCCTAATTATACCTGATTATGTGTTTAAACTTAACATAAATTCGGTACACACACCGAGAACAAAGTGTTTTCAATCATTGTTGTACGCTGGATAATACATATTCTTTTAGCATATAGGTCTGGGAAGAAATTTTTGATGGATCTTGTCGGGAATTAGAATTTTTTTCATAGGTTTTAGGTTTTTTTCTTTCGTTGGTTCATCGAATCTCAACTGATCTTCGAAAAGTCGGCATGATTCAAGGTGATGATTCACGCATAGATTCTAGTGTTGTCAGCATCACTCGCAAACATCAACGTGCATAGGCACCATATAGATCACTATTTGACTCACAACAACGGCTCATGCGCCGCTTATCAATGAAACCCATGAAAGCACGCGTCGACTGACGCCTTCGCACCCTCGTTCGTATCTAAATTGAGTTAGATTAGATACATCTAAAATAATATATTTTAAAAAATATGACTGTTTGAGGAATGTCCGTGTGATCGACTAATTTGCTTGCGGTATTAATTGGCCATTTTTAATTGCATACTTGAATATGATTTGAGAAAGTAATAAACACAAAACATATCGCTCATTTCAGTATTCTTCCACATTTGGAGTATGTTTCCGAGGTTATGTGATGGTGTTGAAGTCTCACGCAAATCTGTTCGAGTTGCGCCTCAAACTCCGTCAACCTCAATTCAATCTACATCAGAGAATCAAACGGCTCAGTTATCAAAAATGGGCTGTCAGGAGCTGCAATCCAGATGTAAGAACAAAATTCAAAAATAAATTAGTGAAACACGAGAAATTATGTGGTGCTCCCGCTTTAAAAAAAATGTTTGAAACATGATTACCTATTTCTGGACCTTTCAATGTCGGGGGACTAAAATTCGATAAACATCGCAATCACCCTAGGACGAGTGGCGGAAATTCGCAAAATTTTAAATATTAATATATTAAGGAGTACGAGTACCGTTTCGAGTTCAATTCCTTCTTTGATGATGCAACATTACTGGAGTACTTGCGAGACTGCTGCGGATTGCGTATTCGGAAGGCTTCTCTCTTCACTGATTTTATCGGCTATAGGAAACAGACGGAGACAATTTCACAATTATATGAGGGAATGTCGATTAAAGATAGTGTAAACACAAAAAATTCGACCCCAATTTTATTGTTTTATTGGAAGCCCACTGTACTGCTGAGCATGGAAACAAGAATGAAAAAGTTTGAAAATAGCTAAAAGAGCAGAATTCGATTTTAAAAAGTCGGGATTGAGCTCAGGGAATTTGTAGATTACTGTAGCTGCGTGAGTTATTGATTACTGTAGCTCACTTTGCTCGCAGCCGCAGTTGAGTGTTTTCCGCTATTTGTTTTATTATTTTTGTTGTTCATTTCGCATAATTTGATTTCTATGGTTTAGAAGCGACCATATTACAGCTTCTGTCAATATTCACTTCTCTCTGTCAAGCTCAAATTTGTTGTTACTCCATCGTTTGCATTCGTGTACTTTTTGAAATAGTTTAGAATAATTTTTCAGACTTTGAAGAACGTCAGGCGCACTTCGGGAAGGATCATGAGCGACGAACGCCGCCAGGCCAGTTGCTTCTATATTTACTAAATTTAAATGAGTGATTAGGACTCTATTTTTGTTACGTGTTGCTAATATTTGTGCGGGAAACCACTGAATATCAAGTTATATGTGTTATTAAGGCTGAACTTAATTTATAACTGTCGAGAACAGGATGAATTAGCAACACGTAACAAAAATAGAGTCCTAATCACTCATTTAAATTTTGTAAATATAGAAGCAACTGGCCTGGCGGCGTTCGCCGCTCATGATCCTTCCCGAAGTGCGCCTGACGTTCTTCAAAGTCTGAAAAATTATTCTAAACTATTTCAAAAAGTACACGAATGCAAACGATGGAGTAACAACAAATTTGAGCTTGACAGAGAGAAGTGAATATTGACAGAAGCTCTAATATGGTCGCTTCTAAACCATAGAAATCAAATTATGCGAAATGAACGACAAAAATAATAAAACAAATAGCGGAAAACACTCAACTGCGGCTGCGAGCAAAGTGAGCTACAGTAATCAATAACTCACGCAGCTACAGTAATCTACAAATTCCCTGAGCTGAATCCCGACTTTTTAAAATCGAATTCTGCTCTTTTAGCTATTTTCAAACTTTTTCATTCTTGTTTATAGGTTTTAGGTTTTTTTTTTCACTCAGCAGTACAGTGGGCTTCCAATAAAACAATAAAATTGGGGTCGAATTTTTTGTGTTTACACTATCTTTAAGCAACTCAATGTTGAGGGGAAGAATTTAACGGATCTTGCTGCGTGAGTTTCAGAGAGTGTTGAACCATTTGAAATTTTAATTGCAGGGCACAAATTTCGGAATTCATACGAAATCATAGTGTCGACGAACTTACACTTAATCTACATGAATGCTCCGTTTCCAATGCAGGTTTGTGTTTCGATACATCGCTTAAGTAAATGTGTTGGTTGCTTTGGGGTGTTAAGGACATACGATAGCCAGAGAACACGGTTTATCAACTTATATCAACTCACATAACCGCGTCAACTTAGGAAAGGGGAAGGGGACGACAGAAGGGGGAAGGGGCAACCAGTCGCTGTCTCGGCTCCGGGTCCACTCCCGACGATCAGAAGGAGGCCGGAGCTTCAGCTAAGCTCCGCCCTCATATCAGTGATCGGGAAACTAGGGATTAGTCATGAGGAGAAGGGTGAAAGCGAATCAATTTTATATCAGTTCCAGTAAGCCAAATCTCATCACGAGAGAGTGAAGAACTGCTCTATGGCAATAATCATGACTGAAATCGGCTTCATCTTCTATGGATTTCGCTTCATGGGAGATTCGACGATAGTAGGAATTGTGTCAGGTACATAGTAGGAATTGTGAAAAGTTATTATTGTGTTGTTGTTCAATTTCCTCTCACGTATTATGATCATTGCATATGTGGTCTTCGTGGCTCTATTCTTCCAGACTTTTGTGCTTTTGGCGTTTCACTTCGTCTACCGCTACGTGCAACTATGCAAGTATGATCATTTATTGATTTCATGATACCGTGAGAGATGCAGCAACTATGAGCTAGTAGCGAGCTCATTAATATAATATTTTTTTACTGAGTTTTACGTGTTTCCGACGAAGATGCTGAACTTGGTTAACAGCTGGTTAGTATAAACAATATCCGCTATTCCCACTGTATCTTCAGCCCATCTTGGGCCCGTTGGATAGCGAGAGATAATCCCTGGAGAAATTGGATCACGCTAGCCATCGTTATCGATGTAATCTTCATCGGAGGTTGTCGATTGAATTATTTTGAAAAAAAATTGCCAAATAGGTTTTTCAGTTACGGCTCACAAAAATATGAACATTTAAGAGTGACTTTCTGAGTCAGTGAACATATTCGTTTGGCACTAGGCAAAAAATTGAATTCGCTCTAAATGTGTGGGGTATCATGGCCTTGACCGATCAGGAACTGACTTTTCAACGAGTTGACCGCAGTCTTTGGTGAAATTCTCAAAATGTTATTTTAAAATTTTTTTTTTCATTTGTGCACTATGGAGAGCTGTGTGTTTGCTCTTTTAAATGATAAAATATAAAATGTACCTCGGGTAGCTGTGAAAGGAACGACAACGCAGTCTGATTTTTTTTCGAAAATATGTTTTCACTCTATGAGTTTCAATCTGATCTGGATGAAACATGGTGTATATAATCACATGAATATTGTGTATTTTTAGAGATATCACTCTATTGAATCGATTCCGAAAGAACAAAGCCGGTTGGGTTACGGTAGTTTTTAGCAACTTCCATCACTTAGCGGAGAATGATCTGGAACACCAAACCAGTGGCGCCTGAGATACACTCGGCGAGTACTTCCATCCCACACATTTAGAGCGAATTCGATTTTTTGCTAGTGCCAAGCATATGTTCACTGTGTCAGATAGTCACTCTTAAGGATTCAAGATGGCTATCAAAATTGGGTACCTATGCTATGATGGAACGAGACGATCGTTTGGACCGATAATCAAGGTGTGTATCACCCTTACTGAAAAAAAATATATATGTGTTGTGTGGAATGCAAATATGAAATAAATCACAAACGTTTTACGAATTTATGATAAACACTAGGGTCGATTTTCGAACTCTACGCCCAAAGTTCACCCTTGGGGCAAATTTTGAGCATAAGTTGCAAAATCGCTGTACGGACCCTGTTGGCAGAATCTCAATTATATCAAAAATCCTGTGATATGTCATGAATAAACATCGAAGCTGTTCAGAAGATAATCATGCCGTCATGTGAACCCAACGTGACTCGAAACAGGTTGACGATTGCGCATTGCCGTAATTGGGGTTCATTGAAATCGACTTACTCAGATTCGTTCATTGCACGTTTCACTTTCCAGATGCAATACAGTATGACGATGCCTAAAATGACTTTGTTGAAACTGTAATATTTGCAATTGTGCATACCCGATCCAAACAACATTATTACCACGAGTGAGAGTGGCAGGAGAGTCTGGAAATCCCAAATGAAGCTACCATCCGACTGTGGCACTTGAGGGTTGATATGATCAACAGTTATATTTTTTGTGAATGAATCGATTTCCATAACTACTCATTATACGTTGTCTAACAATAATAACGCAATACAACAATATGTTCACTGACTCAGAAAGTCACTCTTAAATGTTCTTATTTTTGTGAGCCGTAACTGAAAAACCTATTTGGCAATATTTTTTTCAAAATAATTCAATCGACAACCTCCGATGAAGATTACATCGATAACGATGGCTAGAGTGATCCAATTTCTCCAGGGATTATCTCTCGCTATCCAACGGGCCCAAGATGGGCTGAAGATACAGTGGGAATAGCGGATATTGTTTATACTAACCAGCTGCTAACCAAGTTCAGCATCTTCGTCGGAAACACGTAAAACTCAGTAAAAAAATATTATATTAATGAGCTCGCTACTAGCTCATAGTTGCTGCATCTCTCACGGTATCATGAAATCAATAAATGATCATACTTGCATAGTTGCACGTAGCGGTAGATGAAGTGAAACGCCAAAAGCACAAAAGTCTGGAAGAATAGAGCCACGAAGACCACATATGCAATGATCATAATACGTGAGAGGAAATTGAACAACAACACAATAATAACTTTTCACAATTCCTACTATGTACCTGACACAATTCCTACTATCGTCGAATCTCCCATGAAGCGAAATCCATAGAAGATGAAGCCGAATTCAGCCATGATTATTGCCTTAGAGCAGTTCTTCACTCTCTCGTGATGAGATTTGGCTTACTGGAACTGATATAAAATGCGCGATGGAGATGAGAATGTCAACGACAGCAAACGAAAGTAAAAGTAAACGATAGGCACCGATCTGAACTCCAAGCAATTCAAAGATTTTAAGTCAGTGACTCTGAAGTGCAACCCATACAAATCTCACACAGTTATTCGATGTGGTGAGTATGATGTAGATTAAGGCTACATTCGCTAGTATGGAAATATATGTGACAGGGTAGGTAAACCTCTGAAATGTTTGATGGTGATATATCATACCATTCAATTTCAACGGTTCAATGAAACTTTCGAAAGTTTCTGAAACTTTCAAAACTTTCAAGCTGAGTGTGGCCTTCTCAGCCCAGTTGGCAATTTTTCTTTATTTTCATTTATTTCTACATACCCGATTTGCTAATTGTCAGGAGCTCTAACATCAACATTCGATAGAAGTATTAGGTCGGTCAGAAAGTTTCTTTCTTTTTCTTTTTGTTAATTTTAGCTCGACAATTGTGTTTGTTTAAATCGCCAATATGCCATAAGTTAGGGGTGTCCTGGGGCAATATCGTAGTATGTGTGAATTGAACCGCCCTCGTGTGGAAGAAGGGAAAATAAATTTTGAAGCGGAAATTGCAATAAAACATGATTTTCGGTGTGTACCGTCACGACCTCCCATTACAGAAAATAGCGAACACCAAGTTCTACCCAAGAAAACAACGATAGAACAAGAGTTGCTTATTCTTTTAGCATCGAAATAACCGCCCTTCTGACCCTATACAAAAAGGGACGCAGCTATATGTCTTGTTTTCAATCTTCAATTATCGATATCAAAGTTCAAGAAAATTCAGCTAATTTCTGGATAATATGATCCTCTCTCAATTTGTATTGGTGACTCACTAGGTATTGTACTTTGATATGCACTTGAATTGACATTTGAAGATCTATCGACTCGACAGCTGTGTGATGGAAACTGTTTTTCGAGAGTTCCAGAACCGTCTGTTGCATCTTCACAAGCGCTTTTCTATTAAGCATGCTGCGATAATTTCCTCGCAATAACTTAATGGTAATCATCAATCATCGTACTTTATAAATGTGACACTGGTTGGGCCCTATTACTTCTTACCACTCTGCACTGGGTTGAGATACAGATGCGATTCATGGTCAACCACTGTGAATTTAGCTTTACTTTGTGTCCCTCATACTGATTGTTCAGCCCTGCTATAATGTGCGCTAAAAAGAGCAACAATGCGCTCATTGATTATGTAAAGCCATATGCTGATCGATCAAACAACAAGAATAATATAGGTCAGAATCGATGAGCGTAAAAAAGAAAGAAACTTTCTGACCGACCTGATATTTTTCTCAACATATCCAACGTATACATAGTTAACATTATTCCACCATTACTCATTTATTTTCGATATAATTTGAGTGAATTCAGAATCAGATCATATCCCCTTTATGTACAACCGGGAATCCCTCGTACATTACTGTTTCATTCACTCCGTGATTGACGAAGAATGGAATGTCGGTTTTCGGCTGCTGTTGATCGTACACGTATAGGGCGAGACAGGTAATCACTGAAATTTTGTTCTTTTAATCATAATTATTACTTGTAATCATACTTGTATTTTATTCCTTTAATCATAATTATTTTTATACAATTATTCTATTTTATTGATATCTTTCACACGAAATTGGGCTTCATCACACTGACGTTTCATTGATCAAAATAATGACACGGAGAAGTGTACCTTGCACAGCCAGGGGTACGATTACCAGCCAGAACTCAGCGTAGATAATGTTCAGATGGTGAGTGGCAGCCCAGAACACTTGCATGCATGCAACGACCACCTGAAATCAGTGAAAAAACTGAGTTAATGGGTTGCAAATCTGCATTCTTTGTCAGTGAAAAAGTGAAAATTCGTGTATACTTCAAATTGTGTTTTTTTCTATGTCAACCTTGATTGGTGCGCGTAAAACTTTTGCAGATCAGAGACGAAATTGTAATCTGTCACTGGAAGCCAAGCAATGAAATTATAGGTATGCAAGTATTATATTTCCTGCTCTCCGTGACTTCAACAATAAATCAATGTTGATCGATACCTCATAGTAGAAGAAGAGTGGCTTGTACTGCCTCTCGCCTGCCTATAATAATAATAATGATAATATTAATACTATTATTATTTTAGAAATAATATCAATAATATTTACCTTGATCACCCTTTGGTGGTACGCAATGTGCACCACAACCGACGCAGGGAAGAGAAGGCCGAATTTGACTGAAATCTCGTTAAAATTAGCTTCTCGTCTTCTCAGTCTGCGAATTCAGGGAGAAATTTAGCATAATTTAAACATATCCAAAAATGATCACTCACATGCGATAGCGAAAGTCAACTGAAGCGGGAAGGCGATGATGGTTAGCGCCTGTACGAGAACCTTAGGAATCTGCATCCTGAATCAGGGTTACTGTATTTGGCCTGAACCAGGGTCAAGTGATTCAAGATGCGAACAATCAATGAGTTAGGCATTGCTGACAAATGATTAGATCAACAACTAAGCGCAAACATAATCGCGAAATTGATTCATTCGTTCTAGTAATGATATTGAAGCCTTTAAATAACGAAGATAAGAGAGACACATAACGTTGTGCAATGTTGCTCAAGTGAGTCATGCATAGTCGCTCCTCCTTATCAAAAGTGTTGACAATGGTCCATCCGCATTCATTCATCCTCGATTCGTGTGTTCTCTCGGAGGTTAGAGATACACAAGTGCGTACATTAGTGACAAATCGGCACGCGACCCTATCCATTTCGCCTGCTATCTCGTCCCACTGACCGGCGAGATGCACTCAAGATGAGGAGAGTAAATGTCGATTCGACATCACTAGTGTACAGGAAACGATAACACACAATTGTACAAGCATTATGACTAACACAAGCTTGATTTTTCTTACCATTTTTTACACCTAATTCTCGACCTGGATCTGTCTGCGGGTGAATTTTCGAATTCGAGTTTTGTATTAATCTAGACCCTCCTAGGACCCCTGTGTATGGAATAGTGTCTGGGATCACTCCTAACGGAGTGGCAGCACCTATTTGGTGCAGCTTAATAGCTTCAGCGCAACTCATCTACCCTTCAATGAGGCAGCAGAAAAAACGTTTATTCGTGACTGTTTTTGCTATATTAAATGCAATTGCTAATATAAAGGTTTTTTGGGGAGGGGGGGGGGGGGTTCTTTGCTCTTCATTCTGAAAAAAAGAATGAGTCTCATCTTTATTTTGAAGCAAGGCGAATCATTCTTCGAAGGCGGGTTTCATTGTTTTGGTCTCCACCCGACAAGTAAATGATGAATTTCTATTTCATCTGGTGTTCGAAAATAGGGTTCCGAAAATGACTCACTCGGGGAGACAGAGAACAATGGAGAATGGATTGCATCCAATTCTAATTGGAGACAGAGACGTCTCCCCCTCATTTTACTATTCTCAATGATCATCACGTCTCCTTTATTGAAGTCGAACTCAAAGTGGCAGGAAATGCAAGATTGTGAGACACAGAGAAAGGCATAAACGTTCGTACTGTGCTAGTAGTTTCGAGCCATAGTTCATGATGAGTCACCTTTTTTATTCAAGATAATATATTATTCAAGACCACCGTGATGCAAATTCCTATCATGATGCTCTTATAGAATATTTGAGAACGAATTGTACCAAACGAAGTTTGGGCGTTTGTATGTATTATATATTTCCCATAAATATAAAATAACTGCTTTATACTGCTCACAATTTCTCAGTAAGTCTCGATGAATGCTTGATTGTCAACATTCGGAATCGATCCATGCGAGTCACTTTGCTCACTGCAAAAATAGTTGGTATGTAATTGAATTTTCACGGATAATCTTAGCGAGAAAATTACAAAATGAACCGACAAACCTCCCTAAAAAGTGTTATTCCGTTCTCCTTTGAGGCTTCTTTGGTCCAGGTTGTCACCACATGCAATTGCCATCCATATATTATTATTCAAAAGCGGTAAACGCTGAAAAATCATAGTAAAGAAAGGGGAACACGATCATCTGGGTTGATGAGTTCTCGGCGTGAGATTGCGGGTTTATACTACCGCATCACCTCTCGGCCGTGCGATTTACATCAGCGGTTGTGAATATGACACATGAGTGAACCTGCGGCAAGGAGAGTTTACCTTGGTGAGCTCCAAAGCGCTCTCGTAGGATATATATTGCTGACACTTTTCACTCTCGATGTATAGCTTGTCGAGTCTTCGCGAGAACATTCCGATTATAATTGCTACCCAGTCGAGATTGCGGTTAGCTAAGAGACCATTGGAGCTGTCGTTCTGTATGATGCTCATTGCTCGAACAACCGCTGATGTAAATCGCACGGCCGAGAGGTGATGCGGTAGTATAGACCCGCAATCTCACGCCGAGAACTCATCAACCCAGATGATCGTGTTCCCCTTTCTTTACTATGATTTTTCAGCGTTTACCGCTTTTGAATAATAATATATGGATGGCAATTGCATGTGGTGACAACCTGGACCAAAGAAGCCTCAAAGGAGAACGGAATAACACTTTTTATGGAGGTTTGTCGGTTCATTTTGTAATTTTCTCGCTAAGATTATCCGTGAAAATTCAATTACATACCAACTATTTTTGCAGTGAGCAAAGTGACTCGCATGGATCGATTCCGAATGTTGACAATCAAGCATTCATCGAGACTTACTGAGCAATTGTGAGCAGTATAAAGCAGTTATTTTATATTTATGGGAAATATATAATACATACAAACGCCCAAACTTCGTTTGGTACAATTCGTTCTCAAATATTCTATAAGAGCATCATGATAGGAATTTGCATCACGGTGGTCTTGAATAATATATTATCTTGAATAAAAAAGGAGACTCATCATGAACTATGAGAGAGAGAGAGAGAGAGAGAGAGAGAGAGAGGGAGAGGGAGAGAGAGAGAGGGAGAGGGAGAGAGAGAGAGACGTGAGAGGAAGAGGGAGAGAGAGAGGGAGAGGGAGAGAGAGAGAGGGAGAGGGAGAGGGAGAGGGAGTGAGAGAGAGGGAGAGGGAGAGAGAGAGAGGGAGAGAGAGAGAGAGACGTGAGAGGGAAAGGAAAATTCGTCTGTCTCTTCTTCCTCTCCTCCTCACTTTCTTTCTCTCTGTTCTCATCTTTCTCTTTCCCTCTCCACTCTCCGCCTTCTTTCTAACTCGTCGCTTTGCATCGAGTGTGAGTAGGCTGACGCGTATTTTTCTCTGCTTCTCTCGCTCTTCACTTTTCGTCCACTATTGCACAACTTTGCCCAACTTTTCGCTCACTTTTTTATGAGATAGATCCACTTCGATCTTTGATCATTTATGATCCTATAATACGAAGGAAGTGATTTTGCTGTACTCACCTCATTCTGATATCAGTTCTCTCGAAAGCTTTTTTCCGTGTTGTTTGCTCTCTCTCCTTCCGCTCTCACTAACGAATGGAAATATATATGTATTGCACAACGTTTTCGTCATTCCAGTCTAATCTGTCTTGAGGCGTGCACGCTATTTAAGCCGGTAGATATTTGAATCTATAGTTCATCAAAATCTTTGGCCCAGACAGCTTGTGGATTTTCTGTGTGTTTTGCAAAATTGATGTGTCAATGCTCCGAATGTACAATAGTCCTGTTCCAGAGGACATGCCAAAAAAGAATCAGCCTAAAATGCGGAGACGAAATCGAGACGACTCCCTCTCTGATGACCTCGAATCTGTTCAAGTATGTGATGAACCGATTCGAGAGTTCGACAGTCTTTCTGCTCTGGAACAATTATCTAAGGAGATTATGTCTACGATCATAGGATATTCGCCCGAGTCTGCAGCCGAACTAAGATTGGTATGTAATTTTAATTTCTAAATTTGAATAAACCGAACAACTCACGAGTATCTTGTGCACAGCACGTAATGGTTCTTTAAAGTACCTTGTTGGGATAATACATTTTAAATAAACAACATGTTCAGACATCTCGATTGCTCCGCTGCCTAGTTGATGAGCACATCAGAAGAAAAACTGTCCCCATTATCCGAGAGTTAGCAATTGAGAAGGTATTTGAACTTGTTAATAAAGTACATACAGTACATTAATTGGCCATTTTTAATTGCATACTTGAATATGATTTGAGAAAGTAATAAACACAAAACATATCGCTCATTTCAGTATTCTTCCACATTTGGAGTATGTTTCCGAGGTTATGTGATGGTGTTGAAGTCTCACGCAAATCTGTTCGAGTTGCGCCTCAAACTCCGTCAACCTCAATTCAATCTACATCAGAGAATCAAACGGCTCAGTTATCAAAAATGGGCTCTCAGGAGCTGCAATCCAGATGTAAGAACAAAATTCAAAAATAAATTAGTGAAACACGAGAAATTATGTGGTGCTCCCGCTTTAAAAAAATGTTTGAAACATGATTACCTATTTCTGGACCTTTCAATGTCGGGGGACTAAAATTCGATCAACATCGCAATCACCCTAGGACGAGTGGCGGAAATTCGCAAAATTTTAAATATTAATATATTAAGGAGTACGAGTACCGTTTCGAGTTCAATTCCTTCTTTGATGATGCAACATTACTGGAGTACTTGCGAGACTGCTGCGGATTGCGTATTCGGAAGGCTTCTCTCTTCACTGATTTTATCGGCTATAGGAAACAGACGGAGACAATTTCACAATTATATGAGGGAATGTCGATTAAGCAACTCAATGTTGAGGGGAAGAATTTAACGGATCTTGCTGCGTGAGTTTCAGAGAGTGTTGAACCATTTGAAATTTTAATTGCAGGGCACAAATTTCGGAATTCATACGAAATCATAGTGTCGACGAACTTACACTTGATCTACATGAATGCTCCGTTTCCAATGCAGGTTTGTGTTTCGATACATCGCTTAAGTAAATGTGTTGGTTGCTTTGGGGTGTTAAGGACATACGATAGCCAGAGAACACGGTTTATCAAGTTATATCAACTCACATAACCGCGTCAACTTAGGAAAGGGGAAGGGGACGAGAGGAGGGGGAAGGGGCAACCAGTCGCTGTCTCGGCTCCGGGTCCACTCCCGACGATCAGAAGGAGGCCGGAGCTTCAGCTAAGCTCCGCCCTCATATCAGTGATCGGGAAACTAGGGATTAGTCATGAGGAGAAGGGTGAAAGCGAATCAATCAAGAGATTAGAAACCAAGGATCGACTCGCGATCCTTGACACTTATCAAATCTGAATAAGCGTCCTAGACATAAGATTGAGAACATGAAAAATTGGTTAATTGATCCTTTTCAGTCAAAATGTTGCTGGATTTCTCTTCACCACATAATTTCTCGTGTTTCACTAATTTATTTTTGAATTTTGTTCTTACATCTGGATTGCAGCTCCTGAGAGCCCATTTTTGATAACTGAGCCGTTTGATTCTCTGATGTAGATTGAATTGAGGTTGACGGAGTTTGAGGCGCAACTCGAACAGATTTGCGTGAGACTTCAACACCATCACATAACCTCGGAAACATACTCCAAATGTGGAAGAATACTGAAATGAGCGATATGTTTTGTGTTTATTACTTTCTCAAATCATATTCAAGTATGCAATTAAAAATGGCCAATTAATGTACTGTATGTACTTTATTAACAAGTTCAAATACCTTCTCAATTGCTAACTCTCGGATAATGGGGACAGTTTTTCTTCTGATGTGCTCATCAACTAGGCAGCGGAGCAATCGAGATGTCTGAACATGTTGTTTATTTAAAATGTATTATCCCAACAAGGTACTTTAAAGAACCATTACGTGCTGTGCACAAGATACTCGTGAGTTGTTCGGTTTATTCAAATTTAGAAATTAAAATTACATACCAATCTTAGTTCGGCTGCAGACTCGGGCGAATATCCTATGATCGTAGACATAATCTCCTTAGATAATTGTTCCAGAGCAGAAAGACTGTCGAACTCTCGAATCGGTTCATCACATACTTGAACAGATTCGAGGTCATCAGAGAGGGAGTCGTCTCGATTTCGTCTCCGCATTTTAGGCTGATTCTTTTTTGGCATGTCCTCTGGAACAGGACTATTGTACATTCGGAGCATTGACACATCAATTTTGCAAAACACACAGAAAATCCACAAGCTGTCTGGGCCAAAGATTTTGATGAACTATAGATTCAAATATCTACCGGCTTAAATAGCGTGCACGCCTCAAGACAGATTAGACTGGAATGACGAAAACGTTGTGCAATACATATATATTTCCATTCGTTAGTGAGAGCGGAAGGAGAGAGAGCAAACAACACGGAAAAAAGCTTTCGAGAGAACTGATATCAGAAAACTGATATCAATGCAACTACGATCTGAAATATTACTGAACAATCGATGCCTGCATTAGGTTAATTTTTTTGGCAAGATATTGTATTTCAAATTCCAGTTTAACACCGGTATAAAGTATGAATAAGGCCGTATTCCACGCAAGGCGGGCTGTGCCACCCCCGAGCCGGTTCAGCGTTCAGTCTGTCCTGAGAAATTCAGCGACCTATGCGATGTGGCTATTCCGCCCGTGTTGTGTGCACTTGTTGGGTGATTTCTGACTATTTCTTAACCCCCGTAGGTCTGGGTGGATCTGTGGGCAGGGGGCGGGGGGGTCGAACTCATGACCTTCGGATTCGCATTCCTAGCACACAACCACTGCGCCACCTTGCCCACCCTCGGTCCCTCGTGAATTCCTAAACTCTCTTTGTTCATTGATGATTTGTCGATGAATCCATGATCACTCACATGCGATAGCGAAGGTCAACTGAAGCGGGAACGCGACGACGATTAGCTCGAGCACAAGCTCCTTCGGGATCTGCATCCTGAATCAGGGTCACTGTAGTTGTCCTGAATCAGGGAATTCATGAATTCCTGAATCAGGGTTACTGTATTAGCCACAAATTAGGGTATTCAGAAATTCGAAATTGTGTTGAATTCCTGATTTAGTATACGCTCGAAAATATGTGCTTGAGATTACGTGACGACGAATGAAAACAATATTAACGATAAAACGCAAAGATGTTAGCGAATTGCTTCAATCGGAATAATATTTAGATGATGCAAAGAAATAACGAAGAGAAAATGCCACGTACGGATGAGTCATCGACCTCACCTCGCCTTATCTCAATTGTTGACAATGGTGATGTCGTTTCGTATTTGCGTCTCTCTATTCGGTGTACACGCTCATCGATGAGAATAGCGTGAGAGCGCGCTAAATTACAAGAATTGAGAGCGGAAACGATATCACAAAAGTTGACGATTCAAGACGAGGCTTAATCATGGCATCGGTCAGCGCGGCACGATAGTGCGAAATAAGAGGAGATGCAGGAAGTTATGCAGTGAGCAGATACGTGTTTTTTGAGCTGATGATGCTGGGATATATCCACATAATTCAGCACATAGATATGGGCGCGCAGTGCACTCGCACACTCCCATGAACATCGATTTATCGATCGAGCTTGTTTGCTGATTTATATATTTGGTTAGTATAGCGAATGCCGCGTCAGAGAAAGACGATTGGAGCTGATGCAGGAGTCGGATGGCCGTCGTTGCAGAGTTGTCCCTTGCAGCAACATATGTGTATGGTAGAGAAGTATGAATATGGGCAACAACCTTCCTGAACATAATCGTAACAATTTGATATTGTTTATTTTGTTAGAGATTGCACCTAGTGAAGTGTCAAACATTAACAGAAGCTAATGTTCGAATAATGAATCCGATACGGCTCAGTTAAATTTGTGTCCTCTCTCGACGGTAAGAGAAACAAGAGAGCAGAGGATAATAGAGTTTCTATTCAGTAGGTTTTCTCATCATCAAGCCTAACACTCACAAAAGAACACCACAGCGATAGATCACAAGATTTCCATTTAGTGACATTAGTTTCTTTGGTGATTGCAATAGTACAGTAGTCTACATCTCGAGAACAATCAATAATCTGCAAACAAGTTTGTTACAAAAAAAAATAACAAATCAATAATTTGTAGTAGTAGTGCACCTGGAAGGAGTCGAACACTTCCGTAATTCCACCATAACTTTGCAGAGATTGCACGAATGGAACCAGACATAGGATAATGAGGAGAGGTTGTATCCTCAAAGAAGGTCAATAAATTGATTGTTTGTATTGATTGTGTGGAGATAACAGCGAACACTACGCATCTCCTTATCTCGAATCAACTTCCCCAGGGCAGAGAAACGAGAGTTTATAAAAATTGAGGAGATGATGATGACGATACGGCATAACTGTTGAGGATCATCGATTCGTCCTCATACATACTGATGAGGCGAAATTTCAAGAATGTCATCTTGCTCATCCTCTCTATTCATTCCTCTGATGCATTTTATCAGAGGAATCGCCGTAGGGGCGCTTTGTCATTTTCGTTCTCGCGTAAGATTGTAATATTGAAAACGCTATTCAGTTTATGTAGGTCGAGTTACCCCAGAGAGCCCGTCAAAAGAACGAAGTTCGTGCCAAAATGTGTTTTATTACCAACTTTATGAATGGAACAAGAAAAATAACAACGTGTTAATAACATCCACGACATTCTCTCTGCCTGTACACATAATTGAAACGGATCGGTTCGTAAGAAGACATTGATTTTTCAATATTCTCGATTCTTCTCAAAGCGACGGCATTACGTTCAACTACGGTTTCCAGACTGTTTTCGAGATGTATGAGTGCATCAGGAAAATGGGCATGGGCGCAAATGAACAGCTGAAAATTTGAATACTTCAGGGCTTGGCAATGTTAGACTTGCTTATCGTCAATTAAGAGAGACAGTTTGGTGATTTGATATGAATTGGAAAAGATTCTCACCTTTTTATCTATAGCATTATCAGTTTTGCGAAACGTCCTTGTATGCTCGGGAGTCAATTCCTCATATATTATTACTCCGAAAAAATGCTTTACGAAGGATTGTTCTTCAACGACATTGGCAGCAAAACTTTCCATTTTGCAATCGCCTTCGAGCATGTACTGTAAGAAATTAAACCGTTTCACTTATTATTACCGACGGCCCAACCTACGGTGTTTAGCAATTATTAATAAGATGCTAGGCCTTAATTTGTATTGAATCAGATCGTTGTGCGTTCAGGAACGCATATAAAAAAAAGAATTTTGAAAATATAAAAATAGGGAATATTTCGCTCCGCTCATTATGCCTACTGTATGCTAAACAATCCATCGAAATAACTACGTTTTTGAATCTTACAGTGCTTGAATGTTTTAGTAAATGATCGAGGAGAGTCTTCATCTTGGTTAGAGATGCCGAAGTTCTGAGTTCTGAGGACTCTCTCTCTCTCTTTTGCTGGCAGAGAGCGGAGAGGGAAATGATAGAGAGAACGAGAGAGGAGCGAGAGAATGAGAGATAGAGCGGGGAGAGAGGCGAAATACTGCCATCTCCGTTTCCCACTTTCTCTCTCGTGGCAGATATGACAGAGTGACTAGGTTTCCCGCCATATTGTGAGGTCAACAGTCTGGTTGATTTTGGTTGGCCAAACACATTTGAACCCTCCTGAGTTGTCACCGATGACTGTTCTTGATTCAACTGAAATATCTCTTGCTCACCTCCCTCCAGATATCATCCGAATGATCATTCCAAAGAGTGGATCATTCTCTGCAATACGCATCGTGAGTTGCGTCTCGCTGGTATTCTCAAGTCAATTTATCTCTTTCCAAATACTTGCCATTTTTTACAGGGACTCAACAATTGTGGGAAAGAATAGCGATTAGTTTTTTCAGTTCTGACTATTCTTTCGCAGATAAATCGAACTTGGAATGGACTGGTGGTCGAATATATCGGCAGTGACAGGCCAATCGAGTCAATGGATATCTCTCAAGCAGATAGTACTAGCCTATCCGAAATAATGATTGCAATTAAGTTGTTGGAGAGACATCTGCATTATTTTAATGTCGAAAATTGGGATAGAGGTGGAAAATCAACCAGAATTGTAAGTGCTTTATACAGAACCAGAAGAGATCAGCATGCGGGATAAGACCTAACCCATGATTCTGATAAATGATTGATTGATTGATTGTAAGTGCTTTTTATAAATTCAAACAATAATTAATATTTTTACTTGTCCTTATTGCTCAGTATTCGACTGATCATTTATTGTTAAACTTCATAAATGTACATATATCATTTGAGGCAATTGGAGTGGTATCGCCAACTCTACACCGTTTTTACGCCAACTTACAAGCTTATTTGGGACTTTTTCGCTATTGATAGCGGCTTTTGCGCCATATTCTTCATCGTATCGATATCATTATGAATGCGTGATGACAAAATACTCAATTTTGACAGTTCTTCGGGCATAACCTTTTTCTTTCACGCTTTCATGAGAGGTCTAATGCCGAAATTCGGATTCTGGGAGCAAAATACACCAGCAACATCAACATTCATTTTATTTCTCGATAATTCTTTGAGTTGTTTTCTCGCGACTTTTCTTTCTTCTTGGGAGTGATCATTACATGGAGGAGTGTAATTTGGTACGATGAAGAACGTAATTCCTTCTGTGGTTCATCTCAACACAATCGACCGTCCAATTGTCTGCTGAAATAGTTCAAACTGCTGATTTTCAATTGCAGGAGTTGATCACTGGAGCAGCAACGCTTCCCGGTCACTGGGGCGGGAATGGGAAGATCAGATTCGCACCTTTAAATTTCAATGATGATGGGAAGGTGTGCTTTAATTGATGTCACTGCTTCTCGAAAAGCAAATGTTCCCCAGCAAAATTCTATCCTTTTAATATACAAGATTGTCTCGCCCAATTCCTAGTCTTGATCCGGTGTTTAATTCTTCTGTCGCAATATGTCAGTGGTTCGAAGATCAATATGACAATGTAATTATTTTTTCGCAAATCCGTAAAGCTGGTTGAAGCTAGGCATATTTTTGTCGATGTTTTTAGGAACATAGGAATCGAGGCGAATCGTTTCTTCTTCCTTTCTTCAGTGTTGATTTCTTCTCCAAACCTTATCAGTACGCAAAAGAGTGGAATAGTCGAGAGAGCTCCTCTGTACACACTGAAGACATCATTGATCACGATGTTGATCAAGCTTTTCAAAAAATAAACAAAAAAGTGTTTTTCATTCATTTTGATGTTTAGTTAACTCGAAAGGTGATAAAACGCGCACATTCAATATGTTTTATTAAGAATATGCCCGAGAAGCTCGATAAAGTTGAAGAAGGAACAGTCGATCAGCCATGGGACCACTTTAACCCTGATGATGGGAGGATGTTCCAGCAGGTTTTTAAATGAAAAAAAAATGTGGACTGGCTATAGCATCAACTCTAAATTTTCAATTAATAAAGGCTAACGAACAAGAAACGTTTTATTCAGCGCTTCTACGCAAACGATATGTATGCAAAGACCGATGCGATGGGAAATAAGCTGAAGACTGTGCCGAACTTTCTCAAGATTGGTGGATTAGGTCAGAAAAAAACATTACCTAACTGAAAGTTAATGAATCATCCAAGGTCCTGAATCGATATCTTGGGTGACTAACGAAGGTTATGCCTGGATGACCTACGCTAAGGAGGTCTGTTTGTTGATTTGAAAAATGAGAATATTTTCAAAACAACTATAGGTCGGAGCTAAAGTATACGTCCTCGAGCACCGATATTATGGTGCCTCCAAGCTCAAGTGAGTGAAGATTCGAATTAGAGATTCGCTAGAGATCATTAAAACAAAAATTATTCACATTCAGTACGACCGACCTGCAATTCCTCACATCAAAACAGATGCAATACGACGTCGCAAGATTTATATCGGTTATTACATTTACAGAAACTGCACAATCATGCAAAAAAGTTTATGCAATAAAGATTTTCTAGATTGTGAAGGACAACCGAAATGAGTTAGGACCATGGATCACGTTTGGAGGAGACTACGCTGGTGAGTGGTGTTTGAATGTAACTTTTTTCCTATTTTTTTATTTTTAAGAAAATATTTAGCTACAAAAACAATACATGTGTACATGCAATCTTGAAGGTGCGATGGCCGCGTGGTCTCGCGAGCTCTTTCCCGATCTCATTTTGGGAGCCGTTGGATCTTCCGGATTTGTTCTCGCCAAAATCGACATGTTCGGTATGAGCGCAATGAATAATCTACCATAAAGAATTAAAAATAAAACCTTGATTATTTCAGAGTATCTTGAAGTTGCAGAAACAGTTATTCGTGAAAAGTCGGAGAAATGCGTAGATCGTATTCAAGACGCCTTCGATCAGGTATTGTTCATGATCTTCTGTTTTTGGAAATATTATCTTATTTTCTCAGCTTGTTGAGATGATAGGAGACGCATCCGGCCGAGCGAAAATCTCGAATAAGTTCAAGTGGGTAGTTTCTGAAAAGTTGATTTATAAGCTTGCATTCACTTTAACAACAGTCTGAGTAGAAATCGCTAAACATTCTGTTTTAAAATTATGTTTGGATACTTATATGATGATTATTGATTATTTCTCAAGTCTGCAACCGCCCTGGACTGGAAACGAAGTCATTCCCCAAATAAATATTCAGGTACGTGTTGATTTATTATGAGTATCACTCTAAGTGGCATACAGCGAGAATACTAGTTTGAATATATTCATCCAATATACGATTCCTATTTTGAATTTAAATGATTTTCATCATCTGAAATTTACAGCAAGTATTTTTTGACTTCTACGTGATGATTAACTCCCTCGTCCAGTACTCAGGCGTGAACAACTTCCAGGTTGGTGAATGAAATGAAAAATTTGAATGTTTTCTTAAAATAATTATAGGAGGCGTTTGTGAAAAAATCTAGCAATCGCTTGTGTTCGCAAATTCCTGAATAATATTAATAATAATGAAGTAAATTTTAATTTGCAGGACGAATCATATTCCGTTGACGGCCTTTGCGAAATCATTGAGGACGAAGCGAAGTACCCGAACAGTCTTGATGCATTGAGGTAATCAGATGATCAGTGTACGCAAAAATATACAGTACCGCAGAATCTCCGCCCTATCGAAACCGTCACTGTGAGTCGACGTGTGTCACATCATGTCACTCCGATGATTAGACCCTTTTAAAGTGTGTGAATTTAGTTGAATTTTTGGCTGTGGACCTCTCTCATTAGCTCCGATCTAACTGCGAAAACAGATTTCCGAAATGTCCATTTTGAGCTGCTTGCCGAGACGTCATATTTTAACTCCTCTCTCCTCGATTCCCCTCTCCATTCCTCATTCTCGCATGGCGAGGGAGCTGTCGTCTATGGAAATGAGGGGAGAGAAGGAGAGGAGGGCTGTCTCAAAAGCGGCTCAAAATGAATATTTCGGAAATCTGTTTTCGCAGTTCGATCGGGGCTAATGAGAGAGGTCCACAGCCAAAAATTCAACTAAATTAACACATTTTAAAAAGGTCTTATGGTCGGGGTGACATGATGTGACACACGCCGACTCACAGTGACGGTTTCGTTGGGGCAGAGATGCTGCGGTACTGTACAACACGAATTAGGAAAAAAAACCTTCATCTGTGTCTTGATCTAAAACACATTTTCGACATATTTTACATATTTTCGAAATTCGAGATCAGTTCTTCAGACGTATCCAGATGTTGATCTACGGCGACTACAATAATCCGACGTTGCTTAGCGACCCCGAGATTGACTATGCTCAAATGAGGGACATATTGAAGTATATCGGTGTGATCGAGATGCATATATTAATTAAAACGTGAAACATTTGCGCAGACGGTCATGCGGACGCCGACGGCTCGCTGCCTTGGGATGACGCAGTAATTGCCGGTGATTTTGTTGAGCTTTGATCCTTCAAGTTTGATTTTTGTTGAACAGTTGCGTGAAACAGTTGAAACACGCTCAATAAAAAACGCTAACATATATTTTCACTCGCCTGTGCCTTGTATAGCGGTGAAAATTTGAAACTAAATATTAATTAAAGTTGTTTGAAACTAAAGGTATTATGATTAATGTAGGCATTGAGATACATTCGAAAACTACATTCTGCAGGCGTTCTATGGATTTGGCAAGGTTGCAACGAGTTTGGCTACTTCGAGACAACTGACGGACATAGTATCTTCGGAAATGTCGTTGATGTGAAGTGAGTCATCTGTTGTAAACTAGAAAAGTACGAAAATCATAATAAAATTCACAGCTTCTATGCTGCGCAATGCAAGGAGGTGTTCAACGTATCGATGGACCAAATTGAGAAGGTTACATCGTTGAACCAAATTTGTAAAAAAGTATGTTGTCCTTTGGTGATTCGACATTTTCAGGGAGTCGATCGAACGAACGAGCAGTACGGCGGAATCGCGCACTACTCGGTAAACATAGTGATTGCAGTTTGTAGTTTTTTTTCTAGATAATATTATTCACAACTATTCTTTTCGAGGCCACTAATGTCGTTCTCACCAACGGTAAGCACGACCCGTGGTACCCTATGGGCGTCGTTGAGCAAGGCGAACTGGACGCCAGCGTGGTCCCTATTCTGATCGAAGGTATCTTGTGACCGTCTGCGAGTCAGCGAAATTTTGTCCCAAATTTATGATGCATGATAACTTATGATATATTTTTTTGAAGTAATTATATTTCTCTCAATATATCAGGCGGTCTAGCAACATCTCTTGCGTTTTCAGGTCTAGCAACATCTCTTGCGTTTTCAGCCCACTGTGCTGACATCTATGCTGCCAGGGACGAAGATCCGCCGCAGCTTGTCGCTGCAAGAAAGACAATACTGTCAAATATCAAGAAATGGCTGAACAGTAGGCTTTTTCTATGTTCGGTGTAACGGATCTTAGATGTCTAATCTCTTGCCACAATTGTTTAAAAAAATCCAAACCATCACCGCTTCTTGCAGTCGACAACCAGCCGGATACGACAACGCAGGCTAACATGCCAACTCAGCGAACACTGTCCGCACACACAAGCACCGACACGCCCACTCAGTCACCGGTCACACTGTCCACCGAACCGACCACCACATCCGCCGGTCGTCTGTCCACGCTGGTGAGTACATTCTTCAACTCGTTGCTAAACACAGTAATGCCGTAACGATTGGTGATCGGCGAAATGATAGTGAGTGCCCAAATGTCCTCAATTTTTTTGCATAACTACGCACAGAACGCAGTGGAATGTTATCGAGACCAACAAATAAATAATCAAAAAGTTATAAGAATTAAATGATTCATTAAGGTTGCTGTGGTCGCTTCTCAAGTCGCCAAACTCGTTTAAAATTGATAATATATTTCTAACTAAGCTATGATAGAAGGAACATTCTGACAACCGAATAAATGTATTTTGTTAATTACTTATAATATGTACGTTCGTTCCTGTATGATCAACAATGATGTACGAGCGTGATTTTCCCGGGCACAAATTTAGACAGATGATGTGTACTATTCTGACTGGAATAAGTTATGTCTCAGTAGCAAGATCTCTCAATTATTGTCATCAGATGTATTATATTCGAAAATTAATCAATTATTTTCGAAAGATACCAACTGATTGCAATCTATGCTACTTCCTCAGGTCATGTCTCCCTTGTGCACGACTGGGATTTCCTGGTACATCTTTGCGCCGTCTTCTCAATTGTTGACTCAGAAAGATATTTCTTTATTAAACCATTACTCAATTATTTTCAAGAACAAAAAAATGATTAGTTTTATTAGTTTCTTTCATTAGATCATGTCTCCCTTGTGCACAACCGGAATCTCCTGATACCACGGTCTCCCGTTGTCTTCGATATTGATGAAGAACGATATCGCTTTAATTGACCTTTTCACAAATATTTGGTCCTTGTTCGTTATTCAGTGAGAATCTCTGTCGTATTTCTCAAGGTATGATTTCTTCACAACTATTTGTGACATGCCCAGAAAAATCTGCTATCTGAGCTTGAATAAAGTTCTGTCGGAGCGCCGTGTACTTATTCTCTAGAAGTCCGATCAATATTAACGTCAAAAGGTGCGTCTTCCGATTGCGATTGCGTGCATCTTTCAGCTCTACACATCCATCTAGTACAGCATTCGACCGTTGTTCTGCTGCTATCTTTTTCCTACCGCCTGTACATTCTCCGGAGCAGTAGTCCGCCTTCTCCGGCCTCACCAACTCGCATCTGGCTCATTTGTGTCCTCTCTCTTCTACTATTCGTGCCGCTCATGGTACGTGTGCATGACTCCTAGGTAGGGATGACTGTGTGCACGTGAGAATCGAGTCCTCGGGACGAGGGAGAGCACTTGCACGATACTGGAGTGCCGGTGAAAGTGTGCTCTATCCAGGGCGAGTCCGAGAGATATGGCCGACGTGTTCGCCGTCGCGCTCTCGCCAATTGCGATGATCGCCATCTTTGTGATTCGACGCAAGCTCATTGCGCAAATCGCACATACTGTGAGTCGTGCGATGCATTGGGATGATGCGTGATGATCTCGCTTATAATCGCTTCTATGATATTTTATTTTCGCATTCAGAAAATCCACAAGCGACAGCACGAGCACATTGCGCGGGTAATACGATTTTATGGGGATTCATTTCAGAACTGATCATTTTTAAATTAGAGTAGGATAAACGATTGCGGAATTGCGGGCCGTAATCGAGCGTTTCTTTCTCGCGAGCGTTTCTTCCCCGCTAGCCGGCCAGCTATGATAATTGTGAGACCACAATTTTCCTCCCGCTCAAAGCGCAAACTCTCTCTCTCTCATCTCTGCCCTACTTCCTCACCTCTCACAAACCAGTACAAGAACGCCTCTCTCGCCCTTCCTCTTCTCATTAATATGGAGTAGAATTACGGAAATATTTTTTGACAGTTATGTTATTAGTTCAGCCCTTTTTTCCGTTGAGAACTGACAATCTCAATTTGACAGTGTGACGGTATAGGCGCTCACATATCAAACGCTACTTCCGTGTGGAGCAGCGATTGCCGCGAGTTTCTGGCTTGCCGATGTTTCTGGAGTCTGGAGCAGCGAGTTCTCTGAAAGAATTATCATGGTGGTGAGTTGGGAAGCGCAATTATCTTCTTCCGAGATTCCGCTTCGATGTTACCTTCCGATAATTAGATCTGTTGGATTATCTATGATAACATCTTTCACATCCGGGGTAATTCGGTAACCGTCTTTTCGGCAACGCTAAATGTGCAGCATATTTTAGCAATGATAGGCTTTGCATGTGCTTTGCATGTGTTCCGTACCTTCATGTTCTGATGTTTCGCCTCAGAGCGCACCGGTTAATGTTACTAACATCACTTACGTGTACATGCTTATCAATAATATTACAAGAATCAAATGTTGCTTCCTTGTGAAGGTACAGCAAACTCGCGATGCCTTAGATGTTTGCAGATGTTCACGTTCTTTTCCCTCGCTTCTCCAATCATCAACCTCACGATGCTACCTTCGTATCGTAATGTGCTCCCTTTCTCTCGAAGCAGTTCTGGGAACTCATGAAAGTGATGTATTGAATTGTATTTAAAATATAAAAATTATTCTTTGTAATATGATATTTCATTCTTACCGCGGGGTAAACATGTTCGGGTATGCTGATGTAGGAGAAAATGTCCGAAATGCCTTTGAAATCAAGCTTACGCGAGGACAAGTCCCATTTCCGTACTTTACGTTCTAAAAATACTCTTTTCGTATTTCCCAATCCGGAACTCCATTTATTTTACCAGGAACATTATTTGAATTATCGGGTTGAGGAATAAGTAACGCTCGTTTTTCCAATTTCAGATTATGACCTCTCCCGTCTTTCTAAATTGTGCAATTATATTCCGGTTTTTGATGATCGATAAGGGCTTGGATACTCTCTTTAGCGCACACTATATCATATATCTCCGATCATTTAGGCGATCACAATGGCTGGCTCAATTCAAAGTTGTCGCACCTCACTCTGAGATTTTGACAGGTCAGCACTGAGGGAAGAAGAATTATTGAGCCACAATTAAGCTGCAGTAGTAAAGTATCATGGTTATACATTACACTGATGATATTCAGAGGAATATCCAAGTAAAGGCCTGTGTGAGATATGCGCCTAACGAGAGTGTATTATTTTCAGTTACTGACCGAAAGAAGTTTTGCTAGCCGCGTTTTCTTAGCAATAGATCTAAAGACCTCAATTATGCTTGAATGTGGAGTACCTTTCCTGTTGAAAATATGGACGAATTTTGCTAAGTGTGGAACATTCTCTCTATGAGTTAAATTGATCGTAAGTCCGATATAGAAAAACAAGCCTCGAAATCGACATTTATTGCTATTTCCTGTAAACCGTACTAATTGAATGTAAGGCCTTACATGGTTAAATGGACGAGCAACTTTTGCACTATCATCCACCAAGTGGCCACAATTATAGAATGGCTACTATGTCTTGGGTATGGTTTAATCCAAAGTCCTCAAAACACGCATTTCTTTTGATTCCGTCACAAAATAATATTTTTGGAAAACTGTTATTTTTCAAATAGGAGCATAAGTAGCACCAAATGTTTATAGTGCTAATATAGCTCCATAGTGAGTGACTGGAGCGCACTAGTGTATAGGCCAGCACCTTCGATCCTCAAGGTAGACAAATAAGTTAAGTGAACTGCCATTTTTCATGAACGTTCCCCTTGAAACGTCTATAAAAATACAACAATGAATCGAGCACCATTCTCACTTCACCATGAAAGAGGTGTAGTATCGGGCTGCTCACCTGAGAATGTGTGAATTTACCGAACAGTTTCCACGTTAAATTACACAATTTCGAAAAAAATCTAAAATATTCGAAAAATATCAGGTACATTGAAATCTAAATTTCTCTCCTACACAGGAAGCGTGATATTTCTAATAATAACGGCTATGATACTCGAGCATACCCTGAAAAAATGCTATAAAGTCAGCTCGTTTAGATTTGATTGGCGGGAGATATATGAGCCCAAACACGATGCTCAAAAACGAGCGTTACTTATTCCTCAACCCAATAGCTCTCTCCATTCTGCACACTAGCTCACCGCTCTCTTTCCTCTGTCTGTTCGGTGAGAGAGTGTGCAGAATGGAGCGAGCAGTATTCGATACGAAACACTAGCATGCACGTATTGCCAATTAAAGTGTCAATGATCAACATTATATAGTTAAAATTCATTAAAAGCGACAGTAACCTCACATGTTTCCCATATTTGCTAACATTCCAAAACTTCTTAACAATGTTGTCATTCTAATGCAACTAGGCTGATCGTACTTTCTCAGGCTTCATTAGGCTCCGCTTAGGCTTTAGTTTGCGATCGAAATATCAGACCAACTTATAACGTGTTTTTGTTGTATAGGCATGTATGTAATATTGCCGCACTAACTTTGGACCCAGGTCGATCGGTTATTTTTATCTGATTTTCGAGTTTTCAAAATTTGATATCCCGGCATTTTTATGTTTCAATGATCTGGACCATATAGTTGCCCGTTTGGTGATGGGGACCCATGGGGGTATCCTGGGAAAAAGTTTGGGCTGAATCGGTGATATCGATGTCCGGCCTATACTCCAAAATAACAGAGCCGGTCTCTTAATTGATTGGTTATCCCCCAATTGCACGACCATCAC
The DNA here is from genome assembly GCA_036245825.1 of Pristionchus entomophagus. Classification (NCBI taxonomy): domain Eukaryota; kingdom Metazoa; phylum Nematoda; class Chromadorea; order Rhabditida; family Neodiplogasteridae; genus Pristionchus; species Pristionchus entomophagus. The sequence continues at coordinate 11,294,445 of BTSX01000005.1, forward strand.
TTTACAGGCCAAAGCACACGTGCTGTGGTCTTTGGCTCGATCGAGAAGAGCGTTGAGTCGCACCTCACAGCCGAAGAATTTATCTCCCACTACGTGAAGATTAACTATCTCTATTCGACTGTCGGCTTCGAGCCGCATCGCATATCCGCGGATAACATTACCGAAGAGGAGACAATTGTCGCAAGACGTAGAGTGGCAACCCCCTGGCCAATGAATGATGGCGATCACCGCCAGGTGAGGGAGTCACAGTTCACAATTTTCATTTAGAAATTCCGAATTTTAGAACATTAACAAGTTGTTGCATTATTAATTATATGTCATAAGGATGATCCCTGAAGCATAAGTACGGACTGTGAGTAATTAACGTTCGGAATCCAGATTGAGGGTAGATATGTAGCTTGATTAGTGTTCTGATACACCCTTCGTCAGGCGTTCTGCTATTCCCTCGCGAAGGAGGTTTACCAGGGACTCGTCAAGTACCGAACGGAGATGCTACCGGAGTTCTTCTAAACGATGGAGCAGAACGATCAACTAACTTGTAGTGTCTTCCGAGACCAACTAGCGGTCGAGCCATTGCTCATTGATTCGTGTTTCGTACTGGTGATGATGAGAGCAGGTGAGCTATGTCCACAGTGTGTTATTGGTGTAAAACGCCTTGTTCGCCCACATGCAATGTCACGAAAATATCGGAACTGAAATACAGCAACAAACTTTCGTTTGTATAGTTGACACAGAGATAAATTCGTTTCGTTTGACCATATTCCAAACGTTTTGTGCCTGTTATGATAGCACTGTCAACTTGATTGATGATGACTGGGCGACCAAATAGTTGCCGAGCGATTTCTCATTGCAGGGGAGCCACAGTGCAGTGCTGACTGCGAGTGCGATGCTTGCAAAGAGCAGATATTTTGTCATTTCGCTTCATTTCGTGTTTGTTCAAGACACATTTTTTTCAACTTAGAGTTAATCACGTTCGATCCATGGCCATCTAAAACGTGTTGTTTGTTGATTGTGCCGCGCCTTTTTGGAATGTCACGTCAATGTTCCGCACCGCTCCACCCTCTCATTCACTCATTACTCTTTGTGCACCATACTTCATATATCGAGTGCCGCAGAGATAACTGAAACATCAGAGATTGACCTCGGCCGATTGGAACACGTATGATCAGTGGTCATCCAACAGCAGTTGTTGGTTGGACGAGATACATTCCGGAGCTCCGGATAAAAGGGAGACATAATACTGCAGAAGTCAGTTAGTCTGAAAACGATGTTGTCTGCCAAGGTTTCGATCCTCCTTCTCCTAATCGCCTTTGTTGGGCTCGCCGTTGTGGATGCGCAGTGGGGTAAGTTGTAGGGTTGGCAAATGGGGTCAAGGATACCCGAAAAGGGGAGCGGCACGGACCACATTAGGATGGGTTCGGGTATCCTTTCACTGTGTGGGGGGGGGGGGGGTTCCAGCCGGAGGGTACGGTGAGCCGAAAAACTGAGTGGCATTATTCAGTCAGAGTACTTACTCAGTCACTTACTCATTTTCGTATGAGAACAGGGTTACCTTTGTTTATAGCTCTTCCATTCCCACTTAGACAATATGCTTCCATAGCATGTATGTATTTCTCCGAATCAACCTTTTAATCCATCATGGTGAAAGTTGGTGTCTCTAATCACCCACTTGCAGGAGGCGGAAGGGACCGCGGATTCGGTGGAGGAGGAAACATGGGAGGAGGACCCATGGCGATGGGCATACGAGAACTGGGACAGATGGAACGCATGGCCGGCCAATTTGGCGGATTCGGACGTCGTTAGTCGATCATGGGCGGCAACAAACAGTGACATTCATCATTATATTAACAAATGATAAAATCTTAATTTAATGATGGCATTGGAGAACAAAAAAGATATTGTTCGATTATACATACACGATTGAGCAGCAAATCATGGACATCTGTCATAGTGAGTCTCCTCTTTCAATATGACATGATGTATCATATCATGACTGTAGCTCAATGGAAAGGCTCTGACTCACTCTGCCAACGAAATGCCTCCGTAAACACTAACAGGAAACATCCTTATCTCTGTGCTCAAGAGAGAAGAAATTTGCAGAGAATTGATGCGCCTGTGTGAAGCATCAGTCAGGATAGTTTCAATGCCTATATATTTTTGTACAACAGTAACTTGGTTTGATATTTACAGTAATAATGCGGCTCCTTCTTCTTATCTTTCTTGCCATTCCCGCCTCGAGTGCATTGAACTGCTATTCTGGCACCAAGAATGCAGAAGACGCGGTTTTCGATCAGATAGAGTGAAACTAAAAGAACACGGATCTCAGTCATCCAGATCGACGATATCAGTTGCATTACGCATTCGATAGCATGAATTGTGTATTTTTCGGAAAACTCACATTTCAATATATTATCTCGTAAAAGTTGTTTTGAATAAAAAATATTCCTTTTTTAATTTCTTGATGCAGTTACGATACGTCAGCAGCGCAATGAGATCAAACCATACCGTAATTTTTCACTTGAATCTGAACACATGTATCTAGGTAACTGAAAGGCTATATAATCGATTATGAAGTCACGAAAACTGTTATTCACTGCGCACAAAAGACAACAAAAAGGTCTGTTATCATAACGTGGAAGAATATTCGGATGTAACTCAGCTAAAATTTTAGAGACAAACAAGGAAATGCGCGTAATCTTCGATTTCGTCATCATTACGAAATCTTCATATTTTCGCTCATAAGTCGCTTCAAAATCTTCGGAGAGCCTCGGGCGAAGTGCCAATCGACATTTAATGATCATTTATAAGTTTTTTTTTAGGATACTTCGGCCATACCGTTGCGAAAAGCTCGAAGCCTCACGAGCTTTTTGCAACGGTATACGCCCCACTCGCAAGCAAGCGGTACTTGGCTAACGTGCAAAGTGGCCTAACGTCGCTAACATAAACATGATTTCGTGATTTTGCCTATGCTTCGGCCATACGGTTGTGAAAAGCTCGTGAGGCTGAGAGCATGGAGGAAAAATTGCGATGTAGCCACGGAGCGAAGCGGAACTAGTTAGAGATTGTAACTGTTTGCTTACATCTGTACATATGAGGCCGGTCGCCAACTATTCAATCAAACATGTGCGGGGGTTGGTACATCGATTTTTCGAAAAACTGGGAAAATAGGTTCTCAAGGGTGCTGATCATCGTGGTCTGCTTTATTTTGCACTAATTCGATCGGTGCGACTGTGCTGCATCTGGGCTTCAAATCACGATTTCTCAGTTTCTCCGTTTCTAGCGAACATAATGTTCTGAAAATTTAACTGTGCATTTAAAAAAGCATGGAGATTCTGATAACAATATTTGCTAGCTCTAAAAAATGATTCATAAATTTTTTAACCTATCTTTTTTGAATGTCAGGCGTTAGTGCCGGCTGAAATTAGAATCAAAATATGCGCCTGGTCGAGAGGATCATTATTTGTATAAATAGTGTGGGGTTTGAAATAGTACTTTTTGAGTTGCTGCTGGTTTTGTTCTCTTCATTTCCTTAACATCGAGTGAGAAATGGAATGAGTTTCACTGAGATCAGCGTCATCAGAGGCGATAAACAATGGATCTTCTAATGAAACTCACATCATTCCTCACTCAAAGCGAGATGAGCGCGGTGTTGAGCGGAAATAAATAGATCAAAAACGGGAGCAACTCAAAAAGTAATATTTTAAAACCCACACTAACTATAAAAAAATGATCTTCTCGGCCAGGAGCATCTTTCGAATCTAATTTCAGCCGGCACTAACGCCTGACATTCAAAAAAGATAGGTTAAAAAATTAATGAAATATTTTTAGAGTTCGCAAATATTGTTATCAGAATCTCCATGCTTTTTTAAATGCACAGTTAAATTTTCAGAACATTCTGTTCACTAGAAACGGAGGAGCTGAGAAATCGTGATTTGAAGCCCAGATGCAGCACAGCCGCACCGATCGAATTGGTGCAAAATAAAGCAGACCATGATGATCAGCACCCTTGAGAACCTCTTTCACCAGAGTTTCGACAAATCACTGTCCCACGACCCTGCTGAATATTAGGCGACCAGCCACATATGTCTCTAGTTTGGCTTGTTTCCGAGATACCATAATCTCTCAGGTAAGTCACGATGATTGAGCTTTCCATGTCAAACGATACCTTCTTTCGAGAGAATCGGCCGATATCGCATAAATGAAAAAAAGTTGTTCTCGGGAGTTTTACCTCCATTTTCACATGCTAAAAACAGCCTTTGAGGCGGATAAAGTCAACATACACGCGGTGTAGAAAGTTTTTAACAGTAACTTATGCTGAAAAAAAAGCGCAGAATCTGAATCAGAAGAGATTGATATGGCCATATTTCAGTACTACATTAAAAATTTCCAAATTTCAAATATTTTGCGGTTAAATAGCTAATTTCTGCCCAACATAAAAGTTATTCAGCTTCGGATTGCGGTCATTTTGAGCTGTTGAAGGAGCTGATTGATCAACAGTGAAGGAAGTTATGATTTTTTTTAAGTTTCGAAGTTTCGAGAGCTGGCAAATAGGCTATTTTGATTTTACGGCTGTACAACTGGAACTGAAAACTCCTCGGTCTATGGTACATCTATTACCAAATTTTGGAAGGAATCGAAGAATTTAAAACATTTTGTCAATGGGCGATAAGCGAACTTGCATGTCATCTATGAAATGGTCGTCAGAATTGGGCGTTCAAGTAAGAAATGTCTCGAAGGAACGATTGATAAGAGGGGAGTATCTGGTTGGCTCAGATAGATAACACCCACAGATACGGCTTCGGGCATATCATTGCCAACGCAATTAAGAGCGGGCGCTATTTATGATGCAAAGCGATTGTGCAACATCGCGAAAGTCTCCTTCTCATTACATCTTGTATAGTTTTGATTTTTGAATATCGCGTTCATTGCAACTTTATTTTATCCGTATTGTCAGATGAAGAATGCTCAAACATCTAGATAGAGAGATTCGATGTTCAGTAATCTTTTTCGCTATCTCTGCATTCTCCTTCCTCTCGTGTGATGCGTTTTCAAGAGTACACTGATCTCACAAAAAACGGAATTTCTTAACTCGGCTTCATACTTATCTCTTCGTCCAGATGTTGTCTCTCACCCTCTTCCCATCGCGCTCGCATCTCATGTGGTTTCGTTTCTCGAAGCTAAAGAACGACTGAATTGCCGTGCTGTATCTCAGTTTCTGTTAAAAGCGGTGTTAGCCGATCAAAGATATCGTGATCATATCTCCCGATCTCAAAATTCAAAACGGTAAGATCTCAAAAATCGGCGCCAATGAACACATTCAAAATGCTGTTGAAATCAACTATTATGAGGATTTTCATGTACAATTAACATTTTCAGGAAGAAGAGCAGCTAATGCGCGAATGTTCCGCTCCTCCGGGCTTCAACTTTGCGCCAGAAGTGGATGAGGTGAATTAAAACAGCTCTAGATTGTAATTAGTACTTCAGTGATGGTGTCAAATAACCTCTCGAATGCGCAATGTCTTTTTTACACTTTCGAAATATAAACCTTTAGAGTTCACTGCAACTATCGTTCGGCTCTCGTACTCGCTTCCGACTGGCTCGCAATGATGATGACTTGAATGAGATTATCACAGCTAGACGGGGATTGTTTGACCATGTTAGCGCGAGATGTATTCAGTTGACTTTGGTGAGTATCAGTGATTTTAAGAACGGTCGAATGCATTGTATTATGTGTGTTTCACATAATATCATTTGCATTAGGTAGAACTTGCAGATCAACTTCATACGATTTCCCTTCAATAAGATCGAAGAGGTTATTGACGAGTGCGAGTTCGAGTTACGGATCGGACTCGTGATGGACGGCGAGCTTCTCGATCGGTCCGCGCTACTGGCCCTACCTCCTCTGTATCATCTAACCGCAGCATGGCTGTCCGGATTCCGGGGCGCCTGGGTTCCGGGTACCCATCGTGGATATGTAATGAATATTGCCTCGATTATGCTCATCACTTGCATTCCTCTATCATTTCGTATCTCAGTAAGTCAAAACCTCAAATATCCAGGAAGCCAATTGATACATCTTCAGGAGGAAGAGCAAGCTCTATCGGAACGCGATTTCATCGAGTTGGTGAAGAAACGACACACCTTTTTGCAGGCACCTGTCAAGATTGATGACGAACGAGTCGTATACGAAATCATCGAGGTGATTTTTTAAAATATTCTGTTTTTATATGAGGCCGTTTGCCTTATTTTCGAGCAGATCCTAAGGGATCTGGCACAGCTCAAAAATGTCAATTTCCTGAAACTCTGTGTTTTGGGGTTATCGAGTGCGGTGAAGACGATGGGCATATCCATTTTACCTTGAGACCCCTCGTTTACTCCAGACGGCGTCACGTCGAAATCACATTTTGACGAGAATCTAGCTTTCCGTTAGTGCTAATTTTAGGTGAAAATGTTTCCGGGGGTAGAATTGCATGGCGAACACGCCTGTCTAGTTCATTTTTCATGATTCTCAAAAATAATTTTTTTTAAATGGAAAACTTGACAGAGTCGTTTCCGGGCTTGCCACTCTGCAGATATCGATAAAGCGCAACGAGAGGATTCTGAATATATAATTTCATCCAATTCTAGGGTCAGAACTCTGAGATAACCATTTTATAGTGTTTGAAACTGTAAGGAAAAGGGGCTCCCTCGCCACCCTCTCTCGCTTCCCTGACCCCGCCCGACGAGAGAGTGTGGGGAATTGAGAGACCGCACGAGAGAGAAAGGAGAGGAAGTGGCGAGGGAGCCCCTTTTCCTTACAGTTTCAAACACTATAAAATGGTTATCTCAGAGTTCTGACCCTAGAATTGGATGAAATTATATATTCAGAATCCTCTCGTTGCGCTTGATCGATATCTGCAGAGTGGCAAGCTCGGAAACGACTCTGTCAAGATTTCCATTTTTTTAAAATTATTTTTGAGAATCATGAAAAATGAAATAGACAGGCGTGTTCGCCATGCAATTCTACCCCAGGAAACATTTTAACCTAAAATTAGCACTAACGGAAAGCTAGATTCTCGTCAAAATGTGATTTCGACGTGGCGCCGCAAGGAGCAAACGAGGGGTCTCAAGGTAAAATAGATATGCCCATCGTCTTCTCCACACTCGATAACCCCAAAACACAGAGTTTTAGGAAATTGAATTTTTTGAGCTGTGCCGGACCTTGCTCGAAAATAAGGCGAACGGCCTCATATGGCTATTTCGAATACATTACCTTGCTACCCAATTCTTATAATTTTCTCAACAAAAAAAATTTTGTATTTATATAATAAGCAGCCAAAAAAACGAAAAGACAATTAGAAAACACATAAACTGTAATACCTTTTCAGATTATAGCAGTGAGTGACTTTAATCGACGGGTCGTTCTGCGTATTCATCCTCCAATCTTCAATCAATTCCTCAATCTGATTGGGTTTCGTCAAACAAACGGCACACTGGAGCAGCTTCGAGCAACTGAAGTGAACAAAAATTAACTATTTAAAAAAAAATCAAAGATTTTAATTTGCAATAATTCAGTTCGAAATCAAGAAGGATGATCACGGCACGTCAATACGATATAAGGGGGCGAATATATTTTTCTCAAAGTGCAATACAAGACGGTATCACGGCCCGGGAGGATCACTCATATACTTGCTGCAGATAGCACGATCTATTGAGCAGTGAATACTCGCATCATATGAATATCGGCTCCTTTTGAATCACAACGTTATTTTGAATAACATATTGAAAGTTCTTCGCGATAGTAATAAATGTATGACCAACTTCTCTTCGTAACACCGGAATCACGAGACGGGAGAGCAGTACCGGAATTTTTTTTCAAACCCTTCTGAAATCTTTCATACTATGATAGGTGAGTGCCCTAGGGACAATATTTCGAACGATCCCGGTCACGAGTCCTAGAGCCGCGTTTAAGGAAACATCCGGCCCGGATCCGGCTCAAACGTATCTCAGCTCTCCGTTGAGTTAGAAAGCTGGCTAAGGGCTCACAACATGCATAAAAATAAATTGACCAACTCTTCTGGCAACATCTAAACTCTCCGATCAGAACTGAAGAAGTTGTGTTTGAAAGACTAACTAATATTTCACATAAAAAAAACGTTATTTTTTTACATACAGTATCGACCATAAGTCTAAGCCAACATTTTTAAAGTTCTGTAACTTTTGAACCAGATGAAATTTCTTTTTGATATTTTGGCAGATGGTAGTGCAAGTACTCATACATATGAGCATTGTGTTTCAGCTTGGTAGGATTTCGCAATGTTGCATAGTGATGACGCAACTTATACATGGTATTTCATGTCCTACTTTAAGCTGTGCGAATTTTTTCTCAGTCTTCCAATTTTCTGTGGTGATAGAATACCTCAATACCTCTTAGATGAAAGTAAGTACTCCCTGGAGGTTGCTGTGCAGCAGTCTTGGACTGGCTCAAAAATGGGTCCCGAAAAAATGGACTTTCGTTCATTGACGTGCTAGAAACGTGTTTAAAGGCTTAAAATGAGCCGTACCACAATTCCTGAAGATCCCCAAAGTTTGATAAAGATAGCTCTTATTTTACCCTCATGGCAAGAATTTTTCACTTTTTCGCATTATTGTTTTTTCCCTATTTTTGGATAATCCCAGTTCCAAGGACGATATCTGTTCAAATTCCTGGACGCGATAGTTGAATATCCATGGAACAATCGATTCCTAACTTTTTTAGATCATTTGGGTAACTTTCCTGCACGTGACAACCGAACATCCGAGGTCAATCGATTTTCGACCCTAAAATGACCATGATAAATGACCATCATCTGTCGAAATTTTCTCTCTCTCAGATCTTCGTGACTTATTTTTTTTCTGGTATATCTTGGTGTGCTGAATCCGAATTTCGATATGAGAGCACATGTTGATAATGTCATTCCTCGTCTATGAGCTGGAACCAAAAAAAGTGATGTAACTTTCCTAATACCGATTTCCCCAATAAGCGCCGAAGAGTGAATTGAGAAAAAACTAGTACCAATCACCACCTCTTAAATCAGAGAGATCGGATTATAGGAAAAAAATGGGGCGGGACTTTTGTCCGAAAAACCTGCGATTTTTACAATTTTTCGACGTTTTTCAAACATAACTTTTTTCATTCAAGTTTTCATGAGCTTTCATATCGAAATTCGGAATCAGCGTGCAAAAATACACCCAAATTTCCTATAGTCATATATTTTGGATATAAAATTTGTTTCGACTCTGACTCCTTTTTCACCAGTTGGTCCGATTTTTGTCGAAAAAATTTTGTCTCAGAATTATGTCCTTATAAGAATTTCTGACTTATTTTTGAATGTAGAGAACGAATTTGCTAACTAGAGCTCATGAAACTTCGAAAGAAAAAAATGTATGATATAAAGAAAATCCCAGAAAAATGTTGTCCCGAATTTTGGTCATAACTTTTTTATTTCGAGGTTTTATAATCTCTAGTTAGCAAATTCGTTATCTACGCTCAAAAATAAACCAGAAAATCCTATAGGGACATGATTTTGAGACAAAATTCTTTCGACCAAAATCGGACCTAAGGGGGGACCACATGGTGAAAAAGGAGTCAGAGTCGAAAAAACATATCTCCAAAATATATGACTATAGGAAATTTTGGTGTATTTTTGCACGCTGATTCCGAATTTCGATATGAGAGCTAATGAACACTTGAATGCAAAAAGTTATGTTTGAAAAACGTCGAAAAATTGTAAAAATCGCAGGTTTTTCGGACAAAAGTCCCGCCCCATTTTTTTCCTATAATCCGATCTCTCTGATTCAAGAGGTGGTGATTGGTACTAGTTTTTTCTCAAATCACTCTTCGGCGCTTATTGGGGAAATCGGTATTAGGAAAGTTACATCACTTTTTTGGAAAACCGACCGCCCTGATCCAGCTCATAGACGAGGAATGACATCATCATCATAATAAATGTTCCGCTTCGCCCCCTCATTCGAACCCTTTTTTGGAATTGTTTCTAGCATAATTTTAAAATGAGTTATGGCTGTTTTACTGACGCAATTTTGGTAGTAAATTTCGTGTCCCTAATTTGACCTAACAATACTCGAAGATGTGACCTGATATCAAAAATCAGCTAACGCAGTTTGAAAGAGCATCATTCGAAGTACGTAATTTTCACTTTTTAGCGGAATCGGAGAAACAAATTCCTACCGCCGTAGGGCTCTCGAAAATCTGGCGATTCCTCTCTTATATAATACTTTGGGCATCGGTAGAATGATTTTGAGATCGATTGGAGAAATTTTGAAAATTTCTGACCCAAGAAATGTGACCCATCGGACTGGGTTACTGTAGTATCAGTTGGGTACGATACTTGTTGTTTTAAAAATTCAATATTGGACCACGATATTTTTCGGAAAAAAATCTGACCCAAGGAACTCAATCTGACCCAATTGACCAGGTTACCGTAATCACATAATGTGACAACTTTCATTGAAATTGGTCAACTCCACTCCGTTGCGCTTTTGACGTTGCGCTTTTGTCACCCACCCGGTCTAAGCATAATTTATCTGTCATCTTGCTTCTATGAATTGAAGAATATTGTTTCAATTTCAGGCAGCAGAATGAGAAGTAATTTTTTGGTAATGAGAAGCGTAGTTCAATATTTTATGCAATTGTTCATTTCCTCGCCTTTCAGACGTTCATCACACGCTCACATTCTGAATTAGGATTATCGCGTTGCATGTTCGTTCATTGAAATGTCGTTGATAAGTCGGTGATCGATACGTGGGGAATTGAAGACAAGAACCGATACAAACTAGCACACACGACTGCATGGATCCGGCACATTGACGTGATGATTGTCGATTACAATGGTGGTGTCACCGAAAATCATCTTGCTAAGTGAATTTGTCCAATGGTACTCTATATCAGTATACATCGTTTAAGATGTATACTGATATAAAAGTTATGCTTTTCAGCAGGATCGGCAATGCCCTCTCGATTTTCTCCCGATTCGTCACTCAGGATTTGGCAGAAATCGCGGATTCGGTGGGGGGGGGGGAATATGGGAGGAGGACCCATGTCGATGGGCATACGAGAGCTGGGACAGATGGAGCACATGGCCGGCCAATTTGGTGGATTCGGGAGGGCGTTAGCAGAGCCACTCATTATTGCATTAGTAAATTATAAATTTTTTTTTTGAAATCTGATACTCAAAAATCAAAAGTTTTTCGATTGTACATACAAGATAATGCTTTCTAATTTTATGTATCTCTTATCACGAGTCTCCTCTTTCAGAAAGGCAGGCTGTTTATTCGAATATTTGATATTACTTTCGCGCACAACTCCAGAAACTTCGTTTATCACTCCATTTTGAAGACAAACATGAGGAAACTCGCAGCAGGTGTCCAGATCCGATGTGTCAATAAGGGATAGGAAGGGAGTGCCAGAGTCCGAAAGATCACTTATCGCTTGAATACACAAATCGGCTACCCATACGAATAAGTGTTTTGATATTTTCCGAGAACAGAAGCGGAGATCGCCATGAAATAATCACTTTCTCTACGAGTGTAAGTGAGTGATCGTCGATAAGTCTTTTCGATACGCAGGACCTTCAGGAAATATTATTTGCAAAGCAAATAATAGCCAGTTGATACAGTCCACACATCATTCCTTTGGCCGAATCATATCTTCCTAGGCGCTCCACTTCCTTCTCCAGCATGTTGTTACCAGTGGCGACCGTGATTGCTGCAGCCCTTCTCAGCGTCGTTGGTGAGTTTTTCTGCAGCAAGGGCAGCCTATCGGAGCTAACCTTCATGTAATTTTCCTCCCTGCAGTCTACCATCACAAAACTCTCGATGCCTAATGTAATTCAATTTCAGAATCGCAGTTCTGCCCGCCCGGCTTCCCCTACCACGCGATGAACTGTGGCCCCAGATTCTGCAGTTCGTTCTGCCCTCCCGGGATCCCGCCCGGAATCCCCCCCGTGGCTGCAGTTCGAGTGGTGCAGCGTGAGTGTTAAAGATGTAGAATCTGATACCGGCTAGTGATGAAAAATCGGCATCCAACTCTCCTGAATTCGCACGCTCTCTCACCGCTCATACGAGAGGGAAGGCAAAATGAAGAGAGTAGAATACCGATTTATCATTTCTAATACCGACTCTTATCCATTAGCGTAATATCTCGCTTTCGTACTCGGGAGTTGGCACTCGATTTGTATGGGATGATCGAAATTGTCATAGTTGATATACACAGAACCAATCAGAAACAACTGGTTTCTACTTTTCTCAGTGAATACGATTTCTACTTATTTTGAATGATTGGACCTAGAACAATGTGGAAATGAAATGATGAGATTACCAAAATATCAGGAGAACCTGCCATATCATGCACCGAGTGTCAAGCAAATAACGCGAAGGACTGCACGGGCCCAACGTGCCAAGGCAACTATTGCATCTATGGTGAAAGAAAATTGAAGAAAGAACTTTCATAGGATTTTCCCCGCTTTTCTTCGGACATTTTTTGTTGTTGTAATGATTGTTTGAAACTATGTTGACGATCTCCCAAACCGAGAACGTAGAGATATCATTTGCTTAATGGGTTTCTTTCCAGAGCTGACAACTCCAGACAATGGCGTTCCTCACGTTCGACGCTCATGCTCCCTCCACTCCTACGCGGTTTACCCAGATGGAACCAGGACAGTGCTGCATAACGAGTGCGAGAGAAAGTGAGTGATGTTTTTAGTGGCAAGGAAAATTTGCAATCTTGATCCAGAAAATTTTTGTGGAAAGATAGAATATGAGGGGCAAAGATAGAATATACTATAGCTCTAAAAAAAACTTACTGTTCTGACCATGCTCTAAGACCGGACTCGAAAGACACACTATGATTGCACATTCAGATCGATCTTCGGTACCTCTTACGCCATAGACGTATGCAACACCGGCTCCTTCTGTGATACAATGTGTTCCGGCTCGCTCAACTTTTCCTTGCTGTCCATTCTGATCATTTCCGTAATCGGATTGATCATGTTTTAATTTATAAATAGTATGCCCATGTTAGTGAATTGTGGATAAATGAGATAGATATAGGCTTTGGACAACGTATGCGTTTTCCTGAAAGTGGTTTGTTGACCAATGCTGGTGGGTGGAAGGGCCTTTAACGTGCGTAATCGAACCATGCACGAGCATCAAAACGGTCGGCGTAGGCTGCACATGAGCGAAACTATTGGCTACGACCATTGAATCGGCTCTTCAATCTCACATAAATGAATCACATCGTACTCTTTATTCACCCCTTCTTCATTCACTCCTCTGAGATCCTCCATCTCCTCTTCTCAATACTTATCGAGTTGAATCTTTACTATTCGAAAAAAAATGTTTTAGATGCCAAACAAGTGAACAATTTTGTTCATTTTGTCACTTTTGAAAGTCGCGCGTGATAAACTTAAAAATTCTAATTTTTATTTCTTATTTTTTTTCAACCCCGATTTGCCGGAATCGATCGGTCGTGTCACGGTGAAATATTTCTTTAAAGTGTAGAAAAACGAGAGCCTTAAGTCAGTGATTACGGTAGTATGAGGTAGGTAGATAATTTCTACCGTAATCCCTAGTTTATTTTCAATTTTCATATTTTTTGCTCTCGTTTTCCCCCATTTTAAAGGAATATTTCACCGTGACATGTCCTATCGATTCCGGCAAATCGGACTGGACAAAAAATAAGAAACAAAAATTAGCATTTTTAGTTTGTCACGCGCGACTTTCAAAAAGTGACAATAATGAAGAAAACTGTTCACTTGTTCGGTTTTGTTTACGAAGTACGATAGTTCGATCATCGGCACGTCCTACGCCATCGAAGTGTGCCAAACTGCTCCTGTTGTGATAATCGGTGCAACTACGGCTCGTTCAACTAGTTATCAATACTCACCGTCCTGTTTATTTCTATGTTCGAGCTGGTCATGTTTTAATGTATATGTATCTAGTATATTAGTACATTGTGGATAAATAAGATAGATATTGACTTTGAGACCACGTATGCGTTTTCCTGAAAGTGGTTTAATGGATAATGCTGGTGTATCGTGTTTCTAGTGCGTTGCCATAGTGGTTCAACAGATGCCTGAACACGCCCTTGTTGGTTCCTCGGACCTCCCATCCCTGCCACCTCTTGCACACTCCCCGTCAAAGTCTACAAGAAGGCTATAAACACGGGTAGGTTAGTCTTCTATAGGCATTGAAACTCAATACTGATTTCGGATGTAGTGTAGACACAGAAGCCGACTTGTGATCTGCACACTTTACAGAACATAAAATATGCGGTAGCTGTTTCTACATGAATACCAACGCTGTTGTCCAGAAATTATAGCAATCAACAGTTCACCCTTGACCCCATATACAAAAATGATAATAAAAAAATGCTCTTTCTACTTTGAAAGTATTTAGCCGTGATTAAAAGTATATCAAAAAACGATTATAACTTGAATACGAGAAAAGATGGAGATTCGCCCAAAATTTAATTTTGGATAACTACAAATTCTGGTCGGTACGCGAGATTTCGGCAAAATTCATTTTCAACTATCTCACCGGGTCATTCCGCTCTCTCGCGTGCAATTGCGCTGTCTCTATGTTCATTTCACGTTGTGTTTCACTCAAAATGCGCAATGACTCGGAGAGAGACAGTTGAAAATGAAGTTCAAAAGTTGGAGAGACGTTTCTCTGGTATATAAACTGAATTACCGGAGTCGATATGCGAGCGCAGACCTATCATTCAAATCGCCTTGACCAGATCTATTCAGCCAATCAAGAACATTTATGGCTTTTCGAGCGGTTTTCAAGATAGAGCTCGTTGTTTCCTAGCAACATTCAGTGACCAGTTATCGATAAGCGGGTTGCGTAGGCGTATACAGCATCGAAAAATAGCCCTAGCTCACGAAGAAAAGTTTTTCCAGGGACAAACTTGAAGGGTAGATATGTTGGGTTGAAGCACACAAGTGCTGCCGCTCGGCCAGGAATGATCCCCGACACTATTCCATACACAGGGGTCCTAGGGGGGTCTAGTGGAGTCCGAAACTGTAGAAAACTGGAATTCGAAAAAGTCACCCGCTGACAAGAATCAGCGGGTCTAGGTCGATTATTAGGTGAGAGGCGTGATATCTCGCTTTAAAATTATGCTAGAAACAATTCAAAAAGATAATTAAGATGAAGTGGCATAGGGCAACAGCATAGGGTTACGATCTTTCAATGGCTTCATAGATAGATCAAATGCCACCCTATGCCTCCTCATTCGATCACCGTTTTGGAATTGTCTCTAGCATAATTTTTAAGCGAGTTATGGCTGTTTTCCTGGAGCAATTTTGGTCGTAAATTTCATGGTATCCCTAGTTTGAACTGACGATACTCGAAGATGAAACCTGATATCAAAAATCGGCAAACGCAGCATAATGGGTACTAGTATTGTTTCAAATCACTTTTCGGCGCTTGTTGGGGAATTCGGTATTAGGAAAGTTACATAACGTTTTAGAAAAACCGACTGCCCCAATGCAGCGCATCGACGAGGAATAACATCACCAACATACGAAATGTTGCACTATGTCTCCCCATCCGAATTATTTTTTGAAATATTTCCTAACATTTTTTAAAGCGAGTAATGACCGTTTTTCCAAGGGTATGAAAAATTGGATTTTAGACCGGAAAAATTTTTTAACTTTCGAAAATGGTTTTTAAATTTTTAAAATTCAAATGAGAAAACCGCATCACGGCTCTAGCGCCATATTGTAGAGCATTAATTTCTGCGTCGAATCAGCTAAATGAGATAATTTAATTTTTAGCCCCCTTTTGGATCGATAGACCTGAAAGAGGCAGTTGAAAAAACAGTTTCCCTAACCTCATCAATATGGTGCTCATTTTGAAGCCCACATCGAGTGCTTAATTTTTTGTGTTGACAGTTTGACCTAAAATATATTTTGGAACAAATTATTATCATGAAAATTCACGAAATTATAAAACTTAAAAATAAGTAATTAAATTTAAAATTTCAGAATATTATGAATTTAAAGGTACTAACATGTTCAAAAATTAATTTCAGGTCAAACGGTCAACGCAAAAAATTTAAGTACTTGATGTGGGCTTCAAAATGAGTACCATAACTTTTTTTTCAACTGCCTCTTTCAGGTATAGATCTGAAAAGGGGCTAAAACTATTTTGATCTCTTTTAGCTGATTCGACGCAGAATTCAATGCTCTACAACATGAGATAATTGCCGGAATGCGATTCTGAACTTTTTTTTATTAGAATTAAAATATCACAATATTCAGGATTTTAGAATTTTCATGGTTCTAACTTGTTCCACGATCAATTTCAGGTCAAACTGTCCACACAAAAAATAAAGTACTCGACGTGGGCTTCAAAATGAGTGCTATATTGATCAGGTTATGGAAACTTTTTTTCCAACTTCTTCTTTCAGGTTTATCGATCCGAAAGGGTGCTAAAATTTGAAAATATAAAATTTAGCTGAATCGACGCAGAATTCGATGCTCTACAACATGAGATAATCGCCGGAGTGCGATTTTGAACTTTTTTGAAAATTATAATTAAAATATCAGAATTTTCAAGATTTTTAGAATTTTCATGGTACCAACTTGATCCACGATTATTTTCAGGTCAAACTGTAAACACAAAAAATGAAGTACTCGATGTGCGCTTCAAAATGAGCACCATATTGATGAGGTTATAGAAACTTTTTTTCAACTGCTTCTTTCAGTTCTATCGATCCAAAAGGGTGCTAAAAATTAAATTATTTCATTTATGTGATTCGACGCAGAAATTAATACTCTACAAGATGACGTTAGAGCCGTAATGCGGTTTTTCCATATGGATTTTTAAAAATTGAAAAGCCATTTTCGAAAGTTGAAAAAACCAGTTTGCGATCGAAATCTTGAACCAACTTATCACGTGTTTTTGTTGCCCAGGCATGTGTATAATATTGCCACACTAACTTTGGACCCAGGTCGTTCGGTTATTTTTATCTGATTTTCGAGTTTTCAAAATTCGATATCTCGACATTTTTATGTTTCGATGATCTGGACCATATAGTGTCCCGTTTGGTGATGGGTACCCATGGAAGTATCCAGGGAAAAAGTTTGGGCCGGATCGGTGATATCGATGTCCGGCCCATACTCCAAAATTACCGAGCCGGTCTCTTAATAGGGAATGGTCAAACTTCACGGAAACGAAATAAGAAACGGCTGCTACAGTAAGTTTAGGCATGCCGAGAAAAGATAAAAACCGTTTTCAAAAACGGCTATAATCTAAGACCTGAAAATCAATAATAGGTCGCATTTCAGTGAAAATGAAAAAAAATTCAGAAGCATTTCACTATAAGAGTTTCCGACGTTTTTTCGCTCGTAGAATTCGATTTTTCATACTAGAGCTCTTAAAAATGCGAAAGAAAAAAGTTATGATCTAAAAGATACGACTTTTGTGGTTTAACTTTTTTCTTTGGCATTTTTATGAGCTCTAGTATGAAAAATCTAATTCTACGAGCGAAAATACGTCGGAAACTCTTATAGTGAAATGCTTCTGAATTTTTTTCATTTAAAATCAAAATGTGACCTATTATTGATTTTCATGTCTTAGAAATCGATTATAGCCGTTTTTGAAAACGGGTTTCATCTTTTCTCGGCATGCCTAAACTTTCTGTAGCAGCCGTTTCTGATTTCGTTTCCGTGAAGTTTGACCATTCCCTATTTAGATCGAAAAACGGAATGAGCAAATCGATTCATAATCGAAAGTTAATCCTAGGAAGAACATTTGATCAAACGTTATTTTTTGCCTGTTCTCGAGCTTCTTGAACCTTTGCTGATTCTTAGACGAACGAGCTCAAATACAATGACGACGAGCACCGAGAGTCAATCGCGGAAGATGAAAATGCAGACAATGTACCTGTGCATGGAAACGGTTTTTACAGCTAAATGACCATAAACACGACTCCTTCGACATCTTGTTTTCGTGGACACGGAGTAGTGGTTACAAAGTAACATCCAACTCTCCTAATTTATCTTGCGGAACGCTGACTGGCTTAGCAACGGGATACGCAAACTTCCTCCTACTCTCTCTCTCTCTCTCTCTCTCTCTCTCTCTCTCTCTCTCTCTTCATTCACTTCTCTCTTTCACGTCCAACTACGATGCTCCTTCTTCTCTTCTTCTCCATTCTGATTGAGGTACTGCGATGAACATTATAGTGACTGCTTGTCCTTTCCCACAGGTCGACTCGACTATTGTGACCTACTTTCCCGCAGTCTACACGTCCCAGAACGAACTTATGAGCAAGTCGCCGGCTGATACTCAGCTGCTCTGCGAAAAGTAATGCAATGCTAATGATCAGGTGATTATCCGTTTCATTTCGAAACATATGCATTTGGTTTGCTTTTGAAGAGTGCAATTAAAATCGGGGAAATCTCGGATTAACGGTTGCTGATTTAGTGGTTTCAAAAACTATGGATTGCAGTGCGTTGCCATAGTTGTTCAGCATATGCCGGATCACGTTCTCTGTGGATACCTCGGACCGCCGGTCCCTGTCACACATCAAAGTCTACGAGAAGATGAGAAGATCAAACACGGGTAACTCAGTCTGCTATCGGGATTGAGACTCAAGAATTATGAGTGATGTAGTGTAGACGCAGAAGTCGAATTGTGATCTCCTCACTTTACAGAACAGAAAAAAGGCGGTAGCTATTAGCTATAGCTATATATATATATGCTTGGCGGTTTCTGTCTCTGGCAATGTTCATACTGGACCCTCGATGCTATCCGGAAATCAAATCGACCAACGGCTCGAAAACAGGATGCAATCAGCCACGGTGAGAAAAAAGAGTGATAGTGCAGACACGATTACACACCACTTGTTATAGGAGCTGCTGTTGGCGACCTACGCAGGATGCGAGCTCCACATCCCCCTGCCTAACAAGACAACAGCCGTGTACAAGTGTATCCCGACGGTCTTCCCACCATTGCTTACAATCAGTCTTTGGCCACCGGCTGGATTAGGAAAAGTTTCATCAACTTCGTGGACATGTGGACGTACTGCACGTGATGCATTGAGAAAAGAGGATGTTTTTGCAACTCATTGAATTATAACTTAAATCATCCAATCTCGATACTCTGTACATCATTTTCGCTATTGTTTGATGGAAACATGCGCCCAACTGTGCAATTTAATCTGCCAAAACAACTTTAAAAAAAAAATATAATACGGATTGTCCGAAAACAAGCGCACAAACCACATACAAGCGAAGGCTATTCTTTGCCTGAAGGACCATTGGTAGAGGTATATTGCTCGCATAATAGAAGCACTCCCCTCATCCCACAAATTGATGCTTGATGTCTCATGTGCAAAAAAAAACGTGAACACAACAATGGGCTAGCGATCATTGAGCCTCCGTCTCCACTTCCTCGTGTAGTTTAGTCTTATTTGCTTTCGCGGTTGTAAAGAAACGTCTGAGTTTGACGACCGGCAGACGACGTCAAGATGCCAGACAGATCGGTTCGAATTAGATGGAGGAACGCTGACTGGCTTAGCAACGGGGTAAGCCAACAACTTCCTACTGCTAAGGTTCCATTCATTCACTTCTCTCTTTCACTTCCAACTACGATGCTCCTTCTTCTCCTCTTCTCCATTCTGATTGAGGTAATAAGATGAACATTGGTGTGACTGCCTTACCGTCTCCCAGGTCGACTCTAGTAATGTTACCTACGTTCCCACAGTCTACACATCGCAGAATGACCTTCTGAGCAAGTCCCCGGCTGATACGCAGCTGCTCTACGAAAAACAATGCAATGCAAATGATCGGGTGATTCTCCGTCTCTTTTCGAACAAAGGGCAGTTGAATTCCATTCGAACTTTCGAACCAGGGTAAAATATTCCAATTGGGCATGGTTCCACATGTTGCTTTGGATAGGAGAGTCAGTGATTGCGTGGAACACTATGGATACCATTGCAGTGCGTCGCCATCGTTGTTCAGCATATGCCGGACAACGTCCACTGTGGATGCCTCGGACCTCCCGTCCCTGCCACCTCTTGCAGACTCCCCGTCAAAGTCTACGAGAAACGTCCAAAGATCGGTGAGACTTTGCTGCATATCTTTTGTATTTTTATATAAATAAATCATAGTCGAGAATTACGAACTGAACACTCGTAAAGACGTTAATTTGCAGCGCAAAAGAATGCAAGATCGTACGGTTCGTACGCTGTTTACCTGTTATGAGCCTATGCTGGGCCTTCGACTCAGGAGTCTGGACGCACCTTCGAAATGGAGTTCTCGTACAATCCGCCGGTGAGAGAGAGCATATGAAGAAATTCTGAATCAGACGCATTGCAGACGCTTGAAGTGCAAGTTTTCGCAGGCTGCGAAATTCATTTCCTCCTCCAAAATAAGACGACGGCAGTTCAAAAATATACCGACGGCCTGCCGACCCTTGCGTATGACATCTCGAAGAAAACGGATTTTATTCCGCAGAGCTTCAATCGCTACGTTAATGTGTGGGCATATTGTACGTGATACTCTCGCTTCGATCTTTTCTAACACATTGATTTATAATGTAACTAATGCCATCTCCTATGTAATCGGTAAATAATATTCGCTTCGCTCAAATAATTTAACAATAAATATTCAACGATTAACGATATCTAATGCGATGTCCTACCAGTAAAAGCCACGAGTTGACTCATTTGAAATCGGGTATTGAATGAATTAATTTCTAGGAATGGTTTTTAATTAAACTAATTATTGATCTTTCGCTGTTCCGCCTTGTATTTTGCCCACATCGACGCGCCGGAAAAATTTGTTGTTTTTTTTGCGATAATTGCGCTCATTCCCATGGCCGATATTTGGCTATTTACCCAGAGGGGAAAGACAGAAATTCTCCCGCCATTCCCTTCCCTTCTCATCTCAGTTCTCTCGCATTTCTACCTCACTATTAGCCGAGGGTTTTCTCAAACTGAACACACTTCCAAGGTGACACTTTGCACCTCACGCATTTAGTCAAAACATTTTCCGCGTGCGCCTTTTCTAATTTCTAACGCAATTTCAACTTTCTTTCAGTTCAATGCGGCACGTTTACCTTCTCTTCACGCTCGTTTTCCTCTCAAATGGGGAAAACTCCACTTTCGGAGAAAGGAAGATTGTGGATGAAAACTCGCAAGAGGTGCTCTGGAATGCCGTCAAACATCGCTACGTGCAGTGGAATCTGACGATTGACGATGGGTGAGATAGTCATTATTATTATTTTAACTGACAACTTTGAAAGATTTGATTACTGCTCGTGACATTTCTCGAAATATACAGACTGAGTGAAACATAGTCGGAAACCACTCTATCAAATTCCAGTGAAGTCAATCGCCCTCCTATTCGTGGCCATTTCCTGAAGGTAGTATGTACCTCTGACACCCATGGCAATCTTTGGCAGATAATGGATCGAATTCCGGTATGTTTCGCTGTCCTGAAACACTCAAATAAGAGTCTTACAACTCGATACTATGCATTTTGCCCATACCATCGATATTGAGTTTGTTTTGCGGAATAATTGAGTCCATTTCGGCTGCGGATATTTGGCTAATTGCCAAGGGGGGGGGGGCAAAGAAAATTCTCCCGCCATTTGCATGTATGAGATAAAACAACAAAAAAAGAGAGAGAAAAAACAAGACTAGCAGAAAGTTTTTTCTCAGGACGGAGATGTTCTCATTCACGCTGGCGATTTCACGAATTTTGGAACGATCGATGAAATCGCTGAATTCAATGAGCTAATGGGTCAGATTCTTTTTTTTACGGGATTTAGGATATTATTCCATTATCGATCTCAGGACGCCTTCCGCATCCCCACAAGTTGGTCATCTCCGGCAATCATGAACTGGGTTTCGACGAGACCGAAGATCTATCAATTAGGAGAATTAAGTATCGCGTGAGATGTTTTCCCCAATTTTATGTGAAGGAAGTAAAAGCAATTCCAAAAAAAAACTCTTCAGGACAATGGTACAGTGTTCGGTTATGAATTGCTCAGAAACGTCACCTATCTTCAGGATTCGTTTGTCGAGGTAGTTTTCTCTTCGGTTTTAGATAGTTTTCGTATGCCTTCAGCGTCCTTCTTTGAAATTAGATACACCAAACAGTCTCCTTCCGTTAGTCGTCACTTGAGATGCACCCAACCCGCTCTCGACGTTAGACAGTAGACGAACAGTAGACGAAAAAGTGGCAATATCAAACCTCCATCGCCCACTCAACTCACATGCGTTTCCTATCATCTCTAAAGGAGCGCGTTGTAATTCGAGATTATCTCTCCATTTTGTGGCTTCTCTCACTTTTTCTCTGCGTTGAGACGAGAAAGAACGCTCGTAATCGTGAGACATACCCTTTCCAGATCGATGGTCTCATCTTTTACGGTTCGCCATGGCATCCACTCAAGGTCAGCTATTTTTTGATTGATTTTCGATCAATGGAAGAGCATTCCAAAGATCGGTTCAGGGCTATCCCTTCTACCGTCCACGAAATCTGATAGATCAGGAGTGGGCTCGGTTCCCTCCCAGAATCGATGTGCTCATTACGCATATTCCTCCACTCGGTGAGGATTTCACATCAATTTCACGTCATAACTAGACAATCTCAATCCGATTTTGAGGCTACATGGACCTGTATCAGCCAGTGGAACACTGGGGCGATTTCGCGCTGCTAAACAGAGTAAGAAATCGTTTGTAAAGTTTAGACTATTTTTTCTATTTTTATCATTCTCATTCTACTTTTTACTTCACGCTGGCTCTATTTCAGATAACTGACATGCGCCCGCGCTTCCACGTCTTCGGTCACAATCACTACTGGTTCGGTGCGCAGTCGAATGGGCCAACGACATTTATGAATGTTGCTTCGAAGAAGGTGAATACAATCAAGAAATACAATCAAACCGGGCTGCAGTACACCCGAATAACATACGGTATCATCACCAGCAAGAGTGCGGTTTGTCATGAGAACAAATTCGATCGAAATGCAAAACAGTCTATCTATAACCTCGTGAGCGAGATAGCACGCGGACAGAGGAGAGTAGGGATTGCGTCAGCACTAGTGATGACTAATCGGCGAACGACTCTCCTCGTTTCGCCTAATCTCTCGTTAATCCGACCTGCGAAAGAGTATCGAGGATAGTCGTCCGCGGATTGCGTCATCATTATGCAAATTAAGGGCAAGGGAAGCGACTACAACGCGCCTCTCGTCTTCTACATCGCGACTAATCGTCGACGATAACTAAATTTACAAACAAAAAATGGATTTGTACACTGATAAAATGCAGACAGAGTGGATAAAGCAGATTTGAGATGGGGGATGGATATTGGCATATGAACGGGGAGAACTAGAAGTTATTAAAAGTGCCTAATTGATCTCAGACTCCTTGTTGGTGAAAGCCTCGAAAGCGTTGGTTTCCTCCTGCGTGTGGTGCTTGGTCTTGTGAACGACTCGCAGAAAGAGACCTAAAATCGACAAATTAATATATTTTAGTTAGTTAATGAATGACGTAATCAATGATGCTTACCCGCTCCAATAACGCAAATGGTGAACTCGATAATGAGCAATCGATACAGAGTGAGATATGCGGAGAGGAAGAGCGGGATGGCTGCTGATAGCGCCTGACAAAATAATTAAATGTTGACTGTTTTTGTATAACTTCAGTGAGAACCCCTTGTACAACATCCTGATTACGTGTTTATATGTAGGTCGCAGTGGTTTGCAGTGAGACCTCCGAATGGTTTCAGCTATTAGCAATCCCGTGACCCCGTTAGGTCGAGTGAGATGTGCTTGCAATCGAGCTTCTCTGATCTCGATTCCCCAAGGTCGATCGGCTTTCGTTGTCAGTTTCGATGAAAAACGCACTCTTCCCATCACTTCGCTTCTCCCAATCATCAATCGGAGTTTTGTGAGATGCAAAAGCTCGGTGAGAGAACACGTCATTGAGTGGGCAGATAGCGAAAGGGAATATAAAAAGTGAGAGCACGCTGGCAATATTGACACTAAATGGCAACTGCATGCGGTGATGTGATCAGTGATTGAATTCGAAACATTGATATGTCTTTTCAGAGTTCATCTATTCATTCAAAGAACACATCTGGGCCGTTTGTTGAAAAAATAGAGAGACAACAAAACCAATGAATAAATGAGGTACCTGGTAGAACCGAGCGACAGCGAATACTTGCGCCTTCTTGGAGGGAATCGCCAGAGCGCACATCACGGTTCTAAAGACAATGTGATTTAGGAATTTAAAATTATAAAGGAAATTAATAATCGAAACATTGCCGACCTGTTGGTGTTGTTCGTCGAATCGAGCACTCCGAAGAGGAATCCGATAATGAGAGCCATCGGAACACTGGAAAACGTTTCCGTTATGATTTTAAGTATGCAAACAACGTATAACGCAATGAGTACATATAATTTTTCAAGCAGACCAACGGGGAATGAAACGTATAAGAACATACCCGTATTGCATTCCGTCCTCTCACTACGTTTCTCTCTCAGCTGGCAAACAACTTTAGAAACGCAGACCAAAACTCCAGGAATGATGCCTCACTTGGGTGTGATCAACAATGTTGGGTCGTTGTTAGGCATGGTGGTCGATCGATTGGCAGTGGAGATGAGAATAAGCACGAAGCATATTGCCTGTTATTGAGTATGTTTATTTTTTTACCGATTCATTTCGTAATTTACTCTTGTTTTGTTAGTTAGTCAACGATTTTTGGATCGGAAATGGTGGCCATTAGTGATTTCAAATTGGCCCTCCTTATTTTGTGTGATCTCTCGACAGTCAGAGAAACGAGAAAGCGCATTCGAATTAACGAGAGTCGATTGCCGATTGGTCGTTAGTGACGATAACTGAAAAAGTGGCAGGACGGCTCACCTGCAGCACCATGGAAAGAATGAGGCAGGGCGTCTGGCCGAAATTGTTGATGCGCTTGGCGAGTGGGACGGTCGCCAGGCCCACTGAGTTACGGTGTTTACTAGATATGAGAGACATTCTGAGATTTTGAACATATATGTGCACATGCGTGGAACTAGGTGAAAAAGTCGATTCGAGGGATCGGCTCCATACTTTCACAGGTGGTAGTACTCGGTGAGTCAGGACGGTATACCACCTTGGGAATGACCGCGACGCGTCCAGAGCGCGTCAGAGCGCGCGAAATTTGAAACTCACTTTTTAGATTTTTGCTCAGTTTCATACCAATTGATTCGGAATTAGTACCAATCGATTCCTATGTGCATGGAGAACATTTCATATGTTGTGCAAAAAAAAAATTATGCAAAAAATCGAAAAATATAATTCGGGGAAAATTTTATTTCGGAATATAGTCGAATACATTTAAAACTAAATATTAAGACGGCATCTCGGTAATTTGCAAGCATTTTGGCCCCTGCCCGGACACGTTTCTCTAGCAATGAGAATCAGAAGCCCATGCTTGGGTGCTGGAAGGGTCTTGGTACCATAGTGCACAAACCATGACTTATTTGTGGTCGAAAAATCAAATTTTCATAACCGATCGAGATAGACCCATTTTATTTTCTGCGTTAATTTAGGGGTGCCATGGGGGTCTGAAATAACTGTTCTGATCGATTACTGCTCATTGAGAAATTCCCTTTTTTGACATCATGTTTCGCTTTTTTCGACCAAGTTGCAGATTTTCGCCAAAACTACCAGCGATCACTATATAAATTTTGTAGCCCGTGCAATTCTGCATCGAAAAATCCTAAAGTGGGATTCAGCGATCGATGATAAATTTGTCATTTATTAGATTAACGCCAAAAAATGCTCGATTTCGACCGTTTTTCAATCGTAACTTTTTTCTTTAATGATCTAATGAGCTCAAACACCCAAATTCGAATTCTACATAAAAAAGTTACGTCGGAATAAAATATGATCAGATTTTTCCGAGATGCAAAATTTTCCAATTTTTTCATGACCCCGGGGTCATGGTAATTTTTTGATAAAAAAGTCGACATCTCAGAACTATTTGACTATAGATGTTTCCGATGTATTTTTACCCGTAGATGTCGAAATTTCATACTAGAGCTCACCAAAATGCAAAAGAAAAAAGTTACACTCCAAAAACTCAAAGTTTTTGAATTTTAGAACATAACTTTTTTCTTTTGCATTTTGGTGAGCTCTAGTATGAAATTTCGACATCTACGGGTAAAAATACGTCGGAAACATCTATAGTCAAATAGTTCTGAGATATCGACTTTTTGACCAAAAAATGACCATGACCCCGGGGTCATATAAAAATTGGAAAATTTTGCATCTCGGAAAAATCTGATCATATTTTATTCCGACGTAACTTTTTGTGTAGAATTCGAATTTGGGTGTTAGAGCTCATTAGATCATTAAAGAAAAAAGTTACGATCGAAAAACGGTCGAAATCGAGCATTTTTTGGCGTTAATCTAATAAATGACAAATTTATCATCGATCGCTGAATCCCACTTTAGGATTTTTCGATGCAGAATTGCACGGGCTACAAAACTTATATAGTGATCGCTGGTAGTTTTGGCGAAAATCGGCAACTTGGTCGAAAAAAGCGAAACATGATGTCAAAAAAGTGAATTTCTGAATGAGCAGTAATCGATCAGAACAGTTATTTCAGACTCCCATGGCACCCCTAAATTAACGCAGAAAAGAAAATGGGTCTATCTCGATCGGTTGTGAAAATTTGATTTTTCGACCATTTTACCTTGAAAATCATGTTTCTCCCTGTGCCACGGCTGTAACAACAAATAAGTCATGGTTTGTGCACTATGGTACCAAGACCCTTCCAGCACCCAAGCATGGGCTTCTGATTCTCATTGCTAGAGAAACGTGTCCGGGCAGGGGCCAAAATGCTTTCAAATTATCGAGATGCCGTCTTAAGCAAGATGAATCGTGAAAAATAATGTACAACAAGTCCCATAATGGAGGAAAACCTTCTTTGGTTACTGTATGTATTTGCTTTTCTTCCGTTTTCCCGGATTCCCTGTGCAAGCAGTATTACGATTAATTGCTATTAATCTTGCAAGAATTTATTGATTCGAAATATGAATAGGAAATCAGAGTTTGCACGATTCTAAAGAAATATGTTTCTGTAGATACAAAAACGTCTACCTCTCAAATTTGTAGATAGAATTTCCATCTACAAAACTTATTTCTTCAGAACCGTGCGAACTCTGATTTCCTATTCATAGATCGAATAAATAAATTCTTGCAAGATTAATAGCAATTAATCGTATTACTACTTGCACGGGGAATCCGGGAAAACGAAAGAAATGCAAATTCTCACAGTAACCAAAGAAGGTTTTCCTCTATTATGGGACTTGTTGTACATTATTTTTCACGATTTATCTTGCTTAATATTTAGTTTTAAATGTATTCGACTATATTCCGAAATAAAATTTTCCCGAATTTTATTTTGCGATTTTTTGCATAATTTTCTAATTTTAAAATAAAATTTCATCAAGATGATGAAATCGTCTGAGTTTGCAACCAAAATATGAAATGTTCTCCATGCACATAGGAATCGATTGGTACCAATTCCGAATTAATTGGTATGAAACTGAGCAAAAATCTAAAAAGTGAGTTTCAAATTTCGCGCGCTCTGACGCGCTTTGGACGCGTCGCGGTCATTCCCAAGGTGGTATACCGTCCTGACTCACCGAGTACTACCACCTGTGAAAGTATGGAGCCGATCCCTCGAATCGACTTTTTCACCTAGTTCCACGCATGTGCACATATATGTTCAAAATCTCAGAATGTCTCTCATATCTAGTAAACACCGTAACTCACTCGATAGATTGCCGATGCTGAACATCATTCCGTAGATGGTGATCACGTAGGTGCTGTGCGAGAGACTCTTGGTGAACTGGAACACTTATCCTTCAGATTATTATAGTCCTATTTTGAATTTCGCATGTTAGAGAGACGGGAGAGCAATATCGAAGATTGCACAGTACAAGCGAGATTAGTGTCGTTCTTTGGCAAACACTACCGTCAGTGATTAAGAATCAGAGATCAAAGATCAACGACCTAATTTCAAAGATAAAGGATAAAAGATCAAAGATCAACAGTACCTGGAGCGTGGTCGGGTAGATGGTAAGCCAGACAGCTACCTGCAGCCTGTAAAAGGATGATCATAGCCTGGAACATAATATAGCAAGGAAATACAACCAGTCGCCGATTCGCACTACAGTATTCGACTTCTTTTCCAGTGCTATCGATACTCACCCCACGTAGAAGAAGTGCGGCGAGAGCTGGAGGACGAGGGGGTCGAAGAAGGACGTTGCGGTGTCCGTAATCGAGTCCCCTGAAGAAACAATAAGGACGTTTAAATATGGATCTGGACATTAAATAGACGAATGTCTTTTGGTCGAAAATCGTATTTATTCTGCTAAAATGAATCCTGCGAAACCTGCGAAAGAAAGCACGTTCCAGCAAATACTTGATGTCACGATGATTTGCGCTTTTAATGAAAACTCACTAATCTCCACGAGTTTCGGCTTCTCCTCAGTATCCTTGGCGATGGAGGAAATGCAATCCTGCGATTTTCGAAAATATTACAAAATCAATTACAAAATTATTAGTTTCTTGACTTTTCGATTGCCTCTGATATTCTGAACGATTCCTCGTTCGGGAATAATATATTTAGAAATAACTATTTGAAATTTAAAAAAAAAAATAAACTGAAGAACGGATACCTTGACTTTCCTCGTCGGCAGCATGCAGTAGATCGCGTTGGACAGCAATCCGATCACGGTGAACGCGCCGAACATGCACCTTCAACGAGCAATTATAACCATGCCTGTCAAACCGGTGAGCATTTTTGGACCATGACCTATACGTGGTGGCGCAGTGGTGTATGGCACCCCTTCGCAACGGCATATAGAGGTCATGGTCCAAAAATAGGTCGCCGGTTGCGTGCACGCCCATAATTATAATTTTTATCCCAAATTCTTCTATGGTCGTCCACTGATTCCCTCATGTCTCCCCGAGAATTTGATTGTTCAGTCAAACTCAAACCAACGAATACGAAAATTCGATGTCAATGAAAAAAAAGCTAAATAATAAAGAAGGGAAACAACAAATTACAAACTGACTTCACTTGGGTATCGGAGTACTCCTTGTAGAGGGAGGGCTTGGTCGAGTTGGGATTCATCTGGATCATTGGCACAATGAGAAATCCTCCGACCAAGGTGCTGAATTAAAAGCGATCCAAAATGGTGTTTCTATTTTCTATCCACTTTGTTGTCTATTCAAAACGTTTATTATCTTTACATTACGTCTATTCTCTATTATATCCTTCTATTATGTTCTAGTCTATGATTTTCTTAACGTCTTTGTATCTTCTTTACTTGTTAGCACTGTTTCGAACAGAACTATGAGCGAGATTGCAGGATGTTTGTACCAACCAGTGATGACCAATAGGCTCTCCCTCCTCAATCCGTGTACTCTCCGTGTCTCTGACCGGCGAGAGAGCGTGCGAATTGAAGAGGGTCGGATGCCCCGATTTGTCATTACAAACCCGAAGCAGGCGATGGACCACTCGAGTCCGTTGATCTTCTCGATAGAGTGCACGGTGGATATCTGCGTGAGGTAGCGAGAGTAGCCAGCGTTGTAGACTGGAAAGTCGTCTTTTTAGACTTTGCAAGTAGTGGCGTAGTTTCGGTTTTCGACTCTGTTCATTCCGCACACAATCCGGCGGGTCAGATGAACGAGAGAGTGCGCAGAATTAATAAAGTCGAAAGCCGAAACGACATCACTACTGGAAACCATGATATAGGTACGTTGATATGAGGTGATAATTTTCCATAATTGTTATAAAAATTTTAGGTTTATTTTCTACTGCATGGCAAGGCAACATCAGCTTTTCCAATAAATTCAATGATTTGAACATATTTGACACGAACTGAAAAGGTTTGCTAATGATCAGGTCTATGCGGGGAAATCAACTGAAGATAAATAATTTCACAAAAATATCAGTGAAAATAGTAGGGAAGTAAAACCAATTCACAGATCTGGCTCGAAAAGAAAAGTTAATGGGCCAACCAAAAGTAGTTGCATCGACAGAGACAATAGACAAAATAGCGGGTTTGGCATCACTACCTACCAATACAATACAATCCTCAAGGCAATAGGCCTGCAGCATGGTAGCTTCGTATAGGGAGGGAATGAAATTGAAGAACCCTCTACCCACCGGCATAGAACAATCCCAGCAGCGCTTCCGAATCATTTATTTATGAGCCTCGTCCACTTGTTACTATTTTTTGTTGGTTTCTTATAGTTTCGCAGAAGGAAAAAAGTTTTTATCAACAAAAAAACGTTACCAGCATAGAACAATCCCAGCAGCGCTTCCGATACGTAGATAGTCATAAATATTTAGTTTTTACATTTTTGTGTTTATTTTATTTTTGCAGACACTATGCGTATCAGATAATATATTATTATATTATTAAAAATAATGAATTATATATAAATTACCTGCATAGAACAATCCCAGCAGCGCTCCCGACACGTAGATGACCATCTCGTTCTCGAAGATATAAGAGCCAAAGGAGAGAGTGAAGAAGAGCGAACCGACCACCATCGTCCACTGCAAAGTAGTTATCGATGCACAGGTTTCCACGCTATCGACGACCTATATTCGGACCATGCCGCCATAAACCCCGTTGCGCAGGTGTGTCGGACACTCCTGTGCAACGACGTATTGTGGTCATGTAATGCTCGATACCAGGGTTGGACAGGTTTGCATCAATGTGTATACTTTTTTTAATTTATGCCTGAGAACCATCGCATCATCTGCTCACCACAACTTTAGCGAGTTATAATTGTAAAGCTGGTCCGCACGAGTAATGAAAAAGCGCAAATGAAAAGTACGAGTAAAGCAAAACCTGATTAGATGAGAAAAATATTTTTTAAAAAAAATACTTTTGCGCTCATGAAGCACAGTGCAGCGGGCGCGACGATGTGACCGAGCATGTTGAAGGCGTACATGATTGCTTGCCTAAATTGTTTATTCTTATTAAATTTTATTATTTTGTTTTTTTCTTTCCCAGCCTACTATCAGTTCACTCCAGTCAGATTCAGTTTAGCATAGTACGTGAAACCTAACCCAACCACTGTATTGCATCACGGATTGGGGCGAAAATTTTCGTGAAACTTATGATGATTGTACGCCCAGATCAAAGTGTATGAAACTCACGCGTAATACCCGGCATGTCGGTTCATATCCTGCGGGTTTCGCTTGTGTACCGAGTAGAGCACCGACTCGACGATGAATGACCCTGCGAAATTCTAATTATCGATTTTTTCAGACTCTGTTTCTAAGCTGGTGTCCATCTACCCCATAGCTTTAGTTGAATTTGTGATCGCTGATATTTTGTGTGCCCTTCGTATTGATTTCCCGCTTCATCCCCCCTGACTGTCATTGAATTGCATCAGAGTTCGCTCAAACACTGCATTAGAGCGTTTCATCCTTTGGTCAGACGATAAATCACTGAGCTGGCTTCCTCTCAAGAGCGCATTCGCTCTTCTTCGGGTTCAGAGAACGATCGTCCTGCGCAGGGAATAGGTTTCGGTTGTAATGTTTACGGCAATTGTCTCGCTCACACTTTCACGCTTTGTCTGCGTGAGAATCGGGAATACCCCACAGTCAACGAAGGAATGTGAAAGTGATTGATAACCGAGTAAACAGAGGCAAGTATCATCACAAATATCACAATTTTCTATGAAAAACGCCACAATTAACGTTGCAGAGCCAGACGTTCATATTTTTATCACCCCAACTCCGCTCTAGCATCCTTTGTTTAACGCAAAGCGCTGATAGAGCGCGCCTGTTCCCTATCGTAAATCATCTAATAGAGAGATCAAAAGAACTGTAACGAGGGTAGACCGCCTTCCCATCAAACGCAGATAAGAAATACAATTTAAGCTATTATTATCGTGTTCTCAAATGGCGCAAATTGTTAGGTGCCATGAGAAGGAACCATCATGCGGAATTGATAAGAATAATATATATATATTTTTAAAAAATATATTGATAAAGTGAATACAACTAACCAGTGTCGAATCCCACAAACATACACATGTGTGCAATGCCGAGAATGATCGCAGTAGCAAGAGCATAGCGCGAATCCTTCAGATTCGCGAGCATCATGGATTACGGTAGGTCACGCCGCTCCCGGGTTACGGTAGGGTCGGGAAGAGGAAGTGCAGGAATTACTGAGAGCTGCGCGGAGAAAGTGTTTCGTCGACGAGGCTCCGCCCCCTTCTAGGCTTTTCTCTGTCGGCGCCGTTCCCTTAGCGAGGGGAGAAAGAGTCGAGAGAGGAAGGGAAGAGAGCGGGGATGTGTCACGTTGGATTGACGAATGTGGGAAAAGCTCATTATCGTCGATCGATTGGTACCCGAATGGGATGGATAAAAGGGCCCACTCACGCGCAGTTTGCACTGAAAACTGTTCGAAATATCGAGAAAAGAGGTATTTTGGACGTTACGATGTCAAATGGACGCAGAAAACTAATTTTCGGTGAAAGTAAGGATAATTAGCACAGTTTTAGCATCATGATGCAATTAGATCACTGATTACTCATCAGCCTAAAGAGAGGATACGAAATGTTCACACAATCTCCAAGTGTCATTGACAGAAATAGTTCCGCATGGAGATTGGGCAGTTGTGTTACATTGCTCGTTTAATTGATCATTGTGTTTGTGGATTTCAGTGAAACTCGGTTTCTTTACAAAACAAACAAAAATATATTTTATTTAAATCATAAAATCAGTCCCAACTACTCTGGAGTTGATCAAAGTAAGCCTCCTTCCGCTTGTCGATCTGGGAGATTTGTGGAGAGCCTGTAATTATTTTTCTCAAGCAGTTTTTGATATCAGTGAATGGACGTTTTGAAAAAGATATTTGTTGTAGAAGGCCGATGTAAACTGCATTTTGATGAAATAAATATGCTCCACACCATCCATTTCCAACTAACTTGGTGCTACTTCTGCTCTTCCAAAGCACTTCAGAAGCAAGTTCTTCGCGCGATGGCGCGTTCCACTAAAAACGTATTTCCTAATAAATGTCTTCAATTCAGTAAAAATGATCATTTGCAGAAACATTGTTTGCTATCTTTCTCGCAACTCAGTAACTTTGGTTATTCTCTCAAAAGCGCTCCTTTCTAGAATCGATGACCAGAGAGTAGGAGAGGGGGATATCAGCAAGAGAGAGACACGTTCCACTCTGTTCGCCGAAGTGTAATTTCGGTTTCGGTTCTCTCCATTCCGCACACTATCTCGCCGGTCAGAGAAACGAGAGTGTGCAGAATGAGAAGAGTCCGTCTCGAATGGGCATCACTAAAAGAGATTAAAGAGTCGAAACTTTGGAAGGGTCGAGGTGGTAAGTAAAAATTGACAGTTCTGATATCATCGAGAAGTGGAACGTTGAACTTCCGCAAACAACTCGAGCTATTTTCTATCGAAATAATAACAACAAGATGGAAAGGTAAAAAATTTACATGGAAACTGACCGGTCCATACTGAGCCGAATTGACGGTCTGTATCTGAATATGGATGGAATAGTAGAAGCTGGAATACTCAAATGTCCACAACTTGTTAACCGATGAAAGTAATGAGTCGAATGAAGTGTCTGATATATCAGACACTTCATTTTATACTTTCATTATATTATCATTATATGCATATACAGTATCCTCCATAAGTCACCGGAAAAAATTTCATTCTTTTATAACTTTTGACTCATATGAGGTTTCTTGCTCATACTTGGTCATGACTTTTTCACATAACCCTATTTTGGATGTTTACAATTCTGAGGGTGATTTTAGTTCAAAGGTCATTTCAAGACACGATGATAGCAAATTCATGGAATATACAATTCCCAACTTTTAAGGGCATTTGAATAACTTTCCCGCCCGCGGCAACCGAAAATCCGAGGTCAATCAATTTTCAAAATTAGCTATTTTTTGTCATAATGAATTTTAATCATTAATAATATTATGAGCTATAATATCGAAATTCGGATTCAGCACATAAAGATAAACCAGAAAAAAATTAAGTCAGGAAGTTCTGAGAGAAATTTTTTTTGACTAATGATATGGTCATGATATCGTATCATGGTCATTTTTTGGGTTGAAAGTCGAATGACCTCGGATTTTCGGTTGCCGCGGGCGGGAATGTTATTCAAATGCCCTCAAAAGTTGGGAATCGTATATTCCATGGATTTGCTATCATCGTGTCTTGAAATGACCTTTGAACTAAAATCACCCTCAGAATTGTAAACATCCAAAATAGGGTTATGTGAAAAAGTGAAAAATTCTTTTTTTTTTCGTGCCCTGAGGGCAAATTAAGAACTATTGTTAACCAACTTTGGGGATCACCAGGAATTGCGGTAAGGATCATTTTGAGCTTAGAACCAGTCTCTAGCATGTCTGTGAACGAAAATCCATTTTTTCGGGACCCTACTTTGAGACAGTCTAAAGCCACTGTACGTCATCCTCCCATGAGTACATATTTTCATCGAAAAGGTATTGAGGCCTTCTATTATCACACCGAGAAAAAGGCTGTGAGAAAATCAATGTAAGAATTTCGATGGTTTGAAAAAAAGTAATGCTTGATTGCGTCATCACTACGCAACAATCAGGGAGTTATGTGATATCTCAATAGCATATCCCTAACACTCGGTGGATGTACTATGTCATGACCAAGTATGAGCAAGAAATCTGATATGAGTCAAAAGTTATAAAATAATGAAATTTTGTCCGGTGAATTATGGAGGATACTGTATGCAATACTTTGCGTAGGAATATCAAAGAATTTTGGTTTTCAAAAGCATTTTCGGTGTGAATCATTGCAAAAATATCCAAACTAAACTCACGCTGCTATAAACTGCCTGAAACGACAGGAATGTGGGAAACATCGTGGGTATGAGAATAGCGAGCCTGTGTATATAGAAGTGTATTTTTCTCCCGATTTTGATTTGATTATGTTCAGAGATCATGCTGTAAATTTCATCCTCGACCCGAACAATTTGCGGCTCGATCAGTCAATAGAGAGAAAGAGCGGGATGGAGCGATTGCGACAATAAAGCAAGATACACAAGAACGGAAACTAACAGTGCCATCACCGTAATGGCAGCGCGCAGCAAAACCGACGTCAGACAAGCAGGAAGAAGGGCACGGGTGATGTGCTCAACCTCGCGCATCTGAGTCAAAAATATATTTTTCTCTTTAAATAAACACCAAACAATGCAGAAGGTTGATTGATAGATATGACAGAATAAACAAAAAAAATCATTCAATTTTATTTTCTCTAGAATGGTTTCGGTCAAGAACATCGCACTATCTATGATTAATCTTAGGATACCTTCAAAACCCACCTGATATTGGATGTTCACGTCCTTTAGGTTGCCATAAGCTTTAGTGGAGTGAGCATAACAGAGGACGAGGAGAAAAAGTGCGAACACTTCGAAGACGAAAGCAAATATGATACACTCCAGTACCTTCTGCTCTGAAATTGGTATACATTGATGATGTTGGTTTATGACTCTCTCCATTCTGCACACTCTCTCATTTCTTTGACCGGCAAGAAAGTGTGCAGAATTTAGAGAGCCAACACATTTGCATAGTGAGCTTTGAACATTATAATTTCAGTCGTAGCTCTACCTCATATTTTCTTGCTGACAGCGGTGAGATATAGTTTCATGGCAAGTTTACACTTCTTGGACTGTTTTTACTCTGTGATATGAATGTTTAAAAATAAAAGAATAAAGCGAACCGAAGTGCATTAGATACGAGAAAACAGCTGATAATATCAGAGACCCGGCCTCCGATGGAAAGAGAAAGATCCAGTGAGTACCCGCCTCTTCATATCTGTAATTTTAGTTTACCATTATTTCTATACTTGCATTTTTGAGTGCACCAAGTACAAAACTGATAATGAAAGCACATATACATATTTCAAGTTTTTCCAAATTGTAAATTAAATAATTGACCTCTTGAGCTTCTTGCTGGCAATTATTCTCTCGGCAATCAGGAAGAAATTGTTCAAATCAACGAGTGCTGAGCCAAATTCGTGCAGCGATTGGATTTTGTAGTGTTCTGATATTTATTTCTTGCTACTGACTGGGACAATAACTACACCAGTATTGTTGCCTTTCTGAGTTGTTTGTCAATTGAGAAAAGCATCTGACGACTCACCAATAGTGTAGACATTATCGATATTGCCGACGCTGAACCAAAATTGAAGCTTTAGAATGTGGGCAAGGATTATCAGGAATTGACCAACTGCAGTGAACATCAGGAAGAACCTGCAACTGTTTGACTGTACTGTTTCACTAGTAATAGCTCACAGCTCTAGGTTGACTTGCGTGATATATTGGAAACAGTCTAGCACATTTTTGTTGTGTTACAATCAAAAAGGCTTATTGCTCACTTGCAGTTGCCATGGATCGCTTTGAAAGAAGTCATCACTTTAAGAGTGAAGAGAAATATGAGGAGTGCAACCAAGGCGAGAACACTCTGAGAGATGAGGATCAATATGAAATCCACCATTGCCTGAAGAGATTTGAAGAGACAGATGTGCACAGTGTTGCAACAACTATGCCATTAGATGGATAACACATGCATGTCCTGAAAAATCAAACAGACGTGCGAATGTTTTCGTGGGAATACCAATTTCCCACGATTTCGTGAGTAGATGAGAGATGAGAGGATGATGTGGGCGAGAGAAATGTTCTCGAAAAGACCTTTGAAATCAAACAACACAGCGTGTCACACGCTGATTTTTGCGGCGCTGCGACATTGTGAAACACATCTCATTCTCCCCATTCTGAGCGACCAGTGCGGTCGGAATGGGAGGAATAGAAGAGAGGGATAAATGGAATATCTTGATTAGAAAATTAGCAAGGTTCCCAATATTAAATTAACGTGTTGCGGTTTGACGTAGGATGCTTCCACATTGTCGCGGAGCAGTTTCATTATAATTGTTGCGCACTATTCGTCATTATACTCCTCACTTCTCAAATTTCTCATCTTCAAATAGGAATTCAGCGAACCTCAGTAATAACAAAACCGACATTAGTACCATTTTCGGAATCCTCATCGGCCGCTCTACAATTGTTATTCCTCGGATTTTTGAAATTTCCTTTTGTTTTCGAGATACTAGAGATTTTGACATTGTTTTGTCTATAATATGAATACAAAAGGAAATTTCAAAAATCCGAGTAATAACAATTGTAGAGCGGCCGATGAGGATTCCGATGAGAAATTTGAGAAGTGAGGAGTAGAATGACGAATAGTGCGCAACAATTCTAATGAAACTGTTATGCAACAATGTGGTAGCATAGTAAGTCAATCCGCAAAACGTTCACTTAATTTTGGGAACGTGGTTTATTTTCTAATCAAGATCTTACATTTATACCTCTCTTATATTCCTCCCATTCCGACCGCACTGGTCGCTCAAAATGAGGAGAATGAGATGTGTTTCACAATGTCGCAGCGCCGCGGAGAACAAAGGAAATCGCGTCTGTGACCCGCTGTGAACAAGCCCTCGGCGGGATTTTAAGCAAATGCTTGTTTCATCAGCCATTCGTGGGATTATTTTCGACGCTAGTCAGCTGAAGAGTGGAAAATGTGCCCGCGTTGTTCAACAATTGAATCTTTTACCGAGCCCCGTTTCTTTTTTTGGAAATGTTGGCTGTGCCGAATTGCATCTCATAACTCATTCTCAGCCGAAAGACACATCGGCAACTAGAATTGCGACTCTTTTTTACGAACTCTCTTTTTTTGAATACAAGCGATCATTCGTTTTCGCACGAGTGCACATTTAAATTATTCATAGCGTATTGAAATTCAGTAATTTTCCTTCATACAATTCAACAAACAAACAAATAAGACTATAATTAATCAAACGCATAATTCAATCCCAACTACTCTTGAGTTGATCAAAGTAAGCCATGCCTTGGCCATCCTTTCTCTTGTCGATCTGGGAGATTTGAGGAGATCCTGTAGTTTGCAGTGCCTTTTCAAGCTAATTTAGTTATCTAATTAGTGAATTGTCGTTTTTAGAAAGATGGTTGTTCTAAAAGACCGATTAAAACTGAATTTGGAGAAAACAACTATGTTCAATGGTATCCATTTCCAACTGACTTCGATCTACTTCTGTTCGCCCGAAGCATTTGAGAAGCATGTTCTTCGCACGATATCGCATTCCACTGAAAGCAGCACAATTTGTCACACATTTCTCCAATTTATTAGCATTTATCGAGTTCGAAAACGTCATATACTCTTTTCTGCCGCTTCGTAACTTGCTGGTTCCCACGCAGCAGACGCGCGTCTTTCTTAGATCGAGCACCCTCTTTTTGATTAGACAACCGGGGAATAGGAGAGGTCTATTCGCCAAACAGCTTGAGAATAGAGGTGTAGTTTCGGGTTTGGCTATCTCCATTCCGCGTACTATTTCGTATGGAAATTGATGAGAGTCTCCAATGGTCATCACTACTAGATACAAACGAGTCGCAACTTTGGAAGGAGCTATAGCTAATAAATTTGAATTAACAGTTCTGCTATTATCGAGAAGGGAACCGTCGAACTTCCGCAAACAACTCGCGCTGGTTTCAACAAAAAACCAAACACCACAATATCGAATGACGAATGGTTTCAGTCGGTGGAAACTGACCGATGAATGAGAATGATTGCAAGTCCGTACTGTGCCGAGTTGATGGTTTGGAGCTGAATAGCAAGAATTGTAGCAAGTTTTCTCCATTTTCGACAATCTATTGACCAGTTACGTGAATGATTGGACTACATAGGCACTTTCTAATCGGTGAAGCATGAAAAGCGCTTTGGTATTCAAACGTATTTCCGGTGTGAATGAATGTAAGAAATGTCCAAACTAAACTTACGCTGCTATATGCTGACTGAAACGTCAAATCTGTCGGAAACAGCGTGGGAATGAGAATTGCAAGCCTGAATTCATCAAACAATGAATTGTATGGTAATCGATGTAGAAATTACGAAATCTTTCGCCGTAAAGTAAGCTGTAGGACGATATGGAAAGCAAACATCAAATACAGACCCCGCAATCGCAGCGGTTGCAGTGCGCAGTAGTACCGAGGTCAGGCAAGCCGGGAGAAGCGCTCGAGTGACGTACTCGACCTCACGCAGCTCAAAAGTCTTGCTTTATGTATTTATTGGACACGACAAAGAGATCAATTAACCAGCGTTCAAGAGGTGCAAATATCAGAACAACGTGAGACTCATTTGTTTCTGCTGCTGTCACTCAAATGTAAGAGCTGTCAAAATCGTGTGTCAAAAGGTGTCAAAAGTTATGAACATTCCATGCAAACCTGGTATTGGCTGTTCACGTCGACTAGGTTCCCGTATGCTTTCGTAGAGTGAGCGTGGCAGAACACGAGAATAACGAGCGAGAACACCTCGAAGGAGAATGCGAAGGCGGTGCACTCGAGTAGCTTGTTCTCTGCAGTTACGAAATTGTTCATCATAACCTCAGTGGTAGATCTGCTTCTATTGTGTTCTACTGTCAAATATTGACTGGTTATGCAAATGCCCGACTGGCAATCCTACTCGTCTTGAACTACTGTTGGCTTGGGAAAAGATTGCCAAACACGACTCATGAATAAAGACTATGGAGCATACGGAAGTGCATGAGATACGATAAGCCAGTTGAGAGTGCCAGACAGACTGCTTCCGATGGAATGAGGTAGAACCAGTGAGTGCCCGACTCTTCATACCTGCAATGACAGCTTTCATTTTTTGTACATGATTTCGACTTGTTGGGGAAGGACATCAAATTTCCGATACTTTTGAGAATTCGATTAAAAAATCCTAAATTGGTTTAAAATTATCGACTTCTTGAGCTGCTTGCAGGCAATTATCCTCTCGATAATCATGAAGAAATTGTTGAAATCGACAAGTGTTGAGCCGAATTCATGCAGAGGTTGTATAACCTTGTAGTGCCCTGAAATTGTTTTCATGTGATGAAAATCGACTGAAAGTTTAGCTGAAAAACATCAATTTAACGTTTTTTCTCTCTATATTATTGGTTGAGAAAAGCATCTTTAGACGCACCATTAATGTAGAAATTGTGGATTTCGCCGACGCTGAACCAGAATTCAAGTTTCAAAATGTGTGCAAGTATCATGCAGAATTGCCCAACTGCAGTGAACATCAAGAAGAATCTGAAACAATAATTGGATACATTTCCATCTTTGAAACCTTACAGCGATTGGAATGGATTGTCGTGTTGGCTGTTCTAATATCTACGAAAAAATAACAAAATTGACCATTTGATTCTTCAAAACATCGTTCGAACAAATAAAACCGATCTACAGCAGTCAGTGAACAAATATCTCACTTGCAGTTGCCATGAATGGCTTTCAATGAAAACGTGACCTTCAGGGTGAATAGAAAAATAAGCAATGCGGCAGAGACGAGAACGCTCTGAGCGCAGAGGATCAATATGGAATCGGCCATTGCCTGGAGATAAAAAGCTGAAAGAATAAATATACAACTTCCTGTTGAGACGACAATTTTGAAAGGATCTCATGAGTGCCAAATCGAAGAAAACGTGAGAAAGATTGCACGAGAAAGCGTAAATGAAGCAGTTCCCACGAATTCCAGTATATGCCAGTTTGATCAGTTAGTTGAACAAGCTCGCTCTAACGAGCATCCCTAACGACGGGAAAATAGTAAAGATAGCATCGAGGCGATCTTTTCATCTTTGACTTTTAGTTCTCATCCAGGTGGTAGAGCACTACTCAAACATCCAATAAAGAGACAAATATCTAACCGGAGAACATTATGTGGTTATGATATACATGAACACGGTTAACAGTCAAAACACAACAACGCTGGCGGACAGCATCTCAGAATTTATCTGGTGCATGATTCAATCCCAAATACGGGGAACAGCATCTTATAATTTATGTGGTCATTATTCAATTCCAAATAAGGGGGAACAGCATCTTATAATTTATATGGGCATGATTTAATCTCAAATACAGGGGAACAACATCTCATAATTTTTGCATGATTCAATCCCAACTACTACGGAGTTGATTAAAATAAGCAATGCCTTGAGCATCTTTTCGCTTGTCGAGTTTAGAAATCCGGGAAGATCCTGGAAGAAACATTGTTCGACCAAATAATATCTAATGCGCTTTGAGTGTTTTGTTTTTCTCATTGCACAATATGTGGCGAACGAATGAAAAATGCATCACGTTTCTCCCACATTTTGCGTTTTCCAACCAACCCGGAGCCATTTCTGCTCTCCCGGAGCACTTCAGAAGCATGTTCTTCGCGCGGTGGCGCATTCCACTGAAATTATTCGAATTTAGTCTAATATCCTGCATTTCCTAATCTGAACTTATAGATAATAGGAGTTGAAATTTTTGGGAATTTGAATGAAAAAGTATTGTTGCATCGTAGGGTTGCCCCTTCTCACAAGACCATGTGATCACTCGAGTAGATCGTGTGTAGTGTGATCTCTCGAGTCCTGTCTCTAGTGTGCTCGCGTGTCAACAAGTAAACAACACGCGCGCGCTCCCCTCCCCTTCGCCTCTCCCTCTCCCTCCCCTCGCTGACTCCGCCCCCTTCCTAGTCAGTTGAGGTTGCCGGCTAATCCGGACTCCGGAGTAGGTTGTATCCCTCTTGTTGTGGATAAACTTGTATCACTCAACTCTCTGTCGTCGGGCACAAGCCAGAGACACAATAAGTATCGAAGTGAGTTTTGATATCATCGAAAAGTGGAACGGAGAATTGATTAAAACTTTTTAAACAAGAAAACCAAACATCATATGAGGCCGTTTGCGTAATTTTCGAGCAAGGGCTGGCACAGCTCGAAAAGGTCGATTTCCTGAAACTGTGTGGTTTGGGGTTATCGAGGGTGCTGAAGACGATGGGCGTATCCATTTTTCACCTAGTGGCCATGTTGGCTCCAGACGACGTCACGTCTATATCACATTTTAACGTGCTTTGCGGCCCCCGAGAATGCTAATTTTAGGTGAGTAGGGTTTCCGGGGTAGAATTGGACGGCGAACACGCCTGGCTAGTTTATTTTTCATGATTATTAAAAAATAATTTTTAAAAATTCAACTTTTTATTTGATCATTTGTACCCTTAGCAACCTATGTAGATCGATCGGGCATGACGAGAGGATTCTAAATATATAATATAAGCCAAATCGTGCATCATAAAAAAAATTTGGGCTAAGATAAAGGGAAGGGATTCACTCAGAAAACGAGCCATTCTGCCCTTCTCTCCCCCTCCTTCATTGCGCTCTCTCGATTCCCCACACTCTCTTGCCCCCCTCGATCTGGGAAGGGAGTCGGGGAGGGGAGAGAAGGACAGAATGGCTCGTTTTCTGAGCGAATCCCTTCCCTTTATCTTAGCCCAAATTTTTTTCTGATGCACGATTTGGCTTATATTATATATTTAGAATCCTCTCGTCATGCCCGATCGATCTACATAGATTGCTAAGGGTACAAATGATCCAATGAAAAGTTGAATTTTTTAAAATTATTTTTTAATAATCATGAAAAATAAACTAGCCAGGCGTGTTCGCCGTCCAATTCTACCCCGGAAACCCTACTCACCTAAAATTAGCATTCTCGGGGGCCGCACAGCACGTTAAAATGTGATATAGACGTGACGTCGTCTGGAGCCAACATGGCCACTAGGTGAAAAATGGATACGCCCATCGTCTTCAGCACCCTATCGACCTTTTCGAGCTGTGCCAGACCTAGTCGGATTTGCTCGACTCTTAGGCAAACGGCCTCATATTGTCGATATTTGAAAAGTGTTTGACAAACTGACTGGTGAATAAGAACGAGCACTAGTCCAAACTGAGCCGAGTTGACGGTCTGGATCTGAAATATAAAAATGTGACTAGATTGTGTTGAGTTTGTACTTTCCAAGGTTGTAAATTTGTATTTTCCAATGAAATGCCATTTTTTACATTGAAAGATACAAGAAACTGACACTGTGAAACACGGCCATGAAAACAATGTGCACGGGAAACACCGTGGGAATGAGAATGGCAAGCCCGAATTTTACAGAAAATTAATAAGATTTTGAATGATTATCACATTACAAGTGACAAGTGTACAGTCAATACTAAATAAAGTGAACCGTTTATGATAACTTATGATAACTTATGATAAGAATCCATAAAACATTGATTACGAAGCGGAGAGTGGATGAATCGCGCTGAAATTTTGAGAGGATACCGATTTCATAAGTACCGATCGCTGGACGATCTTGAAAAAAAATAATTTTTTGATTCTACACACATTTGGAAAAAAAGTCAGTTTGCGACTCACCAAATTCAGATCTACAGTATGACGGTCCGCGAATTCGCTCTCGATCGCCCGTGCTTTTCTCTTTTTGGCACAACTGAATTTCATTTATTTTCGAAATAGCTCTCGCTTTCGACTCGTTAAATCTGTGCTAATAGTTGTTACTTACTTGTTTTGCTGCGCAAAACGATAACAGCAATGCTCCCGTCACGCCCGTTATCATATTTCTGCCAAAAACCCAATTTCTCGCTCTGTTTCGCGTGTTTTACCTTGCCTTTTAGCATTTATCCTCGTTTACGCTCAGTAATGGTTATAATTGAAGGGCCAAACGTCTGTCCCCAAACGTCTTTCGCGTGTTTTACCTTGCCTTTTAGCATTTATCCTCGTTTACGTTCAGTAATGGTTATAATTGAAGGGCCAAACGTCTGTCCCGTGGACTCAAGCGCAAGCACCTCGCTCTTCTATAAAAAGTAAGCCATTTTCTCTAATTATTTCGTTCTTTCTTATCTTTAGGTTCACGTTTGTCTCCATTTTGCTGGTAATATCGTCGTAACTACCAATAAAAGAGCGTGAACGCACCGCACCGATTTC
Organism: Pristionchus entomophagus; assembly: GCA_036245825.1. Lineage (NCBI taxonomy): Eukaryota > Metazoa > Nematoda > Chromadorea > Rhabditida > Neodiplogasteridae > Pristionchus > Pristionchus entomophagus. The sequence goes on from BTSX01000005.1 coordinate 11,338,389, forward strand.
CTTCACCTCTATTGCGGTAGATCAAAGGTGCTTTCTTGATTCCCTTTTGATATTCCCAGTGGAATCGAGGTGAGGGTTGATCTTCATTAATAAGGAAGAATAGGGAGTGCTAAAAGGTTGAATAGCATTGCTTCTAGATAATATTATTTTGTAACGTTCATAATTGGCAGGCGCGCGCTGTCCTCGAGAAGCCCGCCACCATCAAGACTCATCTCCGTGACATGGTCATCCTCCCCGAGATGGCCGGATCCGGCGTCGAAATATTAAACCAGGTGCGTCTTTCTTTCCTGTTATTATTAGATTAACCATTCTCGCAGTTGTGGTGGTTAGTTCCGCATCTTATTTCTTGAGCATTGATTGAAACTTGTAATCGCCATTCCCTTTTCTGATTATGATCGTGTTTACAAACTTCGTTGAGTTATTATTGTTCTGCTCAGAAGCAGGCATTTGTTTAAGCTGAACTGACCCCCATCAACTGCAGAGACCTTGTCAATTGCTTCTTATCTGTTGTCTTTGGACTGGAAATTGTTTATTTTTAATTGTTCAGATTCGATCAAGCTCGGAGAGCTCGCCATCTCATACAAGCCCGTCAAGCACGGTCGCCCCGGTTTCGAAGCCGCCCACTCTTCGCGTTTCATCCCCCTCAAGTAAACGCATCGCTTGGGTTTGTAAATATTTTTGTGATAAATATGTATATTTCTCTGGGCTGTGCTTACGTGTTTCATACAACATTTATCAACAGGGAGATGTAAGAAGGGACACTAGCATACTAGTCTAATTGTGGACTGGTCCACCATCCGCTTCCACAATCCTCTTGAGAGAGGCGGGGACTCCACTTATTACTGATCGGCATAGGGTGAGAGTGCAATGGTTGTTCCACCAGAGCTTGGCTCCTTCCATCAGTTGATCCATATTGGTGGGACGATGCTCATTCACTATCCATCTATTCATCAGTGCCCAGATCAATTCAATCGGATTAGCATCTGGTGACTCCGGTGGATACTCCTCGCACTGAAAAAGAAAGAGTGAAGTTGTTTTAATGTTCATGCATTACCTGTATTCCCTTGTTCCTGAGAAATCTCTTTGTTGATTTTGAGGCATGAGCGGGGGCGGAGTCCTGCACGTATACTCCGGCGGATCCATACGTTGATCTGTGATAGAACCGTGTCATTCTCATCTTCTTTTCCAGTATGACCTCATGAATGGGACCAGAGCCTGATTCAATATGTCCTGATACACCACTGAATCCACCCCAGTGTTTCCAGATAGAATGACCATTGGAGAAGGGCCACGCCATGAGATAGCTGCCCAAATAAGGATCTAGGTGAATCGGGGCTATTGAGAGAAATGTCATAGAGATTGAACAACCTTCTGGGAGAATTTTGGTGCGGGGAGGACAGCAGCCGATCGTGCGTTCACCCACACACATTTCGCATTCTTGTCCAACTGGACTACCATCTCATCAGAAAACACATGCAGCATAAACTGCTCATTCGTTCTCAGCTACAAAGAAAATCGATAAATACTCCCTTTTCAGTCTAGTTCACACCTTTTGAGTGGCGTATGCCAGTGGAATGCCCCGATTGATCAATCGCACAGAGAAACCGTAGCGAGCACGCATTACCCGATATCCCATTTCCTCTCTCCAAACAGACACCACACCTTTCGAGACCTGAACATAGAATGATCTACTATCCGATTGTGAAAAGTACAGTGCCTTTAGTCCAAAGTGATCCTCAATTAATTTTTACACTTGAGCTGTTGTTCTGGGCCCATCTTTGTCATACAATTCCTTGATGAACCCCCTCACTCCCTCATGCATTGCCAATGGGACAGAACGAGGAGTGTATTTCTTCTCCCTCTTCTCCTTCTTCAACAACTGACGACGCACCGTGCTTGCGGAGATGTTCTCGCCAAGCTCATTCAATCGCTTAGCGATTGCTGCGAACGACATTCGCTCATCCCTCCAGAGTCTCCCATGGTCCCGCAACTCCTTCCTTCCCAGATGCTTGTTCCTCTCCTTCAGCCGAAGTCGCTCTTGATATTGATTTCCATCCTGCAACAGAATACGAATGGATCAACAGGAAATTCGTAGAAATGGCGTGATAAACCAAGGATAGTGCAAAATAGAGAAACTAGCAGCGAACCTTTTTAGGTCGCCCCATCTCAAAGGAGTGGCAGACGACACTGAATCAGAAAAGTAAATCAAAATGAGAAAATAATTTGGTGAAATAAGATAAAAGATAAAGAAAATCACAAAGACCAAAGATCATTGCGTGCATTCTGTCTTTTGTCACACCACACACATCATCATCACAGCGAATTTCTTCTGTTTCTTTTTCTTTTGCGTGTTTACAATGTGAATTGTGTTAATTTTTAATGTTTTATACTGTTTCAGACAATGGTTCTCTGGCTTTTGAATCGTGTAGATGATGGCACGTTTGAGATGGTCGATGAGGACAACATTGACGGAGTTGGAGCGGCTGGACGGACTGTCACTGTCAATCTTGGTGGAGGATTGAGAGCAGTTCTCAAGGATTCTGGAGGCAGAAGGAAGCTGGCTGCACTGCAGTTCGCGATGGAGAACGGAGCATCAACTCCAGACAATTCGAAGAGAAGTCGTCGAACAGTGAGAATTAGTGATACCTGAATGGATAGTACACTCTATTCTGCACATTATGTCGTTCATACAAACAAGAGTATGCTCAATGGAGAGGGCTAATTATATGTTGGATGTTTCAGAACATGACGATTGTGTCGACGAGTGGATCGCCTTCCCAACCCGGCCCTTCATCGAGTCGTCGTGCAACTTCGGTCCCTCGCCCCACCGTACCTGTCACTACTCCTGGCGCGGTGGTACCTCCTTCTTTCTTTATCGTTCGATCCAATCCATATCTCATACTTCATCAAACATCTCGGCTACCGTAACCCACCCTCCTCCTCCTCCCTCAAACTCGGCTTCAGCCTTTCTTCCTCCCAGTGCCACCAATTCAGGAGTGAATAATGGTGAACGAATCTGATATTGACATTTCGTATATTCTCAATTCTAGCTCTCGATGGTATCCTTGCCTTTCTGCGTAAGACGGACGAGAATCAGCAGAGAGTCGAGAAGAAGCTTGATGATTTCATCATGCTTGTTACTCCCCTGATCAAAGATAACGCTGATTTCGCAAAGAGCACTGCCGCACAAGTGAGGCTCTCAGTTTCTAAATACTTGTCATGCCTCTAACTCTAAATTCCCAGTTGAAAGATTTCGATGAATGGAGGGAGGAATCTTCCAAGCAGCAGAAGGTTCTCAAGAGGGCGGTTGATGCGCTTCATGCCAAGATCCCAGACAGAGAGGGTTAGTATGATGTACGTCGTTCAGTGTCACTCGAGAGAAAAGAAAGTTTTCGAAATAGAGAGATGAGCCTACCTTTTCGATTATCAATACTTTCTAGATTTCGATTACACGTACTTGAGCAAGAGTACGGTAGACGCGATCGATATCGGTCGACTGAATGCGCAGCGACTGGCGACGAGACTCGAAAAGAAAGTTTTCAAGAAGACTCCGAAAGAGTTGCTGAAGAGAGTGGAGGACAGAGATGACCAGGGAGCAGTAAAATGGATCTACGATGTGAGCATTGTAATCTTAGATATCAAAAGGCTACCTCATTGCAGTGCGTAATTCATCGTCGAGAATTCTCCACATGGGATCAGAAGGAACTGGCTTTGAGTGCCATGACGGAGAGAATGAACCAATATGCCAAGAATAGAATTGCCGAGAAGAGATTCAACCCCAAGAAGGCCTCTCAGCCTCGTAAGGCTAGAATTGAAGATTCATCTAGGGAACCTTCCCCCACCCCTTCTCATCATTCTCGTGATTCAATTCCCTCTCTCCCTGCCCGTTCGACTGCTCCTGCCAGTGGAAGCAGAAAGAGACATATCTCTTCCCCGAGAGCTGACTCGGGAGAGAATGAAACTCCTGACAACGCTGGACAGAGCGAATCCCCCTTATTTGATATAAACAAGAAGATCAAGAAGGAGAGTGAGTAATTAAGGAATGTAGTTCATTTCGCACTTATTGCCTACCACAATAATAACTCAACGAAGTTTATAAACACGATCATAATCAGAAAAGGGAATGGAGATTACAAGTTTCAATCAATGCTCAAGAAATAAGATGCGGAACTAACCACCACAACTGCGAGAATGGTTAATCTAATAATAACAGAAAGAAAGACGCACCTGGTTTAATATTTCGACGCCGGATCCGGCCATCTCGGGGAGGATGACCATGTCACGGAGATGAGTCTTGATGGTGGCGGGCTTCTCGAGGACAGCGCGCGCCTGCCAATTATGAACGTTACAAAATAACATTATCTAGAAGCAATGCTATTCAACCTTTTAGCACTCCCTATTCTTCCTTATTAATGAAGATCAACCCTCACCTCGATTCCACTGGGAATATCAAAAGGGAATCAAGAAAGCACCTTTGATCTACCGCAATAGAGGTGAAGGAAATCGGTGCGGTGCGTTCACGCTCTTTTATTGGTAGTTACGACGATATTACCAGCAAAATGGAAACAAACGAGAACCGAAAGATAAGAAAGAACGAAATAATTAGAGAAAATGGCTTACTTTTTATAGAAGAGCGAGGTGCTTGCGCTTGAGTCCACGGGACAGACGTTTGGCCCTTCAATTATAACCAATACTGAACGTAAACGAGGATAAATGCTAAAAGGCAAGGTAAAACACGCGAAAGACGTTTGGGGACAGACGTTTGGCCCTTCAATTATAACCATTACTGAGCGTAAACGAGGATAAATGCTAAAAGGCAAGATAAAACAGGCGAAACAGAGCGAGAAATTGGGTTTTTGGCCGAAATATGATAACGGGCGTGACGGGAGCATTGCTGTTATCGTTTTGCGCAGCAAAACAAGTAAGTAACAACAATTAGCACAGATTTAACGAGTCGAAAGCGAGAGCTATTTCGAAAATAAATGAAATTCAGTTGTGCCAAAAAGAGAAAAGCACGGGCGATCGCGTGCGAATTCGCGGACCGTCATACTGTAGATCTGGATTTGGTGAGTCGCAAACTGACTTTTTTTCCAAATGTGTGTAGACTCAAAAAATTATTTTCAAATTATTTTTTTTCAAGATCGTCCAGCGATCGGTACTTATGAAATTGGTATCCTCTCAAAATTTCAGCGCGATTCATCATCTCTCCGCTTCGTAATCAATGTTTTATGGATTCTTATCATAAGTTATCATAAGTTATCATAAACGGTTCACTTTATTTAGTATTGACTGTACACGCAAAATAAAGAAGGTGACATCGGTGTTTGAATTGTGCGGAAATTACTGACAGCCCCATGGCCGTGATCGCTGCACGGAGCAGCACGGTGACAAGGCAGGCCGGGACGAGGGCACCCGTGACATGCTCGACCTCGCGCATCTGAAATGGGATCATTCATAATAATGCAAAAATATCGTTTGTTTTGTTAAAACCTCACTCCACCTCGCTTGCATAACGTATATTGATTTTTTGAAGAAGCAGAACGTCTATACAACACCATACAATGCCATTTAGGTCTACTTTTCAGAACACTGTGAAACTCATTCGAACTCTCAAGCGTCGCTATTACAGGTTCGAACCGAGAGACATTATCCCTTTCCATTATATACGAAACCTGTATTTATTTATTTTATTTATTTATCGTACACCACTGAAGCTGCTTCAACAAGTACAGGATGTACGAGGAAATATAAATTTAGTAAGAATACAACAAAGGGAAGGATGCGTGTTGAAAGGGGACGGGGTAGGAGGGAGGGGAGGGGAGGGGGTGGGATCGATCTTCTCATGGAGTCACACAATTCGAGTATCGAGGAGAGGGAGTCTCGTAAACGGCATGACAAAGTATGAGAAGAATGAGGGATAGCACCTCGCATGAAATAGCGACGATAGCGCATTCGAGGAGACGACTATCTTGACAAGACGGATTTATTGACCGTTTGAAAATGCGTCAAATAATTGAGGAAACCCACCAAAATGCATGAGATAGGCGAACACAGCTGAGATGGCCAGACAAACTCCCTATGATGGAATAAGCACGAACAAATGCATGCCCGCCTCTTCATAACTGAAATTTTAAAACTAATAAAAAAATAATTTTCTCTTTATCGAGTTGAGAAAGATGCCGCGATAACCAAATCAAATGATTCCGTCGTAAGAAAGCTGTCATGCATTGACTCCCTGATCTTTGTACAGGCGACTATTCTTTCAATAATTATGCATAAAATATTGCAATCTGCAAGCGCGGAGCCGAATTCGAGCACAGGTTTGATTGCCTTGTAATAGACTGAAATCTGATTTTGTGGCCTGAACGCTTGAAGCTCTGATTGAAAATTTTTCTCACAAATGCCTTACTTGAAGTGTACATGAATCGATCATAGTCATCGATGCTGAACCAGTAACCGAGGTTCAAAAAGTGAGAAAGTATCGTGCAAAATTGGCCAACTGCAGTGAACATCAGAAAGAATCTGCAAGAAAAAAAATGATGTGAAACGAGATTTCACCCGCTTTCCTACTAATAATAATTTGGGAAACGATAATTACTCACTTGAAATTCCCATGAATGGCATTGAATGAATTCGTGACTTTGAGAGTGAAGAGAAATATCAAAAGTGCAACTAAGGCAAGCATACTTTGAGCACCCAGGAGAACCGTGTAGTCTTCCATCTTCGAATACGGCACAGATTGATTCTTACGACTCGGGATAACACTACTGGCTCAGCTGGAATTCGCAAGAAAGCAATTCGGCAATGTTTCCATGGGACACCAAACGAGAGGTAGTTTCCACGGTTTTGAGTGTGTGTCGGGGTAAAAAGAGCCGCGGCAAAGCTAATAAACTCGGCTCATAGGATACGCAGATTAATTTGATAGGCTAAACGTTCCATATTTTTTGAACAGCGGATCATCGTCATATCCATCGAACGAAGATTCTACCCGAACCCTGAAACCATCAATCAAAATTCCGCGGGGATTGTAGACATGTAGATGAATTATTTGTCTAACCTTTGCAAGCCAGCGTTACAAAATAAAATAGTAATTGAAAAAATATGCGTGTGAATGATAGAGAGGCATTGTCGTGAAAACTTGTTCTAGATGATACCATAACTTTCGTTTATCTATCAGTTTTTCTCAAGATATGATGAAACACATCCACAAATCGCAATGTGTTTATCCATCACTCCCAACTACTCTTGAGCTGATCGAAATACGCAATTGCTTGAGCATCTCTCCGCTTGTCGACTTCAGCGATTCGCGGAGAGCCTGGGAATATGCAATGACGGAATAAAACAATTTTTGTCATGTAATGCATTTTTCAATTTAGTTTTCTGATTTTCGATTAAATATCTCTTTGAAAAATACATTGCAAGCTCTCACCGTGTGCACATTGTTGACCTCAATGCCATGCATCATAATATACAACAGATGAGAAAATCGACCCATGCCGAAATGAGAAATGTCAAAATTAAGTTCGTCGACTGAGGGGTTCGAGCACGAAGTTTTTCATATATGCTGAATTTTCGTGTATCTCACTATGATTTCCACACAAACCAACGTTTCTGGATTAATAGAGTCGATTGACGTCGAAAAAACCGAACTTTGGACGTTTTTGAAAAATAAGGGTTTGCAGATAGAAAAACGATCTACAAATTTTCCATTTTTTCGAAGTTGCAAAAGTCAAGTTTGCAGGGCTTATTCTTAACAATAAATTGCTAATTATTTTTTGCTAACGTACCCTTGCTCATTTATGTTACGCATAGGAGAAGAGAAATAAATCTAAAAAAAATGTTACAACGTTATAAGCAAACACTTTCAAAGTTACTGAAAGTTTGCGAATACTCATGAGTTCAGTAGAGAAAAAATAATTAGCAATTTATCGTTAAGAATAAGCCCTGCAAACTTGACTTTTGCAACAAAAAATGGAAAATTTGTAGATCGTTTTTCTATCTGCAAAACCTTATTTTTCAAAAACGTCCAAAGTTCGGTTTTTTCGACGTCAATCAACTATTAATCCAGAAACGTTGGTTTGTGTGGAAATCATAGTGAGATACACGAAAATTCAGCATATATGAAAAACTTCGTGCTCGAACCCCTCAGTCGACGAACTTAATTTTGACATTTTTCATTTCGGCATGGGTCGATTTTCTCATCTGTTGTATATTATGATGCATGGCATTGAGGTCAACAATGTGCACACGGTGAGAGCTTGCAATGTATTTTTCAAAGAGATATTTAATCGAAAATCAGAAAACTAAATTGAAAAATGCATTACGGATTAGAGCAAAATCTGAACAGAACTGCCGATCTAGTGCCTCTGGACACTCATATATTAATGCAGTTGAAATTTAGAATCTATCTAGATGCGTAGAAAAATTTTGATTTTGTGACCATTTCACCTAAAATTTCACTTTTCTCCTCAAGGTCAGCCAGCAGCAGCACCTAATATGAGTTTTGTATAATTCAGTAATGATGCACCCAACATAATAAAATATGAGCCTAATATTCTCATTCCGGGGGGCACCTGACCGGGGGGTGGTCGAAAATAACCGAGTTGTCGTCTTAACATGTTTTTCTCATTATTAAATGTGTTTGTGAATACTAACTGGTGCATGCAGACGATGACCATGCCGTACTGTGATGCGTTGACGGTCTGAATCTGAATTAGCAAAATGCTTGCTTGACATTTCGTCGACAAGCTAACAAAAACTCACTCCATGATAGATAGCCATGAATATCATGAAACTTGGAACGACAGTTGGGACAATAACTGCGAGCCTGGAATATCCGAAACATAGACGGTCAAGAAATTCCGAAATTTTCGCAAATCAATTTTGAAGATATTCGTCGATTTAAAAATAATAATTAAAGAAAAATTACAATACTGACAGTGCCATGGCCGTGATTGCAGCTCGCAGCAGAATGGTGATCAGGCATGCGGGGAGCAGCGCCCGGGCCACGAACTCTACCTCGCGCATCTTAAGATTTTTATTGTCTCACCCTCAAGTACGTATCATAACCAGAACCGATCCATTCATTTTAAGATCACTTTGCAACTTATTTGTTTCGGAAAAAAGTTTCAAAATCGCAGAATTTGTACCTGATATCTACTGCTCACATCCGCACACATTCCATAAGCTTTCTTGGAATGGGAATGACATTGAACCAAGAGAAGTAGTGAGAAAACATCGAGAATGAGAGCGACGATGCAACATTCAGCAATTAGGCCTTCTGCAACCAAGCATTTGCGCTTCTAATTAATATTATCTTTTCCATACGCAAATCTTACCGAAATGAACAAGATGTGAGAAACCAGCTGCCAATACCAAGCACGCGGCCTCCGTGGGCAAAAGAACGTTCCAATTTGTTCTGGTGTTTTCATATCTGAGAATTTGAAAATTGATGCAATATTATAATTTTGTATTCAGCCGCCGTCGCAGTTGGTAGCTTACTTTCTGAGATTTCTGCATGCGAATATCCTCTCAACAATCATACAGAAATTGTTGCAGTCTGCTAAAAATGAGCCGAACTCGTGCATAAATTGCGCTATCTTGAAGTAGACTGAAAATGATTGTGTGAAAATGATGTAAAGATTACAAGAATACATCCTGGTTTGGGCCCTAGCATGCGTATTCCTCTTGCTTCAAAAACATCAAGAAAACCGTGGAAGATGGAAAAAAACTAACTTGAAGCGTACATAACTGATTGATCATAATTGTCGATACTGAACCAGAAAACGACTTTCCAAAAGTGTGAAAAGATAAGGAGAAATTGCCCGACTGCAGTGAACATTAGAAAGAATCTGAATAGATTTGGAGAATTGTGGTGTTTCTCAGCTTATATATCACTGTCCATGATTCGAAATTAGTATGTTTCAGACTTCTTACTAAACGCCAATGTCCAATACTTTTCAATCGATCTCATGGTCTCGTTCATAAAACAATATGTACAATAATTTTTTTTTAAATAGCGAAATATTCCAGAAAAAAACAACATTATAATTCAGAAAAAAATCACTTGAACAGTTTGAATCTCACTTGCAATTGCCATGAACCGCAGTGAATGACGCCATCACTCTAAGAGTGAACAGAAATATAAGAAATGCAACGACGATGAGCGCAGTCTGAGCACTCAGGAGTAGTGTGTAGTCATCCATCGAAAAGAATATCAATATGTCCAACAACGCCCTGGCGACTATGTCGATATGTGCGCAATATCACGAATGTGCGGCAAACAAGTCCGGAAGTGTCGATGGAAATCCAAAATGGGCTAAATTCTCACATCAAAAATTCCCACGATTTATGTCTCGAAGTGTGAGTCCCAGCGTAGTCTATGGTTATCCAAGCTCAAAGAGAGCACAAAAACATCGCGTGTTATGTTTATGATGCAGCATAGCTTTACTAAAACATAATAATACGTATTAGCCATGAAAACTTTTATCCTCGGAATGAATCAATCCCAACTACTCTTGAGCTGGTCGAAATATGCCAAGCCTTGAGCGTCCTTGTACCTGTCGACATTAGCGATTCGAGGAGATCCTGAGAATTTTGACACTTTAAATATTATTTAATTTTAAAAAATCCTAATATTTTGATACACGCATTCTCGAACAGATAGTACCCTGAGATGTTTCTTTATTGACTTTCCGAAATTACCTGGAGCGACTCTTCCTCTTCTGAAGCACCTCAGGATCATACTCTTAGCTCGGATGCGCATGCCTCTGAAATAAACTCGGTTTGGATTTTATTCCTCAATAATCGACACTTTCCAGAGCAAACCCTATCTTCTCGTTTCCTCGCGGTTCATGTACTTTTGCTGTTCCCACGGATAAATAACGACCTTAAGAGAATCGAACCCGGAAAATTCAAAACATCGGGAGAAATATCGCACATGTTTGCATATATTGCACACACATTTTTGTGACTAAAGATTTGAAGATTGAGAAAATAATTTCAATGGATTTTAAAATTAACGAACTGGTGAATGAGGATGACCACTAGTCCGAATTGTACAGAGTTGATGGTCTGAATTTGAACGAAGATATTTTTGAGACTTTATCTTCTGACTGGAATTCAGAAGATGGTTTTTTTAATGGAATTTTTTTTAAAAAATACTCACGCAGTGATATGTAGTCGTGTATGACATGTAAACCGGAAAGAGGTTCTTGAGGAATGCAAATCTAAACGATGACATCAAATTAATTTCGATAGTATTTTAGCTCAAGGAAGCCCAAGGTCAAAAAAAGAGAATATAAGAGGAGGATTAATTTCATATAAAGTAAAATTTGACTGACAGGGTCATGGCCGTGATTGCTGCTCGAAGCAGGACAGTGAGGAAACAGGAGGGAATGAGAGCGCGAGCCACCACTTCCACTTCGCGCATCTGAAGAAAGCATTACCTCGGTTTCATTATATATTTTTCTTAAAATAAATAATGCACTAATCAAGTCCTGTAAGATTATGTGGGTTCGAGGCGCATCATGTAGAGCAATTATTGTTTTTGTTTCAAGCAGACATCGATCAACGATTATTCATCACAGTTTGGGCGTTATTTTCAAAATGGTATGAAACTCAGCTGTTTCAAAATGGGATTTTCAAACAGTGCGACATCTATCGACCGTCAACTAATGAATCGGGTAGTATATAAAACGGATTCTTCACCTGATACCGACTACGAATATCCTTCAGCTTCCCATACGTTCTCATTGAATGCGCGTGGCAGAGGGCCAGGAGAACCATTGACAGCACACCGAGCGACAGAGCTGCGATGCAACATTCGAGGATGAGTCCTTCTGCAAATATTTCTCCTATTGCATGCTTTGGTAAGTTCTGAAGCACCATCTCTCATCTTCAAGGTCATTCTGACTCGTATCCATCAGAATCCAGCAATCCAGATGAAACTCACGATAGTGTACGAGGTAGGAAAATCCTGATGCCATCGTCAAACAAAGCGTCTCTAAGGGAGCCAAAACGATCCAGCTCGTCCCAGTATCCTCATACCTGCATCAAACACGAGTTTCGAGACAACAAAAAAGAGTCTAAAAAGGTGCGGCCACGTCAAGTGATTTTACAATTGTCTTGCGACTGCTGCACTAGGAGGTGCAGATAGTATGGTCAACTGCTCAACAGTTGTTTGTTTCAACAACAACAAACAAACAAAAACAAAAAAAATTGTTTCAATTCGGACTTCCTGGGATTCTTGCACGCGATTATTCTCTCGATAATCAGTAGAAATATGTTGCAATCGGAAAGGAAAGATCCGAATTCGAACAATGGCTGCATGATCTTGTAGAATACTGTAATTACGGTATACGGCTACTGAAATCATAACAGACAAGGACGTCGAATTCGGCTTTTTCTGAATATACAGAAACATGGGGTATTCTCTGAGAACTGGGCAGACAGACTCACAGAAAGTGTAAAAGTAGAATCGATCATAGATATCGATGCTTTTTAACCGATTTTAAGAGCATGTGAAATGATTATGCAGAATTGACCAAGGGCAGTGAACATTAGAAAGAACCTGAGAATATATGCGTCGGAAAACATTCTAGCGTGTTTTGCTGTCCAGTAGCACAAATCACTTAATACGATTAGTTATGTTTCAGCATTTTTTTTTCAAAATACTGAAGTCCTATTTTTCTCATTAGGTCGTTGGGAGCTGGTAAGAAAAATACAATTTGGTTCATAACTTATTACTCACTTGCAGTTTCCATGAATGGGGCTGAACGAGCTCGTCACCACAAGAGTAAAGAGAAATATGAGCAGCGCAACAACAAGGAAAACGCTTTGTGCACAAAGTAAGACAATGTATTCTTCGGCCATGGTCAAAAGGTCCAATAAGGCACTAACTATCACATTCAAATACGGAATTTCCCAAAGGCGCTCGGGACTAGAAGCGAATCGAGAGCGATTTTGTCCATGAGACTCAATGGAAAGGTCTTTCCCACGTTTTTCCATTTCTTTCCGGTGTTTGTGAGAGCAAGAAATTTCAAACTTCTCTCCTCCTTTACTTTTTCCACCGCGGAAAAAATAGACCCTGGCATTTTCCACAGCATTAAAGATGATTTAACATCAATTGGAGAATGTTTTATCATTAATAAATAGCACAAGTCAATCCCAATCCATCCTGAGCTGATCGAAGTAGGCTGCGCCGTGATTCTCCTTGCGCTTGTCGAGGTCGGAGATTCGAGCGGTTCCTGAATGAATCATCGATTAGTTAAAACGATTTTGGCTCACACTCGTCTTCACAACCAACCGTTAATCGTCCGTAAACCGCAGCACCTCAGAAGCACGCTCACAGCCTTGCGGCGCATGCTCCTGAAGTATGGCCTCATGAGATTAAGAATTAGATAAATACGCATTCGCATTATTCATCATCTCTTCGAAGAGGCAGCGATGTGTGTTAGTCGGAATTAACTATCTACATGCTGTGACGCGTATTGGAAAATTCACACGATAACTCACTCGTGAATGAGAATGATGACGAGGCCATATTGAGATGAGTTGAAGGTTTGGATCTGGAATTATTGTATTTTTCAACGGCAAAAGTCCTCTCTATCGTTTTCGTTATACGGCTCGATATTTTAAATAATAGTGAAACGTATTCAGTCCAATCGTCAAAAATAATGAATAATGACGATTCTCACACAATGATACGTGGTCATGAAGACGACGTACGTCGGGAAGAAGGAAACGAAGAAGGTCGCGTACCTGAAAAGAATCCTATTTTTTGGTGTGTTTTGTGGCGTCTATAACTCTTATTCGTTTGTCATATTCTACCACAATTAAGGTTCACATTTGACAACAGTTAACTAGTTCAAACATGGAGCGGAAATCAAAATTAATGCGGACAACTCACAGTGCCATCACGACGCTGAACGCCCGCAGCAGAACGGTGATAATACAAGCGGGAAGCAGGGCGCGAGTGACGTATTCGACCTCGCGCATCTGAAATACAGAGCCTCTAATCTAGTAGTGTTCAATACTTGGGTTGACTGCAGAAAAAAACTCGATAAATCCCGAAATAATTATCGTGGTGAATAAAATGACACTCTTATTCTCGCTGTCCATACTTTTTCAAGTCTCTATCATTACTTTGGCGACAGTTGTCACCGATTTTTTTTTTCATTTCACACCCACCGCTCACTAATCTCGTTAGTCCTCGAAAAAAACCCCGCCGCACAAATGGAATTTCCCCCTTGGTGCGTTTGGTGGCAAGCAATCCTCACCTGATACTGGGCGCCCACGTCTGTGTACTGCCGGTACGCCCTTCTCGAGTGAGCATAGCAACTAACGAGAATGACTAGCGAAACCGCTTCCACTGACAGTGCCGCTATAGCACACTGCAGGAGCAGGCCTTCTGAAATTAACACGCATTGACAAAAGACGACTCCTTCGCGATATTATTTTATCGATTATCGGAGAGGGGGAATTAGGGAGAGACTGCACGGCATATGAGTAAAATAACGTAATTAATACTCACGAAAATGAATCAAATATGCGCAGTAGGCTGCGAATACGATACACGCAATCTCGAGCGGGAGAAGGAGGCACCAGCGCCTCTCGGACTCCGAGTAACTGCTGATGGAAACTTGCATTAACTATTGTATTATTTGATTTTTAAAAGAAAACTTTTTTTTTAAATTCATATGATCACGCCTCTCACCTAATTCTCGACCTGGATCTGTCAGCGGGTGATTTTTCAAATGCGAGTTTTCTGCAGTTTCGTACTCCCCTAAACCCCCCCCCCCCGAGTACTCCTGTGTGCGGTATAGTGTCTGGGATCATTCCTGACCGCGCGGTAGCACCTGTCAGGTTAAGCCTGCCAAATTTAACCCAACTTATCTACCGTCCAACGAGGTCCCAGAGAAAACTTTTCTTCGTGAGCTAGGGCTAATTTTCAGTGCTATTTCTATCTACACAACCCGTTTGTTGATAAATCTCTTCATAGCACTGCTAGAAACAACGAGCAATATCTTGAAATCCGCTCGAAAACCCACGAAAATTGTTGTTCACGGTTATAGATCTCGTCAAGCTGATTCGATTGATGGGTCTGCGCTCTCATATCGAGGGGGTGAGTTGGTTTACACCCCCAAAAACAACCCTACCAAGTTTTGAACTTTATTTTCAACAGTCAATTGCGGGTCATTCCGCGCTCTCGCGAGCAATTGCGCGGTCTCAATACCGATTTCACGTTGAGTTTCACTCATAATCGCACTCGGATATGGTGAAAGACAGTTGAAAATAAAGTTCAAAACTTGGTAGGGTAGTTTTTGGGGGTGGAAACCAACTCACCCCCCCCCCCCCTCGATATGAGAGCGCAGACCTATCAATCGAATCCGCGTGATGTGATCTATATCCGTGAACAACAATTTTCGTGGGTTTTCGAGCTGTTTTCAAGATATTGCTCGTTGTTTCTAGTAGTGTTCTGAAGAGAGTTGTCAACAAACGGGTTGTGTAGATCGAAAGATTACTGAAAATTAGCCCTAGCTCACGAAGAAAAGTTTTCTCAGGGACCAACATGAAGGGTAGTAAACATGGGCTGAAGTTGGCAGGCTGTGCCTAACAGGTGCTGCCGCGTGATTAGAAATGATCACAGATACTATTCCATATACAGGGGTCCTAGAGGGATCCAGTAGAGTCCGAAACTGCAGAAAACCGAAATCCGAAAAAGTGACTCGCTGACAAGAATCAGCGTGTTTAGGTCGAGAATTAGGTGAGAGGCTTGTGATAAACATGGGCTCTTAACGCTCGACAATTGATCCAAAGATCAAAGATTAAACCTTTTAAGATTCCAGCATGCATACAGTCTCTCAAGGATCATTAGGGAATTATTCAGATCAGTGAGGAAGAATCCGAATTCGTTAAGAGGTTGAACTGCCTTGAAGAATGCTGAAATGAGCACATTCATGAATTTCGAATGTTTCGTAATTTGAGAGTTTCCAAAATCAGTTCAAAAATTCTCCCTAACTGCTCACGAACGAACAGGAAATGGCTCTCACTACAAAGAAAACCCCATATAGATCCGCTCACGCTGTTTGTACATCCAGTATCGATCATAGTCCTCAATGGTGAACCAGAAACGAACTTTTAGAATGTGAGATAGAATTACGCTGAATTGACCAACGGCCGTGAACAGGAGAAAGAATCTGCGAAGGGTTTCAAATTAGTTGCATTTTCATTGTTTTGAATCGAATATTTTGATAAGTTTCATGAGACATTCAAATGACCGAAGAAGATTGGTATTTGATTCTTCTCCGTTTCCAAAGAAAAAAAGTATCTCGCCACACTTCTCGCGCGTGGAGAATTTTTTGAAGAAATTTTTTTTTCAAAAATCAAAAAAATATACCGTTGCCCTCAATTCTCGAAAAGCCTGTTTATCACGCGTGTCGCCTAAGAAGCAAATAAACCTTGGCACTTTCGAAAAGTCGAAAATGGGCTTAAGCCATTTTTGGGTTCTCTATGGGGTCCCTCACAAGATAGCGTCGAGCTTTGTTGCCCAAGACTCCCTTTGAAGAGTAGGTAGGTCATAAAACTTTACAAGACCCGAAAATTGATATTTTAAAGCTGTTCCGTGCCTCACCGAGTGGTCTAGCAGCTTGGTCGTCAACAGATAAAATGAGCCTATGATCATGGAGAACACGCCTGCACAACTGGCTCATCGATATCATCATTTGCATGTTTGTAAATCGAATAAAATGAATAACTTTCTCTGCAAATGAGAACCCAAGCTGGATTTGGGCTGATTGGCTAAAGCTCGGGAAGACGGTTGGAATGATATGCTGGCGGGTTTTGTAGGGGCATGTGGAACGCAGAACCCAGCTTTAGCTTGGGTTCTCATTTGCAGAGAAAGTTATTCATTTTAATCGATTTACAAAAATGCAAATGATGATATCGATGAGCCAGTTGGACAGACGTGTTCTCCATGATCATAGGCTCATTTTATCTGTTGACGACCAAGCTGCTAGACCACTCCGGAAGGCACGACATAGCTCTCAAAATCAAAATTTTCGGTTCTCAAAAATTTTGATGACCTACCTACTCTTCACAGGGGGTCTTGGGCAACAAAGCTCGACGCTATCTTGTGAGGGACCCTATAGGGTATCCAAAAATGCATAGAAACATATGGGTCAAAAGTTGTGCCAACGACCCCCCTGATTCTACTCGATTCTTACGCGACACGCGTGTTATGTTTCTGAGATAGAAAAAAAACACAATAGAGTTATGCTTCTCAGGTTTTTCATATAACAACGAGGTTATCTTCCAATTTTTACAGCTTTTCTCTTAAGAAAATCTAACTATCAGACACCGTTCTGTTTCAAAAATTTCTCACTTGCAGTTCCCATGGATGGCCGCAAATGAGCCCATCACGTGCAGGCTGAAGAAAAACACGAGTAACGCGACGACGATAAACCCAGATTGAGCAGCCAGCAGTACAGTGTAGTCGGTGTAGTCGTGAGCGACCTCCGCCATACCTGCAAAGATCAAAGATCAACGGCGAAAATGCCGGAAAAGTAATTCACAGAGCGAACTTTTGGAGGATGGGATGTGTCTTATCAGTGATGACAAATCGGCATCGCCCCTCATCTTTTTGCGTGTTCTCTCGCCGGTCAGAGACGTGACAGAGCAGGCGAAATGAGGAGAGACCGATGCCAACATCACTGATTCTTACCGAAACAACTGCTATCAGGATAACTTGGAGCTCTGTGATCGAATTTCAAGATTCTTAAAGGAGGGGTGGCACGAATATCTGGCTTACTGACTTCTATAGGGGATGTTGTGGGGATTCGTTACCCAATCACACTTGCGAAACTCCCATGTAACCAATTTTCGTTTAAACCTAGCTATGAGCGTTTGGCAGTGTGCCAAGCGGGCCTGATCGCTCAGGCAACGAGAGAGGGATAAGGGGACAATGAAGAGACCGCGCATGCAAATCGGCGTGCGCCTCTCGGCTCTGCGATTTGCATACGCGTTCGTGCCTCACCTTCTTTAAACGATAATTGGTCAGATGGGGCGAGCTCTTGAGCGGAGCGATCCCCCAATCTAGAAGCACACTGATTTCATGAACTTGTTAGTCATAGTCGGCTGTGAGGGTTCATTAGGACCAAACAGGACTGAGCAGGGGAATACGACGAAAAGGCTCTCTTCACCCGATGCTCCCAGTCTAGATGTTATCAACTGAAGTGAGAAACAATAGCGTTTTGAATCCCGAGCTCATTCATTTTCGATTCAAATACACAGTGCTCAAGATAAACTGGGCGGTTTGCAGCCAAACAAAAATACGCTATCTAAGACATTAGGATAAGACATTAGCACAAAACACAATGGAAGAGCATCGGGTATTTGCAAGTTTAATGCGGCATACACGGGGAAATGTTTGAAGTGAAATGAGGAATTTTGCGAGAAAATGTAATGTCTCGAACGAAACTTCGGCGGTAATCATGCGGAAGACAACAGATTCAGGACAACAAATCACTCAGCATGCGGGAATATGCTTAGATAGTGATGATTTCATCCATTGACTCATCATGATTTGTCTATCTATCCGTTGCATAAGGAACCACGGCGAAGTAAGATCGACTTTACAGATGTGCCAACTCTGTAGAGTTAGTACGGACAAGAAGAAGGGTGATTAGCAAGCCCTAGACGCATTTCTTCGTTTTTCAATAGGATGAATTAGAGAAAGTTCAAAGATTTCGTTAATGCTAAAATCAAAAGATTGAAAGTGTATTTATTGAGTACCTCGAAACTCGAAACGAGATCGTAGGCGAAGTCGTTCATTTCAGAGAATCGAAATTTGCAAAATGTTAGTGCAAATCAGACAAGTTGCGAAGAGTAACAGCTAGAAAAAGAATCTAGCTCCACTTCCCCTCTAATTAGCGCGAAACGACAGCTGAAAATTTTGCGTTGTACAGACTCGGAGAGGGAAAGGAAGCAAGAAGCCAACTTCCACCACACGAAAACACTCCTCAGTGAAATACGCAGGTAGCTATGAAACCTCGAATCTGAAGTTCTCACGATAGTATGGGGCATCCAATTAGAGGGACCAGATGATGTCGAAAAGTTGCATTTCCTCGCATAGCAAAAATAGTTAGAATTGGTGGAATGATGAGAAAAGTCAGGGAATATCTTTCTCATAAAGAATCAAAGAAATGTTCGGCGACCCCACGTTTTTTCTTTGTCTGTGAGATCCGGGTCTCCGCAGCAATATCGTGAATCGGAGAAAAGTAAACTCAGTAAACGCGAGAAAAAATCGTGTAGTCCCCGTAATAGAGTTGGCAGGTGATGATGGTTGATATTTCAAGCCGGGGACCGAATTCGACGGGGAGAATATTCACATTCACAGAATTCACAAAATTCACAAAATTCACAAAAGTTCACAAAAGTTCACAAAATTCACAAAATTCATAAAATTCACAAAAGTTATTCACAAAAGTAGGGGCCGCAAGCACGAGAGCCGAATTCTCGGAATCGGGTTCAAAGTAGGCTCAACATAACCGTCAGGGTCACAATATCATTTTTGCTTTTGGATGTATGTCGATTGCTCTTCTCCGACGCCCGTGAGAGCTTCCGAAGCGCGCGCGACTCCCCTAGTCAGAGATGAGGGAGAGGCGAGACGAGAGATAAAGGGGCGGAGCCTCTCTCGCGTGTGTCTCTCTCCCTCCCCTCGCTCTCTCGCCGCGCTCCTCCCGCGCTCATATTAAATACAAGCACAAAATCAGGATAATTAAAATTAATAAGATAATTAAAGATAATTAAAAAATACAATTTTCTGCTTAAAATTCCTCTAAAATACAAACTAATCTGAAAATCAAGGGCCAAACATTGTGCATGCACTGAAAATGCCCTGTCCACCCTATTCCCAACCTGATTATTGATTTTTGACCGACACAAACAAGTCTGACACAGTTTGGCCCTGGACCATTGTATGTAGGGCGGTCATAGCTACTGGTCAAGCTTTTGGGCGAATTATTTGGTAGCGAATGCCGGTTGTGCTTGCTCGATCTCGTTTTCGAGGGGAATGGTGGCAGAGTGCCGATTTGTCATCACTATTCACCTTTATGTAATCATGGACAGCGGAGCCGTAGGCGTTGCTCTCGAACTTGTGACTGAAGTACACCCAGCCATCCTTGCTTTCCGCGCAACTGAAAAGGGAGACCTGAGTTAGCACCAAGAGCCATGACGTACTCAAAAGTTACGATCGACTGAATCATTCTTTTTTCGGCGATATAGGCTTTCAAAACGAGCTAAAAAGGCTCACCGCTTAGTGAAGAGCTTCTACTTTTCTTTTTTTTGCCACGATCCCGTCACATTTTGCCACGATCCCGTCTCTCCCATGCAGGGCGCCTTGACTGTGATGAAGTGACGATCTCCGTAAAACTGCAGGGAAATATCATTATCGAAAGTATCTTCCCCATTATTTTTATTTCCATCAACAAGCACATCACAATTGGTCGAGATATGTACCTCAGTTTTCGCTCCTTTGTGTTCGAACCAGCCGTTTTGATTCGTCGAAGTGGTGTCGATTTGGTCGTGCAGGTTCTCTGAACAGTTACTGTTACTCTTCTGTAACTGGTTAGTAGTGAACAGTCTCCAAATAACCCCTCGTTTTACGTTTTTTAATGATTGAAATTCGTTTAACTTGCGAAAAAATAACTCACTCAAAAAACCCGCCCTGAAGCCATTGTCCTCCTGCCACAGCGTTATGACGACCTCGGACATCGGAGCAAGCGAGCCGTTGTCCATCCGACAGTTCAGATAGCCGTCCACCCAAATCTGCAATACGGTCTATACAGTAACCCGGTACTCAGAGGATACTGTAGCCTGGTTATCCGACAGCCGTAGTCTACAGTATACCGAACTTTGATGAGACACTGTGATACAGTAATCCAATTAACAGTTATTTCCGCACCATGGAATGATTGTGTTATAGCGATACTACCGTGAGCGGAGGCCACATGGACAGTCGAAGCGACGAAAAGGAGAAGCAGAGGGAGGGAAAACATCCGGAGAAACCGCTCGAGATGAGAGAAGACAGCGAATATGAATGGAGAATGGGACGATTCGCACGTTCGTGAAATCTGATTGTCCATGCAAATGGGGATTAGTCCCATTGTCTGAGATTCATAATATAAGGAGGTTGAAACTATTCTTTCCATAGGAAAATGACTGTTTTGAGTTGAGTTACTTCATAATACAATTTTTGTGGTACACCAAATTCAAATTCTAGTGAAACCAAATTCAACAGATATTTAAAATTTATCCATTTCCGTGAAACCGTTTTTCACGAATTTGATATTTTCTTGATTTTATTGCAAAAGGCAATTTGAGTACATTTCACAAGATTCATGCTTATTTATTTTCTTCTAATTTATGAAACGAATCGCGAGATATTCGAGAGCCCCGCGGCATTAGAAAATTAGTATCCCCGATCTTGCTGAAACATATAATTTAAGTACTTGCTCTATCAAACTACGTTGGCAGAATTTTGATATAGGATTTCATCTCCGAGTATTGGTAGGTCAAACTGGGGACTCTTTGGGATTTTTGATAATTTCACTATTTTTCACTTCAGGAAAACGACCATAACTTGCTTTAAAATCGAGCTAGAGACAATTCCAAAAAAGCATTCGAATAAAGGGGCAGAGAGTAACATTTTATTTGTTGGTGGTGTCATACGTCGTTCATGCGCTGGATCGGGGCGGTCGGTTTTTCAAAATAAGTGAAAAAATGCTATAACTTTCTTAGAAGCCCAGTCCCCAAAATTCGAGAGTGAATTTACTACATACTGGTATAGAGGAATCCTAAATTCCACAGCCCTAAATAATAGAGGAATCGGAAGATGGAAAAACAAAGTGGGCGGCCTTATGTCTGAAAAACAGCTAATTTCGACAGTTTTTCAAGTATAACTTTTTTCTTCCCTCGTTTGATGAGCTCAAGTATCGAAATTCGGAATACAACAGAAATTCCTATATTCATGTTTTTTCGAGATAAAAGTTTTTTCGACTCTGCCCACTTTTTCACCCCTTAGGTCCAATTTTGGTCGAAAACTTTTTGTCTCAGAATCATGTCTCTATAGGAATTTCTGGCTTCTTTTTGAGCGTAGAAAACGAATTTGCCAACTAGAGCTCATGAAATATCAAGATAAAAAAGTTATGACTAAAATACATACAGTACCGGACAAAAGTCTGGCCCCAAATTTCAAATCGCTGTAACATTTTTCGGAATTGAGATAGAGACCTATGCTTTGAAGCATTCGATAGCAAAAATATTCAAGAATAACGTGATGTTGTTGAATTGGCTCCTGCTCTACATCTCAGTTTTCAGCACTCATAATGCGTAGTCATGTTAGCAAAATGAGATCATAGCTCACCAACATTTTCTTGTAGCCTCTCAAACACACTTTGTAGAAAGTACTAGTATAGGTGTAGACAGACAAAATTACCACCCGTTGTGCGGATTTAGATTGGACCTTCCAGCTGGATTTTCCAACAACACCAAAATTTTGAAATATGGGCATAATTTTTTCATTCTAGTAGAGCTACATACCCCATATTTTGTAGGATTTGTCAGTACACACTAAGACATCACTGGTTAAAATTTGGGCACGATCGAACACTTGCGGTGAAAAATCGTTTTTTCGATAAAGTTCAATATTGGGTCACTATATACTCCCTAGCCACTGTCGGTAAAAATAAACTAATTGGACATTTCTTCTACGAGTTCATCAGGAAAGATCCTCTCAAATTTTCATATTGATATTTTCATATTTTCATACTCCAACTGCATTGACCGGATCTTCAGTTGAGTCTCCATTGAATCTTGACACGGCGAGAGGTTGCAAGGAGGGAGGGAGACGAGCTCGCATAATCGACCAGTCGAGACGAGTGAAGAGAAGACGAATGAGACGATCGACCAATCGAGATGAGGGGAGGGGGAGAGAATGGTGAGGATATCGCACGTTTTCTGAGTGTGAATTCGTGCAATGGCGATTGAAACGTATTCCATTTCGACTTCCATTGTATGTTTTCTGAGTGTGATTTCGTGCAATGGCGATTGAAACGTATTCCATTTCGACTTCCATTGCACGTTTTCTGAGTCTGATTTCATGCAATGGCGATTGAAACGTATTCCATTTCGACTTCCATTGCACGTTTTCTGAGTCTGATTTCGTGCACTGGCGAAATCTGAAGTGAAACTTATTCCATTTTGATTGTTCTCTCAGCAACTCGAAATAATTTCTTACTTTCAGAAGCAATGGTTGTCCGGAGAAGCAATCTTTACGACCAAGAACACGAGAATTAAAAAAAAGAAGATACTTGGCGTCGATTATCATTTGAATGCTTATTATTCATATATTCGCGAGTAGATCATGTTATTTTTTGCTAGAGCACCGGACGACGTGAATAGTTCTCATCTCAATCGTTTTTTGTTGTTGTTTTCGGAATCTCAGTTCTAAAATCAGAAATGTTATGAAAAAATTTTATCAGAAGGAGCATTGGTAATTGGCAAAAAATCAAAATTATTGTATCACGTGAATCACGAGAGCTGCGAGCAAAAACAGCACAATCGCGAAATTTATTTCAAATCTTCACGAAACCTTCCATACTATGATGGGAGAATAAAATAGGGACAAGTTTTCGGACAATACCGGTCACGAGTCCCAGAGCCGGCTTTTAGGAAATATCAGGTCGCGGTTCCGGCTCTACCGTATCTCAGCTCCCAGTTGAGATAGAATGCTGGCTTTAAGTTAAAAAAATGCAGAAAAATAAGTTGAACAACTTTTTTGAAGAAACTGAAAAGATTGGACACGAACTGAAAAAGTTGTGATTGAAAAACTGGTCAATATTTTAAATTAAAAATATTTATATTATGTTCGTTCCGGAAGTTACAGATTTTTATTGTGGAATTAGAAAGTACTAAGAAACATGTACTTCACACAGAAAAATTAGATCCGGCATCCACCGTTTCTCCGAGTTATATCTGATCGAAATGAAAAATTAACCGAATTTAACGGTTATTCAAGTATAACTTTTTTCTTACGTGTTTTCATGAGCTCTAATGCCGAAATTCGAATTCTACGCGTGAAACTACGCTAGAAATTTCTATAGTCAGATTTTATTGAGACGAAAAATTTTCAACTTTTTCATGACTCCCGCGGGTCATGGTGATTTTCGGGTCGAAAAGTCGAAATTTCAGAACTAACCCACTATAGAAGTTTCTGGCGTATTTTTGCATGTAGATACCGATTTTATATGTTAGAGCTCATCAAATTGCGAAAGAAAAAAGTTAAGCCCAGAAAATCGGATTCTCGAAGTATTTCGAGCATAATGTTTTTCTTTCGCAATTTGATGATCTCTAACATACAAAATCGGTATCTACGTGCAAAAATACGCCAGAAACTTCTATAGTGAGTTAGTTCTGAAATTTCGACTTTCGACCCGAAAATCACCATGACCGATGCACGCCGGTCTCAACGTGAAACTGTCCTTTCTCTTCACTCTCCGATCATTCTTCTGGGATCTTGCAAAACATCACCTGCGGGCGGGGGTCGAGCCTGCCTGCCTGCCTGCGTCGGCATGCCAGTCAGACACCATGCCCATTAGTCTTAGTTAGGGGCGTAAGCCTCTTGCAAAACATCACCTGCGGGCGGGAGTCGAACCTGCCTGCGTCGGCATGCCAGTCAGACACCATGCCCATTATGAAAAAGGTCATGAAAAAGTTGAAAATTTTTCGTCCCAATAAAATCTGACTATAGAAATTTCTAGCGTAGTTTCACGCGTAGAATTCGAATTTCGGCATTAGAGCTCATGAAAACACGTAAGAAAAAAGTTATACTTGAATAACCGTTAAATTCGGTCAATTTTCCATTTCGATCAGATATAACTCGGAGAAACGGTGGATGCCGGATCTAATTTTTCTGTGTGAAGTACATGTTTCTTAGTACTTTCTAATTCCACAATAAAAATCTGTAACTTCCGAACATAATATAAATATTTTTAATTTAAGATATTGACCAGTTTTTCAATCACAACTTTTTCAGTTCGTGTCCAATCTTTTCAGTTTCTTCAGAAAAGTTGTTCAACTTATTTTTCTGCATTTTTTAAACCCAAAGCCAGCATTCTAACTCATCTGGGAGCTGAGATACGGTAGAGCCGGAACCGGGACCTGATATTTCCTAAAAGCCGGCTCTGGGACTCGTGACCGGTATTGTTCGAAAACTTGTCCCTATTGTATTCTCCCATCATAGTATGGAAGGTTTCGTGTAGATTTGAAAAAAATTTTATCAGTAATTATCAGTAACTAGAGTCTTAGATTATTTTGTAAATGTAATTTATTTTTAAAAAGTTATAACGTACCCTGTGAAGGCACCAGAGGGTGTATGATCGGCAGTAACTTCATCTACGGTATTGTTGAAGAGCGAGAGTGTGCAACCCTTCTTCGCGTATACCGAGGCGATCTGCAATAAAGTTTCTGGTTTTTCTTTGATTCCAGATCTTTCAGTCCGTTCAGAAGTTGATTATTATCCGATATAGTTAATCCGATAGTAATATTATTTTAACTGGAAAAAAACAGATAAGGGCAATCTTACCTTCTGCGAGGGAATTCCGATGCCCGTGGAACCTTGAGAGTTTCTCTCCCGTTCTATGCCTCGTATAATCTGAGCGATAACAATTTTAACATTTCAAGAACCATTGTACCTTATTGGAGTTTTCGAAGTAGATAGCACAGTCGTCGAATTCTTTCTTAAATTCAATTTTTGTAATTAAAATCCTGACTAAATCATACAATTTCGGCTTCGCAGGTTTCAGGGCACAGCAACTTTTTCTGAAAAAGACATCCAATTAGATTTTGAAACTATCATATATCTCACCTGGCTTAGAGTGAAGTTAGGTGAAGTACAAAACAGGGTTACTTGCCATCTCGGAACAGCTTTAAAACATGAATTTAAGATTTTGAATAGCTTTTAAATGGTGATCTATTGAAATACCAGAAACGACAAGGAAAATACAAGTAGGAAATCACCTTGTTTCGCCCAGTTCTTCTGCAAGAGGTGGAGAACAGCATGCATAAATGTGGAGATGAGTGGGAGGAAATCCTCTAGAAGTGAAGCACTTTTTACCTCCCTCGCAATTGTCGTCGCGGTTACAATCTGAGAAGTCGTCGTAAGAAGATGAAAATAATAAATCCTCCATCCAAATCCCACTATTCTGAGGTTAGGGATAGATGCTTATGCTTACGAAGAGATTGGTTTCCATCGCACAATTCGTAGTTCTGGAAGTCCCTTCCGTAACTCGTGACGTTCTTGAATTCAGCGATACAGCTGGCATAATGAAGGACGAGGAAAGAAACACTGGCCAAGACAAGTGAGTTGGTCATACTCGGAATTGGCTGTAACTGTTTCTCATCCCGTATTTAATAATAATTCCCGCTTGGTATCGTCAGGCACTATTTCAATGTGTTCTACGCTGAACAGACACCATATTGCGGTGCTCACCACAATTCTTCATTTTGCATGATCTTTGGTATCGAGAGAGGAAGTGAGAAAATACGTGAATAGATATTGTTTTAATGTTTGTTAATCTCGGATACTGAGCCACACTCCTCATTTCGCACACTTTTTCATTTATCTGATCGTTCACAAAGTGAACGGGAGGAGGAGTTATTCATTAATTTGTTTGCGAAGAGCGTGGGCTTCCCGAATTACATTAGAAGTTTGCACAGCCCTGTCTTTTGCGTTACCAGTGATCGATCAAAGTTGGTAAAATGAAACAGACTGATTCAGTCCGAACAAATTCAAGTCATACTCATAATATAATCAACAAAATCGAGTACGGAACTTGCTGCATTTCTGATTCACTGAGATTTGAAAAATCTTTGGTAGACACGTCTACTTAATTCCGTCCTTTTGTAAGTGAGAAAATACCTTACATGGATTGCATCAAATATTCGAATTATTAATTGTACCAATATTATTATACTAATCGTTATCCATAGGCGTATCGTGGCAGGCTCTACGTTGGTACCGCAACGAGCCCACTGAGCAAACTCCGCGCAAAAGGGAACGTCGACGATCTTTTGATCAAGCTATGTCAACAGCATAGAGAAATATGAAGAGAATAGTGAACCTCTTCATTTGACTCACTCTTTCATCGGGGGAGTGGCACAAATGAAAACAATATCTCTTCACCATTTTCTCACTTTCTCTCGTACGACTGACTTCCAAACTGTCCGATTCGTAGGTTTTTTAATCTCAAATTTTGAAATATGGAGGAGATGAATATTCGGTACTTCTACTGTTTCTGGCAATTCGGCGATTGATTTAATTTCAATCTGCACTGCCGCGAATTGTGCCAGAAACCGAAGAAGTTCCGAATATTCTCGGATCTCACAGGTTCTCGCAATGACGAGGAATGCAAATGGAGAGCACCCTAATGGTATGAATGCTACAGTTCGATACTACTGTAATCTGTACTACTGTAATCTGTGCAGACTCATTGAGACACAGTAACCCGGCAATCGAGGCGATCTAGTAATACCGTTTTCAGAAGGTACCGTAACTAGGAGATACAGTAAACCGGTAATCGGGTGATACCGTACCCTACCCATCTAGACTACCGTAACCCGAGTGACCTACCTCAGGGTCGTCAGTGAACGCCACATGGAAAGCCGTTGCGACGAAAAGGAGAATAAGAGGGAGGGAAAACATTCGGAGAAACCGCTCGAGACGAGAGAAATGAGCGAATATAATATGAGGATGGCACGATTCTCACGTTTGTGAAATCTCATTGCCCATGCAAATGGGGATTAGTCCCATTGTCTGAGATTCTTTGTTTGTTGTTGTTGATGTTGTTGTTGAATGAAGCAAAGATACGCGAAACATATTTGAACAACGCTCATTTCGCTCAAAAAATCTACATTATTGTATGCATGAAGGTAGCTCCATGCATTCTGCATTCTTCACCTTTCTTTTCTCCGACATCCCTGCCGTCTCTCCTTTCTTTCCGCAGATCCGCTTTGTTTGACCTCTCTCTCAAGAAAGGAAACACCTCCTATGTTTTCGACTCATCCAATGACCTTCTACTCTCCTTTTTCTTCCACTCCCTTATCGATTACTCGAGTATGAATCTCCAAGCCCCGGGCCCTCGTTGAGAAGCGATGCGATAGAAAGAGAGAGAGGTGTAACAGAAAGAGAGAGTCAAACTCTATCTCATCGGCCCTCAGGCAAGGATGAGATATTCTCTGCTTGGGATGAGGGGAGGGAGAAGTCGCTTGAGAGAGAGAGAGATGAGATGAGGGGGATCAGAGGGGGGGGGGGTAGGTGGGAGAGGGGGAGAGGGAGAGCCATTTGCCCCGTCGATGAGAGAGGGAAGATGTCAAGCGGATCCAGCTACGTTTTCTGGAATTTCCCAGGTGCTGAAAGGAGAGAAATTTCGAATGAATTTCTCGCGAATTTTTGATGTTTTTTATCGGGTGTTCTGTCTCGAACGCCGCATTGTCGATAATCCCGATTGCTAATCCACATCTCCTCAGGAACTATGATATTCGAAAAATAACGTTTACTTTCTATTGGCGAAGTTAAATTCGTGTTCAATTCGAAATGTGTATTAATTATAGAGAATCAACGACGGTTAAACATGATATGCTTCACTTACTGTACATACGCCGTGCAATTTTCTTTCATTAGTGATGAAGTCGGACGATATGGAAATTCACTAAATAACGAAGGGATCATGTAGTGGACAAGCAATAAACTCACGCCTTCTCTAGTCAAGATTAGTGACGGCATCACGACTCTCCTCAATTCGCCTACTCTCTCGTGTCTCTGCCCAGTGAGAGATCAGGCAAATCGTGGAGAGTCTTTGTCAACACCGGTCCAGATGCGCTAGATTGAGTCCGAGTGAGTGCGGTCACTCTCGGGGTCGCATCCCAGATGTTGAACTGTGCGTGATTTGATTCCTTGACTTGCCTCATCAACTTTCTTACATTGATTCTTTCATCAACGCTTGCAACTAAATACTTCAAAATTTGATGCCTATCCATCTCTTGTCTTTTCCTTCCCTACGTTTCTGCTGAATTTCGTATCTTCTGGTACTAAGCGTTTGCTCGTTCGTCTACATCAAATAACAAAATTGTACTTGTTCAAAATTGTTGAGTTTCACTCATCAACCAAATACACAAGGTCTGAAGCGCAGTAAATATTGTATTCGAATCTTTTTCAAATAAAATACTAAACAATTTTTCATAAACATCATATTCAGAACGCCTTTCCTAACCCCAATAATGTCAAGTTGGCATCATTCGAATTCACTATTTTCGTGTACATTCGAGTGAGCAATAGTGTTTCTTGTTGTTTTGTCATCGAAGAATTTCCATAATTGTCTCATCCAGACCCTCCCATCTCTTCATCCTCCTTACGGTGTGCCGGCATCGAGTGAGGTCCTGGAGAGACTGTGAGGACTCTCGGATACTGTAACAGCTAGCGATCGATCGACACTGGGTGAGTGGGATGCTGTAGGGAATCAGTTAACGATTGAAAAAACATTAGGGAAATTACTCTGTGCTTGCCTTTTCATCGTAATCTTTTTTACGCAACTGTGATCTAGTCACTGTAGGAAATCAGTTATCGATCGAAAGCACTAGGAAAGCGTTTGAAACTCGAGATCGATAGCCGTTTTGTCGGCTTTGACGGAAGAGACATAGCTTCCGCAACGAACAGTTGCTTTGAAGCTATTCGACCCAGATCAATATGTCAATACAAAAACTTACACCAGCCTTCAGTGTTGTGCACAAGTGATCATGGTCTTGCTTCAGAAAACAATTAATTTTACTTTTCCGAAAACGGTTAAATTTTATTTTCATAGACTATTGAGTTTCAATCATGATCCAAATACGATAAATGTGAAGATCGGTTAGTCGGTGATCGATGACGGTGACAAATAAAAAATAATAAAAATATCAGAAACGGTTCTCGTTCAGAATCCTAATCCTCTTCCCATCCCCCAATCATGGCTAGTCGACGCCAAAAGCAGTTCGACCGCAAGTACGCTTCCTATCGGTGAGGATTTTCTGCATTGATTTATTGATTATTTTACCTTCCTTCACCACGATAGCTCTTCTGCGCGCTTGTCATTGAATTTTTTATACATTTCCTTATTTCTTCCTTAATATTGGAAAATGTATCTCATTCAAAGCCGCTTACGTGTTAGCTCGATCCTTCAGAGCGACACTTTCCGCCCACTCCTCTCTACCGCAGTATCGAGTTACTGATCAATCAGACTCTGTTTTTTCCTGAATTATCTATCGCAACTCTATCAATCTCAAACGAAGAACGTTAGCTTCAGTCTCTTTTTACCGCGCGGCTTCCATTCTTCTGATTGCAACTATCTCTACAAAGATAAGATCTCCGACATCTTACCGATTCTTTCTTCGCGCGTCACCTCATCAAACTCTTGTACAAACGGAGAGTAAATCTTGCAACCTCCGGCTCTTCTCGATTCACACACTCTCTCGCCTTTGCTCTCCCTCATTCTGTTGTCTCTATCCCCCGCCCCTCTCGCCCTTCTGTTACACCGGAGAACAGGAGGGGGCGAGCGGGCCAGAGGGAAACCCCTCACTCTCCTCGATCTGCGCACTATCTCGCTTCTCTTACGCATCTGCAGTCTCTTCTGATCACACATCTCGCCTCCTCTCTGCTTCTCTGCCCCCGAGACTCCTTGAGATGCCGAGTAGGTCCCGAATAAAAAGTAGTCAGTGTCAAGTGTATGCATGAGAGAGATGAGGGAGACAAAGAAGAGCCACCTGTGATATGACTGGAGGGAACGCATGACGGAAGTTATAATGGGGATATTCTATGACAGAGATTATCAATAGGAACCGGAAACCCCTCGATGATTGCGCTGACATACTAGAGATATTAGAAGCTTTTGAGTTTCACTTGCGCCCTAAATATGCTAACGGTTTAGCGGTGATGATGAGAATGGATATTAGTATAAAAAAAATACGCATGAAAGAGATGAGGGAGACAGAGAGAACCACCTGTGATATGACAGGAGAGAATGGAATTTATAATGGGGATATGATATGACAAATTTCGAAACCTCGCGGTGATCAATAGCCCTGAGAAAGCGGAAACCCTTTGATATCATGGGAAAGGATCGAGATAGATCTGAATGAGTTTCACAAGTTGCCTAAATATTCTACTCGAGCCAGAGTATGGTAATGGATAGGACTCTTAAAAGTAGGAAATGAATGAGAGATGATATGATCGAGATAAATAAGTCAAATGTGTTTGACTCAAGGGAAGATATTGCAGTAGTATACTGGAAGTCGGAAAGGGCCAATATTTTCTAAGATTGCGAAAACTCTTCGATACCCCAAAAGGCTCGGTTGAGTTTCACTCACATCTCAAAATTTTGAATCGCACTGATTTCAGCGATAACATGGATGCCTATACAAACACCAAACATACAACGGAAATGATGCCATGTCAATGATAGATAACGAATAAAAATGCAATTAAAACATCTTTCTTGCGAAAACTGTAGATTATCTAATGAGACTCGGTTAAGTTTCACTTACATCATAAAAATTCAATAGATCAGACAATGACGATGGTCAGTCTAGCGGAAGTTAAATACAATATTATAATTAAACAAAAATGCTTGCAGCCGCGTCACGGCGACGGAGGACGTCAACTACAGCACGCATTCTGCGAGATCCTCCTATCGGTGAGTTGTTGCCTTGGATCCGTCATCTATGCCTCTTGTTTTGCTTCACTCATTATTAATAGTTGGTTCGGAGGATCGGTGAGTCCAACGACTTCCCCTCATTCCTGGGTCTGTCAGAATGAAGACTCTGTGTTTGCGCGTACTCGCTATTAGATATTTGCGATTGTGCATTGTTCATTATCACTTTGAAGGGGTTGATAGATCCGCACACGTATTCAGGCTGAAGAGTAACCAAAATAATCAATAACAATTGTCAAGGCACAGGCGCATACGCAGAATAATTGGTTCGAAGGAGAACAATAACTGAAAAGAACAACAAATGGATGATTTGGAATAAGTTATATAAATAAAATAAATTAAACAATTTACAGTTCGGAGACGCATACGGAGCGCGATGACCGCAGAGGCCGCAGCACCAGCAGCGAGATCATTTCTGTGAGTTGTCGCATTGTTCTTTATTTTTATTTTCTTGTAATCCAAGCCTATATGATTGCAATTAGTCGCCCTTCTGCACATGTCTTCCGTCACATCTGAAGTAAAATTGATTCATTGCCAAAATGCAAAGCAACATAATCAGTACCCTCTGCTCCTCTTTTGAGTAACATGACACTTTGGCCGAATAAAATCCATTGTTAGCGGAAAAGTAGAACGGCATTGCCAAAAGCAATCCCGAATTCTCGGAGCGGTGAGCCCACTTTCTCATTTTGTTTTGACCAAGACGCCGCCGAGCGTAATCAAAAATCATTGCCTCGCACTGTTCTTATCTTACCACTGAAGCATACCTGAACAATCTCAAAGAACTGTAAATTGCATTTGTTTTCTTATTTGAATTTTCTGAAATGCTATGTTTCAGGGTTCCGACACCCGCTCCCTTCCGGTGTACATCGCCATCCAGGACTACACGCCGGATAAGGCGGCCGTGGACGAGATACCCCTGGAGCAGGGACAGATCGTTGAGGTACGGTAGATCATGCTAGCAAGTTGGGAAATAGACAGTTGATGAATGGCTGCTGCATATCTGTAGGGGTACGGTAAGATGGGGCAGATAGTGGAGGTAAACAGTACGATATAATTTACTTTTCAATACGGTACCAAAGGTTCTATAGGATTGGGTCAGTAGGCTAATGTGAAGGATACCACTGGGACAGGGGCAGATCGTGGAGGTATGGTAGAGGATCAGATTACGGTCGATTGAGGTAGATCCCGAAAGTATTCCAAAAAAGAGACACAACTACTTGGTTCGATCAACCTCTCTTTTATTCTAACTTTGCGCACAGATGGACAGCGATTTCCTCAAAAGCTACCGGATCTTTTATACTGATTTTCTTTTTTTTTCAATGCACACTCAAATTTGTTCAGGTGCTCGACAACAAGAACCCGATACGATGGCTCGTTCGTACAAAGGTATTTTATTCTCAAAATAGTTCGAAATTATTGATTTTGTTCATGTGATGCAACTATTAATCAACAAATACTCGAAAAAGACCATGCAAATACCTGAGTCAATACATATCCGCGTCAGGCTCGTCCACCGGCTTGTGGCTGGGTGCCGGGCTCCTACTTCGAGTCGCCCGCCGAGTACTACAAGCAGCGCAGGCAGACAAGGTCAGTCATTATGTTCTCTTCTCCGCTAAGAGTTTATCAAAACTGTTTCGTTATATGTTCCGAGTCATTTTTTAAGACGACCGCTCGGTTATTTTCGACCACCCCCCGGATATCCCTCCAAGATTTTCGATTCCGGCCTCCACACTCATAGGACCTAGGGTGGCCTCGCTATGCGGCGCGCCAGGTGCTGGCACGGTGAAAAATATCAAATTTTCATATTTTCTCTGCCGAACAAGATAAACTCGAAATTATTTTTGCAATATGTTTGGCATGTCCAAAGTGCACAGGAGCACTATTGAGAACGATTTCCGTGCAAATCTAAAATCACCTTTTTCATTCAAATTTAAGGATTTTCACAGTTGTCAGTACTCTAGAGGTGTTTCCGAAACTATTGTACTATATAGCGATGAGGTTGACTTTATGTTGCATCAAACCCACCTATAATAGAGACCAGCTGGGATTTCCCTTTTGGAGAAATGTTGAGAAATTCGTCAAAAAATGACAAATTTCCAACTTTTTCGAGTACAACTTTTTTTGGTCAAGGTCTGAGGATCAAAATTCGAATTCTACATGCAAAAATACGCCAGAAACTCTTATAGTCATATTTCTTTGGAGACAATTTTTTCTCATCTTTTCCACGACCCCCTTATCGAGGCCATTTTTGGCCGAAATGCCGATTTCTCAGAATGAAGTGACTATAGGTTTTTTCCCGCGTATTGTTGATCGTAGAAGCCGAATTTGTAAACTAAAACTCACAAAACCACGAAAGAATAAATGTTATAGTAAAATTATAGTGAAAGAAAAAAGTTTGAAAACCAGAACGAAGGTTATCCGGCACAACTTTTTTCTTTCGTGGTTTCGTGAGCTCTAGTTTGCAAATTCGGATTCTACGATCAACAATACGCGGGAAAAACCTATAGTCACTTCATTCTGAGAAATCGGCATTTCGGCCAAAAATGGCCTGGATGGTCATGGAAAAGATGAGAAAAAATTGTCTCCAAAGAAATATGACTATAGGAGTTTCTGGCGTATTTTTGCATGTAGAATTCGAATTTTGATCCTCAGACCTTGAGCAAAAAAAGTTGTACTCGAAAAAGTTGGAAATTTGTCATTTTTTGACGAATTTCTCAACATTTCTCCAAAGGGAAATCCCAGCTGGTCTCTAGTATAGGTGGGTTTGATGCAACATAAAGTCAACCTCATCGCTATATAGGACAATAGTTTCGGAAACACCTCTAGAGTACTGACAACTGTGAAAATCCTTAAATTTGAATGAAAAAGGCGATTTCAGATTTGCACGGAAATCGTTCTCAATAGTGCTCCTGTGCACTTTGGACATGCCAAACATATTGCAAAAATAATTTCGAGTTTATCTTGTTCGGCAGAGAAAATATGAAAATTTGATATTTTTCACCGTGCCAGCACCTGGCGCGCCGCATAGCGAGGCCAGGCCAGTTTCCATACCATTATTGTAAACAAGGCCCAAGGCACCCTAGGTCCTATGAGTATGGAGGCCGGAATCGAAAATCCTGGAGGGATGTCCGGTGAGGGGGTCAAATGGTGAAAAATAACGGAGCGGTCGTCTTAAAAGCTATGCTTCATAGCGACGATAATTGAACACGATTTATCTTTTAGTAATGGTTTGGCAGGTCTCAGTTTAATAAAAATAAATAATGAGCAGACTACATTGTGTTGATATTGTCGACACTTTTTGACCTCCGTGATTTTCAGAGAGATCGAGGGCGCCGCCAAGCTCACCGAAGAACAGGAGGCGCTGCTGAAGCGAGAGTTCGTTAATTTTTAATTTTTAACTCTAAAATTCTAAATTTGAACCGGAAGTCGCCTAGGTCATCATTTAGTTCTCAATAGCTGCCATTAAAAAGCGGGGCGCCCCGCGACCAGATCAAAACAACACATGTGCCTTGGCTAGTGATGACAACTCGGCATCCGGCTCTCCTCATCTCGCGTGCTCTCTCGTTCCTCTGACCGACTAGAGAGTACGCAAAACGAGGAGAGTCGATTTATGCTCACTAGTGTCGGCTGCCGGGCTGAATTCACACTCTCGAGAGAGAAACGAGGGGTGATAGGGAGGCTATCAAGTGGAGCGATTGGGTACTGAGACTGCAGGCAAATGCGAAGAAAAGAGGGGCAGGAACAAGAGAAAGTATCACGAAATCAGGAATACTGGAAATATGTTAAAACACGAGTTGATTTTTTTAAAAATCATTGTTACCAATTATAATTATTGATTTTAAATTACCGATTACTAATTATTTCAGCCAAGTTTACCACGATCTGCTTCGTTCCGAGGAACAGTTCGTGTCCGTGCTGCGCAGTGCCGTGGATGACTTTATCAAGGTGATTGCGTTCGAATTAGTGATATCAAACCGGAAATTGACCCTCCTCAATTTACACAGTCTCGTGTATCTGACCAGCGAGAGAACATGCGAGTTCAGGAGCGTGGTCTCCTAATTGACATCACTAGTTCGAATTAAGGAAATGACCAGTCATCCATCGCTCGGCAAACAAATTATAAAACATCATTAATTCGACAATGGAAGATTATTGTCCTTTCTACCTGTCTATTAGTTTGATGTGATTTCTCCCGTTTCGATGATCGACATTCTAATATGCTTCACTGACAGGATATTTAGCACTGAGTTATTCGATCGACAATGGTTTATGGGCCTCTAAAACAAAAAAAGTACACTAAAAATAAATAATGCAACCATACTCCGTCACACCCGTCGTGTGCTAGCCATCGTCCAAAGTGCGTACTGCAATATATCAAGATTAAGTATTTCATTCTGATACACAGTGGCGAAAGAGCGTGTCAAAATGAGAGAGTATCATCCATACTAGTGCTGATAAGTCTGAATTCGACTCTCCTTATTCCGTATACTCTCTCGTTTCTCTGACCGACGAGAGAGCTTGTGAATTGAGGAGAGTCTATACCTATTTGTCAACACTAATCCAGATCTCATCATTTTTTACCAGGTCCTGGATGACGTAGGAGTGCCCGACTCGGTGAAGGCGATGAGAGACCAACTGGCCATGAACATCTCTGAGCTGTACAACTTCCATGCGAAGTGGGCTGGATTTTCCAGATTTCTCTAGTTCTCAACTAATATAATGATCTATTTGATGAGAACACAATTCGCAATGAACATCAGTGTGCTTCGTTCACATTCTAAGAATCTTGGAATCTTTTCCATTACAAAATCGCTCAAAACCTTCTTTCAGCGTGATGCTCAAGGGCCTGCAGTACTACTCAGACGACCCGGGCAAGGTTGGTAATCGTTTAGGCGCGCGCTAGCAGCTATTGATATGGTTTCGGGTTTCAACTCTCCTCATTCTGCACACTCTCTCGTTTCTCTTATCGGCGAGTGTGCAGAATGAGGAGAGCCAAAGACTAATTTACATCCATACTACCGACCATTATTCCACTGTTCTTTGATGGAAACTTCAGATCCACTCATAATGTTCAAAATCAAAAATCGAACGCATGGTTCCTGACGATTCTTTATATTTATTTGTGCTGTTCTCAGGTCGGCCAGACATTCGTCCGACTCGAGAAGGACTTCGACACGCACGTCCACTTCTACCAACACCTGCCCGAGACACTCAAGCTGCTCGAGGAGAGAGAGGATGTGAAGGCGTTCTTCCAGGTGTGTTGATCCTCCTCGATTGCTTTGTTCTCCCAATCCGCACGCTATCTCGCCGATCAGAGAAAAGAGGGAGTATGCAAATTGAAAGTCGGTCTCGATTAACATCACTTCAAAACACGAACAAAAGCTCTTTATTATACACGATTTCTCGATAACAATAGAGTTTTATTTTCCCTTCATTTTCTGCTGAAACTGAAAAAGTAGATTCACTCTGGCACTTAACATGCGATTGAAACGCACATGAAATCTCATTAACTGAAATTTTCGAATGATCAAAAATGAATTGCTAGCACTCCAAAAAGAGTTTTTTTTTAAAAGAAATCTACTGAGGGATAAGATCGCATGCACGTTCTATTCAAAATATTTTTGGAATTCGTTTCATGGTGAACCTTCTTTATCTCTTCAGCAACTCTCCGACAAGTGCGGCTCCGGTCTCTCGTACGCGCAGCATCTCAAATCGGTCGCAGAGAGAATGACCCAGTACCAGAACTACTTCAAGGTATCGAAATTCAGGACAACAATTCCTGAAGTAATGGAACGTATTTCCCATCACCTTTTGCAACTGAGGATATAACATTCCAAACTATTGTATTTTTGCATTTCCAAATTCCAGGAATTCGTCAAGTACTCCTCGCGCGCGCACACCAGCACCAAGAGCATGCAGAAGGTTTGTGATTTATATTTTTTGCAAGAGGGATCACAACGAAATTGAAGAAATGCAAAAACCGCAGTACTTGAAATGTTACTGAAACGTAGCCTATTGGAAAACATTTTCGATGATTCAGACCATTGGACTCGTGTATGTTTCAATGTCATCTAAAGTATCAGGACTTTCTTATTTCTCCAGTATTGTTTTTTTTTAATATGTTCCCCACAAAATTGTTTACCGTAATACTACCTAACAATGCAGGCTTTTAAGTTGACAATTAAAATATGATATTTACATAAATAATAATATTTAAAAATATTATAATCAATACATAATATCAGGCCCTCGAACTCACCCTCTCCGTGCCTCAACGCGCCTTCGACCTGGAGTTCCTGAAGGACGTCCAGCTCTTCGAAGGAGATGTGGAGAAACTCGGAAGGCTGATCAGACACGTGAGTTTGAGAAGGCAGAGAGTAGCAACGACAAATCGGCCTCCGGCTCTCCACATCTCGCGCGCTCTCTCATATCTCTGACCAGCGAGAGAGTATAGGATTTGAGGAGAGTAGGATGCCGCTTTGTCATCACTAGTAATGTCGTTTTGGGTAATGCCTCTATCCGATCTGCACGTTTTCACGTCTCTCTGTTCAGTGAGAGACCGCTCAGATGGAGAGAGGCACCTCCCCAAAACCATTATTTGACACGATAAATTATTCGATAGATTATCAGTCGCAACTTTCCTCTATGAAACTGACCTAAGATCTCATGATCAGTTTTTGAATGTATTCAGGAGCATTTCAACGTTTACGAGGAGTTCTCGTCCATCCCCGAGGAGCGTTTCGTCTTCCTGTTCCCGTACGTTTCCACATTATTTTCATTTAAATTTCAATCAATTAAACAAAATTGCCGAGTATTTATTACAGTAGAGAATACGATTCAATATTAGAAATTTCAACAACTTTCACGAACGGGCCTGGAGTTGGATGCTTGTCATGCGTATCGTAAATAATTATGTTCCAATGTTCTTCGATGTATCGTATATTTGCCTTAAAAAAATAAGCAAATGTGGATAGGGACCACCAGCCCCGCCCCTTTTCCCTCGACACCATTCCCCTCAAAAGCGAGATCGAGCGAGCACAAAGCTAATTCACGATGAAATCGTTCGCCCAAAAGCGCGACAGATAG
This sequence comes from Pristionchus entomophagus, assembly GCA_036245825.1. Lineage (NCBI taxonomy): Eukaryota > Metazoa > Nematoda > Chromadorea > Rhabditida > Neodiplogasteridae > Pristionchus > Pristionchus entomophagus. Next base: position 11,377,274 of record BTSX01000005.1, read on the forward strand.
CTCTCGATGTCCTCTATCAATGGAGGGCTGGCAAGCCGGATCTGACAAGTCTGAGTAGGTCAATAATCGATATTAAGGTTGAGAATAGGTGATTAGGGTACTTCCAGTGCATACACACTGCTCGCCAGTTGATATTATATTAATTCGTATTTTAGATGAATTTTAAGCACAAAATTGGAATTTTACTAATTTTCCCCGAATTGTGCTCGAATTAAATATGAGCGCGGGAGGAGCGCTGCGAGAGAGCGGGAGGACGGAGAGAGACACACGCGAGAGAGGCTCCGCTCCTTTCTCTCTCGTCTCGCCTCCCCTCTCTGGCTGGGGGAGTCGCGCGCGCTTCGAAAGCTCTCCCGGGCTTGAGAGAAGAGCTATCGACGTACGTCCGAAGGCAAAAATGATATTGAGACCCAGGCGGTCACATCGAGCCTACTTGCGACAAGATTCCAATAAATCGGCTCTCAGCCTGGTGGTCCCTAAATGTGGAACCTGTAGACACATTAATCCTTTTTTCTCACCACTATTTTGGGATCCTTGCAGCAAGAAGATGGTGCTGACGGAGAAGGTGGAGGAGGGCGGCCGCACAGTCTACAAGCACGGCACGACCATCAGGGTATGTTGATGTCTTCGATCGCCGAGTAAGAACTGGGCTAGGATATATCGTTGATCTTTGATCTTTGCTTGCTCACTGGTCTCCCCGGGCAGTCCTTCCATCGAAACAAAAGCGTAAGCGTTGAGAGAGAGCCACCATTTTAGCCACACTGGGGCATGCATAAATTAATTTTCCACCAAAACATGCTGGTGAGATTAGAGATACAGTATCGACGGTAATTGATGGGCACCTTTTTCATTCGTTCATGACTTTTGACTCATGATAGATTTCTGGCTCAAACTTTGACATGCCACAGCACATCCATCGTGTGCTAGGAATATGCTATTGGAATATCACAGAACTACCTGGTTGTTGCGTAGTGATGACGCAATCAAGCAATACTTTTTCAAACCATTAGAATTCTTACATGGATTTTTCGCAGCTCACAAAACTTTCTGAGTATTTAGACAAGTCTAAGGGCTACCCAGGAAAATTTTTTGAAGTTGCTACTTAATTGCACTTTGGCTATAGAATAACTCAAAAATAAGTCCCGAAAAAATGGATTTTCGTTCGTTGACGTGCTAGAGACTCGTTCAAAAGCTCAAAATGATCCGTGTGATAATTTCTGGTGATCCCCAAAGTTTTATAAGGATAGCTCTTAATTTGACCGCAGTACACTAATTTTCACTTTTTCACGTAACATTATTTTGGATATTCAGGGTTTTGACAGTGATTTTTGTTCAAATGTCATTCCAAGACACGATGGTAGCATATCCATGGAATATACGATTCCCAACTTTTTAGAGCGTTTGAATAACTTTCCGGCCCGCGGCAGCCAAAATTCCGAGGTCGATCGATTTTCTACCAAAAAAATTACCATGATACCCCAATCATTAGTCGAAAAAAATTTTCCCTCAGAACTTCCTGACTACATTTTTTACTGGTATATCTTTGTGTGCTGAATCCGAATTTCGACATTAGAGCCCATGATATCATGAACGAAAAAAGTTAAAATTCAACAACTTTCAAAATCGGTTATTTTTCGACATAATGACCTCGGAATTGTGGCTGCCGCGGGCAGGAGAGGTATCCAAATGCTCTAAAAAGTGGGGAATCGTATTTACCATGGATATGCTACCATCGTGTCTTGGAATGACATTTTAGCAAAAATCACTGTCAAAACTCTCCAAAATACGGCTACGTGAAAAAAGTGAAAATTCGTGTCCTAAGGTCAAATTAAAAGCTATCCTTATCAAACTTCGGGGATCACCAGGAATTATCATAAGGATCATTTTGAGCTTTTGAACGAGTCTCTTGCATGTCAATGAACGAAAATCCATTTTTTCTGGACTTATTTTTGAGTTATTCTACAGCCAAAGTGTAATTAAGTAGCAACTTCAAAAAATTTTCCCTGGGTAGCCCTTAGACTTGTCTAAATACTCTTAAAGCTTGGTAAGCTGCGAAAAAAACATGTAAGAATTACAATGGTTTGAAAAAGTATTGCTTGATTGCGTCATCACTACGCAACAACCAGGGAGTTATGTGACATCCCAATAGCATATTCCTAACACACTATGGATGTGATGTGACATGTCAAAGTTTGAGCCAGAAATCTATCATGAGTCAAAAGTCATGAACGAATGAAAAAGGTGCCCATCACTTACCGTCGATACTGTAAGCCTATTTATCCAAATCGCTGTCGACTACCGTTCCCTCCCTCTACCGTAATCTTCCTCCCGCATCAGCTGGACAAGTACACGGTCCGCCCTCATCGCAGCGAGGACAACTGCCTCGAGTTCCGACCCATCTCTGCTGGACTGCCGTCGTTCCGGTGAGAGATTATTGTTATTTGAACTTATTCATTTTATGCATTATTGATTTATCGAGTCAATAGCTCGTCTAATCAGCAAATTTCCAAAGGTTTGACAGTGCGCGGCGAAGTATGTTTCAGAAAACTTTCAAATGCGAAAGATTCGTCGGAGCGTCAATGGACGACACGTTCTCGGTTTAAAAAACATTAATTATTGTATGATCCGATGATGGGGTGTAGTGCGCATATTTAGGGCGTCAGCTTTATCGATTCTGCACTCATTCAAAAATTGCGCAGGAAAGGAAGAGTTGCAACCGAAAAATTCTAATAATTATTGAATTATCGTATTACTGATTTCTTTTTGGCTTCACAGTGCGTGGTGAAGCATGCTTCAGATGAATTTCATTTGCGAACGATTCATAAAGGCTTCAGTAGTTTGTGTTATCTCAGTACTGAAAAAAATCAGTAATTGCCAGAATCCAATTAGCTCATCGCATTTTGTACACTTTCTCAGTTGTCTGAAAGCGAAAGAGTAGAAAGAGCACCAACCAAAAGCAATAGTGATTTTGGAATGTAAGTGACTAAAAATTTTTCATATAGTCGATTTCGCCAAGGTTGCCGTGTCAAGTATGCTTCAGAAGGCGTTCAATTACTAACGAATCATAAGGGAGTCAATATTCGCATTATTCTCTGTTTAAAAAATCAATAATTGCCTGTATCCGATACTATTCTGTAGCGCTTTTTGTCTCCACTCCTTCAATTCTGCCGCAATCTGACAGATACAAGAGTGTGCAGAAGATAAAGAGTTTAAATAAAAAAGAAACTAGTGATTATTGATTGTTCGCAATTATACGTTTTGCCTCATCGATTTCCGATTGGTATCACAATGGGGAAACAAGTATGCTTCAGAAGCTTTTCAATTGTAAAAGATTCGAATCGACGTCAATAGTCGCGTGATTCTTTTCATTGGAAAAAAAATGTTGTCATGACGTGTCTAGGCATTGATGCGTAGTTTCTCGGTATAAAAAATACATCATCACGATCCCCACATTTTGCATACTCACGTTGCTAAATTTCTCATCGAAAGATCATCATTGATTATATATTTTCCGCAAGGCAGCGTCCCGCTATTTGAATTGAGTGATGTTTCAGCGGAGTTTCAAACGTGAAACAGTCGTGTGAGTGTCAATTCTGATACGATCTGAGGCGTATAGAGAACATATTAAAATAAAATTGAATACACATTGCAAACGCGCCGTGCGCTAAGTACGGAATCATCTCTGACTTTACTCAATTAATGTGAAACTGCTATTTTCAACATGCATCCTCTGTTTTCTCTATCACAAGTTATGCTTCGCTATCTCAGTTATGCTTCGCTATCTCACTCTCTAAGACAAGTGCAAAGTGAAATGTGTTTCAGCTGTTTCTCAATTGTGTGAGAATAGGAGGAAAACCAATCATATCTTGCTTCTTTTGACAAATACGAATACAATGAAATGAATAAATCTCAACAGAGCCCTTAAACTGATTATTTTAAATTCTTTATTATATATTCATTCAGCATGCGACCGCGCGACCTGTCCACCTCCGACGTCACCTATAAGGCGTGGATGAGGGAGATCGCCGATCTGCAGCAGCAACTGCGTGAGATTTTCGAAAATCCCTTTTCCAGAAGTTTCCGGAGCTCGATCACAGCATGACCCTATCGATAGATGCCTGTCTTGCGATTTCAACGTATTCCAGCTTTCATTTTCCATGCGTAGGGCTTTTTTTCCATCTTTCGACTTATTTCTCTCGCGAATAAGATATTTTTCGCCGTTCATCTGGGGCCCAAAAACTCGACCCGGAACCCAATCATCTGTGTAGAAGTGCGTCAACGTTCGATATCGCGCTCGTTCGAGATCCAATTCGCCGCCCATGCTCTGGGTAGTAAATGCGCTCCAGATGTGGCCCCAATTCTTTAGAGATATCCCCCTATCCTGCTGGATTCGTTCCGGATTCTTTTTTTCGAGAATTGTCTGCATAAAAAGTCTCAATTTTTCGCTTATTTTCTCTATTTAGCATCCCTGTTTTCCTCCCCCATCAAGCCTAGATCCTCCCTCTCATCTCCTCCCCCTCTTCGCCCCCGCTTCTCCTCCGATCTCACACGCCGTGTCTCCTGTGTGTGTAAAGTACCCTTGGCATCCGAGGCGAGGCGAGAGAGTGTGCGGATTGGAGAGGCGACAAGAGAGAGGCAGAGAAAGACGAGGGACCGGCGTACCTGGCGGAGACGGGATAGAGCGGGCGAGAGAGTGTGCGGATCAGAGAGAGTGCTTATCTCGACAGAGAGAGACAACTGCTTCATCTCTTCTTCTTCTTTTCTCCCCTCATCGAATCAGTGGGCATTCCTCTCTCTAGTCTCTCATCAATCGATCGATCGATAGATTCCCATGAGCGCCAATCGATAGGTGGCCAGCCATATCCTAGTAGTCTACCGTACCCCACACCACTGACCACACTACCAACCTACCGTAATCATCATGCCGACGCGGGTCATGTACGTGATCGAGCTCTCGGAGGCGGAGGAGGGCGGCCTGGAGCTCGTGGACCCCGCGTGGTGTAAGCGTTTCTGTCATTTCCTACTTTACCGTTCTAGTGGCATCCGACGATGGGACGACGACGGCGACGAATACCGGCACCACACCATTCGGCGGTGGCTCCGGCCCCGGCGACTTCGAGGACGGCCGCTCCGAGTTCTCCGAGTACTCGGAGAGCCAGTCCCGCAAATCCAGCATCTTTCCTGGTCTCGCGCCATTCTCAGAATTTGAAATTATAAAAAAGTGCGGGGAAATTAAAATAATTTTTAGGTCCCGAGGAAGGCCCGCCGCGCAAGAAGATCAAGTCGCCTCCCGCCATCTCGCCCACCGGCTCGTCCACCTCGATCTACTCTGGGGGCAGCAGTAGCATCGACTGGAGTGAGCGAAAATTAAAATTTGAATCTCCCGCGCGATTTTTTGGGGAAAATAGCGGCGCTGTACAAATTTTGACAAAGGGAGCTCATTCTGCAATTAGATGCGGGTTCTTACAACCCGCGGGTTACGCAATGGGTTGGGCTCATAGCGCGCTAGTTTAACGAGTCAATGAGTCCTCGCCGTTTAGCGGGTGTAATGCAGAGGCATACCTCGTTCTGGAGAACCTCTTTGCGCTTGAATGAATGATCGAGTGGGATCCGATTCACGGACAGAGAACAGAGGGACCTGAGGAAACCGGAAATATAGTAAAACAAAAATGTATTATCACTTGTTGATAGTGAGACAAAGATCTAACCTGAGGGAAGGAACCGGAAATGGAGAGACAACAAACAACAAACAATAACAATAATAATTAAATAATTCAGCGACCACCGGAACCACGCTCGAGATGCAGGGAACGCGTGTGACGAGGTATTTATTTATTTTTATTCAATTTGGATCGACGACCACATTACTGAATCGCTGAGCTCCGGCGCGTATAATGGAATCGCGAAACACAAGCAAAAAACGATTTGTGATTCTGAAACAAATTGTGAAAGTAAACGTGCTCGCATTTGTTATATTTTTGTCTCATCTGCTGCTGCATCACACAACTTCTGCACTCCCAGTGATAAAACGATAGTGAAACACACATGATTCGATGAATTCGGTTAAGTGAGAAAACGCGCTTTTCTTTGCAGAACCCAGTATGGATTCCGCACGCTTCAAGAGAGCTCGGCTAAGATGTGCCTCAAGGTCACTGGATACCCTCTGCCGATCATCACCTGGTGCGTTCCATACGTCAAATGAGGTCTAGCCAGGAATTATCTCCCGATATGCCCAAACAAGTTTGCCGACGTGATCTGCTCGATTTAATCGATTTTCACCATACATTACGCTGTTTTGCTCGTTTTGCCGATATGGGTCTTGATGGAGTGCCGACGTGCACTCTCGCTATTTCGAGACCCATTTGACGTATGTGCGTTTCTCTCGAATCGTTCGTATTATTCTTATTACTGCCCTCTGATTCTTCCTATTTTGTCTTCTATCGACTGTGCTTCCTTCTGTGGCGCGTTTTGAAAAAAGTCCAGCTCGTTTGTTCTCGATCAATATCATGATTTGGGCGCGCATCTGATCTATATTGCCATTGCTGTTTTGCATGTGCATTCGTCTTGATTCTTCTAATCATCTGATCACTTGAACCTCAGAAAGCCGCATTCTCCACATTTCTTCTGTTTTTATATTGATTCCATTACTGATTGTTCACTGTTGCCCGCGCTCTGATTACTCTCGCTTGTATCCTCTTCTTCTTCTCTGTAGAGATGACTTCGCAAGAAATGACTCTCATCATTCTGCAAGTTATCTCGTCACTCGAGCAGGCGAGATAGTGTGTGAAATGGAGAGACCGAAGCTGCCCCCTCTTCTGTGATCACCCAGCGCAAATACTCCTCTTCTGCCGGGTTCTCGGCATATCCGAGTACCCCTCTATCTCCTCTGCTCGGCCCACTCCCCTCTTTCTCTGACTACAATCTCTGTCTCTCCTCTCCTCTTGTCTATCTCGGATATGTGGGTTCTGAGGGGAGATGTTTGGCACTCAAAAACTGACGCATTTCACTGATACTCCTCTTGAAAGATGCTCCAAACTACGCATAAACAAGCCACTAAAACGATAGTTGATGCAAAGCTGCAGATTTTATTGTTCTCGATGTGTCTTGAGTCATATGATACATTTCTCTATCTCGCATCTATGCGCCAATGCAATCGATCTTTGCGACAAATAACAAGCGATCAATCTCGACGCGAAATCTCTGGGATCTGGATCGAGAAATCGAAGTCCATTGGGAAGAGAAGAGATGGGATGAGGGAGCAAAAACAAGCTTGATGAATCAGCGCCTCAGGCGCTTCCGGTCTCTTGCTCTTGTATCTTGCACAATCATTCTACTCCATCACACTGACCAATAGAATGCAACTGAACTTCAATGAATATAACACACATTTACTATGCATTTTCTCCAGTTAAATCTGCAGAGGGGGTATCGAACAGGCGCTTTTAAATTCATAGTCATAAAGCGAGAATGGGAGCGGGGATAAATCAATCTCGCCGTCTGTGCCCATCGCTGTCTCCTTCCTGGTGTTGAGTCGTCTTTTGGGTGTGCCAGACGGGAGGGTAAAGGGCAGCAGGGGAGGGAAGTGGTTGTAAACTGAGAGGTCACGGAGAGAGGGGCGAGAAGGGGTGGGGGAAGGCGCAACCGAACAGGTGCTATGTTTTTAGAAGATGAGTAGGATCCGGAAATATATGGAATGAGAGAGGTGTAGAACAACATTTGAGTACATTTGAAAATAATGATATTAGTCAGATTAATATTTTTTCATGTATGAGTTCTGTCGCCAATCTCCGTATGACTGCTCACTGAGTTTTATGCAATGTGTGAAAGACATTCGAAATCTAATCACATTGCCCGAACGCAAACGCTTGTTCAACAGCGCAACATTAGATCGATAACACAAATAACATTGTTAGATATCACGCACAGGCTTTCATGCGTGGTAACTCTAATGGGTTCACTCTCTATCTATCTTCTCTGAAGAGTCATCTAGCGAGACCGTCTCGCGGCACCTTCTTTGACATCAAGAAGAACAATAAATAAAAATCACAGAAAAAAATCAATAATTGTCAGGTACAAGGACGACGTGCAGCTTCAAGAGGACGAGAGGCACACCTTCTACGCCGATGAGGACGGATTCTTCGCCATGACGATTGACCCGGTGCAGGTGAGCGTGAGAGTCTTCTGAATTTACAAGCCAAACCGTCCTCCATGGTCAAAGTGATCAGCACGTGAAATCTGATTTATTAACAATAACTGTAGGGTTTACTGACAATCTTGTCGCAATATGAGTTGGACGTCGTGAACACTAGGCAATTAAAATCGGAGCTAAGCTTCTTCTCATAGCGGAGTTCCGCTTTGATAGTGAACATATCGGCGTGATGGGTAGCATTGCTAGAACGAAGAAAACTCATGTCTCTATAGGTCTCCGACACGGGTCGTTACACGTGCATGGCCACGAACGAGTATGGACAGGCATCGACTAGTGCCTTCTTCAAGGTCCTCAAGGTGAGCCTTTTCTGCTCAGATACCGTTTCCGGAAAATATTGGCACGACGAATCTGAAGATTTTTTTGCTGAAACTCAGTTATGTTTCACAATGAGCATTTCGCAACGGAAAAAGCATTTTGAGCGATATATTATCCACTTCTGCGCTTTCAAAAAGAAAATCTATCGCTGCGCCAATTTTGATGAAGTCTGTTTTAGACTGAGTTATTGCAAAATTAGATTGCTGGAAATATTATTTTATGAGCGAATTACAATAATAATTTTCCATAACGATGTCGTTACGGTTTTTGCTCTCTCTTTTCACACACACACTCTCTCTCTCTCTCTGGTCAGACAGACGAGAGAGTGTGCAGCGTGAGGAGAGTCTAGAACCGAAACGACATCACTAATTGTGCAGGTGGAGAAGGAGGCCGCGCCTCCCGCCTTCGTCGGCAAGCTGGCCGACCAGACGTGCACTGAGGGAGAAGTCATCGCATTCGAGTGTGAAGTAAGTGAAACAAACATCTGGTTGAAAGATCCTGCTAGAAATGACTCTGGATGTGGTATGGAATGTTTTGATATGACTTTTTTGTATACCTGAGATATGCAATATAACTGATTCAGTTTTTCCTTGCATCCTTTGACTCCAGCATGAAACATATCCGAAAACAACGTCGAAAACAACCTTCGTTCTTCGAAGCAATTGTGGAATGCAATCATTGAGGATTACTGTAGTCACAAATCGATAATCTCAGCATTACTGTAGTCATCAATCGATATTTGAAGATGGAGGGTTGGCATGGAGAAAATAGGTAGTCACAAATCGATCATCACAGGGCTACGGTAGTCATCGATCGATATTTGCAGGTGGAGGGCTGGCCGGAGCCCGAGCTTCTCTGGATGGTCGATGATCAGCCCCTCAGGCCCTCGCACGACTTCAAGCTGGAGTACGATGGGCAGAAGGCCAAGCTGGAGATCAGGTAGGAATACTGTAGCTTGAGACGGTAGTATTTCGGGGTTCGGGTTGGACAATCGTTACTGATCATAGGTTTAGTGGTTATGTAGGAACCGTTTTAGAGTGGGAGATCAAATGCACTACATGAATATAACATACTATACATTTGCTTTATTCGGCTTTATTTTTAACAATTCATCAACAACGAATTGTCATTGCAGAGACGCTCAGCCCGACGACACGGGCACGTACAAGGTGCGCATCTCGAACGAGTACGGAACGGCCGAGTCGGTGGCCGAGCTGAAGGTACGCGACTGATCTTTGATCTTTGATCACTGACCTTCTTCATCAATTTCCTGCCCATTGTCCTTTATTCTACTGAGTCTCTCTTGTTTGATTGATCAATGTACAAATAGTATTGTTCTCATGATTCAATGATAGTGTTTGAGGAAGTCAGAAATTTTTTTTGAAAAAAATCATTGTTCTAGGTCGACGCCGACCCCGACAAGAACCACGTCGCGCCCGAGTTCCAGGTACGGTAGTTACCGATTTTGTCGGCTACAGTATTCTGCCAGTTATCGCTTCCTAACACTACCGTAACCCTTCATTAATCGATTCCTAAGACTCCAGATCAATATCACAGCTACAGTTACTCTCTAAGTATCGCTTCCTGAAACTACCGTAATCCTACAGATCTCGGTTCCTCGGTTACAGTAACCTTCCAATAATCGATTTTCCAGGCTAAGATCGAGGACGTGGAATGCGCTGAGGGCGCGGAGGTGCGCTTCAAGTCGGTGATCACGGGCGACCCGAACCCCGAGATCACGTGGTGCATCAACGGCGTGCCGCTCACCGCCAGCGAGAAGGTATACTGTAGCTAAATACTACTTACAGTAACCATCAGCGAATCGATAACTGACTTTTTGATCGATATTTGCTAGATTACGGCAGGCTACTGTGAATTTTGGGAGTTACGGTATCGTCAAATCAATCGATAATCCAGGTGCGCATGATCTCCGAAGACGGCATCTGCATCCTCACGATTAGGGACGTTACGCGCCACTTTGACGGCATCGTTACCTGCCAGGTACGGTTTAGGCTACAGTAATCAATCGATAACTGACTTTTCAACATATACCGTAACCGACCATAATCCAGGGTCAGAACCGGCTCGGCATGACCTCGTGCGAAGGCCGTCTCAAGGTGCGCGTCCCACCCGCCCCGCCCACCTTCAATCGTCCGCTCGAGGATAAGTGCGTGCAAAATTATTATTATTATTGATTTTTAAATTTTTTTTCATTTTTTATGAAGGAACGCGAAACGGTACTGATTGCAATGGGCGGCCACCCTTCTAATAAAACCCTTGAAACTCAACCGAATTCTGCGATCACGAAAACATAAAATGAATAAAAATTTCAGGATTGTCCCCGAGAAGGGCCCGTGTGTCTTCGAAGTTGACGTTGCTGGTGAGCGATTTGGCATCTGGAACCACTTTATTTGTTTCCAAAACGACTGATATTCATCGTCATACTGATAATCATTCCCCACAACTCTAAATAGAGAATGGTCAAACTTCACGGAAACGAAACATAAATCGGATTGTATAGGGAGCAAGGGCATGTCGAAAAATGAGAGAAACCGTTTTCAAAAGTTCCTAAAGTCGGTTTCTAAGATCTGCAAATCAATAATAGGTCGTATTTTGGTCCAAAGGTCAAAATCAGAGAACCACATCCGTATAGGGTTTTCTGACGTATTTTTGCTCATAGAAACCGATTTTCCATACTAGAGCACACACAAATGCGAAAAAAAAAGTTATGCCCGAAAAATCCCAGAAATCGTGATTTTTTTTTGCATAACTTTTTTCTTTCGAATTTTTGTCTGATCTAGTATGGAAAATCGGTTTCTACGAGCAAAAGTACGTCAGAAAACCCTATAGGGATGTATTTCTCTGATTTTCACCTTTGGACCAAAATACGACCTATTATTGATTTTTAGATTTTACAAACCGACTTTAGGAACTTTTAAAAACGGTTTCTCTCATTTCTCGACATGCCCTTGATCCCTATACAATCCGATTTATGTTTCGTTTCCGTGAAGTTTGAACATTCCCTATTAGGAATTCAAAATTACGAAGTACAGGTCAAATAATGGTAATACATGACTAGCTTACCTAACTATGACGTAATGATGACGCAATTCAAATAATTGCATTTACTAAGTATGACGTATTATAATGATTATAATAATAATAATGATGACGCAATGCAGGATGGCCGGATCCGGCGGTGCTCTTCTTCCTGAAGGGACGCGAGCTGCGGCACGGAGAAGGCGGAGTCGAGATCATCGGGCACGATGGATACTACAAGGTCAGATATGAGCCCTCAGATGGTATCGTAGACAACAGAAACACGATTTGCTTAATTTTCAATTTGAAAATAATGAGTTGAGTTTCACGTGTACGTCAATAGTCTTGTAGGCTCTCAGCTTCAATGGTCGGATGAGCTTCAATAGTCCATGAAAAAAATCAAAAACATTTCGATAGTTTTCGAACAATGAATTGAATTTATTTTAATTAAAAAAAATATATATAAATTAATAAAACATCTTCCAGCTCACTTTCTCCTCCTGCTCCACCGACGCTCATGAGGGCGAGGTGATGTGCAAGGCGAGCAACGAGCACGGAGCGGCGGAGAGCCGCGCCAGGTACGGTAGATTTGGAATGGATACGGTAGTTTGGACTAAGCATTTTTTGCTTACGGTAGGTCAGAGCAGCGAAAGATCAAAGATCAAGTTCATTCAGACTCACGGTTGAACCGCCCGAGGAGGAGTCCCGCTCTGCTCCCACCTTCGTCAAGGACATCGAAGATCAGGTAAAGAACTATTCCAAAGCCATTCCAAATCGATAATTTTGCGCTTTCAATTGTTCCCGATGAGGCAACGCGCTGACTTCTATAGGGTGCGCATTAAATCGGCATTGAATGTCCTCATTTCACGTGCTCTCTCGACGGTTAGAGAAACGAGATAGCGTGCGAATTAAAGAGAATCGGATGCCGATTGTTCTTCACTCACGATTCGATCAGACATCGCTTATTTGCACGCGCTCATCCCTGATTCATACATTGATCTGCTCTCCAATAAAATCAGCTGCTCTTGCACTCTGACCCGGAGTTCTCCACAGTTCATTCGAATCAGCTGATTTTACTGTTCCATCTGATAATGTCTCTCGCTCTAGTCGGATAAATAGAGGCCGGAAATAACTACGAACCGGGGTGATTCGAGTCAGTTGTTGATGGAGATCTCTGTTCTCTCTCAAAACTACGCGCTATTTCCTCGGCGGCCAATGGTCTTTACCCCAGTAGCATTAGCCCGCTGTCTCGAATCACGTTTCTTCCTCGATCGATTCGGTTGTGTTTCACGAGACTCTTAACTTGAATGATATTTGATGAGAGCGATTCCTCCCTTGTTTCCTCTTGTGAAAAAGCAATTTAAAATGCTGAATTATCTATTTGTGCAACATTTTTTTTTAAAAACCGCTGAAGGAAAATAATCTTTCAGACAGTCAAGGAGGGCGAGCGCGCAGTGTTCACCACCAGTGTTAAGGGCAGTCCGACGCCCAACATCACCTGGTAAGTTCAGCGATTTCACCCAATAACAAATGCTTCTTCCTCATATCCATCGATAACAATCAAGAATGGTGTACAGTCATTCATCCACTACTAGGGTTCAAAATAAAGCCAAACATAATGGCGGCAAAGATCCGCCATGTTCTAGAAATGTTGTCATCATATTATTTTGAGAGAAATTATCTTGAATAATGGATATTGAAGGTTCGTCAACGGCGCTCCCATCAACAAGGACTCCCCCGGGGTCATAGAGATGACCTCCACCACTCATGACCACAAATTGGTCATCGACAGTGCCACGTACATGGGCACTGTACTGTGCAGGTAAATTGACATTAGTAGATTGATCGGGCTATCCGGTTTTTTTTACAGTCTCGTTTCGCTTCTCTTCCTATATCTATTTATTTGTGTTTCACGAGATCCTTTTCTTGGATAACATCTGATGAGTGTGATCGTACTGTGATTCCTTTAGAAAAAATATACTATAATGCTGCATTTGTTGGGCCAAATTTCAGCACGCACATAGTATGAACTGATGACTTTTGAAAACGTTTGAGTAGCCTATCTTTCGAACTCTGAATTGCTAGTTGTTCGAGATATTGTACAAATTGAATAAACTATCATAAATCATCAGAGCCGAGAACAACGTCGGTCGCTTCGAGACCTCCGCCAAGTTGACGGTGATCGCTGCCGCCAAGCCGAAGCGACCACCCCGCTTCACGGAGGAACTGAAGGACAGGAGGTGAGTCGCATTCTAGGCTTGACTCTCTTCGTTTGTCGCGCTCTCTCGCTTCTCTGACCGAGAATATGCAAAATGAGTAGAGGCATCCTTGAATCGCAAACCCTAGTAACCTCCTCAGTATCTTCGGAATTTAGCATCCCTGCAAAAAAAATCCTCGAAACCTCACAAATTCAGTTTCAACTTTATCAATTGACTGAACAAAATATGTTTCGCGATTTGCTTATCTCTTTATGGTAGTGAATTGGTTGGTATTTTTTCGGCGCCATAGTGAGAAAATAAAATAGACTAATATTTTCAATATTGATGTCCTCCTACACCCTTTCTCGTTTCTCTGATCGGCGAGATAGAGCGAAGAAAAGAGAGAGACAAAGCCGAAATTACATCCCTAATGTTCAAAATATTGACATTTTCAGAGACATCGAGGCGTGCTCTGCCATCTTCGAGGTGCGCGTGGAAGCCGAGCCGGCGGCCTCCCTCGAGTGGACCCTCAATGGACAGAGACTCAGCGAAGGAGAGGTGATCTTTGATCTTTGGTATTTGGTCTTTGGTCTTTGGTCTGCAAGCCACTGAATGTGATTATATTTGCTTAGGCCGCTATCGCAACTGCGAGAAAACAACAAACTATATGAGTAAGAAAGCAAAAACATCGAGACTGCAATTCGATCCCTCGTTTATCTTTTGCTCGCTTTAAGTGTTGAGCTTGTCTCGAAAGATCTCATCGCAATATAGCAATAGACTAGCAGAGATAGAGCAGCGAGAATGAGCCCCGGGAGTAGGGATGCCGACTGAACAATGCCTCTCTCCATTCCGCACACTCTCTCATCGATCAGAGAGACGAGAGAGTGTGCAGATTGAGGAGGGCGAGCTCTTTCAAAGCCGGGAGTGAGGCAGAATGAGGGGAAACCCGTCAGCTGTCTTTGCGGGGGTGATGGAATGAGAGGAGAATCTTCTGAGATAGCGAGAAAAAAATAGATCAGGGATTAATCGATAATTTGAAACAAAAAATAAGAAATCGATGATTGAAGTTCGTCAAAATCCGCGAGTTCGATGGATCCTCAAAGCTGGAGATCATCGGGCTGAAGAAGGAGCAGGTGAGACACATTGCAACGAATTTATTAGTTTTTTTTCGACGCTATTGTCTACTGGCATCGAATCCACCCACCCATACGATAAGATGTGATTATAGTGAAACTTATCACAAGTATCGTTATTTGATTTTGACAAAAATCATTATAAATTACCCATCATGATCAAAATATCGATTCTTTTCAATAGTCTCATTTGATTTTTTAAAAAATTTAATAACCTATTGATACAAATCCAGACGGGCGAACTCCGCTGCGTCGCGCGCAACTCCGAGGGCGAGGCGTCCACCTCCGCCTCGCTCACGGTGACGGGCAAGCCAACGCCTCCAGAGTTTGATCAGAAGGTGAGTCACGAAGATGACGGCGTCTGAATGACGTCATCTGACGAAGTGCCTTAGACATTAATACAGCAGCGAAATCGGACAGCAGTCGTATATATTTCATCCTCGTTTGAAATATCAAACGTTCAGCTCAATTCAATGCATCGAGGCTAGAACATCGAAAAAAAACAAGGACCATTTGTGTTTTTCTTCTCCTTCTTTACGCTATCCAACACCACTTTCATCGAGTGCTTCACAATAATGACACTGTCATGATGACGGCGTGACACTGTCTAACGTGACGCTGTCACCCTTTAGCCCAAATCAACGACGGTCACGCGCGGCGACAAGGCCGTGTTCGAGGCGCACGCAACAGGCGAGCCGGAGCCGGGATACAGCTGGTCGATCGACGGTCGAAAGGTGTCTGCCCTACTGGTTGTGATGGTGAACGATTGCTATGTGTTCCTCACGTTGAGGGAGGTTTCTGGCTGTGGAATCGGAATCCTATTTCTTTTAACAATTGAGCTTATAGAACGTGGGCATAGTGAAGTGTATTTTTCACTAAGACGTACTGTGAGCTCAATTGATTCCACGGTTGTCGTGCATCATCATTTTGGAACCAACCTCAGCCAGAATCCGCTCGAATTACTCCTGCATGCATGCCTTTCTCTTTATCTCTCTGATTGGGTGACGATGATGATGTAAAATCACAGATTTTGGGTGTTGAGCACACATTTGAGTGACGAGTGGCGAGAGTTTGGCACAGATTTCGAATGAAGCACGGCACTTATTCTTCTGGGCAGCACGGTAGTAGAGAGCTGTTCAGCAGGATAAGTGACCGCTTTTCATCCGTAATCTCAAGATTGATGAATCGTACCGTTAAGAGCGAAATCTTATACGTCCTTCCAGTATAAGTCAGGGTTGTTGCGGTTGAGGAATGCGTCTGTTCATTCTACATGATCTCTCATTGTTCCTACTACTGATGACGAATCGGAACCGACTCTCCTCATTTTGCGTGTTCTCTCGCTTCCGATGAGATAGTGCGCGAATTGAAGAGGGTTGGTTCCGATTTTTCAACACTAGTTCCTACCGATGAGGGAGTGTGTAGAGTGAAGAGACGTGTTTTTCATGCTGATAAATCCAGTCTAAGTCCTCTCGATTCTCTGTTGTTCTCCATCTGATTGCCATCCTCAGTTATTTTTGATTAAAAAATCAAGAATGTTACCTATTTGTTTAGGTGCGAGAAACACTCGAGGGCGCCGTTGCCGAGACCCTGCCGGACAATCACACCAGACTCACTGTGAGTAGAAATTTTATTCAGAAATTTTCTGAAAATAGCATTTTTTTAAAAGAAAAGAAACCCGTTTGTGAATTATTTCATCGGTGCGAAATATGTTTCATCCATGGATTTAATACCATTGTGAATGAATAAAACAGTTATGCATTTCCTTCTGTCGAAAAAAAATCGTATAGCATCTAAATTGAGTCATGTTGACTAATAACACCCCAAATTCACTAAATTTCCTAAACCCTATAGGTCGACACCAACGTCCATGCGCATTCTTCCACCGTCTCCGTCATTGCCGAGAACAACTCGGGAATGGACGAGACGGGAGTCAGGCTGACCATCGAGGAGGTGATCTTTGAACTTTCGCCGAATTATCTCAGAAAACCGCATCACTTCGAACAGATGAAGTTGAGCTATTGATTATCCCTTGTTTTTTTCTCTTGAATTGGTCTTTGATCTTTCTTAGGCGCTCATTGCCCGTGAATTATTCATACCTAATGAGTAGCTTTTATTGAACGACCTTGGACGATTCCCTCTAGCTAATTTCTCTAATTTATGAAAACTCTGTATGACATAGTGATATTCAGAAGCCGTCGATCACTCGTGAGCTCAAGGACCAGACTGTCAACAGAGGCGACCTGGCCCACTTGGAGGCTGTTATCCAGCACGCTACTAAGGTGAGTAATAGACTGGCAAATCGACCCTACTCAATTCGCGTGCTCTCTCGCCGGTCAGAGAGTTCCGATATGTCATCACTAATAGGGAAGCCGATTCGAAAATTCGTCTCTTCATTCTGTTCATTTTGAGCCACCACCAATCTAAAATGGCATCATCATTAGTGTGTATCCGTTCTCTATTACGTTCTCTACCGTTAGGCCTGAAGGTGAGGGAAGTGAGGCGCTTTGGATGTGATTGAGAAAAGTCAAATTCATTTCCGTAACCGTACTAATTTCAGGTTGAATGGACAGTCGGAGGTCGTCCAGTGGACGCCACAATGCAAGGTTTGATTTGATTTGTTTTGTTGAACGAATACATTGCCGCAATTGATCAACTATAATTCTCCGTTCGTGCATTAGACTCAACTATGAAACATACATGTTTCGACAGTGAGAACATCGCCGAACTGAATCAGTTATTCCGAAAATCCAATCCATGATTCAAATAGCGATGCCAAAGCGAAAACTACTTGCTAACAATCTCCCAGATACATCAGAGAGAACTGTTTGATAGGCAACATTAATTCATTGCTATCGATCTCCATTTCTATTTTGGTTCTCGCGTTTCTCTCATGAAATCGCATGCGTAATATTATTATGATTCAAAACTATCGTTGCAGGAGTGAAGATCTCTCAAGACGATCGATTCGAGTTCCGCCTCTCACTGGACACTTCCATCTACTCCGGGGAGATCCGAGTGAAGGGAGTCAACAGCACTGGAGGCGCCGCCGAGAGCAAGGTAATTGGTTGAGTAGGGATTAGGGATGACAAACTCGGGAAGCCGACTTTGACTAGGGTTCAAGTCACCGGTATGAAAAGCTCTTGTTCATCATTAGTAGTCATCTAATCAGTGATTTTTTTGTATATCACTCGATACAAGCCATGTAGTGTTTGTGTCAGAGTAAAAATTCGGATCTATAATTAGAAATTTGTGTCGATCAAATAAGAGACTCCATTCGCGCTTTAAACTGAACAGTCAAACATACATGCTTGAGCAATGAGAAGGTTGCTGAACTGAATCAGGTTTTGCAATTATGGCGAACCTCACTCAGGCGAACCTCACCGTGATCGAGCCTCGCAAGGTCACCAAGCCCGACTTCACCGACAAGTTGAGAGACATGGACGTGAAGGAGGGACAGAGGGTCAGTTTCCTGGCAACACAGTGATCCTTTGTTTTTTTCTTCAAATTAAATGAACTGGTTCATTGGTTCAACCAGAAAATCACTTTCCAATCAGGAGAGTTTGTTAGATTTTTGCTTCGAACATTAACCGCCCTACCGTCAGCTTTTTTCTTCACCGACAACATTCATAGCAAGCTCTAAACATATCCGAATTGCAACATCTACATGGCGGTTTTCGCATCATATTATTCACAATTTCTAATGACGATGCAAGTTGACGAACAATACCTTTTAATGAAGAAATAATAATAATAATAATAATAATACTAATTCAGGTGGAAATGGATGTGATCGCGCTGGACGGAGAGAACTTCCAGTGGTCCATCGACGGAAAGCCGCTAAAGGTAAGCATCAGTGATGACAAATCTTCATTTGACTCCTCATTTTGCGTGTACTCTCGCCTCTCTAACCGACGCGAGATCACGCAAAATGAGTCAGTCGATGCCGATTTGTCATGACTAGTAAGAACATAGTTCTAACTTTTCCGACTTCACTTTCTGCGCACATTTCGTCTTTCCGAACAATGAAAGAGTGCTAAATTGACAATAGAGAGCCTTTTATGCAGTAGCATAAATAAGTTTAAGATGTAAAACAACAAAAACATGAAACATAACATTTAAGGACGGCGAGAACGGCGTGCACATCAGCCAGGACGCGGGCAAGAGCAAGCTCGTCATCGATGCGGCCAAACCGGAGCACTCGGGTACGGTAGACGATGATTATTCGGTAGATCACAGTAGATGATTGGCTCGAGTGTGGAACCCGGATATGACATAAGTAACATATGAATCGGATGTTTTTCAAAACAAAATTAGAGAAATTTCGAAATATGTGTCACTGATTGTTCGAAAAGGCAAACGTATAAGTGCTATCAGTTTGAAGTGGTCAATCATGTTAAAAAATATAAAGATGCACTGTGATGCAGTTTGCTTGAGAAGATTTGATAATTTGAAATCGAATCTCGATAAATTCAGGCAAGCTCACCGCCCGCTCCACCAACGAGGCTGGAACTGCGGAGACCGAGGCAAGACTGAATGTAGCGCCCGCTGGTGAGCTTTTTTCATTTCCTCAAGTTTTAATAGGCAGTCCCTCCATTTCCCGCATTTTAAACCAAGATTTCTTTACTATTCAACACTCAATGCTGCTTGTGCGAAAAATCTAGATGTTCACGCAGAGATTGCATGACAATTCGATGGTCTTCCTAATATCATTATCCACTGTCAGGGTTCGCTCCTAAGATCACCGCCTCGCCCGTCTCCGTGAGCATCAAGGAGCAGGAAGACGCCACGTTCAAGGTTGCTATTTTTCGAAGTTATTTACAAAATAAATCCATATTTTGTAGATCACCGTGAGCGCCGAACCAGCACCCCGCGTGCAGTGGTCGATCGGAGACAAGTGAGTCACTAGTTGGGGCAAATTGGCACACAAATCTCCTCCTATTGCATGATATCTCGTTTCTCTGACCGACGAGATAGAATGCGAAATGAGGAGAGGCAATGCCCAATTGTCCTCAGTATGAGTTACCCAAAGCTTCGGATAGAAGAAGCACAGTTGGTCTCAAGCTGTCTCATTACGCGTACATCTTACTGCCTTTGTCGGTTCATTTGTTCAGTATTATTGACTTTTTTGAGGTTTTAGAATTATTTTATATTAATAATTTTAATAACTAAAAAAATGAGAAAATGCTTCAGACTTGCCGAGCAGATCGAGTCGGTGAACACGTGGAAGAGTGGTGATGATTTCTTCATGAAGATCACCCGGGCGACGCCCAACGAGAACGGAACCGTCAAGGTGAGGAGTGATCTTTGATCTTTGATCTCTGGTCCCTTATCCGTATTACCGCTGTATAACTTCATCACCTATTGTCAATCGTGTTCATACTATTTCATACAATTCAATATTTAAAAACAATTGTCCATTATTAATCACGATTTGGGCAGGAGGATTGCTTTTTATTTGAAGAAAGCCAGAGAACAATTGATTTCTCAATCCTCTTCAACTTGTGTTAAACACGCGAAACATGGTTGATTCGCGATCTCGCCCAGTGATTTTACTTAGCAAATTAACTCTAATAATTAACAAAAATGCAGTTAAGCGATTACTAATTAACACAATTAAAATAATTAACTAACAAAACTATAATTAATAATAATTAACAAAATTCGCAGGTGACCGCCCAGAACTCGTGCGGCTCCGACTCGGCGACCTGCCTACTCCAAGTGGAGGAGAAGCCTGTGAAGCCCACTATGGATGGTGTGCTGCAGGATCGATCCGTGGAGCAGGGCGAACCCATCAGGTAAAGACTCTCCTCTATTCCCATACTCTCTCGCTTCTCTCTGACCGTCGAGATAGAGTGTTGAATGGAGAGAGCCAACACCGGTATCCCTACTATGAGGTAACATCGTCGCTAGGGTAATTAGGCAGCACCCATCAGGTAGTGAGGACAAATCGACATCCGACTCTCCTCAATTCGCGTGTTCTCTCGCCTCTCTAACCGCCGTGAGATCACGTAGAATGAGGAGAGTCGATGCCGATTTGGCATCACTAGTGATGCCATCGTCATTAGGGATGTCAGTACACTCAAGTGCACGTGAAGTGATGAGACGTTTTGAAGAGGAGATAATTCATTATGCCATCTCAAATAGTCCTTTCGTGTTGGTTGGTCAGGAAAGAGGTTTTGGGCAATCGAATATTCTGAAGTTCCTCGTGACTCCGTATGAGTTTCACAGTGTAAATTAACGGGCATAACACGTGGGATCTTCAATACCGTTGAGGATCTTTGTTGAAAAAAAAAACGAAAAAATAATCGTTGAGGAATTATTCATATCGATTAGGGATAACAATTTCAGTTCTGGCTTTCTGCATTCCGCACACTATCTCGACGGTCAGAGAAGCGAGAGAGTGTGTACAATGACTAGAGTCAAACCCGAAACGAAATCACTAATTTGATCATCTCAGATGGGACCTCAAACTAGCCAAGCCCGACCCTACCGTCAAGGTGCGCTGGTTCCTGAATGGAAAGGAGCTGGAGAACTCCCCCGATTGCCAGGTTTGTCTACTATTTCTTATGATTTTGGAAGGCGTCCCATTTTCATAACACTGTTTATTTATTTTAAAGCGCCTAAACCAATGAGATCGAATTCCTTCTCACTCTGCAAAATGTATTTCTATCGTGAAACACATTTGCTTTAGCAGCGAAAAAATCCAACTGTACTGTTCGATTGTGATCGTTTTATTTATTTTAAGTGTTGGATGGCGGGGAAATATATATATATTCATTATTAACTAATTATCAAATTGTTAATTACAGGTCATGGACGGTGGGGATGGCACGTACCGCCTCGTGCTTCCCAACGCCCAGGCACAAATGACTGGCAGAATCAAGGTAGAGATTAATTAATGATTTTAAATCAAGATTTCAACAGATTTTTCTTGTCTCAAATCAGGCATCATTGGTAGATATTAATGATGTGAAAGAGGGAAGGACTCCCTCAATTCACTTGCTATCTTGTTATCTCGTTACTCTGACTGGTGAGAGACCACGCGGATTCTGGAGAGTGATTCTGGCTATAATTGATTAATCTACTTCTTCCCGATTCAAACCATTGCCTTGGTAGTATTGAATCGATCTGAGAAAGTATTGAAAAATCCTGGAATTAATTTCAGGTTATCGCCGAGAACCCCGCCGGCGCTGTGGAGCAGACGGCCATTGTCCAAGTGCGCGGAAAGGCCCATAAGCCCGACTTCGCCCAGCGACCCCAGAATCATGAGGTGTGTCCATTCAGGTTCAAAATTCATCCCGATAAGAGTTGAAATGACAAATACGATTGACGCAGAATTCTGATAAGAAAGTTCCGACATTCACTTGTGTTTCATGATCATCATTTAGTACCTTATTCTCAGTGGAATGCAATAGTACCGAGATTTCGGATGCTCAATAAAATACGCAATTGACGAAAAGTAGATCGCAAACTACGGTATCAGTCAGTTATCGATTGCCCTCCACAGGTCATCGTCAACGAGTCGGTCAAGTTCTCGGCCATCGTCTCCGGCAATCCGATGCCGTCAGCTACGTGGTTCCTCAACGGCACGCCCCTCGTCAACAGCGACGCCATCAAGGTTTGACTTCTGGCAAAGTATCTCAGAGACGGATATCGCCATCAAGGAGAAATAAATTTGAATTAAAATCAATCACAAACGCATTAGATAGGAAACTGTGAATTGATGCTCACAAATCGGCTCCTCATTTCGAGTAATTTCGTGTACTATTTCGCCCGACAGAGAAACGCGATTGAAGACCGAGAAAAGAGAGAGAAAAAAGAGAGGAGAGTCGTTTCCGATTTGTCATCACTACTGTGAATGATTTATAAATTGATTCCTCAGGTGAAACCCGTCGAGCAAGACACCGGCAAGACCTCCTTCCGCATCATGAATGCGACGCTGGAGCAGACCGGCCAGGTGCGTAAACTTTCTTGAATTTATGGTTCTTCGGTCCTCTTCTATCGAATGGTACCTGATTGTAATTTCGATATAATATTAGCGAAATTGATCGAATGAGTTTCACTGGCGCCATAATTACTCTAGAATGTGTGGCATATTCGATCGACCGAGGACTGCGTCGGGAAAAAACTTTAAAAATCTGCAGGTGAAATGCCGCATCGAATCTGCGGCTGGCAGCGTCGAGGCAACCGCTGAGCTCAAGGTCGACAAGTTGAAGGAGGTAAGGGACTGAGCTCTACCGAATCCGCTTTTAAAATTCAACAGAAACGATAAACTCGATCAATTTTGCGACTTTATCAGCAATTGTTTAATGCGTTTTGTAATAATAAAAATTTAAATCAGGTGCCCAAGTTCACCACTACGATGGACGACCGACAGGTCAACGAGGGTGACACAGTCCGATTCCAAGTACGAATTTCAACACTAGGTTTATTATTTTTGAAATAAGCGCTTTAATGCCGTGTATCCGCGGCGCTTGCCGTCTGTACATCCCATGTTATAAAATCATTTCGTTCACCTCTTCCTTTGTCCAGACCACCGTCGAGGCTTACCCCGAGGGAGAGGTTGAATGGACACTCAACAACCTGCCTGTCAAGAATATTGAGTGAGTTTATTATCTCTGAATAACAGCTTACGAAAGGCGAAGATAATGACGAAAAGCAGAAAGGAACAAAGAATTAGAAATGACTGGTAAAAAATATTTGCGAATCGATTGAGTTTCACCGGCATCATTTCTAAACTGGATCTCAGTTAAATTCAATGCTACGGGGATGTAGAATGGAAAGAAACAAGCAATTGAAAATATTAAAATTTAAATGAAAAGAATGGTTCAGCAACATCACCACGAGCAAGGACGACGCCGGTAAGTACACGATCGAGATCAAGAACATCCGACCCGACCAGGCCGGCGAGCTGTCCTGCCAGGTACGCGGAACCAGCAACCAGAATCCATGGAACCATGGATCCATGAAACATGCGACCATGAAACCGAACCAGTCAAACCGGAAAGCTGCTCCGGAATCCCTGGAACCATAATGCGGAACCAAAGAATAGAATCTGAAATTGGAAGCTCCCCAATGCAACCGAAAAAACGGCACCAAACATGAAACCAGACCCCGATTTCCGAACCATGAAACCAATAGTCGGAACCAACAACTTATAGGCGACCAACGCGATCGGGCTTAAGAAGCAGAACGCGACGCTGATGGTGAAGGAGACGGGCGACGCGCCCACCTTCGCTAAGAACCTCGAGGTGGGCAGAATTTTTAAAATGGACGGAGTTTGGGGGGGGGGCGGGGCCTGAGAATTATTATGAAATTACCGCCTCGTCAGGACCGCCTCGTCACTGAGGGCGACGCGATCGAGATGTCGGCCGTGCTGAACAAGGTTGGGATTACGCATTCTGCAATGACGGCAACTGATAAAAATATCGAGAAATTCAAAAATCAATAAATAATGTAGGTCAAGCCTCCGGCTACCGTATCCTGGCTCAAGGATGGTGTCGAGCTGAAGAGCGGCGACAGATTCAAGATCAGCCAAGTATGATCGGGTGGAGTCAGAGAGATTAAAGATCAACAGCTCACTTCTTTACTATAAATACGAAGGACTTTGCCAGATAGTTCAAGTTGGATTGTAAATTATTGTCTTGTGGGCGGAGTCGGAGTAGATCAAGGATCATAGATAAATCTTTTAGGAAGGCGACACGCACAAGCTCGCGATCAGCGAAGCGAAGATGGAGGACAAGTGCCGCATCACGCTGCGGGCCGACAATGCTTTCGGATCCGCTGGTGAACCAATTTATCTTTTTTTCTCGCGTTTATTTGGCTATTTTATTTTTAACAGAGGAACAGAGAAAGAACTGTAGAAGTTAATTGCTCCAGAACTTGAATACCACTTGAAACTCAACTCAACCAAGGGGAAAAAAACTTCGCTTTCAGACTGCGCCGCCTCCATCGGTGTGACCAAGGGCAGGCCGATGGCCAAGCCCGCATTCCAGGTATTTATTGTAATTTTTTTGATTTATTTTTAAAATTTGCATATTTCAATTCTTAGCTTTGATTGTCTACACTCTAATTAGCATTGATCCGGAGAATCAGATAAGATATCTCCTTTTGCAATAAATAATCGATTATTCTAGTCCGACATACCCACCACAAATCTTGCCGAGGGCGACTCGCTCGTCGTCAAGCTGCTCATCACCGGAGACCCCGCGCCGCTGGTGAAATGGTATGTTTGTTTTCAATTCCTGCTCTATCAATTCTGAACGCTATTTCACCGGTCAGACAGTCGTTCACAAGAGAGAACGTTAAAAGGCTATGTAAATTCGCAGCTTTAGAGAGATTTACTCATAAGATTAGGCGAACTGGAACCGGTAATTAGGTTCCGATTTGCAGGTACATCAACAACCAGATGGTGTGCCAAACGCCGGACACCGAGTTGACGGCGGTCGATGGCCTGTACACGATGGTACAGTTTTTTGTTTTTATCCGAGCGTCTTTTTGCGATAATCAAGCGCAATGAGCGAAGTTTTTTTAAAAAAAACGATAATCTGATATCATTTGAGGTCATCCATGGAGTGTCGAGTGACATGAGCGGCACGATCAAGTGCACTGCCTATAATAAGGTAGATTGAGTTTTTTTCCGAACCTTGGTGAAGATGATATCGAAACAAGTGAATCGCTCAGATATAAATGGGTGGTCTGCAACATATTTGAAAGTGAGATACAAACAATTTTCTGTGCGCGTTCATCGAGCACGTAATATTTCAACTCATAAGGAGTACGCAATTATCATAGAAGGCTCACATAAATCCTGACTGAATAGCACGAGTTCGAGCAAGGCAAATTATCATTCCAAACGTAACACTTCAGATGGGTGAGGTAACCACGACCGGTCCTCTGAAGGTCGTCGCCCCCGTTCCCGTCGAGTTCGAGACGACGCTCTGTGACGCGACCTGCAGAGAGGGAGATACACTCAAGCTGAAGGTAATCATTCTTTTGCAATCTGAATCAAACAAAATATTAATGTACTCCTCAGGAACTTACGTATATGAAAAAATCTAATTGTTTTACTTCATTTTAAAAGAATAAAATAAATAGATTAAAACCTGCAGAGAGAATTCGGTTTTTAGCTGACTGACATCCAGAAATCGAACCTGTTTCATTTCCCAGAAGGATATGAGCGGGGTGAAACATATTCAAACAACGCAGTTTGTTTGCTATTCTGTCCAGAAAAAGATTGAGAAAAAACTTTGTGAGGCTCAACACCAATTCAATTGTATCGATTATGGTTTGTGTTGCCATCATCACCGTCGCCAGGATTGACAGGAGTGCATTTCTCAGAGAGATATGCCCGTGATGAAACATATTCGAATGCGAACTTTTTGGGTTCCATTTTGCACTCTTCAAAAAATTAAATTTAAAAAATTAAATCAGGCCGTTCTCCTGGGCGAACCGACACCCGTCGTTTCGTGGTACGTCAACGGCAAGAAGCTCGAGGAGAGCCAGAACATCAAGGTGAGACGTGACTACGTTTAATTCTAGTACGCATGTATTCATGCAGATTATGCCTTCTTTGATCATACTCTAATACACAATACCGTAAGCAGCGCGATACCTGCCTTCGTCGGGGGGTCTTTACTGCTATCTTTCGTGCGCATTCTGTTATTTTTACACGCCCAGTTGTTTGTAGCATCTTATGGGCAGTATTTCTATTCAATCATTTTAATATTAAATATTATTAAAATAAGCACTCAACTAACAATTCACACTGCAGATTCACGCCGAAAAGGGCACGTACACTGTGACGATCAAGGACATCACATGCGACTATTCTGGAAAGGTAAACAGCTTTTCCTTTCCAACTTCCTTATTTTGATTCAAGATGCACGTTGAACTCGATATTCTGCATAGGTTGAACAGTTCAATAAGTCCAAAAAATATGTTGACTCTTTCATCGACTTCTAATCAGTTCATTTAAAACTCACTATCCTTTGACATTATCAAAAACCATAAATTCTACAACTTCAGGTGGTGTGCGAAGCCATCAACGAGTTTGGCAAGGCATCATCAGAAGCGTCGCTACTGGTGCTGCCCAGAGGTGAACCGCCCGACTTCCTGGAATGGCTGAGCAACGTCAGGGCTAGAGCCGGATCCAAGGTTTGTGATTTTTGATCTTGATTTCAGTTCAAAACGTCATTATTTCGTTTTTGGAAATGTATAGTTTATGGATTCAAACTAAATCGAGACTTAATCGAAATTATTCCATTCCTGAAAAGTTTTTTTTACCAAGTGAAACATATTCAAAAACTTTTTTTTTGTATTTAAAAATATTTTGTTTATTGAATAATTTTTTTAGTTCTTTTAAAATATTTAATTCCAGGTGGTGCACAAGGTGGTGTTCACAGGCGATCCTCGCCCCGTCCTCACCTGGTACATCAACAACAAGGAGGCACGTTTTGATTTCCCTTAGACTCTTCGTTTCCGGATAGGTTTCACTCCACCCATTTAAAACGATAGACGCATAACGTTCGATTGCTTGTAGTTATCTTTTTGGAAAATTGAACAAAATAAAAATGTGCTTGCATACAATAATCTGAAGTTGTTGCCGTGATCATTGCATCTACAGTAGTCTCGCTGATCGATAACCGTAATCCTACCATAATCCTTCCTCCGATCACAGGTGAAGGACGGCGTGGACGGCGTGAGCATCCGCACGGACGCCAACACCTCTGTCCTCACGATCGACAACTTCTCCCCCGACGCGCACGTCGGAGAAATAATCTGCAAGGCGGAGAACGACGCCGGAGAGGTGAGAGATGATCAGGCAACCAGGGGAATAAAGTGATGAGCTCAGTTTCTGATTGAGCAACACGGTGACGTTAGGAAACATTTCTACGGTGTTCAGGACATAGAAACTTTACGCATGGACCCACAATAATCTTCTTTCTCAACATTTTCAAATTGACATGGCTCTTTTCGTTGTCTATGCTTCAAGTTTGAATGCGTTTCACAGAGCTATTTTAAAGTGAGGAATAATCAGAAGAATTGATATCGTTCTGACAAAAGGTTCCACAAAAAATACAAATATCATTTTGCTACTAGCGAGAGTAACATCTTAACATCCCACAACATGATAAATTCAGGTCTCCTGCACGGCCAACATGGTCACGTACACGTCGGACATGTTTTCGGAGAGCGAGTCGGATGCGGGCATGGCCGAGGACGCCGGCATGGATGATACCACCGAGATGAGGTTTGGGGACACAGTCCGAATTCTCAACATATCGGCGAGTGCGTGCGAAAATTAAATACAAGATGCTTCAAAAATTTGCATATGTGTTTGCTCAACTGGCAACAGAACACGGCGAGGGATTGATTCAGATATATTACGCATTACAACGTCAATTTCAGTGAGCGCGAGTCCCTGCCCGACGAGCCTCCCCAGCGCACGCCCACCCCAGTGATGGCGCCCAAGTTCATCACCAAACTGAAGGACACGAGAGCCAAGAGAGGCCACTCGGCCGTCTTCGAGTGTGTCGTGCCTGACACCAAGGTAGGTAACCGATGACAAATAATAAGGCCAGGAAGATCAAAGATCAATTATGGCAAATGGTCAACAAACAGTTCAGTTTCTCTAGAGGCCCGATATTGTTAATCACAATTTAAAAAATGCAGGGCGTCGTGTGCAAGTGGCTCAAGGACGGCAAAGAACTGGAGTTGATCGCGAGAATTCGCGTTGCACAAAGAACTGGACCTGAAGGTAGAAATTTGGCGGCTCAATCCTACACTCTTCCTCTATTGTTCTACAGTTTCCTTCGGGGATTAGTGGCATTCTCCGATGCGTAATGGCAATAAGTAATAGTATCACGGCGTTTGATTTTTTGGCTTTATTAGTTGTTCATCACACATATTTTGAATGATTAAAAGCGGCTACCTCGCAGGCCACATCACCAACGAGCTCATCATCGACGACGTGCAGCCGGAAGACGCCGGCAAGTACACGGTCGTCGTCGAGAACGCAGCCGGAACGGACGTCTGCGAGGCGACGCTGAACATCCTCGGTGAGACTGAATGGCATATTTCTCTCGATAATTTTTTTTGAATCTTATAAACTGGGAGAGAACGTGGTATTGAATTGACTTCGATATCTTAGAATTTAAATCACAGATGAAACATATCTTGCAGAAGCGCTCGAGAAGAAGGGACCGAAAGCGCCTGAGTTCATCATCAAACTGCAGGACAAGAACGTCAAGGTAATTAGCTTGAAATCAATAATTTATTAAATATTAATTAAGGTCGACGAGAGAGCGGTGCTGGAGTGCAAGGTCACCGGCACTCCCTCGCCCAAGATCACTTGGTTCCACGAGGTTAGCATTCAGTTTTGGTTAGATTTCACTATTTCCACGTATTGAAGGAGAATGATATCAGTTAATGATAGTATCATAGAGACTTGAAAACTACACCATAACAAAAATAAATACGTGTGGAATACCTATTCTAATACATTGAGTTTTTTAGCAAGAAGAGATCCGCTCCAGCTCCAAGTACACCATTGAAACGATCGATGAGGTGCAGCGGCTGACTGTCATCAAGACGGAGAAGGTGAGAATTCGTCCACTCTTCACCGAGGGTAGATCTTGCACTTTATTTGATGCTTCATCGATACAATCCCGAAATTCGCTCATATATTTCATTGGCTTGCCCTCGAAGTTGAAGTTGTGTAACTCACATCATATCGCACGGTTTGGTGGAAGAGATTATCCTAACCAAGAAAAAATATACATTGTGACCAGAGGGTCGAGAGCCTATTTCACTCAGTCGGGCAAAAGCCAGTGCCAAGGAACCCCTCTCGGACCGAATAACATCATACTTTTGGCCGTTTGCCGAAATAACAACTCATTCTCAAGAAACTATTGGAAAGGTGATCTCGAGGCCCCCACTATGCATTACCCGCCTAATCCATACTCGCACAACCATGTAGCGCACGTGAGACGAGCCAACACATGGTCTTGTGGCTCAATCGGTAGTGCGCTCGTTTGTCAAACCCGAAACCTCTTGTTCGAGCTCCATCCTTTGCAGCCAGTTTTGCAGATGTCAAAATAAACAACGGAAGTCGGAATACGAATACGCGCGTACTATTTTTTTTTTGAACGTGAGCGGCAATTCAGAGGCACTTCTGATCATCGATTTTTCTCCCTTAATATTTCTCAAAAAACCTAATGAACGATCTGCGAGCGGCGCATCTGGGTAGAAACCCATATTTCCCCTATCCTCGACCCTTTACCATGAATTGTGACCTACTTAACGGTGATCAACCACACTGCGCCTCAGGTCATTTGTGAAGGATCCTCAGACCTACAGAACTTTTGATCGACAGATTTAGTTGAGAATCCGACTTGCCGGATCTCTTGCGGATTTTTGGCAAATCTCAATCCCTCCCAAGTGGGCGGAGCCTGTGGTCTCTAAATATACGAAATCCACTCGCAGATCGAATCCGGTTCCTACCGTTGTGTCGCTGAGAACGAAGCCGGCAAGGCGGAAACCAGCAGCAGACTCGCTGTCTACACGCCAAGTATGATTATTTAGTTTTTTTCTGGGGAACAACAGAGAAAGCACAGAAACTCATTATATTCACCTCACATAATCTCACTGAAACACACTTGGTTGCCTGGCACGAAAGTCAATCATAATATCCCTTTCACTTCTCACTATCATTTCCAATCTTTCCAAACACTGATCATGACTCTCGCACAACAATATCACTGATAATCCACACCCTCACCTCACCTCTAACCCCTCATTCAGTGATCGCTCCCACCTTCACCAAGCCCCTCTCCGAACAGACTGCCGTCCATGGCGAGAAGGCCATCTTCACGTGCTCTGTCACCGGCGACCCGCAGCCGCACGTCGAGTTCTACTGCGGCAACACGCGCCTCGTCACCTCGTCCGAATACGCCGTCGAGCACGACGCGTCGAACACCCACTGGCGTCTGGTCATCCACTCCACCAGTCGCTCCTCCTTCACGTCCTACAGAGCCGTAGCGACCAACGATGAGGGGTCGGCGACTTCGGAAGCCGCGCTCAGAGAGAAGATGGGAGCCCCGCGCATGGAGCAGGGGCTCAAGGCCAAGACGGTCAAGCCCAAAGAGCAAGTCCGCATGGAGGTCAAGGTGGCCGGCGGCAAGCCCGACTCGGTTAAGTGGACCAAGGACGGGGCGCCGGTGAGCAACGACTATGGTAGGATCAAGTTGGAGGAGAAGCCGGATGGCACGTACGCACTGGTCATCGACGACGTTAAGCCCGAAGACGCGGGCGTCTACGCCGTTGAGGTCAAGAACGCCATGGGGACCGATAAGTCCTCCGCTCCTCTCAAGGTCGACGTGCCCACGGCGGCGCCCAAGTTCACCAAGGGCCTGGAGCCGGTGCAGGTCAAGGAGAAGCAACCTATTTCTGCCTCAGTGACAGTAACTGGTCTCCCCGCTCCGAAGATCGAGTGGTTCAGGGACGGCGCGCCGGTCGCTGTTGATGGACTGCACATCGTGGTGAAGACCGTCGGCGACGAGCACACCATCGTTATCGACGCCGCCAAGACGGAGGATGCCGGAAACTACACCGCGAAGGCGTCCAATCCTGTCGGCACTGCCATGTCCCAGGCGCAATTCACCGTGCTCAAGGATGAATCCGCGGTGCCTGTCAAGATCGAGCCGGACACCTCCGCGCCCAAGTTCACCAAGGGCTTGGAGCCCGTCGAGGTCAAGGAGAACCAGCCATTGGCCGCTTCGGTTACTGTGGCCGGAGCCCCAGCCCCAAAGATCGAGTGGTTCAAGGACGGCGTGCCCGTCGTTGCAGATGGCACGCACATCGTGGTGAAGACCGTCGGCGACGAGCACTCCATCGTAATCGACGCCGCTAAGAAGGAGGACGCGGGCGCCTACACGGTGAAGGCCTCCAACCCCGTCGGCTCCGCAATGTCCCAGGCCTCGTTCGGCGTGGTCAGCGAGCTGCAGCCTCCGCGCTTCCTCGAGGCACTGCCCTTCGAGACCGAGGTCAAGTCGGGCGAGCAGGCCACCCTGTCCGTCCACGTCGAGGGCGAGGAGGTGGAGATCAAGTGGATGCGGGACGGCATCTGCCTCGTCTCGACGTCGTCCGGTCGCACCCACGAGGTGAAGCAGGCGCCCGGCAAGTTCTCCCTCGTCATCGACGCCGTCGACGAGACTGACCAGGGCACGTACACGTGCACGGCCACCAACAAGGCCGGCGCCGACAAGACGGTGGGCTCGCTGCGGACGCCCAAGTACGGCTTCGAGAAGATCCCCGATGAGACGACGGCGCCCTTCTTCGTCGAGCCCCTTCAGGAAACGACGGTGAAAGAGGGCGACACGGTGCAGCTCAAGTGCAAGGTCAATCCCGAGAGCAAGCCCACGATCAAGTGGTTCAAGGACGGTCAGCCCATCGTGGCGCCCGCCTCGACGATCGTTGATGGCGTTATCACCCTATCTATTGCTAACGCGAGCTCCAAAGATGTCGGCAAATACAAGTGCGAAGCGTCTAACGAGAAGGGAGCCGCTCAAACGGAGGCCCCGCTGATGCTGTCCTTCGGAGCGCAACAGTACACGCAGGAGGAGTTCTCATCTGGACTCAGCTTCACCAAGCTGCTCACCGATCAGCGCGTGGAGATCAAGCAGCGCCTGAGGTTCGAGGCCAAGCTCCAGGGCTACCACGAGCAGAGTGTGCGCATGCAGTGGACCAAGGACGGAGGCCGAGTGCCGCCCGAGGCCAAGGTCTGCGCCCAGGCCGACGGAACCCTCACGCTGGTCATCGATGACGTCATCGCTGGACAGGAGGGAGCCTACAAGTGCACGGCTACGTCGCTCATCGACCAGACCACCGTCTGGACCGAGGCGCGCCTGATCAATCCTGGTACGTCGGTGTCAATGTAGATTGGCTTCCAGCTGTATTTTTAACGCCTCACTGCGTGTGCACTAACCTGTAGTCCTCCCTGCATGTAGTCACTGCATTGTCACTGCACAGACACAGACGCTTTTGTGAATGTTTTCCAAATTATTTTCGAAAATAATTAAGTTAATTTAGGAGCCATGCGAGCTGCGGCGACCGGCAAGGCCGGCCCGCCCGAGTTCGTTGAGCTGCTGCACTCGTGCACGATCGAGGTCGGCAAGGTGGCCTTCATCCGCTGCAAGGTACGATGACTTCATGATACGATAGCCTTTGGGTTAGGGTGGATCATTATTTTAGTAGTTAGAAACAACAATAAATCTATAATGGCAGGTGACCGGAGAGCCCCGACCCAGCCTGAAGTGGACCAAGGACGGAAAGGATGTGAGTGTTCTTATTTCATGAAATCAAACCAAGAAAAGCATATCTGAATCAATGACTGAAATCAATTCATACCAGTTTTTTGTGTTTATTCACACATAACGTACTAGTAGATCTGATGATAAAGCGATAATTCTCTCAGATCGACGTCAATCGCGTCCGCTCCGATTTCGCGGATGACGGCACGATCACTCTGTCAATCGATGGAGTGACGCACGCCGACTCGGGAGAGTACCGGTAAGGAATTCGAATTATTTTTATACAGTGACTGCGACCCACTAGCCAACTGTTCTGTTCGTCCCACCGGTGAATATGAGCAGAATGTGAAACATAACCCACCACCCTATCCACATCATTCTGTAATAGTGAAGAAAATCTTTGAAACTCAATTGATTAATGATGATAAAAATCGTTAAAATATTCATTACTATGCATATTGCTACTAAAAAGAAGAAGAAAAAAATGATTGCTTCGCAGTTGATTTGTAGAGAGCAACTACTGAACCACTGAATATCGAGAAAAAAGGAAATGGCCGCACTATTGACATAATCATTGTAATTTACCATTAATTGTATCGCATTAAATATTCCAGCTGCTTCGCGGAGAACGAGTACGGCAGTGCCTGGACGGAGGGACCAATCGTCGTGATGGATGTTGGCGCTCCCCGCCCGCCCGGCGAGGCCCCCGACTTCCTCGCACCCGTCCGTCCCGCCACCGTAAGTCGAGTGGTTACAGTACCCTGATCTTAGCGATTTAATGATTACCGTAACCTGCTAATACACCATTCCAATATTGGCAGGTCTACGAGGGCGAGACTGCCGTTCTCGAAGGCAAGACTTGCGGCATACCCGCGCCCGTCATCAAGTGGTACAAGAACGGCAAGGAGATCCAGGAGGATGACAGGCACAAGGTGAGTTTATTGATTTTTTATTCCATCGCCGCTGCAATGCAACCATTAGTTTGATTCCTTCACCTGACCTGTTTGATAGATTGGTGAAACATAGGCGGAAATGAACGAATGAAACAATATCTTGATTATACACAAAAGACACTCAGAAACAGCATTTTACATAAATCGTTATCGATCGACTACCGTTGTAATGCATTTTCCAGATCGAGTCTCTGTCCGACGGAACTCAGCGTCTTACCGTGGCTCGCTGCAAGATCGAGGACACGGACGAGTACAGATGCGAGGCGACCAACGAGTACGGAGACGTCTGGAGCGATGTCACGCTCAAAGTCAATCGTGAGTTATTCTCTACTTTCTTCTCATACTAGTACTACAGTCGAATTCAAATGCGATGTGTCATCATTATATTATACAATCAAGAACATATAGTTTAGGTGGAATTTAGTCAGCAAATAAAATGATTGCGTCATCACAACGAAATTGTGCTTGCAGCCAAACCCGCCGAGGACGCAGTCAGCATCGCCGGCGTGCACAAGGCGCCGACCGTGCTCAAGTCACTGGAGGTAGTTTATTGATTTTTTTTTGATTGCCGAACCTGGAAACATTAGTTGCGTTCCTTCACCTGGCGTATTTCATAGATCGGTGAAGCATAGGCGGACCTGAACAAAAAAAACATAGGCGGACCCAAACCGACACTTTCGAAAATATTTACAAAAATAGTTCTTATAAATGCAGGAAATACGCATTGCCGAGACGTCCAAGGTGGTGTTCGAGTGCCAGATCGCCGGCGAGCCCAAGCCGCAAGTCAAGTGGTTCAAGGTAAGCGGGCAGCAAAAAACGAATGCCACGAGCCGGGATCGAACCGGCGACCTTTAGATCTTCAGTCTAACGCTCTCCCAACTGAGCTATCATGGCCGATGAATGCAATATTGAGATTGCGCGCTATTAGCACGGCTGTGGTACGATGATGATACGCGATTGAGGAGAGAACAATCAGACGAAAAATATTCTTGAATAGCAATAATACTAAAATTAATTACAGGACAAGGTCGAGCTCAACATCGCCGACTCTCGCTACAAGCAGACCGTCGAGGCGAACAACACCTACAAACTCACGATCGACAGTGTCGACGTCAAAGTAGGTCACGAGGGACTGAGAACTAGATATGCCGTATCGAATATTGGCTCTGTCCTTGTCATTGACCAACGATAGTGTGCAAAGCGGTGAAAGGACGGTGAAATACCTATTTGACGCGACAATACTACTGAGAACAGTCGAATGAAACCCCAAACTGATTGGGGACGAATGATGAAGGGGTGGCTATGCATTTTCACCTATCATCATAATCGCTAATCACCACAGGACACCGGCGAGTTCCGTGCCGAGGCGCGCAACGTCGCCGGCACCGCCCGCACTGAAGCATCGCTCAAGGTACCATACTCCAACTTTTACGCCATGATGATTTGTGAAAATACATAGTCCGAAAAATTACAATAGATATCACCGCGGTTGCTGCAAATTTCGTAATTTGCTCCAACACTAGTAGAAATGTATTAATTAATCATGAAAGAAAGATTCAATACATCAGTTTGTTTCCATTGCTCAGTGGCTTTTTTACTTCGTGAAACATATCAAAAATGGAGAGGCCAAAGCTGAAATAGTCACAAATGAGAAAACTAAGTTACGGAACAGCTTCTGACCCAGATTAGAGTGAGAGGCGTGAAAAATACAGATATGGAGGAGATAATTCAATGTCTGGACCAGAAACCGAAGAAGTGTCTAAGTCACCGTATCTACGTGGACGTATTCAGGTCGCCAAGACCGGTCAGGAGGAGAAGCTCCTGTCTGGCTCCGCCCCCGAATTCACCAAGGACCTGCAGCCAGTGCAGGCCAAGGTCGGCGAACCCGCCGCTTTGGAGTGCAGGTTTGCGATTTTTTTTGAATATTTTTAAGCACTGTAAGGCTGGATACAATCAGTTTTCCTCACAATTCTCAGTTACTTCAAACGGCTGTGAAACATAAGCGAATCACGTGCTGGAGCGCACACAGAAAACTTTTTTTTAGGTTGTTGACACATTCTAAAACACTCAAAACAAACTATTCATATTTGTTGCAGAGTCGCCGGAGTGCCTCAGCCCGAGGTCAAGTGGTTCAAGGACGGAGACGAGATCAAGCCGGGCAGCGGCGTCCAGATCGAGAGCCTTCCCGATGGCACCAACAGGTACGGAACCAGAAACGAAGGTCGAGATTTTGGAACCTGGCATCGGCAATTAGAACCAGGATCCAGAAACTGGATGGAATCTCAAGCGCACGATTACGTTTCACAGCACTATGAAGTAACGGAGAATAGTGAGGAAACCGATTAACTTCGGGATGATTATGTCGTAAAAAAATCTCAAAAATAGTTGCAACAAAAAAACCGTACCCAAGAACCGGAAAGTAGACGATGGTCCTTGCAGACTCAAGATCGACTCGGCCAAGCCCGAGGATCAGGGCAATTACCGCGTCGAGGCCACCAACGCCACGGGCGCCATGAGCTCGAAGGCGCCCATCACCGTGTCGCCTGCTGGTATGTTTTAGTGATTGAAAATCGGCATCCGACTCTCCTCATTTTGCGCGATCTCTCGTCGGTTAGACATGCGAGAGATCATGTGAATCGAGGAGAGTCGGGTTCCGATTTGTCATCACCAATCATCATACTAATCAACCAAACCTATTTCGTACCAAGCCAAAATATCGATTGAAATACTTGAGGATACCGCGAAACTGATCTCTATCGTCAAAATATCAATTATCAGACACCGGCGCGGGTCTAAAGCTGAAACGCGGTCTCGCCGACCAGACGATAGACAAGGGCACCAAGATCCAGCTCTCTGTTGAGGTATGAGATGACCAATAGGCATCCGACTCTCCTCATTCCTCTCGCTAGTTGGTCAGATAAACAAGAGTTCACGCGAAAAGAGTACAGTCGGGTTTCGATTTGGCATCACTATCTCGTTGCTTTGGACCAGGAACCACCATGTTGAACTAGAGTCGGGCACAGAAACCATGATCTCTCGATTCCAGGTCGAGGGTGCGCGCCCGAAAACCGTCAAGTGGTACCGCGGCAGCGAGCAGGTCTCCTCCAGCAGCACTACCAAGGTTAGTATTAGTGATGACCGAACGGAAACCTCCTTTGTGTTCGACACGCGTTCAACACATTCCGAAGAATCGTGTCTAGTGTGTATTAGGCGTCGTTTACAACATGCTGAGGCTGATTTAGTTAGAGGAAAATCTAAGGGCATGTTCGCTTTCTGAACCAGTACTTTTTGGTTTTTCACCAACTAAATTTATTTTTTAGGTCGAGCAGATCTCCGACTACGAGTACCGTCTCGAGGTCACGAGAAGCGAGCTCACCGACTCGGGCAACTACCGGTAATTAGATGAGATGACAAATCGGCATCCGACTCTGCTCAATTCGCGTGCTCTCTAGCTTCTCTGACCGTCAAGAGAGTACGCAAATTAAGGACGGTCGATGCCGATTTGTCATCACTAGTAATTAGTGATATTTCTGAAAAGATAACACTAATCCTTCGGAATGATTTTCGGAGGTTCTTGTTTTGAAAGAATATACGTGCCTCTCATTATCATCGAAAAATCGATTATGGTTTGAACATACCACGAATCGCTCACAATTCATCTCCGTCTATGAAAAAATAGCACTCACGGATCATAGAGAGAATGAAACTGATATCCATCGTTTCTAGTGAAATTAAATTTACATTTTTAATATTGTGGTTATGTTTTAGTGTCGTTCTCTCCACCGACGCCGACTCCGTCGAGTCCTCGTGCACAGTCACCGTCCGCGATTCCGCCGCTGGAGAGGAGAAAGGCAAGCTTCTTTTCTACTTCGATGAAATATCACTTTTTCTAGCATCTCTAGGTTTTCTTCGGAATATGTATTTATATTTTGAATTATTTTTCGAAAACATTATGCCAATTTCAGACGCCTCCAAGGGCACTGCCCAACAGCTGGGCGGTCCCAAGGACCCTCTGCCCTCGTTCAAGAAGGGACTCCATGATACTGCCGTGCCCAAGGTATGGAGAAGTGATCAATTCAGATTCTCGGGTTTTAAAAAGATCAATCGAAGAATAATTACAAACGGTTGTTTTGATTTATTTTTTAACATGGTGAAAGTCATTCTTCTTTCGAAAGACAACTCATCATACTTGCTCGCTCTACAATCAATATTAAAAGATGTTTTTAGAACTAGCTAATATAATTCTGACGCAATCCAGGGCCATTCGCTCGTGCTCGATGTCGAGGTCGCCGGCAACCCGAAGACCGTCAAGTGGTACAAGAACGGCGACGAGGTACGGAAGCGAATCGATGGTATCGATAAGTCACTTTATTCTTATTCAGATTCCCGCCCACCACGCTGCCGTGGAGGATCTCGGAGATGGAAAGTACCGCCTCAC
Organism: Pristionchus entomophagus; assembly: GCA_036245825.1. NCBI lineage: Eukaryota > Metazoa > Nematoda > Chromadorea > Rhabditida > Neodiplogasteridae > Pristionchus > Pristionchus entomophagus. The sequence continues at coordinate 11,415,867 of BTSX01000005.1, forward strand.
GATCAGAGACGTCAGTTGCCAGTGACTCACAAAATTCAGATTTATCACATTTTTTTGTGAAAGCAAGAAAAGATCACATTGATCATTAGATATCACAAACTAGTTTATGAAAATTGTGAAACATATTGCATTTCTCTATCGTAAATGATATACATATTGAGTGGTGCGATTTTTATGGAACATAAATTTAATTGAACATTCCAGTTCCAAGACAAGGATGTCGGCTCGTACTCCGTGAAGGCGCGCAATGACGCCGGCGAGATCGAGAGCAAGGCGAACGTCACGCTCGCTGATGATGACGGCAAGAAGGGTCAGTCACGCGTCACATGGCCTAATGACGATGACTAGTGGTGTCTAAAGTGGCATCGACTGAATAACTATGATGATTCTGAATGCAAAAAAAACAAGCTGTAATTCTGAAAAAGCAAATAAAGAATGCCACGTGCCGGGATCGAAAACTTTAGATCTTCAGTCTAACGCTCTCCCAACTGAGCTATCATGACCGATAAATGACATTCAAATATTGCGGACTATCATCGGATGCAAAATCTACTAAAACTTTTGATGGATGCTACATAAGACAGCGTCTAGCATCATTTCCTTGCGCAATCGGCAGCAATGTCATGAAATAGTGATGCACGGATGATAATTGTACATGACGGTCTGACGTTACTCTTTACAGCCGGTGATGACGGCAAGACCGCAGGCGGCGAGAAGCCCAAGATCGTGCAGGGACTCGTGCCCACGAGCGTCGAGAAGGGCGAGACAGCCACCTTCACCGTTAAGGTACGGTATCTTGACCTAGCGTAATCAGCGTTCCTGAAATCGTGCCTGGACTCGACGCATACCGTAGCCTACCGTAACCGGCGTTGCTGCGATCGTCAAGGGACAGATTCAAATAATAACTCCAATTTGCAGACCGCCGGCCCCGTCAAGGGTGTCAAGTGGTACAAGAACGGCAAGGAAATTGAGGCACCGAAGACCAAGGATCTGGGAGACGGCACTTATCAGCTGGAGATCCCGAATGCTGACGATGTGGATGCGGCTGATTACAAGGTTTGTCTTTGATATGTATTTTTCACAAGAAGGATCTACCTACGATTGGCTTTCGCAGGCTCACATAAATCACATGAGACGTTTGAAGCATATTGTGCTTGAAAGCCATATCGTGGACTAGAAAATCAATGAAACTAATTCTAGGTCGCCGTAACCAACGATGACGGTACCGCCGATTCATCCGCTGCCCTCACCGTTAAACTGCCCAAGACCAAGGACGATGGACCTGGAAAGGATGATGGAAGAGACAAGAATGCACCCAAGATAGTGCAGGGTCTCGTTCCAACAAGCGTTGACAAGGGCGAAACTGCAACCTTCAAGATCAAGGTTCGCTTATTTTATGTTGTGAGCTCTTTCCTGCTTTCAAGTTTCGAGATCGCTGAATCGAATGAAAATATTACTTGTAAAGCGTAAGTGCATTCTAGGTCGAAGGCCCAGTCAAGTCGGTCAAGTGGTACAAAAACGGCAAGGAAATGGATTCCCCGAAGGCGAAGGATCTCGGCAATAGCGAGTACGCTCTCGAAGTGCCCAACGCTGATGATGTTGACGCTGCTGACTACAAGGTTTGTACATTATTTGTTTTACAAGCAGACCGAATACCCAACGAGAAATTATATGTTCTTGCTCTTTTGTGATCATTATGAAACACATGTTGAACCGTCATAGCTCAATGACACAATTCTCGCACTAGGGTAAAGTGATTGAAATTTAATACACTACTCTAATTGTAAGGTTGTTGTCGGCAACGACGCCGGAAATGCCGACTCATCTGCCGCGCTTACCGTCAAGTTGCCCAAGGCAAAGGACGACGGAGCTGACAAGGATGACGGAAGAGACAAGACGGCGCCCAAGATCGTGCAGGGCCTGGTGCCCACGAGCGTTGACAAGGGCGAAACCGCGACCTTCAAGATCAAGGTGAGTTACCGTAACCTGTATCTAGTTGGAAAGTGCAGATTCGGTTGCATGATATGTTCATTAATAATGACAAACCATTCAGGTCGAAGGCCCCGTGAAGTCCGTCAAATGGTACAAGAACGGTAAGGAGATGGATGCCCCGAAGGCCAAAGATCTCGGCAATGGCGAGTACGCTCTCGAACTGCCCAACGCTGATGATGTTGATGCCGCTGACTACAAGGTTTGTAATTTCTCAGAAAAGAGCCAAAAACATCAAAACGACCTCTACGCTCGTTCTTTCATGAGATCGGTAAAACACATTGTTGAACATGAGAAGAACATCATCAAACGGCAAGGTGTTGTTTTTGTTCTGATATACATAAAAATGAATCATATGTTGTTCTCAACTGATCATCCAATTGAAGGTGGTTGTTGGAAACGATGCCGGAAATGCTGATTCTTCTGCGGCTCTCACTGTCAAATTGCCCAAGGCAAAGGACGATGGAGCTGGAAAGGATGACGGAAGAGACAAGACTGCACCCAAGATCGTACAGGGACTCGTTCCGACTAGCGTTGACAAGGGAGAAACTGCTACCTTCAAGATCAAGGTACCGTAGTTACGTTGTGCAATATTCAGATCGTAGTATGATTACAGTAACCCACAATTAAATTTAGGTCGAAGGCCCGGTCAAGACCGTCAAGTGGTACAAGAACGGCAAGGAGATGCCCGACGCGAAGACCAAGGATCTCGGCAATGGCGAGTACGCCCTGGACATTCCCAACGCTCAGGATGATGATGCCGCTGACTATAAGGTTAGTTTTTTTCTCGACAGCAGGACCGATAACGAAACAACAAATGCGATGTAATTTTGAAAGATTCGTGAAACACATTTGAAACGCAGTATCATTTCGACGATTATGTGAGTAGATTGTGATGTAATAAATTCTCGAGACAACATAGGATAATATTTGAACAATCGAACAAACGAGTGCATACTTGTCACATAATATCACTCAAATATGCTCAGGTGGTCGTCGGCAATGATGCTGGCAACGCTGATTCATCCGCCGCTCTCACCGTCAAACTGCCCAAGGCAAAGGACGATGGAGCAGGAAAGGATGATGGAGGAGACAAGGCTGCGCCGAAGATCGTGCAGGGACTCGTCCCGACTAGCGTTGACAAGGGCGAAACCGCGACCTTCAAGATCAAGGTAACCTAGCCAATAGTGTACTCAGAAATCTTTTGTCAGTTCACGATCAAACGAACCAAAGTTGCGATACTGAACGCCGAAGATACTGTAGTACATATTGTTTTATTTTGCAATCATTGAAATGTAGGTCGAAGGCCCGGTCAAGATCGTCAAGTGGTACAAGAACGGCAAGGAGATTCCCAACCCCAAGGCGAAGGATCTCGGAAATGGCGAGTACTCTTTGGATGTACCCAACGCTCAGGATGATGATGCCGCTGACTACAAGGTGCATTTTATTTTTTTTTTTTTCACCCGATTGCAAGGGCCGATCGAAAACACTCCGTCTCATGACATTTCATGTGAGCAGTGAAACACATTTGAATTGGGTCACATATAATTCACAAGTTGCTTTATAGAAATCGAGAATATAATGATAATTCCATGAAAAAAAATCAGAAGATACAAATTTTAAAAAAAACTTTTTTAAACTAAAATAATCGCAGGTCGTGGTCGGCAATGACGCCGGAGACGCTGATTCATCCGCCGCTCTCACCGTCAAACTGACCAAGGCAAAGGACGATGGAGCAGGAAAGGATGATGGAAGAGACAAGACTGCGCCCAAGATCGTCGAGGGTCTCGTGCCGACTTCGGTGGATCAGGGACAGACGGCGACCTTCAGAGTCAAGGTACGGTATCTTTATCGTTATGGCAACGATAGATATTGTATGAAGATTACGAAAGAGCTGACAATTCAATATTACCATTTTGTCAGTGAGAATCATGCAGTTTTATTCTGAAACAAATCAGCCAATTGTAGGTCGAAGGCCCGGTCAAGACCGTCAAGTGGTACAAGAACGGCAAGGAGATTCCCGACGCGAAGGCCAAGGATCTCGGCAACGGCGTCTACTCGCTGGAGCTGCCCAACGCTCAGGAGGACGACGGAGCCGATTACAAGGTTAGAGATAAAATATAGAAAATTGATAAATAAATGACAATTTTGAAGGAAGAAATTCTAGCGAATTTCGTAGTACCTGGCCTCGCTCGCGCAAACTCAAATGATAAATTTCAAACAAACAAAAGCGTTATCTAAACTCGCTGGAACTTCTGCTTTCAAAGTAACCGTGAAACACATTGCTCCTGTTTCATTTCCACTAAGCGGCTATTGCTTGTCAAATTTTTTTTCTTCCTATAAACACGGATTCTGGCACAATCCACCTTTCGTGGAAAAGCCATATTTTTTTTCCGAAAAAAGTATCAATTGAATCATTTGCAGGTCGTGCTCGGCAATGACGCCGGAACTGCAGACTCCTCGGCCGCGCTCACCGTCAAGCTGCCCAAGCCGACGTTCCTAAAGCCGCTCAAGGTATATTTTAGTGATGTTTGAACACAACAAACTCTCCTAACACGCTTGTATTCTCGCTGTACCTAGAAACTGGAAGGCGCGACCATTGAAGAGAGTCTAGATTATAGTGCATACTCGGGGAGATTTCATCTACACTACTAATAAATATTTTAAAATATTTGTGATACATTTATGATTTAAAATTGCAGGACCTCGAGATCGCCGAAGGCGAGGATGCCGTCTTCGAGGTGGAGACGAACGTGCGCGTCAAGGATGTCAAGTGGTATGCAGAGCGTCTTTCCCTACGATTCTTTGGATTCCTTAGATTAGAAAACTCTGATACTTTAGATCATTAGATAAATCATCGGATTTTGTTCAGACAAATCTTAGAAAACATGTTCCGCAATAAGTAGTTGTCGTTGTCGCGGAACTTTTTCAAACGTTGAATCATGCCTATTCACTTGCTACTTTCGATCTTCAGATAATGATGTCAAGCAAGACAGATATTCTACCAAAATGTTTGGAATTGAATATTGGGATTGCTCAATCAAAAATCCAAGCTCATGCATCCTCCCAGGTATCGCAACGGACAGGATATCAAGCCGGACGCACGCGTTGAGATGAGAGACAAGGACACCAAGTACACCATGGTCATCAAGAAGGCGACCAGGGATGACGCGGGAAGAATCAAGGTACGGTACCGAATATCGATTACTTTATGCTACCGTACAACGGGTAGTTTTCATTTGAAAAATACTCAGTTGCAAAATAAGTAATATATAACAGATTCGTGTACAACCATGTTGACCATCCGTTGTTTTTCGACAGCCGCTTACCGTACCCCTCTCAGGTGGTCCTCACGAACGCATCTGGTTCCGCCGACTCCGAGGCCGCGCTGTCCGTGAAGAAGGCGACGGCTGGACCGAAGATCATCAAGGGACTCGAGGATCAGGTGAGGGCCGAGAGCAGTCCGTGATGGCTAATCGTCACCCGACGCTCCTCATTTCGCGCGTTCTCAAATGTCTATGGCTGTCAAGAGATCAAGCGAATTGAGGAGGGTCGAAGCTTATTTTTGCCATCACTAATCCGCGCCTCTTTTTTCACACTAGAAGAAGCTAAATTCAAGTCTCACTACTGTTCAAAACCCTATGTCGATTCAGTATTTCATCGTGATCTTGTTCATTGTTCTAATAATTTATTTTATTTATTAAAATTAATGTTGTGTCGTTCACAGGTGGTTGCTAAGGGCGCCTCTCTCGTCTTCGAAGTCAAGATCGCCGGTGAACCCACCGATGTCAAGGTTCGTTTCACAATTGGAATGGATTCGAAATGAGTTTCACGAGTTCTGTAAAAAAAAAAAAAGGAAATTATCACGTCCAATATTGCTGTCGTTATGCAGGTAATACAAAAAAACAATCGCACTCTACAAATACCAAACAAGATATTGTTCAGTGGAAGAAGGACGGAACGCCGCTCTCCGCCTCGGACAAGATCAAGATGGAGAAGATCGACGATCAGACGTATGCTTTTTCATAATTATTTGATCAAATTCTTCCTGAATTCCTCGGCAACAGCCAGAGTTCGAACGAGTTATCTCACACATATTTACTTTCTTCAGATACCGTCTGACCATCCCTGTCGCTGATCTGGCCGATGCCGGTCGATACTCGGTCGAGGCATCCAACGAGGCTGGCAAGGCACAGTCCGAAGCCAGCGGAGAAGTGGATGAGAAGCCCACGATTGTCAAGGTGAGAATTGGAAAAATACGTTCAATGAGCTACCTCATTGAATTGTCCTCCGATAACAACACGTTTGTTGATATGATCCTCTAGATATTTTCGATTTTTATCATACATTGCGCTGTTATTCTTTATTTGCCGATATGGGTCTTTCCAAGGCGCCGACATGCCCTCTCGTTTTTTCGAAACCCATTTTACGTATGGTTAGAAAAGGGAGCATTAGTCTCTTTCCGCGCACTCACCTAAACGCTGGAGCTATCAGAGTGAAGGATTCGTATCTGCATTATGCAAGCTATCTCATCACTCGACTAGAGAGTGTGTAGAATGTAGAGACGAACTCTTCACTCTGATAAGCTCAAGTGTCGAGTGAGGAATTCGATTGAGTTTCAAAGCATTCATTAAAAAGAAGAAGATGATTGACGCCGTTCTGATCCTGTTTTGCTTGAATAGAAAAAAACAACAACTTCTCATTAGTTCGTACTATTTGCATAGAACGACACAACATTCCAAATTATAATAATATCATAATAATAATACAATATGTTTTTTTCAGGGACTCGAGGACGGCACCGTCAAGGAGAAGGACGACCACGTGTTCCGAGTCGAGACCAGCGCCCCTGTCAGAACCGTCAAGTGGTAAGAGTTTGATTTATATTTAATCATTCTTCGATCGGCATTTCTCAAAGATCGCCAATTCGCTTCACGTTCTATCAATTTCCAATAAATTTGCATGCCAAATCAAAATGCGATCGGATTCAAAATGAGATAGGTTTCACAAGATATTTACAAGCCCGGCTATCATTCTGAAGGCAGTTTCAGTCTACTCTATTCTTCTACAAAAAAATTACTCATTCTCTCCTCTTTTGGCTCGAGCTGTTTGAGGTGCTTGCTGAGCAGTGGTGATTAGTGATGACAAATCGGCATCCGACTCTCCTCATTTCGCGTGATATCTCGTTTCTCTGACTGACGAGAGAACACGCGATACGAGCAGAGTCGATTCCGATTTGTCACCACTAGTGGTTATCAATGTCGATGCAGGTACAAGAACGGGCAGGAGATCAAGCCAGACGGGCACTTTGCCCTCAAGCAGACCGGCTCGAAGAAGGCCGAGCTCACCATCAACAAGGCGATGCTGAAGGACGGAGCCACGTACAAGGTGATGATTATGAAATCAAAACTTTATGCATTCAGCAACTAGCAAAACAGTTGAATTAGGTGTTGATCCGTTCGGTATCTTTCGCGTGATCAGCGATCTTCGATCTTAGCAGCTTCTGTTCGGAGCATGTTCTTTGATCTTTGGCTTTAATGTATGACCGAAAATATTGAAAACAAAATTGAATGATTCAGGTCGTGCTGGGAAACGCCGCCGGCGACTGCGACTCATCTGCAGCGCTTACCGTGACTAAACCGGATATCCTCAAGGTACTGTATCCACCACAATTAAGAATTACCAAATGCACCTCGTCACTCTATTTCATAAATTTAAATAACTTTTTTAAGGAAAAAAACATCTTCAAAATAAATAACAATGAAATTGCAGGTGCTCGACGGTCTCAAGGACGTCGATGTCGCCGAGAGAGAGCCCATCAAGCTCACGGCCAAGGTTTGAGAGTTTGATCTTTTGTCTATGGCGTCTTTCCCTTGCTCAACCTGATCTTTGATATCACTCCAGGTGCAAGGCACTCCCAAGACCGTCAAGTGGTACAAGAACGGCACCGAGGTCACGCCCAACGACAAGATCAAGGTATCGCCTACCGTAATCTGAGACTACCGTATCCGCAGATCATTGCTAACTGATTGATATAAAGCTCAAGCAATCGTGATATCGATGCGATGAACTACCGTATTCCCCTCGATCGTCGACTGACTCTATTTCCAGATCGAGGCCAACCCGGCGACTGGTGAATACACGCTGCTCATTCCCGCGGCTGAGAAGTCGGATGGCGCCGCCTACAGACTGGAGCTGGCCAATGACAATGGACAGGTGAGCGGCGAACAGTGATGGCAAATCGACGTCCGACTCTTCTCAATTCGTACGCCCTCTAGTCGGGCAGAGAAACGAGAGAGTGCGCGAATTGAAGAGAGTCGAATGCAGATTTGCCATCACTAGTTCGGATGTTGAAAGACGATGATACTTTCTAACGGAAAGCCTGCATCTTTCATACTACTAACCAAGATAGTGCGCGCTTATTGCGAGTCACTTCATGAGTTGAGTGACAAACGTGGAAGAGCAAAGACTAAAATATACTATCAGAGATCAAAGATCACTTCCTCTCAGGTCTCCACCGGCGCCGTCGCGCACGTCATGGTGCCCAAGATCTCGAAGGACGCGCCCGCCTGCTTCCTCACCCCGCTCAAGTATGTTTTATTATTTGTTTTCAAAAATCGATCATTCCACTTCTCCCATATGATGAAAGGAGCGTGAAGCATAACTGCGCGCTGTTGAATAAGTGAAAAGCGGCAAAAGGCGAAAACATCAATATTTTCGAATTTATCGAAATCCTTATTTTCAGGGACACTACGGTTGCCGAGGGTGATGTGCTCACTCTTATCGCTAAGGTTGGAGGCGAGCCGTTCCCGGAGATCCGGTGGGAGAAGGTTGGTTTTCTCTTGAAATTTATCCATTTCCCCATTTTTTCTGGATAAAATAAAGTTAAAGGTGTGGCCACATCAAGCGATTTAGATAACAGTGTTAGAATTGAGGAAATGTTGCAAATAAGCGATTTCTTCCCGATAGGAGAAGGTGAGTGTTCCCTATTAGAACATATATCTCGTTCACTTCTGGTGTTCGGCCAATCCCGTCGCTGGAGTTTTACCTGTTTCTGCAGAAGTAGAGGATGTGTGCGAACCTTTGTGCACATTAACCATTTTTATACCAGAAAAAATATGCGGATGAACGAATACGAATTTTCTCTTCGCCTAAGATGACACTGTGAAACACACCGGAAATTGAATCATCTTACCAGGACTGAGCTTATGAAAAAATAATCAATTGCTCAAAATAGCCTGTCCTTTCGTGTAATACAGCGAGTTGTGTTGAAATCGAAATTGTTCATTACATATTTATTTCAGGACGGCGTTCCCCTCTCGAAGACGGACCGCATCTCGATGCGACAAGCGCTCGATGGCACCGTCACTTTGAGAGTGCTCGACGTGAAAAAGGAGGACCTGGGACGGTACAAAGTGCGTTTCATACCTCTCTACTACCTCCACTATACTCTTCTATACACAGCGTGCCAGCGAAGGCACAATGTGCAATTTGCATGGCGGAGTCCTTGAGTGTTCCATTCCATTCGGGGTAACGGTGACAGTGGCGAATCGGGGATTGAAACTGTAGTAACAAAAAATAGTTATGAATTATGTAAATGTGATACACACAAACGGTTTAGCAATGAGTGAGGAGGATACTCCTGAATTTTTGTAATTTTTGATTAGATTACAATCTCTCTCTCTGTGTTTTTCTGATTTTCCGATATTCACTTGGGATTAACTTTGTGAATATTATTGGAAACCCCTCCATCATTACTATTTTCTGAATCCTCATGAAAAAATCAAACTTTTGTTGCAAAAACATTTTCAAATTTGTGCATAGTATTATAGATATTAAATGTTTCGTCGTTATTTCTCAAATATCTTGTACAACGAGAACAAATTTGAAAATTTTTTTGCAACACAAGTTAGATTTTTTCATGAGGATTCAGAAAATAGTAATGATGGAGGGGTTTCCAATAATATTCACAAAGTTAATCCCAAGTGAATATTAGAAAATCAGAAAAACACACACAGAGAGATTGTAATCTTATCAAAAATTACAAAAATACAATAGTATCCTCCTCACTCATTGCTAAACCGTTTGCGGGTATCACATTTACATAATTCATAGCCATTTTTTAGTTACTACAGTTTCAATCCCCGATTCGCCTCTGTCATTTCACATCTGTTTCACCGTTCCCATTAGCCCGAATGGAATGGAACACGCAAGGACTCCGCCATGCAAATTGCACATTTTTGCCTTCGCTGGCACGCTGTGCTATACTGTCTCTATGGTCAGACTAATCTGAGAATGGGGATTGCAATGAAACGCAGTGATGTGAATGATTTGCATTATGTTTCACAGAGTATACAAATCTCTGAGCGATTGAGAGAATTAGTGTTTGGACGGAACGCGTTCTAAATAAATAAACAAAAATAATTAAACAATCAATTTTCAGGTGATCGCGAAGAACCCGCTCGGCGAGCAGGCCAGCGATTGCGCTGTGAGTTTTTCCTCAACAAATTAGAACATCAACATTTACTAAATACTACTAAATAACGTGCAAAATAACAGCAAGAACTTGAACAGACAACATAAACTAAGATATGCGACATTTCTAGCATACCAATGATTCTCAGGTCACCGTAACCGATGCGAAGGACGAGCCGTCCAAGCCGTACTTCGTCATCCCTCTGCGGGCTGGAGACGCGCATCTGGGAGGCAGGAAGGAGTTTGCCGTCAAGATCAGGTCGGTATTCAACGCTTTTCGACCTCTCCGATTGAGGAAATCGTAGCGGTAGATAATGACACGTGCATAGAAACGAATGCATCTGCTGATATGCAAGCCTTTTCAAAATTACGGAGTTTCCACAAAACAGTGATATTTCAGAGGCAATCCCAAGCCCACCCTGGAATGGTTCCTTAACGGCAAGCCGCTCGCTGCCGATGGTGACCGTATCAAGGCAAGTGTATTTACCAGTTTATTTTTTAGAAACGAAAAAGGCACTCGGACTGCAACAGAGCGTATTCTCTTGTGATACACACTCGCTGAAACATAAACGGTCACTTATCAAAACTTTCGAAAACGTTGATCTCTTAGGTCGAGGACATGGGCGATGGCAACTTCACTCTTACCATTGCTGGTGTGAGGGAGGAAGATTTCGGAACTATCAGGTGGGATATTATGGAGCCGGAGTAGTTATCTCGATTATGCACACGATTGATTGTCTATAATTTTTTGGTGACAGAAGCAATTGAGAGTTTCTTTCCAAGTGTATTAGGCATAGCCTCTCCATTTCGCATTCTTACCTCAAGATCGGGTATTATTTTCCCATTCAGATGCCGCGCCAAGAACGAGCACGGCGAGGACCAGTGCCAGGCCGAGTTCGGCAAGTCATGTAAGATATTTTATTGATCTTTGCTCTCTGATCTTTCTCACTCTGTTCGTAATCAAAAAAAAGATGGGATTGGGATAATTTTCAAGCGTTCTCTCTAGAGAAAGTATAATTTTTGTTATTTTTTTCTTTTTTTAATACAAATAAAATAATAATAAAATAATATTTGCAGCCGATAAGCTGCAGAAGGACCGCGACGGCGAGGGATACGCGCCGCGATTTAACGTGCCGCTATGGGACAGGTCAGCATTAGTTTCTAGAACCGGAGAATAGTTAAGCGTGAAACATGCGCGGTCTCCTCGTTTGCACACAATTGTGAACGTATCATTATAAAAATGTAGTATTACGTTCACATTTGTGACTTTCGATGAGCAGCATGGGAGACGATTTGCATTCAGTTATGTTTCATAGTTGGAGTAAATTAGTTTGCGACTAAGAGATTCAATTCGTTCACCGTCGAAAAAATATATTTTCAGATGCATTCCTCTCGGCGACTTCATGTCGATGGAGTGTCACGTCGATGCCAATCCCGGAGCAGAGATCACCTGGTTCAAGGACGGTGAGTCACGCGTTATTCAAATTGGATCATGACGGTCACAATGGTGACAATGGGTGACAGTTACGGAAGCAATCCCGATATACTGGCACCCTGTTAGAGTACAATTACTGTCACTCTTTATATAATATCTTGATTACATTACCGAGACTGCAATTGTTGCCTCGATCATACCATGATCGTCTCCGTTGCTTTCTGACTAGTCATGTTAGATCAGATCTCCCTCTCCCCCATTCGCGTTGTCTCTCGCCGGTCAGGGAAACGAGCGAGTTCGCGATTCGAGGAGAATCAGTTCCGATTTGCCATGAATATTAGAACATTATTATTTGATTTTTTAAAACAATGTCTAGAGTTAATCGAAACTCGCTGGAACCTTTTCCTTTCAAAGTAACCGTGAAACACATTTTTTCCGCTTCGTTTCCGCTTGGAGATTGATGCTTGTGAAAATGATTTGATGTTTTGATAAACACTATTTCTGACGTCATCCGATTGCAGGCGCCGAGCTCAAGTCCACCGACCGTCTGGAGATCTGGAACTCGACCGACGGCGCCTGCCGCATCACCATCACCAAGTTCGGGCAGGTGCGCGGAGTGGACTGATCTTTGATCTTTGATCTCTAAACTTTATTTCTACATTTCTCAACGAGTACATTTCTCAACGAATCTGAAACTCAGAGAGTTGACCTGAAATTAATTCCAGGAGGACACGGGCGTGTACCAGTGCGTGGCGAAGAACTCGTACGGCGTCGCCGACACTAGGGCCAACTACAATGTCGAGGTATGCTCGTAATTTTGTATGAGTTTTTCTGAATCACCATCGTAATTGATGAATTCTAAGAGATAAATGAGCGCCGTGAAGCATACTTTAAATTGTTTCTCTGATCACACCCGACGCACTTTGAGATTTTGCGAATATTCTGAAAATTTGCAGGTGCCCAAAGTCGAGGAGGTCGTCTCCAAGAACGAATACGCTCCCCGATTCAATCCTCCCCTCGAGAACTGGGTCGGCCCCGCCGGCAAGACCGTCACTCTGGCTTGCAAGGTATCTACACATATTTTCGATACTGAGGTTGAAGAGTGACTAGGTCATGATGGGGCACTTATGACAAGAAAAAAGCTCTATTGTGCACACTCCAGCACAGGAGATTCATTTCACGAGATTCCCCAAGGGCTTATTGACAGAAGTAGTTCTGGAAAATCAATAAAAATATAATATTAATTTCAGGTCGAGGGCATTCCTCGTGCCAGCGTATCCTGGTTTAAGGACGGACTACCGGTGAAGAAAGATGACAGGTCAGTTATTTATTAACTATGTTTTAATAATCGGGATGATTGTCGGATGCCTGTGCTATGAAGTGTGGTTTGGTAATGGAAGATGATAAAACCTTCATAGTGAAATGATTTGAAAGATGCACTTGTGTTTCATCAACAGGCTATCTTCAAATACACTGTTCTTTCACGTTATCAAACAGATGTAGTTTGAAAAAAAAAATCAAAATCGCAGACACACGGTCGAGTACGCCGACGACGGCAACTGCTCGCTCACCATCAGAGACTGCAAGGTAGGCAAACAATTTCGGTTTTGGCTCTCTCCATTCTGCACACTATCTCGCCAGAATCGAGAGAGTGTGCAGATAGAAGAGAATCGAAACTCGAAACAATGCTGCAAGGTATTTTAGAAAATCAAATCATTCATTCAGGTAAAAACAAACGAAATTCTGATAATCGTTATGAAGCCGCGCGCGTATATTCCGGAGAAAATACGTTTTTTTAAAATTTAGGATTCCGATGGCGGCTCCTACCGATGCGTGGCGTCCAACCCGCTAGGCAGCACCAACTGCTCTTCTCTGGTTACCATCAAGGTAATTATCCAGTAATATTTTGTGTATCTCAAAAATTAAGCTATTTTCGAGGATTTGTATCAAATGTGACTCAGATTTCGCTTGAATGTCGGAGAAAACCCAACGTTTCGTTCGTTCTCAGTAGTGTTCCGTTCCAATTGGACGATAAATTTATCGATTCTAGCAAAATAATCAATTCTTCAGACGCCGCGAGCCGAGTCGAAGAAGGAGGGCGAGGAGCCCTTCTTCACTCGATCTCTCGCGGAGACTTGGTGCGACCGAGGCGAGACGCTGGTCATGAAGTGCGCCGTCACTGGTGATCCCTTCCCCGAGATCAAGTGGTGAGTATGTGGTGCCAACCATCGATGCTCGTTCGAGACCGACTCTCCTTCATTTGCGTGCTCTCTCGTTCCTCTAACCACCTAGAGAGCATGCAAATTGAGGAGGGTCGGTTTCAACTCGACATCACTACAACCGACTGTGGCTTCTTGAACTCATTGAACACGCATTCATATTGTAGAATCGTGATTCGAAAATATGACATTGTTGAAGCCAGGCCCACTAAATAGGATGACCAAATCGTAGATATTCCGAGTTCTTGAATCTTCGGTAGATCCCTCTAAACAGGAACCCATCCTTCAGGTATCGCAACAGCATGCTGCTCAAGGACTCGGACAAGGTCAAGATAGAGACGGCGGCCGACGGCACCTGTACCTGCACTGTCAAGGTATCGTTCTGGTTCCACCTTATGGTTCCGGCTCCCGGTCATTTTTCGGTTCTGGTTCAGTTTTGGCTGAACCATGTGCCTGAATTCGTAAAACCTGATATTCTTGAAGCATTACCCGACGCCTGCAGTATGCGTTTAATCTGGCTAGATAACTCAATTTTTGCTGCAACATTTGAACCAAGTCTTGTGTCAATGCTATCAAATACTGTGACCGGAAATTAGTAACTGACCTGAACCGGAAATTAGTAACTGGTCCAGGAAACGACCATGTCCGACGAGGGCATGTACCGCTGCGAGGCGACGAACAAGTTCGGAAGCGCCAAGACCCAGGCCGCGGCTCACGTCGAGAGTACGTTTTTATTTATTTTTAATAATGACTTTTATGGTTGACGAAATGAATAGGAAAACAAAAAAATTAATTTCGAAATCGTTGTAGTTTCGTAATAATTGTAGTTTTGAGGAAGCGATCAAACTCAACATCACTTTTGCGTTACATGTTGCATCTGAAACGCATCCGATTTTGAAAAATAATTTGTGTGAAAATAAAACGTTTTGCATTTCAGTGGCGCTCGCCAAGGGCGACGCTCCCAAGCTCGATGATGGACAGGCGCCGCGCTTCGTTATTCCCCTCGAGGTATGGTCTTTGATCTTTGAACTCATGTCATGATCTGCTCACTGGTTCAGAGCGCTTTGAAAATAGTTCCTTATGCGTTCTTATAATAACGCTGTAGAGCTGGTGGAATGGATGAAACTTGATCTTTGGTCTTTGATCTTAGATCTCTGATCTCTAATCTCTCCCAGGACACCACCGTCATGCCCGGCTCCGCCATCGAGCTGTCGTGCAAGGTCACCGGCGTGCCCATGCCTTCGGTGCGTGATCTTTAGTCTTTGTAGTTTGATCCTTGATCTTTGATCTGTCAGGTCAAATGGTCCAAGGATGGCACCGTGCTTATCGAGGACCCGCGCTACGAGACAACCGTCGACGCCGCTACTGGAGTCCATACCCTCAGGGTTAGCAGTTTGATCTTTAATCTTTGATCTTTGGAGTTTGATATTGATTGATGTAGTTGTAGATTGATCATCGATTTTTTGATGTTCAGATCCGCGCACATTCTTTGCTTTTCCCGAACGTATGTCGTACTTCTTTGAGACCTAGCATGTAAACACTAGCCGTAGCCTTAGTTTTCCTACGGTCTAGAACGTAGTTCGATCCCTGTACTTCGGTTCGACGATCTCAGTAGTTGATCTTTGATCTCTGCAGGCTGTGGGCGCTACCACCCTCGACGAAGGAACCTTCCGCTGCGTGGCCACCAACGAGTCCGGATCGGCTACCACGAAGGCGCTCCTGACCGTTGACGGTGAGTATTTTGAGTTGATCTTTGATCTTTGTTTTTATGATTTTTCCAAGAATGTGGCTTGCGCAATACCAAACTCTCCACGTTTCTCACCTAGAAATAATTTATGAATACACTTCCTGGGAGAAATGGAGGCAGCATAATTCGATCTTAAGCCAATAAATACTAAACTGCGCTCCCAGTGGCTCCAGATGTGTCCACTTCCTCTCAGCATTCGTCCTAGGCGCCACTTTATGATTCCCCCAGTGTGCAATCAAAATGCGCCTCGCTTTCGTCCCACTAAATTTCCCGACAGTTTATCGATGTGAGTTTTCCCAGTTGTCATCACTAAAAGCCATACCTCCAAACTATTGCGCCCTGCTCCGAAGCGCTTCTTTAGAAGAACTGAATATGGCAAATTATTCAAAGTTGAACGCCTCTGACTAGAGATTCAAAGTAGTTCTTCCGATATTGAAGCTGCAATACATTTACGAAACTTTCAATAAATCAGTTATTTTCAGACGGTTTCCGCGGTCCGCTCCGCAACACCGACGTGGCCCCGACATTCACGATCAAGCTGGGCGACACGAGAGCGACTGAGGGACAGCCCCTCAAGCTGGAGTGCAAGGTAAGTTATTTCTTTGACGTAGCATCGATATCACAACTAACAAACATCTCTTAGATTTGTTATTATCCACTTCGTGAAGCATAGATAAACACCATGAATTGAATCTATCGTAATTGGAGCGTATTTCATTACTATGATAGATAGTCTATGAATCAAAGTTAAAGATTGTGTTTGCGTCCTTGAGGCGATTAATGTTTTTCATTGCCAGGTCGATGCCTCGCCTCTGCCCGAGATGGTCTGGTACAAGGACGGCGCCAAGATCGTGCCCGACGACCGCATGCAGGTACTCGAATGATCTTTGATCTTTGATCTCTGATCTCTAGTATCCCTCCCATTGATCATCCTCTATTAGATCGTCCAAGGGTTTTCCCATTTAATTAAATTCTTATTTTAATTAATTAATAAATTAATTATAATACTATTATGTTAAGACGACCGCTCGGTTATTTTCGATCACCCTCCGGACATCGGAACAAGAATTTCGATTCCGGCCTACATACTCATAGGACCTAGGGTGCCTTGGACCTTGTTTACAATAATGGTATGGAAACTGGCCTGGCCTCGCAATGCGGTGCGCCAGGTGCGGGCACAGTGAAAAACTTCAAATTTTCATATTTTCTGAGCCGAACAAGATAAAATCGAAATTCCTTTTGCATTATGTTTGGCATGTCCAAAGTGCACAGGAGCACTATTGTGATCGGAGTCTATACGATTCTGATATGATTTTTTTGTCTAAAAATTTTTGTTTTCGATTTTTTAGTAGGTTCATGTACCTGGGGCATATATTCGACTATATAAGGATGTAGCCCAACCAACCCCTAAACTAACCCTCTTAACTGATAACCATCGCGTCTTACTTAACAAGGGAAAATTTGCCATTTATATCAAAAACTCGAGAAAATAATGCTCATTCGAGCACAACTTTTTTGGATCGAACTTTCGTGAGCTCTTATGCCAAAATTCAGATTATACGCACCAAAAAACATCAGAAAATCCTATAGCGATATTGTTCTGATACAAACAAATTTCAACTTTTTCATTTTCATGGTCTTTTTTTAGCCGAAAAATCGAAATTTCAACACTATGTCAGGATTTTCAGGATATAGGATTTTCAGGTGTATTTTTGGTCGTAGAAACCGAATTTTGATATTAGAGTTCACAAAAACCCGAAAGAAAGAAGATATGCTCGAATATCCCAAAGCGATCACATTTAGGAACGTAACTTTTTTCTTTCGGCGTTTTTGTGAACTCTAGTATCAAAATTCGGTTTCTACGACCAAAAATACACCTGAAAATCCTATAGTGACATAGTGTTGAAATTTCGATTTTTCGGCTAAAAAAAGACCATGAACATGAAAAAGTTGAAAATTTTTTGTATCAGAACAATATCGCTATAGGATTTTCTGGTGTTTTTTGGTGCGTAGAATCTGAATTTCGGCATAAGAGCTCACCAAAGTTCGATCCAAAAAAGTTGTGCTCGAATGAGCATTATTTTCTCGAGTTTTTGATATAAATGGCAAATTTTCCCTTGTTAAGTAAGACGCGATGGTTATCTAGTTAAGAGGGTAAGTTTAGGGGTTGGTTGGGCCACATCCTTATATAGTCGAATATATGCCCCAGGTACATGAACCTACTAAAAAATCGAAAAAAAAAAAAAATTTTTAGACAAAAAAAATCATATCAGAATCGTATAGACTCCGATCACAATAGTGCTCCTGTGCACTTTGGACATGCCAAACATAATGCAAAAGGAATTTCGATTTTATCTTGTTCGGCTCAGAAAATATGAAAATTTGAAGTTTTTCACTATGCCCGCACCTGGCGCACCGCATTGCGAGGCCAGGCCAGTTTCCATACCATTATTGTAAACAAGGTCCAAGGCACCCTAGGTCCTATGAGTATGGAGGCCGGAATCGAAATTCTTGTACCGATGTCCGGGGAGGGGGGTCAAATGGTGAAAAATAGCAGAGCGGTCGTCTTAATAGATCTCTCTGGCGCCCGATGGCACCGCCCGTCTGCTCATCCCGTGCTGCGTGACGGACGATGAGGGCATGTACAGAGTAAGTAATAGGGATGCAATTTCGGTGTTTGCTCTCCATTCATCACACTCTCTCATTGGTCAGATCAATGAGAGTGTGGAGATTGGAGAGAGCTGCTGACCAAGATGGCATCACTAGTAACTACGGTTTTAAAAAAATACAAAATCAATAAGAAAGAAATTGACAAATCACACTTCAATCCATTATTGCACACTTCGGGCACAGCCGAAAGCGGTGAACACAATTCTTATTTGAAATTAATCGATAGCTCGAGACCAAGGTGGATTGAACTCGGAATTCAAAGATATGTTTCGGCGCGTCCGTAATTGACCAGAGCTCGCGTTTGATTGATCACGAAGACGATGACAGAGTTGCTTACAGAATAGCTAACAAATTTGAGCAGATATTAAATTTAGGTCAAGACAATTTAATTCCAGGTCATCGCCACCAACCCGTCCGGCACCGCCAGCGACAAGGGCAATGCATACGTGAAGAAACTTCCCAAGGAGCGGGATGAGTGTGTTTCCGAATTGCTTCATCTCATTTGTCTGTCTTTCTATCTATAGTAAACAACACCTTTCATGGTCACGCTTCACTTTAGTGCTTTTGCCAATGTTCTGATGTGGAGATTAGATGACACGTTTGACCAATAATGACCAATTCAGCGCCGCCCGCCCTCCCTCAGACCAATTCGAGGCTGGCAAGGCGCCCAAGCTGCTCGAGCCCCTGCAGAGCGTGCGCATCCCCGAGAAGGACAAGCTCACGTTGAGGTTATCCTCTTTCAAGGCTTTGAAATTGTCCATAGAAGTGTAATCTAAGTGGAATTTAGTCATGATACAACAAATCACACGTTCTTTGCTGTTTTATTTCCTTTGGGGAAAATCTATCTTCTCCACAGCCACAATAGCATCCAACCTAGAAATACCTAACGCCTATTTAATAGCTAGATAATTATATGAATATATTAATCTCAATCCACATAATCTCCTGTTTCTCTGACCGGTTTAGTATGCACGTATTTTGAGGAGACTCGTTTCCGATTCACCATGAGAGAGACAGATTTGATCCCGCCGCTCTCTCTCGCTTCATCCAACCTGTTGTAATGTCGTGGGAGGTCGCTCGCTCTTGCGAGATTGAGCAGGGGCGAAGTGTAAAATGAGGAACCGGAAGACGTCGAGAATAGAAATAAAGGGATAATTCAATAATAATAAATAAAATAATCAATAAATAATCGCAGATGCCGCTTCTCTGGCGAGCCCAAGCTCACCATCAAGTGGTACAAGGACGGAGAGAGAGTGTTCCCGTACGGAAAGCTCAAGATCGTAAGTGGTGTTTGATCTATTGAGATAAATAATCATTAACTCATGCAATATCTGTTGCTCATTTGATGTGCTATTTGTATACGCGGGGTAGACGGAAATATCGGCATGATCAGATTGGAAAGGCTTCTACGAGATTCATTAAACGTAACTGAAATTGGTCACGGGAGTTTCTCGAATATAAACAATGAATTAATGTTAGGGAAAATTTATTACTGAAAATGTGAAGAAGTTGTACGATCATTACTTCTCAGACCGATACTCCCGATGGTTGGTGCGAGCTCACCGTTGATTCAGCCAGCAGACAAGATGGAGGATGCTACCGGTAAGATCATCGAATGATTTTTGATCTTTGATCGAATACTAGATCATAGTAGATCTGCCTTTCACCGACTCGTGTACGCGGAAACATCAAAACACACCGATAGAACAAAGCATCCGTGAACTAAATGTCATACTGTTTCGCCGGAAGCAGCTTAGCTACGACACGCCATCGAACTTGCCCTACTTTAGTTGCGTGGCCGAGAATCCATCCGGCTCCGCGCGCACCACAGGCGACGCCGTGGTCATTTCGGCGCCCAGAAAGCCCATCTCTGACGCTATCGATGCTGCCCTCAAGGTACGGTATTGTTGACTCAAAATTCGCTATGTCTTGTTAAAGAAAACACGTGTATTGATTTTAATACAAATAAATTATTTAGCCCGGCAAGGCCCCCGGCTTCTCGACGCATCTGATGACGCGTCGCGGCAAGCGCGGAGACACGATTACGTTCGAGTGAGGATTGTAATTTATTAGGAGACGAATAGCTGACTGAATTGCGTTTAGCCAATCGTAACAGTTTCTATGAGCAGCGTGAAACAAAATCGAGCATATTGCCACTCGAAAGCACGACTTGAAACTAATGCGAGCAATTCTCATTCGAATAAGGATTTGAATCTATTGGGAATCGAATACAGGTCGCGATTTGTCACCCGAAACAGTTTCTACGTGACTCGTGAAAGTCTCCGATCACAGATGAAATCGAAAACTTTGAGCTAGAAAACAATCACACGTGTAGTATTCTAGGTATTTTTTGAGGACAGGCTGGTTCCTTCTACCATCATTGAGAACCGAAAGGAATTCCTTTTATGACCCTCATGAAACCTAACCAAAAAAATTCAAATTTATTTGTAAATTTGCAAAAAAGTATGAACTTCACCAACTCGGTTGGAAAATATTAATGATGTCTTGCAGACCGTTTCTACGGACTATCTTGCTCTAAGTTATTGCTTGATCTTTGTTCTCTCTGATCCAGTATCGATTGATCTTTGATGTCTGATATGTCTAAAACTGATCTTTGATCTCTCTGATCTAGAATCGATTGATCTTTGATCACTGATATGTCTAAAACTGATCTTTGATCACCCGCCCTCTCAGATGCGTGCCTTACGGTGATCCGTTCCCCACAATCAAGTGGATGAAGGACGGCATCGAGTTGACGCCCGATGGAGTGAAGATTCGCGCCGAGGAGGGAGCTGACAAGACCCAGCGACTGATTATCACCGATGTCAGTGTTAAATTGGAATTTATTTACTTATTTTTGGGAATGGACCACTATCACGGATCGAAGGCAGTCACTTCACTCGGATTCTATAGTGACAGTGAAACATATTCGATCTCTCCCCTTATGAAGCTGAAAAAATGAAAACTTCCAATCGTAACTTTGAAAAATACTGGAAACTCTCAATTATTTTATTGAAAGGACGCAGCGAGTTGGCATCACAGATGTGAGCATTTTGTATCGTTTTAGTATCATTTTGTATTTTTTTTAAATCGAGGCCATGAACCTATCAAAGACAGTCATTTCACTCACATTATGTTGCAAGGTTGAAACATATTCGATCTCAGACTTGCCAAAATTGATAAATTCGAGGATAAATTATTGTTGCAGGCCCAATTCGTGTCCGAGGGCACGTATCGATGCGTCGCCACGAACGAGCACGGAACCGCCTCCACCAAGGCCGAGTGCATCGTCGAGGGTGATTATTTACTTGTAAAATTAATATAAAAAAGTAGGTATTTTGTTTCTTGAACTTTAAATTAAATGATATTGTTTTTTAATGATGTCGTGCCAAATGGCAACCGGCTTGGGCAAAATCATAAGTCACATCGGAGCTGGACTCTTCTAATAAAGCATGAGCATGCGATTTGAGAACAGTCTGACATCTTTACTTCTCAGGCGACCGAATGGCCGCATACAAGACGCCGTCCGGCCTCGAGGGACCGCCCGAGGAGAGCAAGCCGAGGATCAGAAGAGGCCTCCACAACATGAGCATCCATCAGGTGGGCTGATCTTTGATCTTTTCCGATTTCACGCTGTATGACGCTCCGCAACAGAATGTGTGCGATACAGTCGTCTTACGACCTGAAAGAAACGGGCTTTGTCATTCCGGATACTGAATCATTGCGGAAGCACTAACAACTTTCTAAATCTTCAAGCAAATTATTTTTGAATTCTGAAGTGTTTCCGAGTCTGATCTTTGATCTCTCTCTGCAGGGTTCGGTTGTCGAGATGATCGTTTGCGTGACCGGTAATCCCACGCCGACTGTCAAATGGTTCAAGGATGGCAAGGTTGGTACTCCGTTCATGGCAATCTCGCTTCTACATTCTGACTTTAGTCTCGGCGCTCTGTGAAAGCGTGTACTAGTGATGGCAAATATACATCGACTCCCCAAATTTTGCGAGATCTCTTGCACAGCCACGGAAACGAGATAACAAGCGAAATGAGGAGGGTCGATGTCGATTTGTCATCATTTGTATTCTATCTTCTGCACGCTGTCTCTAATCTCTCGGCGCTCTGTGAAAGTGTGTGACGATTGCTGAAAGCAACTGTTCTCGAAAGTATCACAATTATAATTGTGATATTATTAATTACGCATTTGAGGAATTGGTTTCGGACGGACCCGATGGCAAGATCTCCATCTTCACTGACGACAGAGGTTCGTTCTGAATTTTTGTGCTTTTTTCATAAAAACATTCCGAAAAAATCGAAAGCACTGACAATCTCATACACTTCAAATGCAGATGAAACATATGCGAACTATCCTTGCCGGAATGGAACAATAATAATGAGATAATCAATTAAAAAAATTTTAATTCAGGCAACCATCACCTCGTCATCGTCAACGTGCTGCCGGAGGACGAGGGCGAGTACGCGCTGGAGGTACGAAAGTTTGGAATTATCTTTGGACTTTTGGAATTATCTTTGGACTCCATTTCGCACATTTTCACCGATCGGATGCTGAAAGTTATTAAGTTATTATTTTGTTTCATGAAAAAAATACTAGCGTATTCCCTGGGAAAACCTACCGTAACTCCGACCTACCGTAACCATTCAGGCAACCAACAAGCTGGGCTCGGCGCGTACTGAGGGCTGCCTGAACGTGATCAAGCCGCGATTCGCTGGCGATGACGAGGGAGATCGGTGAGACTTACGAACCTCCTCATTTCACATGATATCTAGCTGCTCTAAACGGCGAGAGAAAACATGAATTGAGGAGTGTAAATTCCTATTTTTCGTAACACAATGTAAAGGGATCGCTGTTGCTAAGTGAAATGCGTTTCACGTTGGTCATTTATTCTGGCGACCAGTCCAGTGACGGTTTTATGCCAACTTTATCTGGAAAATACAACCATAAATATTCATTCTTGATCGCAATACATGAACTTTCTTCCTTCTCACAATCAGTTCTGAAGTCCAATCATACCTGATACTTCACTGAAAACCCCAATCTCGGTTCAGACACACAATAAAAACGTATAGTTTTGACTAGTGATGGCGAAAGACACTCCTCATTTCGCACGATATCTCGTCGGTCAGAGAAACGAGAAAACACGCGAAATGAGGGGAGTCGGGTGCCTATTTGCTATCAATCGTTTTGTCATCCCCTCCTTCTCAGTGGCGGCATGCCCTTCCCTCCGGGCTTCGTCCGTCAGCTCAAGAACAAGCACGTCTTCAACAAGCTGCCTACTATCTTCGACTGTCTGGTCGTCGGACATCCCGCGCCAGAGGTGAGCAGTCAAAGATCTCATGTCTTTGATGGTTTTCTCGCCTCGATAATGATAATGTGTTTGCAAACCTGGTAGGTGAATATTCGCATGTATGATATCAAGAACATTTGTAAAAAGAGGAGAGTAATCATCCCAATTTTCAGGTTGAGTGGTTCCACAACGGCAAGCGCATTCTGCCAGGAGGCCGGATCAAGATCCAGCGGTGCGTTTAGTATTTTTTTAAATCGAAAAATGGACGAGTATTGCTGCTCTACCGCCATTATATCTCGAATCCATTCATTTCTGCTCCATTAATCGCTTTGCGGCTGATCGTTTGTACTGCAAATGTGTTTTTCGTAAACATTGAGTTGCATGTCGACAATTCTTACGACTATCGGCTCAGAAACGATTCTGCGGTGTTCGTACAAAATATTCTCTAAATATTAATTAATAATGTTCTTTAGATGCGGCGGAGGCTCGCACGCCCTCCTCATCGTCGACACGACCGTCGAGGATGCTGGTGAGAATTATTGAAATATTATTAATTAAAATAATCAATAAATCTTCTTAGAAACGATTGAGATCAGCAGCTCATAATGAATGAACGGGAATAATAATAATAATAATAATAATATTATTATTATTATTAAAGTTGTAAAATAATACTGTTGAAGGCGAGTACGTTGCGATTGCGAAGAACGAGCACGGAACTGCTTCGAGTTCGGCTGTTTTGGACGTCACTGGTGAGCGATAGTGATGACAAATCGGAAAGAGAGTACCCTAAATGCGCGTGACCTCTCGGATCCCCGAACGATAAGAAAGCAAGCTAATTGACGAGAGTTTTTCCTGTTTTGTTATCACTGCTGGCAATATTTTCATCATTATACTTTTTTCCCACAAAAAAAACGACCTTTCATCGTTGCGCTCACAGCGCAGACCTAATTGAATGACGCGTGAAACATATCAGATTTACCTCGATGTTGCAAACTCTTGACTTGCGCTGCCTTTTCCGAGAAAGAATAAGTGTCATCCTGCTTGCAAAGCAGAAAATTCATCTTTGTAGTCTGTACTCTGCTCTCTGTAGTCTGATCTCCCCCGTTGCAGTGCCCTACCTGGACACGATCAAGTTCAACAACCCCGAGATCGAGGACGTCACGCCCTACCTCACCGAGGAGTTCGGCTTCAAGAAGATGGACTACGCGAGTGAGTCAACTGCCTATCGGTGCTAAACACCGGAAGTCTGCCACATCGGAACGCTTATTATTTATCGGAACGCTAAATTCCAGAACTGCCCACTCCTCCCGACCGCGGTCCCTTCATCAAGGAGGTGTCCGGCCACCACCTCGTCCTTTCGTGGATCCCAACCAAACGATCACCGCCAAGGTTTGGGGATCAAACACCAAACTACAGTGTAGTTTTGAGTTGTAGTTTGCTCTACTTCCAATTTCCCTAAATCCGGTTCTTTGCAGGTACCCGCAGGTGACATACGTGGTCGAGATGCGCGAGCTGCCCTACAAGGAGTGGAATCTGGTGAGATAATCACAATTATCATCTTTAATCTCTTGAGAAATAAGATGACGCTAGCCTGATCTTTCAACGGGTTCCATTAACAGTAATTTTGAGCATTTTGAAAAAAAACTTTGTCTGAAGATAACTCGACTACAGACGATATTGTAGTTTGATCTTTGACCCCTCTGAACTACACTCTAGTCTCGACTTTCTTTCCAGCTCGATTACAACATCCCCGAGCCAGTGTGCAAGGTGCGCAACCTCGAGCTGGGCAAGTCCTATCAGTTCCGAGTGCGCGCCGAGAACATCTACGGCATCTCCGACCCCAGTCCCGCCTCACCACCCAGCAGGTACGGAAGATTATCGATTAGGGGTACGGCAGCATGGGTTACTGTAGACGATTAGGGGTGCGGTAGTTAACCCTGGTATATTGCAGTAGTGCCCAAGTCACAACTCAGCAGGTACTGTACCTTATCGATTAGGGATACGGTAGGCATTGTGGGAGTACGATATCAGATACTGTATCAGAGGCTACAGTAATTTGAGGGTAGTTCTTCGAAACAACATGTTGACCTCATGTGGGGAAAACTGTTACTTCCGTAGTACTTATCCGTCTGAATCTCTGTCCTATTCTCAGTACCTCACTTCGTTGCATGTGATCTTAGTAGTCTCAGTTCACGGCATGTCCTCTCTCTCATCGTCCGTTAATCCCTCAGTCTCCGTCGTCCCTTTTCAGTCTCTCCGACGGCCCGTCAACCTCGTCGATGATGTCATCATCATCACGATACAGTAGCCTCTCCTACTCCTCCTACAGTAGTCCGCTGTCCTACACGCGATCCGCATCGAGCGTTCCCGACTACGCCAGCGGCTCCGGCGGCTCCAGGAGCCGCCCCTACTACACCGGTAGCTCCGTGGGGGCGTCATCCTCGAGATCAGCGGACAATTCGGCGTCGCCGTCGAGGCGATCTAGATTCTCCGGACGCTATGCGAGTCCGTACGCCGATCTGAGCAAGGCCATTCCATCTTCGCAGCTGAAGTATCGACCCTCGAGATATCTGGGAACTGGAGACAGACTACTGCCTACAGAGAAGTGATATTTATGTTATGTGTTGCGTCATCACTAATCAACTCCTTCTTGGCTAATCAACTTGCTTTTTTTATTCATAAAACAAATCCCGTGCTAACCCCGTCTCGGTCTGCTTCATATTCATTTTGTCTGCTCGGGTGGTGAGGCGTTGTGGTGTTGGGGTACGGTAGCCGCCAGCACACCACCAATCGGCATCTGACATTTCACAGGTTGATGGCGCCTCCCCGGCCCGTGATGGACAAGAACAAGAAGATCATCCCGCTGCTGGATCCGTACGCGGAGCGCGCGCTCGAGTGCATGCACGCCGAGCAGTACGGTAAGCGAGTGTGTTTTCGTCGACGCCTGTTTACCAAAGCTCGTCTTGTCGTAATTTCGACAGGCAAGGTTTGTGAAACGGCGTCGCACACAAACTGCTGAATCTTCAATCATAAGTTCTCATAAGTTTCAGAGATTTTCTAAAAGAAGAAATGATTGTCTGAAAATGATTTTGTTTTTGCCGATCTTGCCGAAATGATGATGACAACAGTCCGGTTTCGTTCAATCCATACACAAAATGAAGCTCTAATGCACGCGTATAGTCAGATTACGATTAATCCTTGATTTCAGCCTGTGCCCCCTGGTTCGCACCCGGCGTCAACGACAAGCGATTCTGCGCCGAGAACGACACGATCACGATCATCCTCAACGTCAGCGGCTATCCGGACCCGGATATTAGGTGAGTGGGACACAATTGTTGAAAATTTTTGAGATGAAGCTATGTTAAGCTTCTGTTAAGCTCTGTGAAATTTTTTTGGTTTGTTGCGAATAGAAATGCAGCAGTACTTACTATTCGAATATGGAATGCATTGAGTTTCACGATCGCTACAAATAAGAAAACGTTGGAGAAAATCGTTCACTTCTTGAATATCGCTTGAAAATAAATTAAATTCCATGTGCAAAAAGGGGAAATGTTGATTTATTCCAGCTGGAAGTTCCGTGGATGGGAGATTGACACTGCCGCGCCCACCTCCAAGTACCGCGTACACACGTACGGAGGAACGGAGACGACCCTGACGATTACTGGGTTCGGAAAGGTACGGTATCAGGGATAATCGTCTGGACTCTCTACTTTCGAAACACTATCTCGCCGGAGAAATTATACATACTCCTGTGCTCGGTTCTCTCATTACTAACCCTTGGGATATTGATCACCTCTCGCGAAAGTACATTGTACAGAGATAAAACGAGATCGAATGTTCGCATTTCCCGAGTCGGAATGCGATGAGTTTCACAGTTGTTGGATAAACGAGTCAACTCATTGAAAACGATTCCATCCAATCCGGGGAGACAAAAAAACTATTAAAAATATTTGAAATATTAAAAAAAGTTTTTTTTAGTCATCTTACCTACCTCATCTAACTCTAACTAGGAAGTTTCTCTACTTAGTATTTCCGAACCACGTTCTATGACTTTTCAATGAGTACAAATCGATTACCGTGACCTATCGTACTCCAGGACGACGCCGGACAGTACCAGTGCTTCGCGAAGAACGCCTACGGCGATGCGCAGCAGAACATCTACGTCGACCTCGCGAGTGAGTGATACGGTACCACAAGCGATCGATAATTGATGCATAGCTTGCTTTACCGTAATATTCGACGATAGTATCTTAGCAATGTTATATCGATAATTGAACATAAAACTTAATCTACTAAGGTCTCAACTGGGTACTCTAGCGATATGCTTGCTCTATCGGTAACTGAAGCTACAGTACTCCTCTCATTCAGCCCACCCCAAGTTCCTGGCGCCCCTCAACGACAACACGACGCCCGCCGGCCAGCCCCTGAAGCTGGACGTCCGAGTGGAGGGAACGCCCTTCCCCGAACTGAAGTGGATGAAGGTGAGGGAATGCGATGACACTCACTCTTCTAATTTTGCTTGATTCTCGTGTCTCGGCGAGATAGTAAGCGATATGAGGGGAGTCTATTCTGATTAGGCATCACTTGAGATCACGTGTACGGTAACCTCACAGGCTATGGTAGTTCTTGCAATTACTGTCGAAGCAGCATTGAAATGATTCACATAGCTTCATCTGAGACAGTAATCCCCAATTCTCAGGACTGGCGACCAATCGTCGAGTCCTCGCGCGTCAAGTTCGTCAAGGACGAGGGCGGCTTCCTCTGCTCGCTCGTCATCCAGGTTCGACATCCGGGTTTTGCCTAATTTACGGCTCGACGAAATCGAGTCATTTCTCCGTATATCCGGCACTTTCCTAGTCAAATTCCCGGAACCTCGAAAGCTCATCAGCGAGATCAGTTTAGGTGACTTCCATTGTCAAGTTGTGCTATTTCAATCGCTTGAGTTTCATAGATGTTGTAAAAACTGGAAACGTTCTTGGAAATGATCGTAACCTTCTCTTTTGTCAAAAAAAACATCTCACTATGTTGAACAGAATGGGGCTTCTGCCGAATTGGGACTATTTTCCAAAGTGGCGGCTTTTCTCCAGCCTAAATGACGGTTCTCAGGACCCGCTGTGGCGCGATTCCGGCATCTACTCGTGCGTGGCCGTGAACGCGGCCGGCCAGTCAACCACGAGCTGCACCGTCACCGTCGAGGGTACGGTAGTTTCAGATTATTATAGCGGTTGTTATCGACAGCTAGCGGTAACTGTAGCTTCTGAGATACGGTGACACTTTGAGGCGTACTGTAGTCTCTTCAAAGATGTTACAGTATTTCGTGAGTATCGTAGCTCTTTGCTGAATTCCAGAGGCCCATGGGCATTTTATCAGTGGGATCGGAATATGTTTCGCTTTGTATAAACGGAAAATCCTTCTCAACATAAATGGATAGTAATTGCAAGGCCTAAAAATAAAATAAAACCTGTATCTTGCACGGAACAGTTACGGTACGCCATTCCAGCCGACGAGTACGGTAACCCCAACGACCTACCGATTCTGAAGAAGCACCGGCAACGACGACAAGAACGGCTGAGAGCAGAAAACGGAATCCCCGCGACGAACGGCGTGAATGGAACGGCGCTGCGGAAAGTGCACGAAATCTACGAGATAGACGAGGCTGACGAGAAGTAGATCAATTTTCAATCGATAATCATCTCTATGTATAGCACCACCATGTTTTGTATACTGTAGCACCATGTAATGTTTCCATTTCTTGTGTAAAGCCTGAGTACGGTGACCGCCCCCAGATCCGTATTTGAGCAATGCACACTACATTATTAGTATCTCTCGTCCTCGTCCGATCGTAATTTCGCATTTACACAACATCTCACTTGATACACACAAGCACCACCACACAACACACGAGTACCCCGCGTCGTCCGTATCCTTTCCGTTGCTCTTTTTGCTCTATCCGTTCCGATGTTTGCTACACCACGCACCGTTTCTGTCGTTTCCCACCACACCACACACCACACATCACACACCGCGCCTAGGCAGGAGAACACGCAAGCGGCGATTACTGTAGATCTATCATCGATTGATCGTTTCCCTTCTTCCTAGCTTCCCATCGTGGATGTGCCCCTTCAATACACATACAACCAGCCGCTGTTCTCCGAAACGCGCGCAACTCCTAAATCCCAATCAATACTGCCCCGTGACCTACCGTACTCCCATCATTCCGCTCGAGAACCGGCAATTTCTCGAGCAGACCCTGACAGGATACGGTAGCCCCCTTAGGATCCAATTTGATGCTTGCTAGATTTTCATATGTTCACAGAGTCACTGGTGACTAGTAATGACGTAGGCGTTTTCTAGACCGGTTTAGCAATATATAGCCCAGATGACATTATCTCATTGCTCAATACTCCCCTTTGCTCAGTTTTGATACTATGTAAAGTTACAGCACTTTATGTATGTTTTCTCCTTTTCTTCTCTTTTTCTGTCTATCACGTTCAGGTTAGCAGCGCGCTCCGCAAGCCCCCTCTTATGCTCTGTATTGCACCGAGCGCGGTGTCGACGGCGACGCGACCGCGTCGCGTGGCCGCAACGCGCGCGTGCACCGGCAAACTAAACGCGCGTGGCGCGGTTCGCGCGACAGATGCGGACGCGCGCGTCGCACGTCGACTCGCCGCCCGCTCGCGGCCATTCCATTTGCGAGTGTGTGTATGATTCCGAATTTCCCGTGAATTGATAATGCTGATCGAACGTTGTCTTGTAAGTAAAGAATCACAAAATATTGAGTTGTTCATGCATGGAAATGGCCTGAGAAGCACACAGATGGTCAATGAATTAATGGAATGAGTTATTGTATACGGATGGCTCGAATGTATGTGAAATCGTCCGAAAAGTATAATTATATCATGATCAAAAGATCAAAGATCATCGTCCGCATCTTGCTCGTCTTGGCTCGACTCTGTACTTGTCCGTCTCCATTCTGAGATCTTGCAAACATATAATATTAGACGTCCTAAAAGCCAATAAAAAGTGCATCACAGCGCCTTCTGCACTGGCTGCATCGTGCCCATCCTTGACAAGGAGAAGTCTTGGCGGTTTTTTGGCCAATTGTGCCGAATCGATCGAGAACTGAGCAGGAGAGTGATGAGAGACTGCGAGTTTAGGTGAGTTTCGGTCAGTTTATGGAAAATTCGAGGAAACAAGGTTCGGGAAAGGGAAGATTAGGAGAACTGCAAAGAGGAATCAGGTTGGTTGAATGTGTTTCAGAGCGTTTGTAAAAACTGGAAAACGTCTCGAAAATGTTTCTTGCAGCATTCAGCGGTTCGGAAAATAAACAACAGTGAAAAAAGGCAACGTTGGAACACGAGATTTGGTTCGAGATTCACCTCAATCCACTAAATAAATCACTAGTAAAATCATCAAACGATCGATAAATCAGATATTCAAGATTGACTTCTTGCAGTCTAATAGTGTACTGAAGCTGGACTTGTGCTCCTAGATTGACGGGAATATATTTACTATTAAAACAATTATTTCTTCACACAGGGATTCATCTCTGACAGCTCCAATTCACGCGGTTCTTCCCATCTCGGACGACCTGGTGATTGTGGCGTATGAAGGGTATGTTTTCCCCCTATTGTCATAATGAAACAAGCTTCGGAAAATAAGACGTGTTGCAATTCCAGTAAATTGGTACATGGGGATTTTTTTATCTTCAGCTTTGCATGAACGCCGTTCAATAGGGTTTCCCCGTTTGCAATGCTGCTGAGAAAAAATCATTTACTGATACTTGAATTGATGAGAAGTGCTGAAATAGCCGTTGTAAGGTGGGCTTTGAAGACGTATCGAAGTAGTATCGCCCACACCTGCCTTCGAGTCTAGGGGCTACTGCAGTAAACCTCACCGACTGATGCCGAGGTCAATAACAAACACGTTTAGATCTACCTACTCTGTCTGATAAGTATCGAATAGTAGCTCTATCCAATTTGCACACTATCTCGTCTCTATGACCAACAAGAGAGCGTGAGAACTGGAGAGAAGACTATTCCATTCGTAAATTTTACTGTCGGAAGATTTCCTAGTGATAACGCAATCCGAACATATCAGCTGTGTGCTTCTCCTTTAGCTATGTAGCTGCTGTTTCAGTGCGGGTAATTTGTCTCACGCTCTCTCACTTTAGCCTTGTCCCTCGCTTCCGTCTGTATCTCTGCGCTCTCCATGATCTCTGCAATCTCTCACCTCTCTCGTCGTCTGCCCCTCTCGCTTTCCCTCGCTCTCTCACCCCTCGCCGATGTGACAGCGGGCCTCCCCCGCCACGAATCCTAAGAGAAGTCCCATCAGTCTCCCAGCCACCCGCATCTGCCCGCTGCTTTCCGGAACCGGCAGCAGAGCCGGAAATTAGAAGCGACAGATCCGGCAAATATGGAGCCGGCAAATGGCCTGGACCCGATGGATCGAGACCAGCCCAAGTCTCCCTCGCCCATGCTGAGAGTGTGAGCCGGCACCATACTGTTGTAGTTTTATTAGTTTCGAAAATTTTCAGCTTATGCGTCTCCTTTCAAGAAGCTTCGTTAGTGCTAACAGAAGCTCAACAATTTTTGTCGCGTCATATGTCACACCTCCTCTTGCATTGGGTTTCACCTCGCCAACATAACTTCATTGATATGATGCGTTGTCATTTTCTTCACATCAAAAAGTTAACTGTCATCAATCAACTTGAATCACCCTGAAAACCAACTTCTTGAATAATTTGTGAAATTTCATTGAAAACGGTGCGAGCAGGCATACGTTTTGGACTAAGTCCTCTTTCATTTGGTGTAAACCATCTGTCGTAAGGGGGGACTCGGCGCTTTGGTGTGACGGCATAGGCAGATCGTTAAACGATCAGTACTCATTTTCTTCTCGCTCTCTGCGCTCTCCTGTTTTACCGCGCTCTCTCGTTTCCGCCTCACTCTCTTGATTCCTCTCGGAGACTCAAGAACGATCAATCGCTCACAGGATTAAGTCCATGAGCTGGAGATTTGCTATTGGAGGCTGAATCAGACAAGAAATCGATCCGAAAACATGAAAATCAAGCGTGAAATCGATCTTGTGCTACAGGAAACTTGATATGTCTGGAAGCGGAAGCAGTCTTTGCAACGAGCGCGATAACGATTAGTATTTATTATCTGATGCAATTCAATCAATGTTGAATTATTTCTCTCAAACTGTTGTAGTATAGCAAGTTGCTATGCTAACAACGTGTCAAAACGAATTCCCGTCGAGACCTATCGTGCTCTCTCATTTTCGAGTACTCACCAGTCCTCGCTTACCTCATGTAGGCCGCCGTTTGTTCCTAAACACAAAAGGGCGTTTACTTCGGCGGTGCTTGAGCGACACCTGATAAATTCTGAATCTAGCCTATTCACGTGCAGCAAGATTGCAAGATATGAGCCGAAGTAATTTTTCGAAAGTAATAATATTTCAGCGCTGATGACTCCCTCCTCAACACGATGTCCTTCCCGACGCCGCGAGCGACCAGTCCGAGGGGACCGGGCAGGTGATAATTATTATCGATTTTATATAATTATTATTTAAATAATGTGATTATTCACACTCAATTATAATATATTTGGCAATGCAATATATATATATAAGGCTGGAAGTGTTAATTTTTATTTATTTTAACTCGTCGAGAGATGAACAACTATCCCTCTTGATTATTTCAACAGATATCGTGGTTCTGAAACCTAACCGAATCGATTACGCCAAATTTCTTCCATTGACGCAAATAGCTGTACTGTGATCGATTTCCTCACCAAATCCTCCCAACTGCCATCTCCTCTCCCTCCTCGTGTCACATGTTTTGTGTTTTCAATGATAATATGTTTTGTAAGAGAAGGCTGGCAGTGCTCGTTTTTTTTCACAGGCGAAGGAGGAGAAACTATCCTTCTCGATTATTTCAGCAGATATCGTGCTGCTGAAACCTAACTGAATCGATTGCATAAAATTTCTCCAATTGACTACAATCGCTGTCATTTGCAATTTGCGATTTCTGAGCAACTTTATGAGCCGGTCCAGTGGTAGTATCTCAGCTGGGTTGCCGTGAAAATGTTCCAATTCTTCGCGATCGTG
Source organism: Pristionchus entomophagus (assembly GCA_036245825.1). Classification (NCBI taxonomy): domain Eukaryota; kingdom Metazoa; phylum Nematoda; class Chromadorea; order Rhabditida; family Neodiplogasteridae; genus Pristionchus; species Pristionchus entomophagus. The sequence goes on from BTSX01000005.1 coordinate 11,449,811, forward strand.
GCGATAGCTGTATTGTGATTGATTTCCTTACCAAATCCTTCCAACTGCCATCTTTTTAAATAATTGTATTGTTCACACTCAAGGAAAATATCTATAGTGAGAGAAGGCAGGAAGAGTTAATTTTATTTTTTTAGCTCGACGATACAGGAACAATTATCTCTTCCGATTATTTCGGCAGATATCGTGCTTCTGAAACCTAACTGAATCGATTGCGCCAAATTTCTTCCATTCACGCCAATGGCCGTATTGTGATCGATCTTGTCACCAAATCCTTCCAACTTATATCTATAATACTAGCCCTTCTCCTGCTCTTCTCACACGTTTTGCGTGTTCGATGAGAATATATTTGGTAATATAAGGCTGGAGTGTTAATTTTTTAAATTTATTTTTAACTCGGCGAAAGAGGCACTATTATTCCTTCCGATTATTTCAGCAGATATCGTGGTTCTGAAACCTAACCGAATCGTTTGCGTAAAATTGGATCAATTGACGCCAATAGCTGTATTGTGATCGATTTCGTCCCCAAATCCTCCCAACTGCCATCTCCTCCCCTCGTTCTTCTCTCGCACTTTTTGCATGTTCTTCATTCCTGAGTGAGAGTGTCAGCTAGCGATGTAAATTCAGCTTTGCCTCTCTCAATTCTGCACACCATCTCGCCGGTCAGAGAAACGAGAGAGTGTGCAGAATGAAGAGAGTCAAAAACCGAACGACATCACTAGTGTCAGCTGTACTCGAGGGGAGAGAATTGATAGGAGTGTGGGTACACGGAAAGATGGCGGCTTGGAAGGGAGTGAGATGTGTTTCGATGATTCAAACTATGATTCAAAGACAAATAAAATCAGTGAAGGCTATTGCAAAGTCTCTGGAGACTGCAATAGTTGCTGGAAAACTGTTATTTTTGTTTTGTTTTTTATTTAAAAAAATAAAACTGGGATTCTTTTCAGGGAAGCCCTTGTCCGAACGTTCGTTCGACACCTGCTCAAGTCGCTGTCTGCCCTGCACGCTCGAGGTAACAACATTAATCATAAAAATATTTTTTTGTTGTTGTAACGGCCAGAAGTACGATACTAGAGCCCCTCTGTCGCGTCCAAGTTTATGCTCTCTGTGAAGCATACTTGGTTCGGGCGAAATTTGTGGAGAAAAAAAATCAAAAAAATCTCAGGAATCGCTCATCTCGACCTGCGCCCGGAGACAATTCTGCTCAAAGATGGCCGACTTGTACTAGCAGACTTTGGACAGAGCAGGTGATTTATGATCTTTGATCTATCGGAGATGTTGAACGTAATCCTCAATCAATTGGCTACTGAGAGTTCGGATTTATTTGTGATCAAATGCGCTATCAAATTAACGATAACATCTCGCTCTATCGGTTGGGATCGGGTTTATCAAGATCTTGATTTCGAACTAAAATGTTCAGGAAAGTGGACGAGCGTGGTCTGATTACCGGCGAATGCCAGGGCAGCCCCGAGTTCGTGTCTCCGGAAATGGTTAGTGAAAATGCACTTATTTATTTAAAAATATAGATCCTATATATTCGATACGCACCGTGCAATTATATTTTTTCAGAGAATTTCGTTTATGCTTCATAAGTGACATATCTTCGATTATGAAATGGAACTTTAGTTATGTAATGATACATATTTTTAAAAATAAAACAATAAATAATATTTCAGGTTGAAATTAAGTGATGATGTTTCAGGTCCGAGGCCTTCCTCTCTCACTCGCGACGGATTTGTGGAGTCTGGGAACGCTGGCTTACGTGCTGTAAGTGATCCATTTCAAGCAGCCAAATTTCATCTCTGAGAGAAAGCAGTTTTTATTGTGTTCGATCTTCCACTAAAGAATAGTTTTAATTCAATTTTGCGAGCTACATTGAGAAGTTCTAACTGTGAAGATCTCGTAGAGCCTGGAACATGAAAAAAATGCAGAGCTTTCATTGGGGAAGGAGAAATTTAGGTATTATGAACCTAACATCTTCTAATTGTTCCAGCCTCACGGGCATATCTCCCTTCCATGGCGACAGCGACAACGAGACACTCTGGAATGTCGGACAGGTACTCGACCGGATAAGATCATAATAATCACTTTATAAGAGGCCGTTTGCCTACTAGTCGGACAAGGTCTGGCACACTGATTTTTCGAAAATCTGTGGGGAAATGTTCTCGAGGGTGCTTATTATCGTGGCCGACTTCATTTTGCACCAACTCGATCGTTTGGGCCAGGCTGCATCTATGCTGCATTTACATGATCCACCATAAGTCCGGAACAGATTCTCCGATTCACTTCAGACTTTCACAAATGCATAATTGTGCATGCATGATTCAATCGATGTAAAATGCCGATTTTATTCGGCTCGTCAGAATTATGAAAATTGAGTTCTCGAATACCAGGCCGAAACTAAACTGACGGAGTGTACATGAAGATGCGCCTCGTCCTGGGGATCAATAATCATATAATATATGTGGGTAAAAAGCTAATCATATTTTTGCTAGATCGATTTTTAGAGTTATTTATCTGCGAGCGACAGCTCACTTGACAAAGCAAGTGAAAAATTCCATTGAGTTTCACTTACAAATGTAAGAACAAAAAGGATATTCACGTCGATGGGTCTGAAACTCTTTCATTTGTAAGTGAAACTCACTTGAATTTTCCACTTGCTTTGTCAAGTGAGCTATCGTTCGCAGATAAATAACTCTAAAAATCGATCTAGCAAAAATATGATTAGCCTTTTACCCACATATATTATATGATTATTGATCCCCAGGACGAGGCGCATCTTCCTGTACACTCCGTCAGTTTAGCTTCGGCCTGGTATTCGAGAACTCAATTTTCATAATTCTGACGAGCCGAATAAAATCGGCATTTGACATCGATTGAATCATGCATGCACAATTATGCATTTGTGAAAGTCTGAAGTGAATCGGAGAATCTGTTCCGGACTTATGGTGGATCATGTAAATGCAGCATAGATGCAGCCTGGCCCAAACGATCGAGTTGGTGCAAAATGAAGTCGGCCACGATAATAAGCACCCTCGAGAACATTTCCCCACAGATTTTCGAAAAATCACTATGCCAGCCGGTTTGGTGCTTTGTCCGACTATTACGCAAACGGCCTCATAAGTGTTCTACTTTGTCGAGTATCTAATTGTGGATGATTGTTTAATCATTACTGACTCTTCACTTTGGTTTGACAAGTAATAGAGCGTTGAAACCTAACTGAAACTCATGCGGAAAATAGCCTCAATACACGCATATCGCTATCATTTGAAATTTTCGATATATGTGCGAGGCACTCTGGAATGTGGGGCAGGTCGAATTTTCAGGTTAGTATACCTGATCATCGACGATATATTCTTTTTGAAAACTGTATATGAGGCCGGTCGCCTACTATTCAATCATGAAAGTATGAGGGTTGGTACATCGATTTTTCGAAAAACTGTGGAAAGAGGTTCTCGAGGGTGCTGATCATCATGGTTGACTTCATTTTGCACCAAATCGATCGGTGCATCCATGCTGCATCAGGGCTGCGAGTCAGGATTTTTCTGTTTGGCAGGTTCTAGTGAACCGAATGTTTTGAAATTTTCAGTGCACATGGAATCGACTATGGGGAATCCAACCATGATATTCACGGTTCCTTAATTGTGCGCATTTTCTTTTTGACTTATGCTTTTTGAATATGAGGAGGTAGTGGAAGCCGAAATTATAACAGGCAGATGCTCCTCGTCGAGAGGATCATTTTTTGTATGAATAGTGTGGGGTTTGAAAAATTATCGAAAATTTCAATTTTGTAAAGCCATTCTGCCCAAATCGCAGCGCGGTCAGCGCTGAGAGTGAGGAATGAATTGAGTTTCATTCCAGTTTCGCCCGTTTTCCTTTGTCTCACGGAATGAAACTCATTATAACTGTGACTGAAAGTAGTAATCGTACAGAAAATGATGAGAAGAACAATACAAAATAGCAAATTTCGTTAATTTCGACAACTTCAAACCCCACACTATTTATACAAAACATGATCCTCTCGACGAGGCGCATATGTCTGTTATAATTTCGGCTTCCACTACTTCCTCATATTCGAAAAGCATATTTCAAAAAGAGAATGCGCACAATTAAGGAACCGTGAATATCATGGCTGGATTCCCCATGGTCGATTCCATGTGCTCTGAAAATTTCAAAACATTCGGTTCACTAGAACCTGCGAAACTGAAAAATCGTGACTCGCCGCCCTGATGCAGCACGGATGCACCGATCGATTTGGTGCAAAATGAAGTAAAACATGATGATCAGCACCCTCGAGAACCTCTTTCCCCAGTTTTTCGAAAAATCGATGTACCAATACCTGATTGAATAGTAGGCGACCGGCCTCATATTTTAGCCGTGATGAGAACTCAAATTACATACTAGTTCATCAGCTTTTTGAACGTTCCATACTGGATGTGTTTCACAAACATCATATTTCGCGAAAAGTTCAGTGAGCTCCAATAATATATCACCTTTCTCTTGAAAAAAAAACATGAAAGCAATAGATGAGTTGACCTCAACTTAAATTCAGGCCAACTACGTCTTTTTTCTATTGGCACTGCCCTGAAAACTCGGATCTCTTACAGCAATAAATAATTTTCAAAAAATGCAGGCCAACTACGTGCTCATCGACGACGAATGGGTCGATTTCTCGGTGCACGCGCAGGATTTCGTGAGGGATCTCCTGCAGATGCAGCCTAAGTTCGTACTACAATAGTATCAGACGCGAGTTACGCCGGCGCTACGCGCCGCAGTCAATTTGATTGGCTTCGTTCACAATGAATTGCAATGAGGTAGGAGTCGATAGGAGACTGAAACGAGTTTCCATTGAATATAAGGCTTGCTTCTTCAGAAATCGCCCCACCTCTCTCGCAGCGCTGTCCCACCCATGGGTACTGGAGGGAGAGGACGTGCCCCTGTCGATTGACTGTCTGAGGGAGTTCAAGTATCACAACAGCGAGAAGTGGCTGGTTAGTGGAATTATTCTTTTTTTCATGTTTCAAGTCCGAACTTACTCCATCTAAAGCCCTTTTCTGAAGGCGCATCCTAAAATAGAGACGGCAAGCTTCGTCCCTTGCGGGGGAACGAATCTTGCTAAACAGTGGTTCATCTTCTCGGAAAACCAAAAAAGCACAATTCGTGTTCTTGATCGAATTGCATGAAAACTTACCATTAGTGAGCTTTTCGGTATGATCTTCAAATGGTCTGCAATAGCCACATTAATCGAGTACTTTAACAATATCCCTGCAGGATCGTCGTGTCTTCGTGCTGCAAACGCCGTCCGACCCTAAGATGCAGCCGGTTGAGGTATCATTTAACTGGATTTTATTGAAAATTTCTCACTTTTTCAAAGCTGTGAGTCTCTTGTATTCATGAAGTAGACTACAGACGGTACTTTTAAAAAAACTAATCTCACTGAATCTGTGTAATTCTAATTTACATAGTTGACTATATTATTTCTGCATTAACAATATTGAATCACATCGGTCAATTAATTCCAAACCCTGCCTCCTGCTAGATCCCTCATTCTTTCTCGTCCCTTCTCTCGCTCGAGGCCCGCGATTTGAGGGGGTTACAACGCGTGGGCTCACTATCTATCGCTCCCGAGCCCTCAATCTCTCCTCAATACCCAGTCTCTAACCGCTCAAGCCTCTGCCTCTCCGCACCTGATGCCTTAGCTTCTTCCTCCCTAATCCCCTCTAAAAGCTACCTGGCGTCTCTCGATACTTTCCTATCTTTAACTGTCTGGGGTCTCTTAAATTCGCATAATCTCTAACAGTCTCTGAATATCTGCTCTCTCTCTCATTTTCCCTCAGTCTCTAACAGCAGCAGCAGCTTGTCGAGTGATTTCGAGAGGCCCGCGAAACAAAGAGAAAAAGTGGGATGGAAGTGCCTCCGTGAGGCTCCCAGGGCTGATTGACCAGCCGGATTTCGAGGCGTTTCTCGTATTTTGGGTTATATTTTATCTAAAGTTGTAGTTTGTAGACATCAATGTCTGATTTTAGGACCCTCCCTCCACTCTTGCCGAGCAGAGGAAGGCCGAGAAGGGCGAGCGGAGAATGTCGAGCAACATAGACCCGCCATCGCCGGTGAAGGAGGAAGAGGTACTGATTAATTTGTTATCGATTAATGTATATCAGTATTGTGAAATACTCAAGATTACGGTATTTACATTAATATGTATAATATTGTTGAATTTAACAGAAAACCCCTCCACCACAACCGGAAGGAAGCGCGAAGAAGGGTGAAGTAATCCGGTAAGTATTTTTTTTTCGATATTTTGTACTAAAAATGAATTGAGAGTGTAATCAACTCTTCATGGTTTTCAGAGAAGATGAACCACTTCTGAATCATACATAGGGGCCACAAAGTGGATAGCCAACTTTGCGGAATCAGGTCAAAAGTAGGCTCAATGTGACCGTCAGGGTCTCAATATCACTTTTGTTTTTGGACGTATGTCGCTAGCTCTCCCGGGAGAGCTCTCGAAGCGCCCGCGCCTCTCCCAGTCAGAGAGGGGAGAGAGGCGAGACGAGAGATAAAGGGGCGGAGCCTCTCTCGCGTGTGTCTCTCTCCCTCCTCCCGCGCTCATATTTAATTCAAGCACAATTCAGAGAAAATTATTTAAAATCCAATTTTGTGCTTAAAATTCCTCTAAAATACAGATCGATCGATTTAGAGGGCAGGTTTTGTGTGCACGTCCTCAAAATAGCATTTTGAGCTGTTTTGAGTTGCTTCCTTGGATTTTTGACCTACTGGGAAAAGTGAGGCACAAAGTCTCATAGCCTCAATCGATAGAGGGTGCTCATAGCTACCTATCAAGCTTTTGGACGAGTGATTTGGTTGCGAATGAAGGTTGTGCTCCCTCGATTTCGCTTTTGAGGGGAATCGTGTCGAGGGAAAGTGGGCGGGGCTTGTGGCCCCTAAACATACATGATATCTGACTTGAAATTTCTCTATGTTGGTTAAACTGAACTAACAAACGAAGCTCCTATAAATGACAATAATGTTTACTAATTTGCAGAATTCCCCTGGACGACTTCGGCCGACTCGTGAGGCTTGAGGACCTGATGAGAATCCCCCACGACGACTGGGGAAGACCGTTGGAGAGGAACTCCGGTGAGAGCAATGGACATTTTAACAATTTTTTTAAAAGTTGGATGAACAGTTTTCTTTATCATCCAACAAAATGCATAAGTCGCAACCAGCGATGATTGTAATCGTCATTGAACAGTTTGGATTTTTACACATCGAAAGTGTCCGCATTATTATTTCCTCATGGATATTGCAACATATGCAACACTGCTGAAACATATATGATTGGCGGCTTTTGTCCTTGCCTCGTTTACGAACGTCAACACCTTTCCATCAGGCCATGCATTCGAGTTTAAGCGGAGTTGAAAGACAGACGAAATTGGTTTGACTGGCTATTGAATCAGAAGTGTATTTGAGAAGGCACCTCTACAGGCCCGCCCGTTGACTTCAGCGGCAATCCCCTCCCGAAGCTGAATAAGAACCTGCTCAAGAATATTACCCCTGAGATTATTGAGAAGATGGCAAGGAGAGGTGAGAACGAGCATTCGACAATAATGTATTTTCAAAAGTTCGGAAGAGAGTGCAGGTTTCCTTGACTACAATCATCTTCACTGAGAGTTTTTTTATTTTTTTATTTTTTTTATCCAACAAAAATACCATACAAATCAGATTAATTGTCAGAATCAATTAACCGTCGATATATATTTGCAAAGGCAATGAGCCTTAGAAGCCTAGTCAGCAAGGGATATCGTAGACTGCAGCCGGCCTAAGCCGCGTTTTCGCAAGTCGATGTAAAATTCGATAGATTCTGATCGGATTTAATCTTTCTTTACCTTATATTTTCAGTCGAGCGTCCTCCTCCCGACCGCGAGCGTCCGAAGCTGTTGCCCCAGGAGAAGGGAGAGACGCCCGCCCAGACGAAGAAGTGCGATTTTCATTTATTTAATGTTATTATCATTCAATAAGTTTAATTACTGCTTCATTCTCATATTCCACGCAGGAAACAAAAATAACTATTCTATATATTAATTCACTCTATTTTGGCGTGGTATCATCCTACACAACAGTATCACGAAAGCTAGATTCGTATTCATTAATTCGATCTCTGAAGCTCCTGTAAAGCTAACATCAACACTTTGTGGTAATGTTTTTTTTTTCATATGCTGCTCGGTTGATGCACTGAACTCCATTCGAACATTGAATGAAATGCATTAAAAAAACACAATTCAATCGATCACAAAATCCAAAAATATTAAAATTTAAAAGTCAAAACATTTCAGGTTCAACCAAATCCCCCGAGACGCTCGTGACCTCCAGCAGAACCTGGACCTATCACAGGTATTAGCGTTGAAATATCGGCATCCCACTATCCTAAATTCGCCTGCTCACGTGTTTCTCTGACCGAACATCAAGAATGAGGAGAGTAACTTTCGCTTTGCCATGTCTAGCGCTTAATTATGCTTACTAGGAATGGCATTCCGTAATCTCCACTCGGCAAACAATACTTACTTTCAGTTAGGCGTGCGCAGATTAGAGTCAATATCGACATAACATCCCAACGTCTTTCCAATCTGAACCCTCATTAATCATATCAACAAACACGATTTTTTCCTCCGTTCTTCCTCATGTTCGACGATGTTGTCTCTTCACTTCACGAAGAGTAGCAGCAATGACAAAGTCAAAATTAAGATCTGGATATCACTAAAACTCAGACTAATGCAGCGCCTTACACCCCTTCTCCCTTGTGAAATGCGACATGTTCCCAGCTTTTTTCGGGTTGAGAAGTGATCCCTTCCTCCCTACACTCTCGATCTCTTCTTCTCTCCGCTTTCTTCATATCCCATACTATTTCTCCCTGCCCTCCTCACTTGCCTCACTCTCTCACTCTTTATCTTCCCGTCCCTCTCATCGCGGAAGTCCAGCTCCTTCAGTTGTGTTTAGATAACTCGTCCGGGCGCTCTCCACCTTTCGCCTGCTCTCTCGCCCGCTCTAACCTCTCTGCGCTCTCTCACTTTTGCCTGATCTCTAGCCACATTCTTACTGTCAGAACCTCTTTGATTCGTACGGTATCTAGGCGCCGTTCTCTTAGTTGGCTGGGGTGGCTAATTGGTGACACACGGCGCGTCAAGTATTTTCTCCAACGATTAGAAAAGTGGCGAGGCGAAATGTTCACCAAGTTTCACGAATACAAGCAGATTGAGGTATCCGGTTCCGCTATTGTCCTTTATTTTGTTAGGGAGGTCGTGTTACGATTTGGCATCACTAATATGATGTTAAACTGATCAAGGGTCATTTTTCCTGGCCCCTTTGTTCATGAGAGCTTGCACCAAGTTTTTTTTATTTGTTTTTCTCTGAGCCAGGAGTCCAGAAACTATTGCTATTCTCATTCGAGGTTTCTTTAAAAGAATTTCATGAAACTCAACCAATTCTTCCTCACTAGGTTATCAATACTGCTCTTTGCGCCCACTCGTTCCAAAAGTCATTATTCGAAGTTATCAGTATTCAGAAATCAGGTGTCGACTAATTATAACCAAAATTAGCGAATAGTTATTTAAATTATTATTTTTTAATCTGCAGGTACCGGTGCGGATGATTCGCGGGGAGCGACGCGACATCGAGGAGGAGATCGCCAACAGGATCCTCAGTGATATCTCGGAGGTGAGGGATAGTGGTGACGAATCAGCATTTGACTCTCCTCAATTCGCATAATCTTTGGGATCTCTGAGGAAACGAATATTCACTAGTAGATGTGATTTGGGAACTCGCTCCATTCCTCACACTATGTGTCGAATCAGAGACAGTACGAAGAATGTGGAGTAATGTTGCTTCAGTAATGTCTCAAAAGTGAATCGTCCTATTCCGACTAATGTCAGCAAGATTTTGGGTAATTCCGAGCTGAATTATATTGTATTGTTTGATGGTCGCACTACGAAGACGTATTACTTTTCGCCTTCTGCACTGCTTATGAAGTGAATCTGAAGCATATCATGACTGTTTATGGAACCGTTGAAACAATATCCGCAAAGCATTGATATCGACGAAATTTGCAGTTTTGTGGCTTTAGAAATTGACCGAATAATAATTCTGATGATTCAGGAGAACTCGATCGCGGGCAGTCTCGCGAGCATTGACGATTTCGATGATCACCGAAGACCGGCAAGTCCTTTTGTTTTATTGCATAATTAGGCTGTGCTCGTTACCTCTAAACAACCTCATTACCTTCTCTCAAGCGTCAATTTTCCTCCAAACTTTTCGAAACTAGCCACTTCCCGAGAGAGAGAACAAATCACCCATCTGCTCAAAACACACAGATTCTCACTGACTCTTCTCCTCTGTCTCGCCCTGTCTATCGATGGTGAGATACACGAGAGAGTGTGCCAAATGGAGAGAATATTCCCTCATTCTCCCTCTCTTCTCTCTTTCTCACCAGCAGATCATGTGGGGGCGATCAGTGTTGTTTATCCCGCCTAGCCTCTTCGCCTGGGAAGAAGAGGAACGAGAGAGATCTGATCGCTGGAGGAGTGAGACTACCAGGCACCACTACTATTCCCAGACACTCTGGAGCTGGTGGATCACCAGGCTACCCTACTTTCGTATCCGATACACATAAATTGCATGAGCTATAGCTATCCGTCATGCTTGCCTGATCATAACCACATGTTTAGCTTGCTTGAATACATCTTATTCGTTGTGCATCTTCTTCTACAACTGTTATTTATCCTCTCGACAAGCGCTCTTTTTTCTCACTCAATCAATAAGACGGGAGAGTGGGATATCTGATACTCTGCCCTCTGCACGAGAAAAGAGGGGAAGAGTGAGTAGAATTCTAGTTGGATCTCAAGTTGACACACACGTTTTCCTCGAAATTTACTCGGGATCAAGAGCATGCGCCCACGCAATTCTGTGTCATTCGATTCAGTATCTCTATATTTCAAAGTGATTGTACGAGTTGTAAATAATTTTTCGCCACTACGCTTCGAAAAACAAGAGGACAAAGGGATTGCTTCCATTGTCCGTTGTCCAAGTGGTTCCAAACCGTGGGTTGTGAAAAATTATTTCCACCTCGAACCATGTCCAATTTCACGTTGTTCCGCTGTGAATTCTTGAATGTTTTATTCGGTTCCTCTTCGAAATCTTCCCAACTTCGAAATCAAACGTTCATGACTTGTCTACATTTGATTATATGAGGCCGTTTGCCTACTAGTCGGACAAGGTCTGGCACAGTGATTTTTCGAAAATCTGGGGGAAAGTGTTCTCGAGGGTGCTTATTATCGCGGCCGACTTCATTTTGCGCCAACTCGATCGGTTGGGCCAGGCTGCATCTATGCTGCATTTACATGATCCGCCATAAGTCCGGAACACATTCTCCGATTCACTTCAAACTTTCACAAAGCACAATTGTGCATGTATGATTCCATCGATGTCGAATTCCGATTTTATTCGGATCGTCTGAATTATGAAAATTGAGTTCTCGAATACCAGGCCGAAGCTAACCTGACGGAGTGTACAGGAAGATGCGCCTCGTCCTGGGGATCAATAATCATATAATATGTGTGGGTAAAAAGCTAATAATATTTTTGCTAGATCGATTTTTTGAGGCATTTATCTGCGAGCGACTGCTCACTTGGAAAAGCAAGTGAAAAATTACATTGAGTTTCACTTACAAATGAAAGAACAAAAAGGATATTCACGTCGATGGGGTGTGAAACTCTTTCATTTGTAAGTGAAACTCACTTGAATTTTTAAAGTGAACTGTCGCTCGCAGATAAATGCCTCTAAAAATCAATCTAGCAAAAATATGATTAGCATTTTAACCACACATATTATATGATTATTGATCCCCCCGCATCTTCCTATACACTCCATCAGTTTAGTTTCAGCCTATTATTCGAGAAATCAATTTTCATAAATCTGACGAGCCGAATAAAATCGGAATTCGACATCGATGGAATCATAAATGCACAATTATGATTTTGTGAAAGTTTGAAGAGAATCGGAGAATGTGTTCCGGACTTATGACGGATCATGTAAATGCAGCATAGATGCAGCCTGGCCCAACCGATCGAGTTGGTGCAAAATGAAGTCGGCCACGATAATAAGCACCCTCGAGAACACTTTCCCCCAGATTTTCGAAAAAATCACTGTGCCAGCCACTTTGGTGCTTTGTCCGACTATTACGCAAACGGCCTCATATACAATTTTGACGGCTCTATTTTCAGCTTCCGACCCTTCCCGAGCGCTCGCACTCGCCGAGAGGACGCGGCTCGCCGTCCGAGACCTCAGCGTGAGCACTAGAGATTAGGAATTTCGGATTTGACTCTCTCCATTCTGCACACTCCCTCGAGAACGAGGTCAGAGAACGAGATAGGGTGCAGAATGAGTCGAAAACCGATACGGCATCACTACTAGAGATCTCTCGCGTCTCTGATCGATGAAAGATCATGCGTCGCTTTCCGATTTTCTAGCACTTTTCAACGTTTCCACTAATTAGATTTTTTACATGTCATTGAAAAATGGAATGTTCCTTTTTTGAAAAACAAATGATATGGCGATGGTGAAACGTATTACATAGCGAGCATGAAAGTCATCGCAACATGGACTTGGAAGATATTGATAGGATTAAGTGATAATAAATCGGCATCCGACTCCGTATTGCTCTCTCGTGTACCAGACCGAAGAGAGAGAGCGTGCGAATTGAGGAGAGTCGGATGCCGATTTGTCATCACTAGCAGAGTCTATCTAAAATATATCTAAATAAAAAAAAAGCTATTTTCCAGTTCGGCGACAACTCGCGGCTCCGGCTCTAGCACACCCACCATGATGATGAACAACGAGAAGGGTGATTGTAATTATTTATTTTAATGTTATTTACAATTTCTACTATCATAGAGCGCTATCTATTTTTCCTAGAATATTGTGCATATTAGATTATTTTGATTTAATTTACTTAAAGTTTACGGAATAAGTGTTATCACGATTCGTGTTCTCTAATTCTTTAGAAACACTTCAAGTCCTATTCAGGTGATTTATGTTTTTTTTTCAATTTCCAAATCGCCTGATAATCGCATTCATCATTATTATTTGCATTCATCGACCCGGTGAAACATATTTGAACCAATCTTTGCTATCAAAAGGAATTATCATTGCAGCCAATGAGATATAATCCCATCCTGATCTAGCGTTGACCTCTTGAATCTTAATAAATATTATTATTATTATTATATTATTATTATTATTATTATTATTATTATTATTATTATTATTATTATTATTGTTATTATTACTATTATTCTCATTGCAGCCGACTGGCCGGCGCCCTCGCCGCTGCCCACGGACATACGCGTCGACGCGGACACTGCATCCGCGTTGGAGGCGCCCTTCGTCGCCTCTGGTATGATATCACCTTGTTCAAAATCGCAATATCTATCGATTGTTCCTATTTCAATATGAGTGATGCGCGTTCTTTCAACGCGATTCCAAAACTTGCAATATCTTCTTTAGCGAAACAGAGTTAACAAAGATAGCCGGATATAACATCATAATAATGCTTTTGAAGACTTCAATCGTGGCCCGGTGGACACTGGGGCAGCTTCGGAGGCGCCGTTCGTTGCGTCCGGTTTGCATTCACTTTATTTCTTTCCATATAAAAAAATATTAATTGGCTCCTTCATCTCTATTAGTCTCGATGTTTATCGAATATTCTCATGCAGCTCCTATTAGTTGATAATCATTGCGGTTTGATGATAATCAGTCAATTTTCAACAAATTTTCAATGACCTTTTGCAACTTTTGGCAGTAGATTCGGAAATTCTTGCACCGACCAATCGCAGATTTCAACCGCGGCCCCTCGGACGCCTTGCCCCGTCATCTCATCTCGCCTCCGCCTACTGTCGCTTCGCCCCAGCCCGCGATCGTCCTGAGGGATGAGCATGGCAACCCCAAGGAGGAGTACCCGTACAACAATGAGGGGGTGAGTCGTAGACCCTCCTCTTTTCGCGTGCTCTCTCGTTCTCTAACCGGCGAGAGAGAACGCGAATAGAGGAGAGTCGTTTCCGATTTGTCATCATTAGAACCGAAGCTACTTAGGGATCAACGGGCTCAGCGTCCGCGTTACTGCAAATATTTTATTATGAAAATTCGTGTTCTCGAATCCTGGCAGAAATGTGCTACTCAGGAATTTTATGGGGTTTTTATTCGCAACATCAGCCGCCGTATTATCGCATTTATCATTATTCATTGAATTCATCGACCTGGCGAAGCACACTTGAACACATCTGTGCTAGTCATTAAAAGGATGACAAAATGAAATATTTTTTTAAAAAAATTACGAAAAATAGAAAATAAAAGAAGGCATTCCTTGCTTATCTCAACCGGTTCGCCCACCTCTCCGAACACCAAACGTCTCTCCTCCTAGCGCGTCAAGAAGCACTTCTTGCAGTACCTAATATCCCAAACATCTGCTCTCTCATATTTCCCTCTTCTCTCGCTGTCTCTCGTCATCTGCGCTCTCCTCAATCAGTGCAGTCTCTCGTCCCTCTGCTGATCCCTTATCTCCTCAGCTCCTTACTGTTGACACAGTGAGTACGGCAGGAAGGTTACGGGAAGATGTCGCTGTGGATCTTGTGATCACTGCTCTTCACTTTCTTCGTTATTTGTTAGAACATAATTAGGGAAGTCTCCGGCAAGCTGCGTGTTATTGCTTCAATTTTGTCGATAGGAGTGTACGATAGAGTAATTTCTATTGTCTTAGTTCTCGTTCAGCGCTACGGTGAAGCGCTGCAAGAATCTTGTCTGTCGGTGTTTCTTCCTAGAAGATTTCGAGTTTGATTCGACAGCATGATCTTCTTGACATTCCTTCCCGTATGTTGATGGCATTACTTCAATACAACTTTTTTCCTGCACTTTTCCTTCAATACATCACAGCGTGTCAATGGGACATTTCAGCGGCGCTGCGCGATTGTGAAACACATCTCATTCTTCACATTCTGATCGATCAGAGCGGTCGGGTTGCAGGGAATGGGAGGGAGAGAAAGCTAGAAATACATAGGAACTTGATGAAATAAATTAGATGAATCAATCCGATGATGTTTCAAGATGCTTCTGAATGATTTTGAGAATTTTCCGGAAGCACAACGAGCCTCAACAAGCATTTTTCGATTTGAGCCATTTTCATGCCGAGTTCCCAAGAAGTTCAATAATGGAACCACCCCGTCCATTATTATTTTCTGAATCCTCATCATCAGCTCTACACTTCCTCCAATTCAGAATTTTCAATTTCGTTTTAGTATTTGTGACATTCAAGGAAAACTACCGAAAAACACGAGTTTTATCATATTTCTCGAAAACAAAAATGAAATTGAAAATTCTGAATTGGAGGAAGTGTAGAGATGATGATCAGTGTTCAGAAAATAATAATGGAAGCGATGTTTCCATTATTGAACTTCTTGGGAACTCGGCATGAAAATGGCTCAAATCGAGAAATGCTTGTGGAGACTCGTTGAGCTTCCGGAAAATTCTCAAAATGATTCAGAAGCATCTTGAAACATCATCGGATTCATTCATCTAATTTATTTCATCGAGTTCCTATGTATTTCCAGCTTTCTCTCCCTCCCATTCCCTGCCACCCGACAGCTCTGATCGATCAGAATGTGAAGAATGAGATGTGTTTCACAATCGCGCAGCGCCACGAAGAACAAAGGATTTTCGCATTTTGTCACGCTGTGTACATCTTTTTTGCTGCACTTTTTATCCTAATTATTTAGTGTCATCCTATTCTTTCGATATTTCCCGGAAGCTTCGTTATCATTTCTTCCATCACTTTTCGTGATTCGCGGCACATTCTTCAAAACAAACTAGCATATTAGACAAAGCCACATGCTTCCCCCAATCACGGTCACGGCTGACGGCGTGCGCTTCGAGGAGCGTCACGACCCCGTGACGGCGCCGTCACCTCAGTCACCGTCACGTCCCAATGAGCTCGTCGGAGAGTCACGCAAGACGGCGAAGAACAACACCGTCAAGATCTCGTGTCTGAGCGGAAAACTGCAGCGGGTTAATGACAGAGAATTCTTGCACGAATGAAAACCCGAAAAAAAGGAAACGATATTTCACGAAATGCTAGCGAAATTGGAAAAAGTGGGAAGCTAGACTATTCTACGCGCAGAAAGGAAACGCATTGGCTTCCCAATCTATCCCATTCCAATTGTACGACTGCGATGGTTCAGAGAGGCGGGAAATCTATGTTTCACAAGGATCATATCTCAGAACTTTGCTGCTGAAATTAGTGCCATTCACGGCGATCGGGAAAACAATAAAATGAGCAGAAAACTAGCGAGGATCCGTATTTTTCTGTCATTGAACTTGCCTATATGCAGGTTCTGGCCGCCGCCGAGGCCGACCCGAACATCCCCGTCGGCGCGCCCCTCTTCATCCATGACCTCAAGGGACAGGATGTGGTCATCCAACTGGGCAGTCGGTCAGTCGTTTTTACGCGTAGCGATATCTAGGCAAACAAAACAAACAAACTATGATAAGCCTGAACTCGACTCTGGTGTTTTCAAGTGGTTCTATTGTTCCATTAGGGATGCCAGCCCGGACACGACTCTTCTGATTTCGTAGACTATCTCTCCGGTAAGGAAGTTTAAAAAAATAAGAGATTCACGTTCCGATTTATAGCCCATCGTTTGTTGTTTTTCTTCGCATAGATATCGATCTGCGAGACAATCTCTCAGATCTCCAATAGGGATGGCGCTTTGTTTTTAGATCTATCCTTTTCGCACTCAGTTCTGCCTATTATAGCGACGAAATAAACAGAGCAGATAGCCCTAACAACATCACTCATGAATTATGCAGTAACGCCACGATAAGTGACTGACAGTTGCATTGCGAAAACGTCTGTTGAATACAGTGCACAGTGTAGCAGAAACCGTTCTACGCTTCACGAAATGTGCATTCAAACGGAGCGAGCGCAAATGCATCGTGATCCAATCGATCTGCGAATCACAAGAGGTTTCACCTCTCTCCCGATATCAGTTTGCGCACCCTTCTCACACTGAGATGCGAAAACGGTGCGCAAAAAGTGCGCGGCGAAGGCACGCATCGCGCACTTTCCCGAGAACTTTCGATTAGTTCGTGTGTGTGAGAGATGCTTGCTTCGTTCTGTGATAAGCTGCGCCTGGCGAAAATGACAGCACCAGAGCGCCCTAATAGCCTTGTGCTGCCGGAATTGTGGGTATTTTTGAATTGTCTGTCGCCAATGCATTATCTCATAAAATCTTCTCAGCTCTTCAAGAACTTCTGAAACACAACTGTAATCGTTTAGAGAAAATGATAGGGAGGAACGAGAGTCGATCAGATAACGATCATTCTCCACCTCTATTATCTTGTGAAAAGTGTCGGAAGAGTTAGGGCTCAGTGGCTAATCAGTTCTCGATCCTTCACCTACCTACCGTATTCCAGCACCGGTCGCACCTCGGCCACGCTCTCGCCCCGATCGCCGCGTCGGTCGCGCGCCGGCACCAAGAGCCCGGTGATCCTGTCGCCTGCGAGCGAGCACTCCATGGAGGTACGGTGGTTGATTGATTATCGATTCCTGTATGTGAATTATCCATGACTGACTATATTCGGGGTTACGGTAGTCGGCTAATGATAACTGGCTACTACGGAAGTATGGTTAGACTGTATTATCATCCCCTGAAAAGGCTTAGATCCATGTCGGCGGTATCCGATTCAGGATGTTAATATCCTGAAATTATTTCCAGGTCGTTATCGCCACAAAGCGAGGCAAGCCGTCGTTCCTCCCGCCCGATGGATCGGCCCCGGAAATCGATGATGAGGAAGCCAACTACAAGGACAGAGAGATCAAGGTACTGGAGTGATCTTTGATTTTTGATCTTTAATCTTTTAAAATGGAAGATCAAGGTTCAATCTCAGTTTTTTTTATTTCTTCAAAACTAAAAACGCCCTCTCAATTATCCCACTATCACCTCTCAGTTGTTCTATATTTAATGAAACACAACTGAATTCGTTCAAAGAAAACGATATGGTTAAATGAGAGATGAATAAATAATAATCATAGGGAGAATGATCTTTGATCTCTGATCTTCGGTCTCTAGTCGTCATCAGGTTAGCATGATTTACATACGTAACTGCGCGCAGAAAGGAATCGCCTTTTCATGCAAATCTATCCCATCTCCATTGTACGATTGCGATGGTTGAGAGAGGCGGACAATCTATGTTTCACAAGGATCCTATCTCAGAACTTTGATGTTGAAATTAGTTTTATTCTCAGATGTAGGGGAAACAAAAAAATCAATTTTAGGCTAAGCCAAAGACGCACGAGCCCGAGTTCAAGGACGACAGTGACAAGAGAGAAAAGCGGGTACGGTAACAATTGATCCTTGATCTTTGATCTATTGTGCAAATCTAGCTCGCACAACGCGATGTGCATAGTGAACTGAGCGATAAAAGGATATAGATTGGTAATCGATTAACTCAGTTTCCGATTATGGTAGATTACGGTATCATGAGATTCCTCAGATATCGATCAGCCCTTTATCCCCCTCATTTTCTCCGTCTTTTCTCTCTCACTCTCGGCTCTGCTTGTGTTACACAATGCATTCGCCTACTCGAAAAATGCAGGAGAAGAGGAGAGATGGAGAGAAAAGAAGCAGAGAGTTATGAGAAAGTCGAACACAGATAACAGAGCGCCGTTCCGTGAGCGAATGTTAGTGATAATATAAGGGAAAATCAATCGATAATCCACTCAATGGGCTCAAGTGAATGATCCGATTACTGATGATCAAAAGACACAAAATACTCAGAATGCTCCACAAATATCAAATTTTGGTGACTTTTGGATTCGTCGCACAATCGCTCAAGCAAAGTAAATTGTTTGCAACACTTTCACTTTTGGAAAAATTATATCGGACTTTCCCATGGTCCAGTCCAATAAGCCGCTGACCACAATTTTACGGTTACTAGTTACAATTCCCTAGTTAAAATATATATTTTTTAAAACATGCTTTCAGAAAGCCCCAGCCGACGACCTCGAGAGATACCGGCCCAAACACTTCTACAAGGAGGAGGACGAGTACGCTCCCGCCTACGATATTGATGACTCGCCATGGGACAGTCATTATCAGGTGAGACATCGATTAGTGATGACGAATCGGCATCGACCCTCCTCATTCCACGTGATCTCTCGCCGATCAGAGAAACGAGAGAATTCGCGAAATGGGGAGAGTGGGATCCCGATTTGCCACCACTAGTAAAGATCTGTGCACTTCATACAGTGTCTAATGACTCGCGAAATTGAAGGAGTTTTGATTTTTTTTCTTTCGATTCAAGAATTTACATTAATTATAGTTCACAAACCGCTCAATTCATCAATAAAGTGTGAAACACAATGGATTCAGACGGTCAAGAGCAATGAGAAATGAACAGACTACAACCATTCTCTACTTGTGTTTCCTCGTGAAAAGTGGCGCTAATATTTTTTTTTAAACGAAGAAACTTGATATTTCCTCATTCAGATCGGTCCGGACACCTACCTCATGGCGACGCGCGGACCGCAGTTCAACGCGCGCGTGCGCGACTATCGCAGGTGAGCCGCGCACTTGTTTTATGAGAAAATACGATTATTTTCTGTCGGGCCATTCATAAATGGGGATATTCGAGAGTCGTTTGCTGCTCATCTATCCGTGAGAATAACGAAAACTTTCAAGGGATAACTACCCGCATACTGAATGTGAATCTTGATTACTCTATGAAACCGTGGAGGGACGCCATCTTCAAATATTTTACTTCAAAAATAATTAAATTTCGATTGTATTCCTTCCCTTCAGACAACTCTGGGGTGACGGCGCCGGATACGTCACTCAGGGCTACCTCGGAGCGCGCAACGCTGATGTATCAGTGAGGGAGAGAAGAAGGTCAGCACTATTCGTGCTCTTGTTAACTTGTGCTGCTCAACACCATTTTGTACTGTGCCTGTCTAACGAGAAGAATGCACAGTAAGATGGGAAAATGGGGAAGCATCATGTACAATTCTACAGATACACTGATATTCTTCGCGAGAAATCCTCGGGAGCCGCCGAGTCTACAGTCAACGACCACGCCAATTCCATCCAGAGAAACCCCTCGGCGACTGCGATCGAGCGAATCAAGGTTTGAAATTGGAAGGGTTTGAAGTGCACTATTATAAGTCCAAACAAGGATCGCGAGATATCAATATATTAAAGAACAATCACCCGAGACAAAATTGCCTTACATAATTTGTCGAGAATTTAAAGAATGGTGAAACGCATTTCAACTTTCACAATTGTTGGTAAATTCGTCTCCCTCCGTAACGTCTAGAATCTGCGAGAGATCTGCATGCGATATGTCACCTATAATAATGACTCATTGTGAGAACAATCTGTGCTTGCAGGTCGACATCACCAAAGTCGCGCCAAGTGCCACGAGAAAGAACGAGGACGGATGTGCGTTTTTTAAAACTTGTGGTCCATGTATCTCGGTAGAAAACGATCACGTTCTTAGCCATAGTCCTACTCAGTATCAGAAAAGGACAAAAAAAATCGAGTTGTTTCAGCCTTCGCTCCCATCTTCTGCTCTCGTCTCCGTGACATCCCGATGGTGGCTTCTGGTCCGGCGGCCGTCTTCGAGTGCAGAATTGTGGGACAGCCACAGCCGGAGGTGAGTTCTATGGGCGACGAAGAGGAATCGATTCCCCTCATTTCACGTGCCCTTTGGCTGATTGTGGAAACGAGAGAGCATGTGAATTGAGGAGGACAATAGTAGAGGGTATATCTGAGGAGAGCGAGGAGAGCGAGGCTGAGGCTCGTATTTATGATTATCTAGAGGCGAAGTGGTGTAGTGGTCTAAGGCGCCCTCCCATTCCATCTTCCCGGGTTCGAATCCCGGCGGTGACACCGCCTCCGCCTCACCAAGGCGCCCACCCATTGGGGACGGGAAATTGGTAGTGACAAGATCACGCGGTAAAGTAGGTCCGAAGAACAGGATCGGGAGCTGCGGACTGAATCCTCCCATTACAAATACACTGGCCTAGCAGTGTGACCCGCAGGACGAATGTGCCTAGAGAAACGGGTGTCCTTTACCTTTTTACTTTTCAAAGGAACTTCAAACGCTCTGCTGAATGTCTACTTGGATAATCCTTTGATCAACTATCGAAACGACAAAAATACTTTTACAAATAAATTCAGATCGCCTGGTCGATGCACGAGCAGCCTATCGAGCAGGACGAGAGACACACCATCATGTACAAGGATGGTCAGTTGCGTCATCCTTTGTTAGTCCGTCTTCTCTGCAGCTGGCCTGTATCAAATTTTCTACTATTGATGTTATATCGCAACAAACCATCATATGTAGTTTTTGATCCGCATGGGATCAATAAATAATCCGTCATTATCCGATTCAGGCATCGCTCGTCTCACCATCACCTCTCCCTCTCCTACCGATCTCGGTCTCTATGCATGTGAGGCGAAGAACACGCACGGAAGTGACAAGACGACCGCGAGACTTATTAGTGGAGGTGAGCTGAGAACAAATATAACTATCCATCCGAAATCGGCTTGATTTGGTTTGCCGAAATGAGAAATGATGACATCAGTGATACAAGCCATGTATGAATGTTAATCAATATCTTTTTGATCATTATTTTTAAAAGTTTGAGTCACGAGAGAATTACTTTCGAGTTAGCACTGAAGAACTTAATAGAACGACGAAACTCATTTGAAATATCAACATTCATTTAACATCGCCACAACGCAAAATATATTTATTCTCACTGAATTAAAGTAAGCAGACACCGCTGTTTCTTTCTCCTTTTTTCACGAACCTTAATATTCATTCCAAAAAATGAAATAAATCCATTCCACACACATTCCAATCAATTCCAATCAATCCGTTCCAGATTCTCCGGCGCGTTCAGGGCGTCCGGACGTAGAGCTCTCCTCTGACACCGAGCTGTATATGACATGGGAGGCGCCCGAGGGCCCGACATACCTCGAGGGAATTACTTATAAGCTGGAGTTCCGACTGCAGAGTGAGTGCGAGGGAAAATCGGAACCGAACACTCAATTGGAGTGGATCTTGTGCTGGAAAGGCAGTCCGCAAAATTAGCAGATTTGGCTTCCGATCTTATTGATATATGAGGCCGGTTGCCTTGTTTTCGAACAACGACTTGATGGGACTGGTACATCAATTTTTTTCGAAAACTTGTCTAAAGAAGTTCTCGAGGGTACTGAACATCGTGGTGTGTTTCATTTTGCACCATATCGATCGGTTGAGCAGTGAGAGACCGCTCACACTGCGCGACAGTCGAGGAATTAATATCCGCTCCTTTGTCAAAGCAAGGAAACATCGAGATGAAAATTAAACTCACTCAAATTCTTCGTTGATGGAGCAGTGTGAGCGGTCTCTCACTGATAAATAACGCAGAAAATACTTCCTAGCGAAAATATGTCCAGCTTGTTTCCCGCACATATTATACGAAAAATGATCCCCAGATCGAGGCGCATCCCCCCCTGGCCATGCAGGTTATTAGTTCCGCATCGACCTGGTATTCGAGAACTGAGATTTTTGCCTTTTCAAGGGAAATGTCTATTTGGTAGCAGCCTCATCAACCCCATCCAAATTTTTCTCTGTGAAAGTTTCAAGTGAATCGAACAATCGGTAACCGATTTATCTCCAGAATTGTAAATGCAGCTTAGGTGCAGCCTGGCTCAACCGATCGATATGGTGCAAAATGAAACACACCACGATGTTCAGTACCCTCGAGAACCTCTTTAGACAAGTTTTCGAAAAATTGATGTACCTGTCCCTGTTCGAGAAGAAGGCAACCAGCCTCATATTGCTTACAAAGTATAATATTAATAATAACAATAAAGCTATTAAAAATGATAAGAAATATTTTCAGCAAACGGTGACCCTTGCGCGCCCTGGCACACCATCGCGGATGATATCGACGATGAGGCCGTCGTGTTGAAGCATCTTGAGCCACTGGGAATCTACCAGTTCAGAGTGAGCATTACTGATGACAAACCGTCTCGCCTCAATTCGCATGCTCTGGCGGGCGAGAGATCAATGCAAATTTTGCCATGAGTACTGATCATCATGCCACTATTCGTCTTCAGTTTTACACGGCATGTTCCAACTCATGTATTGCAACTAAAATATTTTCGAATGTTGAAAATTCAATGAGAACCGTGTTGGATATTTTGATGAAAATTAAAAATTTGAGGTACGTGCCAAGAACGCGTTCGGCTATGGAGAGCCCTCGCTCAACTCGCGTATCGTACGCACCCATCAGCGAGGTTTGATCTTTGATCTCTGACAGGATGATATTTGGTCTTTGATCTTTGATCGTCGATCTCTTCAGGAGCGCCCAAACTGCAAGTGGACGTGCTCCGACAAGACAAGAGACTCAGCGTCGTCACACTGCCTCAGGTGAGTCTAACATGTCCGAAAATCAGGAGTAAAGTTGCTTTTTATTGGGTATTAATGACGAAATCATTTCATGAATCATTGATCTCTCAGGGCAAGCACGGCAAGAAGCTGGAGGGTATATCTGAGGAGAGCGAGGAGAGCGAGGCTGAGGCTCGTATTTATGATTATCTAGAGGCGAAGTGGTGTAGTGGTCTAAGGCGCCCTCCCATTCCATCCTCCCGGGTTCGAATCCCGGCCGTGACACCGCTTCCGCCTCACCAAGGCGCCCACCCATTGGGGACGGGAAATTGGTAGTGACAAGATCACGCGGTAAAGTAGGTCCGAAGAACAGGATCGGGAGCTGCGGACTGAATCCTCCCATTACAAATACACTGGCCTAGCAGTGTGACCCGCAGGACGAATGTGCCTAGAGAAACGGGTGTCCTTTACCTTTTACCTTTAATAATTATGTAGAAAAAACCCTTTTATTTTACCAACAAAAGTACAACCATTTATTTTGGTGAGTTTCGGGGTCAATTTGTTTTCAGATGAGTTTCACTGTTGGCTCAAACGAGTAGTGCGCACACAGATCAATGTTATCATATTCTCGTCGATTTGCAAACACACACGATTTGCAAACACACATGATTTATGAATGATGAATTCATAAATCATGCGGTCTTCAGAAGAATACACATAAAACATAAGACATTTAGCGATTCAGGAACCATCTGTATCTCATAATCACTGATTTTCTTACAGGTGGAGAAGGAGAAGGGCTGGCTTGAGGCTGGCGAGGTTACACTGAAGACCGAGGACCCTAGAGGCCGATTCCAGGTAATTCACTTCATTTTGAATTGCAGCCTCAATATGCGAGCAATTGTCATTAAAACTCACTTTTGCATTAGTCTCTCAATAAGCAGGTTAATTATAACGCAATAATCATTCAGCTCGAATCTCTTCTCGCGCGCGGTCGCTTCGCTGTTGTCCGCAACGCTGTCGACAACAAGACCGAGGTCGGAATTAGGGAATAACAATTTTCGAAAATAATTTAAAAAAAAATAATTTCAGATCGGCGCCCACTGCGCCTGCAAGATCTCCGAGGCTACTGAGGAAGCGAGACGGTGAGGATTATTGATCTTTGATCTTTTATCTTTGATCAGTGAACTCTAACACCACTATTTAAGGTGGTAGGACAAGATGTAAAAAATTTCTCGGAAAGCCCATCACGTAAATTGTTGAACAATTGATCGGCGTAAACATCTTTTCTCTAAAAATTTATGAGATGGGCTTTTCCAGGAAAATTTTTTCATCTTGATCTTTCACCCTATTTAATGCTCATCTCTCAAGCCATTCAAATACAGATATTGTTGAAGACACTTGATCTATGAGCTCTGAACTTAACGGAAAATAGTTTTCTTCTTTGAGCATTAACCTGATCTGAATTCAGGCATTTGATCTTTGCAATTCCTGACCTATCTTCTTCTTCCAGTGAGCATCTCCTACTCGCCCGCGCTCAAAACGAGAACATCGCCCATCTCATGGCGGCGTACAACAAGTGAGTTTCACTGATGAAACAAGTAGAGAATCGCGGATGTGAAACGATGGTTTCTTCCCTTGTGTTTCACACAAAATAATAACCCACTTGCTGCTCCGTTTTGCAGCATAAACAATAACTTTAGAACTATAGTTATGTAGTTCGCCTAGTCAAATGTCCTCTCTACTCTTCAATTTCAGCAACGGCCTCATGTACCTCTTCGTGGAGAGATTGTTTGAGGATGTCTTCGCACGATTCACTTTTATGGATTATTACACGGAGGAGCAGGTTCGTTAATTGACTGCAAGTGAAATACAATTTGAATAATATAAAAACACAATAAAATTTTGATGACAACTTGTGATGACAAAACGAACATGCCGGCTTATCCATAGAAAAAATGCCCGATTCTAGTCGGCATGAAAATCAGTGTTGTCATAACTACTGATAACGCAACGATAGTTTTCGAAATAGGATGAATGACTAATTATCGACTAATTAAGATCGCCCTGACCACGCGCCAGATCGCCTCCGGCCTGCACTGGCTTCACTTCAAGGGGTGAGAAGATCAAAGATCAGGCTCCAAGCCCCGCCCCTTCTGAGTCAGTTCGTGATCAACCCCAACGATTACAGTATTGCGCACCTCTCGATGTCGCCGCATAACGTGATGTTTGCGTCAAAACGATCGTGGATAGTGAGGATCGTCGACTTATCTGATGCGAGATTGGTGGAAGAGAAGGTATCAGCATTACCGAATCGAACACTGACTCTCTCCAATCTACACACTATATCGCATTTATGACCAGTGAGATAGTGTGCCGAATAGAGAGATAAGTATTCGATCAAGTACTGTAGAAATTATCTTCGATTTTATTGTTGGTTAAAAACAAACCAATAAAATTCGGAATATTCGTAGCAATAATGCATTCATTTTGCATGTGTTTCACAACGAATTCAAATGAGAGAAGCTTGACAGTCAACTAGTGTCTCGTAATCGCCTCCTGCGGCTAAAAAAACTAAAACTCGTAAATTTTCCAACCGTACCTCAATAAACTCGCCACCTTCCAGCCCATCAACCCGGTCTCATTCGATCAGAACTGGGCGCCACCCGAGTTCTACCTAC
This sequence comes from Pristionchus entomophagus, assembly GCA_036245825.1. NCBI lineage: Eukaryota > Metazoa > Nematoda > Chromadorea > Rhabditida > Neodiplogasteridae > Pristionchus > Pristionchus entomophagus. The sequence continues at coordinate 11,475,967 of BTSX01000005.1, forward strand.
CCGATGCCACGGTAATTATCATTATTATTGTAATAAATTAACTTTAAAAATAATTATTTATTAATTACTCCGCGCTTCGCAGGTCACTGTGCAATCCGACATCTGGGGCATGGGAGTGATCCTATTCTGCCTGTGAGTTGTCATTCCTCCAAGTTACTACAGACTCTGTAGTACAGAACTATGTCGGATGAGAACTATTTCGAAATACCGTATCTGCCCTAACATACGACCTAGCGCCGTTACTACAATACGTTTGGGAAACCAAATCAAGTCATTGATTTCAGCCTGGGAGGTTTCCATCCCTTCACCTCCGAGTACGATAGCTACGAAGAGATCAAGGAGAACGTTCTCAATGTAAGCAATTTAAAAATATTTTAACATTTTTGAATTTCAAAGTCTCCACGTAATTGTTAAATTGATGGATTCCGGACACATTGTGTGGAATGGATATCTTAAAGGAGGGGTGGCACGAATATCTGGCTTGATGAGTTCTATAGGGGAGGTTGTGGGGATTTGTTACCCGATCACACTTGCGAAACTCCCATGTTGCCAATTTTCGTTTAAACTGAGCCATGAGCGTTTGGCTGTGTGCCAAGCGGGCCTGACGATGCAGGCAACGAGAGAGGGATAAGAGGACAATGAAGAGACCGCGCATGCAAATCGGCGAGCGCCTCTCGGCTCTTCGATTTGCACACGCGTTCGTGCCTCCCCCTCTTTAAAACAAAATTATCTCGTATTTCCGATCAAATGCATATTAGCTCATTATTTTATTATTTTTAATTTCATTTATTTCAGGTCAAATGCGACCCCAATCTCATCCCGGTACAGGCTAGTCAGGAGGCACTCAGCTTCGTTACGTGGGCATTGAAGAAGAGCGCCCTGTGAGCGATTTATGTTTAAAAAGTTCAAAAAAAGGTTCGGCGTATCAAGAAAAAATTGTTTGATTGAGGAACCACCATACTCGTTGATTGTCTAGGAGTCACAAAACGAAATAATGGGTAAGATCAAAGATCAACTTTCCAGTCGTCGAATGCGCACAGATGAGGCTCTATCCCACCGCTTCCTCTCCTCCGATCCGTCGATGGTGCGAAGAAGGGAAACTATCAAGTGAGTTATTTTTTAAATATTTTTTCCCGGGAATCAACAGTCCATTGTCGAAAAGTCGATATAATCAGACATATTTACCATCTGAAACATACTTGAATTGTTCAACTTCTTAACGAAAACTACATACAAGATATTTCGCGTAACTTTTCTCTGGAAATTTCTGTGCGTTTGGGTGAAACATACTTTATTCCAGGTACCCCAGCTCGAAACTGCGCAAGACCGCGTATCTCACTCGCAAGCAAGTGACGAACGAGTTATCTGACAAGCTAAAGCAGGCCTCGGCTTAAAAATTAATTACGAAAATATTTCCTAAATTGAATCCCTGAGACCCACAACTCAGCGCTCCGATACGTGTAAGCTATTCATTGCAATCTTTGATTTTTTACTGATTTGTTGATCTAGCGATTGTAGACCGCCGAGTGATTGTGTGTGCATAGTAAACTCTTTGCCATATCGTGTTCGATAAAATATATTTCCGAGACATGCAATTCAAAAGCGAATGAATATATGATATGTGCAAAAAATACATGATATCAGAGAGATCGAAGATATTATGAGATCAGAAAGCTTCTACACCAGAGAAAGAGAAAGAGTCAAGATAGTCTCATCCAGTCTTCGTGAAAATCCCATGGTTACTTCAGGCCTGTCGGAAATCTTCGAGTGAGTGGGCATACTGGGCGCGCCCAATTCGTGAACCCTACTTCAAACTGTCGGCCTACTGGACATGCGAGCAGACACGAATGTGTTTGTTAACCATGCGATGATACAGTCAGTAAATCACAATCTCGCGAAATCAATTCATAAGGCGCTGAAACATACTCGGAATCATTCGAAACAAAGGCTCAGAGAAAGCGCAGAGCGTCAAAAGTTTCTCGAATCTCTCGCAATTCCTTTCATATGAAACAGATCTCAAAATCCCGTGAGCGCGAATTTCACTATTGTTCAAGAGGCACGTACCATCAGCGGAGCAAAACATCAGGATTCATCGATACAAGATGCCAAATTCCCTTGTCCATTCACTCATTCCTCCTCACATTCCCACCACTCGGCCATGTCTCGAGCGGTTCTCGCTTTCCTTCTCATCCTTCTTCTTCTGAAACTCATTGAGGTTTGATGATGAATGTACTGTTAGGTGACTAATTGAATTGTTCAGGCGCCGGGGTGGTGCGCGTTCTTCCCACTCGGTACGTGTGTGCCTACCGTACCCATCTATTACCGTATTCTCATCGATTGCTGAGTAGTTCGTCAATCCGGTGCCTTGCAGCTCTGATCTGGACGATATGTGCCGGATTTCGCTCGGTAGTAGAAGAAATTCGCATTCGGAGCACAGTTTGTTCTTTGAGATGTGATCTTTGATCTTTTGTTCGGCCACGTCTTAATTTTGCATATTCAGACCTTGGCTGTCCACGGAACTAAGCAAGCCTCCTGTCATGTCTGCAGCAGCTGCAACACATTTCGCTAGTTTTCATCCCTCGATATTTTTTCTCAAGTTTCGCTGGATTTGATGTTTGTGTGAAATCGCATCGAATGATTGTAATTGTAGGATCTACTCGCTTTCCCCGACGACTGCCTACTGGAGATCATCGAGCGACTGCCCATCGGTGATCGTCTGCGACTGCGCGCCGTCAACCGCCGCATGTACGACCTCGAGGCGCGCACCGGCACGACTACAGCCGCGCACAGAACGGCGTACAAGGGCCTCGAATGGCAGGTAGATGTACAAATGTATTATTGGTCTTTCGTTTTCGCTCTGACTTTTGAAAAAATAACAATGCTCTATTCACATTCATAAATTTGAATATGTTTCACCGCTCCCATATCCCACGCTGAAACGAACATGGCGTCCGCCACATAAATGAGCTTATTTTTCTTTCGCCAATCACGCCATTACCCGTCTTTAAAATCCTTTACTGCGCCATTAGATCATCGGCGATTGTACAATATGAATCAGAATTAGTGATGACATAATGGCTGTTCGTGCCGGCTTAAACTCGGCAATTTCAACGATGAAGCAGGCTCGCCGAGTCCGTTTTATCATGACTAATATGAATCATACCAGCTGATTGGCGGGAACTTGGTCACTTTCACCCTAGCACCTCTCTCCGGCGCAGTCTCCACCTTCACTCTGCCCCTCGTTGCTGGCCTGGCCATGCTCCGTCGAGCCTTGAAGTGCTGCACCTTCACGAAATACATCAAAGTGAGGATAGACAGTGCACGGCTTTTTATATGCAATCTATTCACCTGTTAAAGAGCTTACAGAATGCAGAGATCCAAACACGGAAGTAGTGGGAAATGAGATGTATTTTTACATTATTAGTTTTTCAGTTACTCGAGCTGAACGAGAGCTGTCTTGATGGACTCGCTTTCTTCCTCAGACACGCTTCCACTGAGTATCTAGAGATTGAAACCGATTGGCAAGGGGTGAGCGAATATTTTTCTTATGATGCCTCCTAGATTTTCTGCTAGCGGATTAGTAACTGTTTCTCCATGACGGTGGTAAGTTAGATTCTTGGTTACTAAAATCATAAAGAAAATCTCGAGTGAAACATAGTCGAAAACCTCAGAGTCCCAAAATCTCTTTGTCTCAGCGAGACATAACCGATCATTTCTGTATGCAGTGGACCTCCGTCTCAAGCCTCACCATCACTCAATTCTGCCACTGCTTGGACTCGAACAAGACTCTCAAGGCGATGCAGTTGCTCCTCCCGCCCTGCTCTCTCTCACTCAATCAGTACAGGCACCTATGGGTGGGTTCCATCTAAACAAAACTAATTGTTCTGCACGTATAATTGTTGTTTGCGGAAGTTAAAGTATGCCGCAAAGTGGTTGATAGACTCATTCGTAAGTAGTTATTCGTTTAAAAGTCCGCCATGTGTTGAAACATGAATGATCTCGATAATTGACGTCATTTCAGCAGGCATTTCGCAATCTTATCTTCATTTCTCTGGGCGCATTGAATGTCGCGTCGGGAGCGTGGGCTTGCGAAAGTTTCATGGGTAGGTCATTTTGCTTGTTTCACATGCTCTCTGGCCGATGACAGAAAACTTTCTGGCACCGAGTTGTTGCCACTAGTTGATCTAAGCGGCGATGAAGCTTGAGATATGAAGAGACTGATATTTTATGCATACCTAACAATTATTGGTTATTAATTAATTATCGTACTTCGTAAACATTTCCGATTAAATTTAGATTTTGTAAATTTTATTCATCATTTTTTTGCAATTTGGGAATTCGCAACTAACAATTTCAATTTTTGTTTCTTATTATTGGTCCACCTCGTATTCCGGGCAAGTACAAAAATTTGACTGTGAGATTGACAAAAAATAACAAAAATTAATTGAAATTATTTGCAGTTGCGAATTCGCAATATGCAAAAAAATGTAGACAACTTACAAAATGTAAATTTGTTGGGAAATGTTTACGAATTACGATACTAATTAGAAAACAATTAATTACTTATGGGTCTGGACGAAGGTGTGTTCGCTGCTCCTCCCACTGACGTCTCTCTCATTACAACGTCACTCCCTACGGCTGATGTGAGTGGGAATTATCTATAAGGATTATAAAAAAAATATTAAATTATTTTTTCGAATCATATTATACAAAAATTAAACCCTATAGGGAACATGCCGTTAGATTTATCTTTCTCTAACCATATTTGCTAGACGTTAGAAAGAGTTTATCTTGAGCGCATTCATGTGGAAAATTTAAGAGATGTTCCACGGTTTAGTGAAACTTTCGAAAGGGGTCGACAACCTATGCCAATAAGTTCAGGGTGAAGTCCCCATACATAAAGCTGATCGCTGACCAAATATGAGACCTTGGGGTGCACAATCCGGAAAATGCCAGAGGTGTCCCAAAAAAAGTCAGAAAAATCATCCCATAAAAAAGTATGTTCTTATAGGTGTTTCAGGCGTATTTTCGCATGAAAATAACGAAAAACATAGTTTGAAAGCGAAAGGGCAACGATAAAATGTCGAAAAATCGAATTTTCATCATTTTTTGGTAACCCTGGAAAAATATTTTCGTCATGTCCATAATTTTATTACAGATTCGGATTTTACGTGCAAAACTACACAATCTTGTTTATTTTCATGGTTTCTGGAGTTAGAGCTCGGATTCCGCAGCTTCCCGCCCGAGGGCCTCTCGGTGGCTTATCGGTGGAGAGAACGATGACGACAGATTTCGCCATTTCGACATGCATTTACATTTACATTTATCATGTCAGGCAGTTGACGCCAGATGGGGATGGATGGTTTCAGATAGGTTTCGGGTCGGTTCTTCGTTCGAGAGAGAATCATTTCGTCTGGGTGGGGGTCAAGGGATCGGTCTTCTTTCCATTCACAGACCCAGGAGATTGGCTGGAGAAAGGGTTGCGATCATCCAGGACGATAGGACTTGATGTAGAGTGTTCATTGTTGATGATGGAAGAAGGCTCCCGTGATTTTAGAACTGAGTCCACCAAACTCGAGTCATCAATCGCGAAACGAGACTCGACGAGAATGGTATCTGAGGGACCAAACATCAGAGTAGGTCATACCCATCACACGGTGACCAGAGTCCGGCTTGGATGGGGATTCCGATCTTGTTGAGTTGATGGAGTAGACGAGGGGAACTAGAGGGATTCCATTCTCTATCAGAGAGAAATGGAGAAGGACCGCTCGCGACGACTAACAAAAACGAGATATAGTTCATAACTCATATAGGAGTGATTTTCCGTTGAAAATGCATCATTTGAAGCTCAGATACATGAATTAAGATTTTTTGAAATTTTGAGATTTCAAATAGTGACTTTTTAGTTTTTTCGTGTTTTATGGATATCACAACCCCTTAATATCAACAGAAATGCTTAATGACGATTAATGGGACGAAAAAATGATATAAAAGTGACTGTATCATGTTGAAATGGCGAAATCTGTCGTCATCGTTCTCTCATAAGCCACCGATAATCCCTCGGGCGGGAAGCTGCGGAATCCGAGCTCTAATTCGAGAAGGCGTGAAAATGAACACACTGGGGTAGTTTTGCACGTAGAATCCGAATCTGCAATAAATTTTTTCCATTATTCGACATTTTATCGATGTCCTATCCCTTCTAAAGTATGTTTTTCGTTATTTTCATAGCAAAATTCGCCTGGAACACCTATAAGAACATACTTTATCCAGGGATGAAAATTTCGACTTTTTTTGGGACACGTCTGGCATTTTCCGGAAAGTTCACCCCAAGGTCTCAAATTGGGCCAGCTATCAGCTCTATGTATGGGGACTTCACCCTGAACTTATTGGCATAGGTTGCAAAAAAGTCATCCGTTGGGTAGGTGCAGAATCTCGTGGAACGTCTTTTAATCTGAAGTTGCTTCAAGCACAATATTACTCGATCATGCGACGATCTTTTGCAGGTCTACGTTGAATCTGCCGGCTACCACGTACAATTCACGAACATCTACAGCGACGGCTTCCTCATGGTCTCCCGATCGAGGTATAACTTCTGTAAAGTTTCCTGCATTTCGGCCCAACACACATCTTCATTTCACCACTTTTTCTTAACGATCGGGTTGTTCAATACAGTGTCCACTCTCGTTTATTCGGTCAGAGAAAGAAGAGAGCGAATATTCAAAACCTAATTTTTTACAGACACACTGCCAATCCCTTGATTTCTGTGTGCGTAGATCTAAGGGGAGACCACTCCACATGAGTGAAAGACGAGAAAATGGGGTAACGAACGATCAATCGACACGCCAACAATAATGTTCTCCGGTAACTCCGGTAACAATAACTCCGGGCAAACTATCTTATCGAAGACGGCGTCGTCTGTACTGCTGGTGCCAGAATAGCATTTCACTGCAACCGCGGCAGAGATGACAGGAAGTACGAGCCTCATAGTTACTGAAAAGATAAAAAACAAAATGCACTGTAGCAAAAATATGTGAAGGAAAAGAGCCCATGTTTCACAGAGGCGCATCTATTCTGCGCACATTTCTTCCCTCTCTTTCTCGCGTAGAGATACGAAGGTTTCTAGTTTGTTTTTACGTCTGCTTGTCTTAGTCAGGTTGTGCCAGTGCCTTTCAAAGAGCTACAGCCATACTGAAAGATGAGACTCGCCATGGCAGATGCTCATGATTGGCTGCATAATCTCGTGTGTAATCGAGTTCTCCAATGTCATCATCACATCAAATTGTGTGTGCATAGTAAACTCGTTGCCATATCGTGATCGATAAAATATATTTCCGAGATCGAAATAATAAAAGCAAAAAAATGAATAAACAATGGATCCGCGAGATCAAAGATGCAAATATATCAAATGAGTAATACGGGAGCATACACGATAAATGATTATGGCAAGAAATAAGGAGATCAAGATATCGAATATACACTGGGATACATGTCTGCGTGGAATCCGGAGTGCCAATCGCCTTATTATTGGCATCAGATTCACCCTCGTTCTCTGCAGCATTATTATTCTCCTTGCAGTATCAGATAGTAGTCGGCCGATGAAATCTGTGACTTGGTTCCATTTAGTAACGTAGGTTATCCAATAATTTTGGTACCTGTACTGCTTGCTCCATGAGCTTGTCTTTCGAAAGTTGGGCGACTCTCCGGCTCTGCCTTCCAGCATTCTACCTCTTGCAAAACATCACCTGCGGGCGTGAGTCGAACCTGCCTGCGTCGGCATGTCAGTCAGACACCATGCCCATGAAATCTGTGACTTGGTTCCATTTAGAAATCTGTGACTTGGTTCCATTTAGTAACGTAGGTTATCCAATAATTTTGGTACCTGTACTGCTTGCTCCATGAGCTTGTCTTTCGAAAGTTGGGCGACTCTCCGGCTCTGCCTTCCAGCATTCTCTCATGATGGCATACCTGGAACGAATATTGTCAATCATAATGGACAATCAATTCAGTGTATGTATAATACTATGTAAAAAAAAAGAGAATCACCCGTGGAAGAATTTCATGGGCGTTATGAATCATGCACTCACAGTGAGTCAGTGCATCCTTCAGGTTTCAGCATCCTCTCTCCGTTCTTTAATCGAGGCAGCACCTCGATCATTTCCCAATCGAGATACGGAATAGCGCCTAGAGTCACGATCTCGAATAGGAGAATGCCGAAGCTCCAGCTGGAAAGAAGGTTTCATTGATTGAACAATTGATTACACAATGACAGACTTAAATCTTACATGACAAATGTCTCGTTCACACATACTATCCAAAACTACAGTTTACCTAAGCGTGAATGACTCATCCATAACTCACACGTCACTTTTCTCGGTGAACTCGAACTTCTCCAAGGCCTCGGGGCTGAGCCATTTCACCGGCAGCCGACCACCCTAAAATGTAAACTTGTAAAAATATAATTTAAATTTGTTAATAAATTAAATGGTATGATAATTATGTATCGTTTACAGAAAAAAATTTTCCCAATTGTATACTTTTGTAATTACAATGCATAGCGGAAATACTATCGTATGAAATTTTTACCAGAAAAAAGCGCTCACCCGAGAATGATACAAGTTACTGCTTCTGCCCATCGGACGACACATCCCGAAGTCTCCCACTTTGGCAGATCCATTGGCATCGATCAGGATATTTCGAGCCGCTATATCTCTGTGGATGAGACCTCGCGACGTTATATATGCCTGGGATGGAGAAGACTCATGGGCATGCTATGCGAATTCATTCATTAATTTTTAAATCAGAGATGGAATACCTTTATAATCGAATAATCTATTTTTCAAAATGAAGAAATTGTATTACCAATCCATCTGCCGCTTCAATCGCGAAAGTGAGTTTCTGTTGTTCGGTGATTTTGTCTCGTCTGTAATGAGGAAATACATTTAGGTTGCGGAAATCAATAATACTTGAATCAATTTTTTAACGATTTGATGATGATCACAAACACTTACTGAGATCGCAAGTATCGGAGGAGATCGCCCTTAGGACAGAATTCCATCACGAGCATATGCGGTGCATGTTCTGTTACGCAAGCGAAAAGATTCACTGAAAATATGAGTATATTAATTCATTTCAATAATATCACTACCCCCATCTTACCGATTCTCGAGTGATATCCGATGTTTTGCATGATTTCAATCTCCTTCAGAAGCTCCTTCTGCTCAGACTTTAGCACGGACGCTGAACGTTTACTTGATCAAACGTTTGGTAGTTCTGATCCATCAGATATAAAAATTTTAAATGACAACCATCGCTAAGAACACATTTCACGATTTCCGTACTCGTACTGTAATGAACGTAATTTCATCTCCCTTTGAAAGATACACCCGCTTGCAAGTTTTATATGAAAATTCCGCTCCGTCTATGTTATAACTATTCTCAAAAGTGAATACGTTGAAGCATCTTCATTGCAACGATATCGTTGCTCTTCCTCAGGTAGAGATTGTAAGCCAAAGTATTGGCTGATGGAGGCAGCCGATTGTCGAAAATTCGTCCTGTATTGGTATTTTACATCTCATGTATTATGCAATTGAATAATATGTTCATGCAAATCCCCTATATTATCCATCATAATTATGTATTCGAAAACGTGTGACATTGGTTAACTACTTTTGTGTTCTATCGCTCCATTTGTTTAGCCGTAAACAATGGATAACTTACTCGTAGTTCTAGCTTGCTAAGAGAGGTGCTCTCTTGGTGTTTTAATCTTATAAAGAATCACCGTGTTATACCTTTGTAGACCACTTCGAACATTCCTTCTCCTAATCTATTCTCGCAGAAATCGATCAACACGTATCCAGGAGGAATTTCCCAATCCAGGTCCTCCCTGGAAAAAGCTGATCTCATCGAGATACAGAATTAAGAATAAAAAGTGTCAGCGCCATCACTTGTTACTCACCACTTGCGAAGTACAACTTATGAGTGACTTTCTGAGTCAGTGAACATATTTATGCAGATACTTGGCAAAGTGAAAAAAATGGATTTCTCCCAAAATGTGTATGGTGGTAGTACTCGACGAGTGTAGCTCAGGCGCCACGGGTTTAGTGTTCTAAATCATTCTCCGCTAAAGGACGGAAGTTTCAAAAAATACCTTAACCCAACCGACTTTGCTCTTTCGCTATCGTTTCAATCGAGTGATATCTCAAAAATTTCACAATATTCATGCCATCACAACTGCCTAGTTTCGTCCCTTTCGCATTGTAACCGTTTGAGAAATTTCGATTTTGCGAAAATAATTTTGAATTTTTCAACTTTTCATCTTTAGGGTGGTATACAATATTCCTTTTTTATTTGATAAATTTGGAGAGCAAGCATCCTACTTCATATCGTTTAAATATGAAAAGAAATAAAAAATACCGGTTGGACGAAAATCATTTAAAACAATGGTCATCTCTTTGAAAGTCAGTATATTATTGGCCTAACTACCAGGTATTCGCGCAAATTGGAATATCAAGCACATATTTCAATGTTTCAACATTTACCATTTCAGTATATGGTGGAATAATAAGACTTTTCCCGATTTTGAGAAAAATGTTTTTTCGAGACACTTATTTTTACAAGCACAGTAATAACGCAGGCTCTGACTAGTATAAGTTTGTTGTCCCGTGACAACTGCATCGAATCCATGTGACATGGGGCTCTGGCAATCCTGTGGTCACTCTCATTTATTCACTCAAAAATGCGATTTACAAAATAAGCACATTTAAAAAATGTGCAAACTCCCACTTGTTAGTGCACATTATGTTCGTCTATCATCACATGTTTCTCACAATAAATTACGATCATAATGAGTACTAACAAGTGGGAGTTTGAACATTTTTAAATGTGCTTATTTTTTAAATCGCATTTTTGAGTGAATAAATGAGAGTGACCACTGGATTGTCAGAGCCCCATGTCACATGGATTTGAAGCAGTAGCCATGGGACTACATACCACAGCGTGTCAGAGAGAAAGAATGGCGGCGCTGAGCAATTGTGAAACTCATTCCATTCCCTTCATTCTCAGCGAGTGTGTCGGTTGGAATGAAGAGGAATGAAAGAGAGCGAGTGTTAGATTGTGAACGGAATACTAGATTAATCATAGCAAAATAATTACAAAACTGTTGTTTGGTTAGCGCAGAGGCATCCTTTTTATTTGATGCCCAATTCGTTAGCAGATAAGGTCTCCAGACCCATTTTTCGAATTTCTCGCTTTTTGAACCTCCTTTCCTCAGAGTTTTCCAAGCTCTCGCCAAAGGAAACCCCATCACCATTATTATTTTCTGAATCCTCAAGAGTTGCTCTACATTTTGTAGGAATCAGAATTTTGAAATAGGTCTTTTTTTCTGGATATTAGAGATAAACTGCTAAAAATTAGTGTATTTATCGATTAATTAAAAAAGAAAGACCTATTTCAAAATTCTGATTCCTACAAAATGTAGAGCAACTCTTGAGGATTCAGAAAATAATAATGGTGATAGGATGTCCGTGGGCGAAAGCTTGGAAAACTCTGAGGAAAGGTGGTTCGGTAAGCGAAAAAGTCGAAAAATGGGTCTGGATACCTTATCTGCTAACGAAATGGGCATCAAATATAAAGGATGCCACTCTCGATTTCGAGGAATAAACGCATATCATTGATAAAGAAATAATTTATTATCGTTTGTTTATAATGTTCTTCTACTCTCCTGTAAGATGGTTTAAACTTTGTAAATGCTGAATGTTGATATAAAACCACTGATATAGATAATCACTTTTGTTTCATGGTGCACTTTTGTTTCATGGCTAATTTCCATTAACTTGTTAGAACCACAGAGCTAGTTTTATCATAAAATATTTTCCCATCCATTTGAGTTTGCATTTTCGATCGAGATAGATCGATCTTCAAAGGATGCGTGATGCCTACTCGATACTGTCTCTCCTCGTTTCTCTGACCGACGAGAGAGTGCGCGAAATGAGGAGAGATGGTCGAAAGGGAATCACTAATGCGCAGTATTCGCAGAATGGTTTTCAGAAGCATTCGCTGTCCGGTTCGGTTACCATCCCGTGTTATCGTTTAGAACGTTCTAGACAGAACATTCTTGTGGATTAGAACAGCTTGGGTGCACAGCTTGGCAATTGCGCTTGTTTGGAGACGGTCGACTGCGCTCACCGCGGTCCTGCGGGAGGGCATCGAACCTGCGTGCGCCGGCATGCCAGTCCGACGCCTTACCGCCTGCGCCACTCGCGCGCAATTGATAGGGGCCAGGAAGAGATAGACTTGAATAATAAACAGGCCCTGTGGCTGTCTTACCAAGACTCCTTCCCTGGCTTTCTCACTCTCCCTAATGGAATCTCTAATCGAGGGTTACCTTATCTCCAGTGCGTGCTGATTTGATCGACATTTCCTAGTAATGGCTCAATCATCCTAAGTATTTCATCTCTTCTCAGGTGCAACACTTCATTCTGAGCGGGCAGCACCTCGTGTTCGTAGCTAGTTCGGTGGGTCGTTCGATAGGTCACGATACTGTGATATCCTCTTTCCCTCTAGGGAGAGGAAGAGCTCGAGCATTCTCGTCGTTTCCTCCATCACGTATCGATCGTCCGGACTCTCGGTGAATATCTTCACCTGATATATGTATATTCGATTATTTATTATTCGTTAATCACGAATTATCAGTAAATCTTTAATACGATGACCGACCGCACTCGATAGAACAGTTTTTAGCAATAGTGTTTTGCAAAAAACCTTATTCGAAAGAGAAAAAAAACGATTCGATGCTATTGATCAACTTAACATTCTCAAAACATTAAGAAAAACTGACACCTAACCCATTCGTAACGCTCAGAATAATTTGTGTCTCGGAGGACTCGTCAGAGTTTTGAGGTATGTTTAAGTCTCTGGATATCATTGTGAGCGCGCAAGCAAATCAATCACTCTGCTGGTTCTTCCCTGTATTAAGAGCCGTTCCACGGTTTAGTGAAGCTTTTGAGAGGGGTCGACGGAGGACTTTTTTGCAACCTATGCCAATAAGTTCAGGCTGAAGTCCCCATACATAGAGCTGATAGCTGGCCCAATATGAGATGCTGGGGTGCACCCTACGGGAAATACCAGAGGTGTCCCAAAAAAAAGTCGAAATTTTCATCCGTGAATAAAGTATGTGCTTATAGGTGTTCCTGGATCCCACCCACTGGGTATGGCTTCTTACACAAGCTCTCACTATTAGATTTCACTCTGTATGGATCTGTGCCAGAGGGGGCACAACTGAATCAGTCAATTGTTGTCGATTTGTAGAAGACAAGGTATACTAAAAGGGTAAGAAAAAGTATTAAAAATGGCATTAGTTGTTTGCATAAACTGATGTAATTATTTTCGAAATAACATCTGGTTGACAAACGATCCAAACCAAAAAAGTGGAATATATTAATATCTTTCAGTTAAATAATACTTAAAAAGTTGAAAGAAATTGAAATAGTACGAAATAATTTCGAAATCGCAAATTATTCCGTCATCCTTTTTTCGACTCGCCACTAAAGGCGCCTAGGTTGAGGAGCTGCAGTTTCCGAGCTCACATTCAGATTACTGTAAAAATACAACATGCGTGGGTGGTTTTGCACGTAGAATCCAATTTCATTTTTTTTCATTTTTCGACATTTTATCGATGTCCTATCCCTTCTAAAGTATGTTTTTCGTTATTTTCATAGCAAAATACGCCTGGAACACCTATAAGAACATACTTTATTCAGGGATGAAAATTTCGACTTTTTTGGGACACCTCTGGTATTTCCCGGAGGGTGCACCCCAGCATCTCATATTGGGCCAGCTATCAGCTCTAGGTATGGGGACTTCACCCACAACTTATTGGCATAGGTTGCAAAAAAGTGTTCCGTGAGGTAGGTGCAAAATATCGTGGAACGGCTCTTAGGAGGGAACGACCTGGTCTCGGTTGTATCCTCATTGCAGAGCAAACACTTCTTTACCCTTTCTGACATTCTGAACTCAATCAATCAAGCACTTCCAAAAATAAATAAGAAAAAAATAGCGAAAAAATACGAAAATCTATCAAAAATAAATACAGTACCAAAAAGTGCACCACGGGCGTGCATAGCGTGCCGGGTAGTGATTTCGCAAAGCCGGTACCGGCCCCATATGCCGGCTCTGGCTTTGATCTTCGAGCTTCAGTAAATCGTTGTAAATAAATTTTAAAAATTCTAGTTTTTTGCTTTTATTATCGGAAAGGCCATTTCTTTAATCTGAGCTTCAATCTTCTACGAGTGCCAGGTCCCTTTAATGCGCCGAATTCCATGAAGATTTGCAAACAGCTTTTCGACAAATTGTGCTGACAAGGGAATGGCATACCCTTGGGATGAAATTTAGCTATGAAGATCCTTTAGCACCTGATTGCTCTGTACTGGTTGCGCGAGGCTATGGCGTTAGTCAGGCTCTCTCGATATCGTCAGATCGTGGCGCAGCGGTTGTGATCCAGATCTATGAATCTTTTGCCGCGGGTTCTATTCCTCATCGACGCAAACCTTTTTGCCCCTTATTTTGAGACTCTTTTGACTTCAATTATTCCAAGACAGCATCTCTATTGAAATATACAACCCCAGAACGCAGTAGAGATCATACAATCTTATTTTCTGACAATTGCTAGCGACGGATTAGCCAGATCAAAAATATTGAGTTCTAGCTTCGTATTTGTATGAAAAACAATATGATAGCGCCAAAAAAGTTTCAAAATAAGAAGCAAAAAGGTTTGCCTCGAAGAGGAATTGAACCCGCGGCAAAAGATTCATAGATCTGGATCACAACCTCTGCGCCACGAGCTGATGATATGGAGAGAGCCTGACTCACGCCATAGCCTCGCGCAACCAGTACAGAGCAATCACGTGTTAAAGAAACTTCGACCCACCGGCTACCAGAAGGGACATTAGCAGGTTTTGAAAACATGAATCGTATCAGTTTTTGACGCTCTTTCGAATGGTACATAGCTCATAGCTCAATTTCATCCCAAGGGTATGCCATTCCCTTGTGAAGCTATGTTGTTTATTTGGAGACGAAGCGTGCTTTTGAAAAAGATTCAAAATACTTTTGTTTTGCATTTCAGCTGAATACGTGAAACTATTTCTGAGTCCACAGGCTTCTAGAAAATCTGACGATTCCTCTTTTAAGATTCTTCAGGAAGGAGTATCTTTTGTTGTGGATTCGATTTTGTACTTCGCGATCGATCATCTCAATTTCGATTTCTGAGATGATATTAGTCGAATGACGTTTCCTCTTAGGCTCACTTTTGTTCATAACGTCGTCGACTTTTCGAGAGGCCTGCTTACTTAGGAAATAGTTTCACAGATTCCACTGTAATCTAAAACAAAAGTACTTTTAATGACGCTCTTTCAATATTATGATTCGCCTTCAAATAAGCTAGTTTCAGAATCTGTTTGCAACTCTGCTCGGAATTCAACACATCAAGTACAATGGCGGTTATATTCCACAGATTCTGCAATTGATCTTGATCAAGCTCAAATATATGTAGCTTGCAAACATCAGTGTCACTGGACAGCGTATTCTCGTCGGAGAGTCGGATCCGAATTGACATCTCTAGTGTGCGGATGCTGCAATTTTGCATCACTGAACATCTTCGCTCTGTAAATATTCTTCGTTAATCTATGCTCGAATCCTTTCGATTTAATCATGCAAAAAAAGAGAATTCATTTCCGAGAGACAAAAAAGAGAGTTGAAGAGAATCGAAGGACTCAGCGAAATGGCTATTAGTGAAGACACAAGATCTCTCGCCGGTCAGAGAAACGAGAGAGTATGCGAAATGAGGAGTCGGATGTCGAATTGGCACAACTAATTTCTGTCATCGACATCTGGAGTTCGTTGACACATTCTATGTCGACCGCAACCGATCAAAATAATTACTTTATGAGATAGGGGTGAGGGCTCTGAAGGGTTCACCGAAGGATCTACGGATTTTCAATAGCCGGCGAAATTCTGCCGCAATGTCTTTGCAGTCAACTTCATCTTCGTGGACGCAAATCGCCAGTTTCATGAATTGTTTCTTCATTTCGCGCTCCTAAATAAGACAAGATACATATGTGTCCGAAATTTGTCTGAAATTCTTACACAAATACGTTCCGAAATATAACTTTTGACACAATGCAAATCGAAAAATTGACGATTTTTTAAAAAAATTTATGAAGCGCATATTACCTTTTTGAGCCTCTCATCAACAGCAGAGACTTCTTTATGGGTAGCGTTGAAGAGTTTGAGTAAATTTTTCACGTCATCATCGTCATCTGTTGACTTGATACTGTAAATTTGGTTATTTAAAACTTTATCGATAAAAATGCAATACAAATGAGAAAATCTTACTGATTGTCGAAGATATCCTTGCAGCGAGGATTATCCGTAATTTTTTTGTACAGTGAGGAGCTTGGTCCATTGAACCACTGCAGGGATAGAAAGTTGTGCTTATGCCGTTTCGGTTTTCAATCTCTTCTTCCTGCACGTTCGCTAACTGGCGAGATATTGTGCAGAATGGAAAGAGTTGAAACCGCAAACTACATCACTACTAAGATGATCAAAATGTCTTTGCCAAAGGCTTCAAATCGTAAAATAGTCTAGGAACTATGGCTGAAAAATGAGATAACTAGCCAGTGCGAAAAATTTATCAAGCGCAGATTTCACGGCATCCCACAACGTGGATTGCGATGAATAATGTTCGTCCCAGAGTCGCAGTTCGGTTATGTGATCAAGCTTCGAAGCACTCGCTGAAGTGAAAGTTGTGATAGTTACCAGAGTATCTCTAGTATCGCTATTTTTCGTTGTAATAATTTTAATGCTGCTCACATTTTTGGTTTGCTAGGATTATGGGCAACTCTTGTTGGATTCATCATCTCATGGAATTCCGTTCCATGTTTTTGGTGAACTTTTTCATCGCATGTCTTCTCCTTACTGATTACACACGTATCATAGTCGTTCTTTGCTCTCGAGAAGTCATGCAACTATGAAGGAAAGTTACTTTTGCTTGTCTTTGATGATAACCTTTGCACGACGCTCCATCATCTTTCTAGTTTTGTCAGGCAAATCTTTCAGTTTATTAGCCTCTTTGGGTGGTTGATCAATTGAAATACCTCTGAATAGATATGTCCGTTTTTTATTTAAAAAAATAATTCCTCGTTGATAAGAATCTGCTTGCATTCATCTACCGCCATCATCTGGTTCAGCATGCGTTGTCGGAGAGTTTCTGCAAAGCTATAATATCTTGAGCTAAGATGGGCATCATACATACATTTGTCATGGCTGACGAGATATTTTTCACGCTTTCGCCAAATTGTGAGATCATATCGCTGGTCTCGTTGTAATATTCGTGAAAGTCGTGATAGCTGTTGGATGATGTCATCATACGACGGAAACTATAATAAAAAAATATACGATATTAGCATAATTTGAGGAGTTTCCTACTTTTCCTTTACTCTCCTCTCTTCTTCCCGCTGTTCTTCCAGTGTCCTTTAACAGTTTTGAATTGCAGTTATATAATATTTATCGTTATTTTATGAGAATTATAATAAATTATTATAAATTTTAGTAAAATATTCATTTTATTTTATATTATCTATATTTGCAAGAGAGATTAAGTGAATCTCACAGTTTCCTTGAATCTGACTCCGACTCGTCCGCGATAATACGAAGCTCAGTGCAATCAACGTCAAATCGCCCCTTCTTCTCTTCGCATTCAAAAAATTCGTGCAGTTTTCTTAGGTGCTGCTCGGCCTGAGATTTTTATTATAATTAGAGCGGAAACGCATAGTATTTTACATTCCGATCAAACTCCTCAATATTTTGCAAAGTGTGGTTGAGCAGCGTCACATTTTCGGGTATTTCGTCACTGGATTGAGTCTTCCTGCAGATAATGCAATTGAAGAGATAGCGCTGCATAAACTTACTCATCCTCTTCCAACTCAGATTTGCACTTCTTCTCCATTTGGTCCACCGTAAACTGTCCAGCCTTCACCTTCGCCTGATCAGAAAGTCGATTTATTACTCACACAAAAGGATAATGAACCTCCTCTACGGCTTTGAGAAGAGATCGAAATTGTTCTGCGGCTTCGTTTACGATCTGGTTCCGTTCTTCGATGTGCTTAATGCGATTTTTTGAGTTTTGAAGCCTCGTTATGGTGTCGGTTTTGCTGAAAGTATCATGGTTTGCTTGATAAAAACTCGTTAACACTCACTTAACGATTTCTTCATAATAGTGATGATTATGTAAAAGTTCGTGCAACTCTTCCGTTTCGTTTTTACAAATTTCGTTTTGCCTTTTACATGCTGACCAGTTTGCCGCCTTTTCCATGATTTCTTTGTACTGAAATAAGGGAGTTCATGACAGTTAAGATGCCCTTCAGCTACCGATCGGTCGAGTTTGGTCAGTTGATAGAATTTCTCACGTAGACTCTCCGAGAATTCTCCCAGATCCTCATCAAGACTAGTTTCAATGCTCTCTTTGAGCTTCTTTTTCGCGAGTGCTCGCCTTAATAGAAAAAAATGTGCAAACACCAAGATATATTTTTGAAAATATGGTTATTTGAGTGTAACATCCCACTTGTGATTAACGTAGTCCCAACAATTGGAGAAATCGGACTTATCTTTCGTATAAGGTTTCTGAAAGGGTCGTTTTTCGAAGTATTATCAGGAAAGTATTCCGCTCACCAAATGCGCATCTTTCACAATCATATCCGCGTAATCGGTCGCATTCACTCTCCATTCACAGATTGAGTAAGAGGTGTCCTCGTAATCAGAGCAGACGTCCTTCCAGCTCGTTCGATCAGCATGGTGCTTCTCTTCACTTACAGTATCCCTGCATTTGGTGATACGGTAAGATTGCAGCATGATTGATTAGTGACTTATTAAACTCACTCTCCGATTGCAGCGCCTACTGCTAAGAACTGAAAAAAATTTGACGTACCAACAAGAGTATCGGAAGAGTAATCCATTCGGAAATGTGAACGACACACGCATTGAGCGGCTTTTATACTGATCGTAATAGATGCAATTCGGATATGCGATTTATAGAACTCGTTCTCTCATGCAAACTTGTCAGTTTTGAAATCAATCAATATTTTATCCGCTGTTTGAGTTTTCAAAACGGATTAGAAAAATATTGAACAATTCCGATAATAGAGCAATCGCGTAGTGTATGTAAAAGATGGTAAATCTGGCGCGAGCAGCCGGCTTCACTCGTTACAATGTCATTAATAAGGCCAGAAAGTCGTTGTATCATCATCAATCTCTAAGCTGAATGCGATGCAGTCGTCGAGTCGGTTACTCGACTCGAAAAGTATCTTAAAAAACGAACCTGCTGTAGAGTCTTTATTAGATGGCTCAACGAGCAAACTGAAACGATAATGAACATATTTCGCTGTTGTGTCATTATCGATCGGGTTGTTGCCGCGTCTTCCTACATATATACCTCGTTGCGGAAAAATCACGAATTTGAACAAGAGGAAAACATCTGTCGACTTATGAACTGCAGAATGTTTCATCATTTTCGATGTCTGTAATATCAAAAATGCATGGAAATTGTATCACCTTCAGATAGCCCCTCAATCGCAATAGCTCTCGACTAGTGAGCACTAGCAAGAGGCCATTGCACATAATGTACAGAAGATAGGTTACCACCGAGCTGACCTTGAGAATCTGAAATAGGCTATTTTCTGAATTCAGCTCTGCAGGTTTGATTTTTTATTTCTCGTTTCGCAGAAAAGCATCTGACTCTGGGAGATTAACCAGAGTATTCAGTGGTTCGAGTGCGATAATAACATCCTTCTGATATGCGTAAGAGGCTGGCCATACGGGAGCAGTCAAAACGACGGAAATTACGAATTGAAGTAGCATCAATCGGCGCATCACCGAAGCAGTCCACTTCTGCAATGAATACAGTCTCATTTTGTCCATTAGGTGGTCGAATGCAGCATATTTCAAAGATCAGTGAACAAATCCAATTATAAATATCACCTTCTCACTGAACTCCCGAGACCGAATGACGAGGTACTGATGGATGGCGATGTAAGGTTTACCCAGTGTAGCGCCTTTGGACCCGAACATATTCACACCCTGAGAAAGGGATATCTCAGCTTTTTAAAATTATGAAAAAATAAGGATCGTGAAGATCACAAAGGCGGTCTTGAAAATGTACACTGTCCAATACTTCTCCGAAAATTTGAATTGTCCGACGATTTGAAATGAAATCACCGTCAGTACGCTGTAGATCCCTTAACATAACTTTGGATGATCGTAGCAAAATGATCACCTGTGGAAATGAAAAACGTGTAGAAAGGTGAGCTAAAATAGGAATCAGATGAGGTGGCGAGTCGAACAAGCAAGAATATGTAGAATGAGGATAAAACGATGTCTACAATCACCTCAGCCCAACCAGCCATTTTCTTCTGAAGGTAGGTAGAAGAGGAAAGAGATGCTGTAAAGTCTGACGCAGTGAAACAATTTTGAATTTCACATGGCATCTTATTATTTCAGACGAGAAGACTGAACAACTGTTCGAAGAACTAAGTAAATTAAAAATTAAAATAATAAACGAAACGTGATCTATAGTTGGATAAAGGTAGAGTTGGAAATACCAGTTGTTTTCTGATATTTTCTCACTGGTTTATTGTGAGAGACTATTGTTCTACGTGGAATTTCAGTTGTCTACTAGTGACAATCGAGAGACGATGTAGGTCTCAAGCAAAGCGGCTCTGCAAAAACACATTGCCCTTCATTCAGCAAAAATCAGTCAGTTTTATTTTTTGTTCGATTTTCAAACAATTCATTCACGCAATTGTAGTCTTTTCATGCACTTCACCACAAATTAACTACTTTTTTTAAAACCAGACCGCACAACCCTCGATATCTAGGGCAGCGTGAGTCGCTTGAATTTCACCTGTGTCAATTTGCATGGGTTAATTTCAGAGACGAGAAGACTGAACGGCAATTTTAAAACACCAAGTAAAGATAACGAGACAGAAGAATAAAAGCAAGAAATGTCAAATAGGAAACTAGTTATTACCTTTCATCTATTCAATCAATCAATCAATCATTTATTTTATTCAATCCTCAGGGTCAGGGCCTGTTGAATGATGCAGTTTTGCCAAGTATCGGGGTATCTTCGACACGTGTGTGCCCAGTTTATTCCAGCTCGGTTTACAATTTCGTTGCGACATCTCGTTTTAGGCCTTCCAATCGGCCTTTCTTTCCTTGTCCCATGGGGTCCAGCGAACAATCCTTTCGGTCCATCTATCGTCATTTAATAGTGCAACTCGCTTTGCCCAGTTCCATTTAAGCTGCATTAATCTTACTCGCACGTCTTGAAGAGGGACTTTGTTTGCAAGCCACTCATTAGTCTTTCTGTCTATTCGGGATACTCTTGCGATTTTTCTCATCATTGCTCGTTGAGTCACAATTAATCTTTGTCTGAGTTTTTTCGTTGTACTCCAGAGTTCGCAGCCGTATAGCAGGATTGGCTCAACACACATTCTATAGACTCTTGTTTTCAGTGCCATTTCGATCCATCTATTCACTCACGGTTTTACACTAAGGTTATTCGTGTTAGTGAATCATGTAAATCTCATATCAATTCTTAGTAGGAGTATCGATAAATGACTTTCGAATGCTGACAAAGTTTGCATTAGCGACAGAATTTAGAAAAATCTAATCTTGATTGTGAAAGCATTACGATCTCTACAAAAGCGGGTCAAGATTAAGATATTTCACACTTCGGCATGGCTAAGGTCGCTTCTCAAGAATTTCTGGTATGCGAAAATAGGCATGTCTTAGCAAGAAATGTTTCTCTTCATTCTGCGTTATCTCTCACAAGGCCATCAAAGTATGTGAAATGACGAGAGCATTTCTACGAAGCCTACACTAAGCTACATCTCCCCTTGTTGTATTAGAAAGATATTTATCATTTATTGAAGGTTGATATCGAGATGGAGGAGGGAGAGCCACTCGGCGCCACTCCAAACGACAAGATGATCGTCACCAAGATTCAGAACGGCACCATATCAGAGGGCAAACTAAAGGTACAGTACCATAACCCCTAGTGCCATGATCAGCTCCCACAACCTGGTACAGTTCCCCCATTTACCATAACCCATTGAAGGTCGGAGATCCGATACTTCGCGTGAACGGTACGATCATCAAGTACACGCACCACTTCTTCGCATTGCTCCGCTATGCACCGCCCTGCGCACGGTATGATATATTACCGTAACCATACCGAACTCCTACCGTAACAATACCGTACTACTACCGTACTCCTACCGTACCTCTACCGTACCCCTACCGCACCCCTACCGTAACCCTTCCACCAGTGCAGACTGAGCATCTTCCGTGACGAGAAGAAGGTGGAGGAGCTCATGTCGCGTCTGCACATCCCGGCCGACCGCGAGCGCAACATCACCAGACGCGACGGCTTCTCCTACGAGGTATACGAATTGGCGGATCCGGCTCTGGATCCGGAAATTGCTCTACATCTTCATAATCTTCGACTCTACCGTAATCCTACCGTATCCCTTGCAGCTCGTCAAGATGATGTGGAAAGTGGGAGCCCCGAAGCTTGGGCTCGGTATTAAGCACTTCCAAAATCGTGTCCTCGTCTCAAAAGTGGAGCCCGCTTCCATTTCTGCTGAGAACCTAAAGGAAAACTGTAGTAGACGGGGTACGGTAGTTGTGTTTATATTGTAGTGGTACTGAATTATCTCATGGTATTGTTGCATTCCGTACTCCCTCTTTCTATTTTGTAGTCTGATCTTTGATCTTTCCCAGATCAGAGACCACATCATGGACATCGACGGGCAGCCGGTGGCGGACAAGGACGTCGCCCGCGGAATTCTCGTAAAGGGCCTCCAGGTATACGGTTAATGGACGGCGAACGGGGAACGGTACGGGGACCTGGAGTTGCAACTGGTCATGCTAGGTTACGGTACCCGGCATGGCACCTGCTTTCGGCACCTTTCAATCCATATTGCAGGCCAGAGGCAAGGTCACGATGTAGCAGTTGATGCAGGAAATGATAGATGGCCTGCCGGGGATAGATACCATGATCGTCTCTGAGATAATGAAGTCAGCCCAGATTTACTATGTATTATGCGTGTTTCTCTTTAGACTCCTATGTATATAAAGCAGGAAAACATCATAGCTTTATTGTGGCCTGTCTTATGTGTAGGTCAATAATTTGAGATATCACTCATTGATCACGAAGGTATGTGATGCTCCGATCCGTATGTTTCATTTGGTATAGCAGAAAAGACCATAATTAGCGGTTCAGAGCCGGTGTGAATACGGTATTTATTGATTTTCATGTGATATCTAATTTTACGGAAAACGATCATATGTGCGTCCTTTTCAACATACCCTCTGGTATCTCCTATATTCAGTCAATGATGATAACGGGCGCATCCAGTCTGGAAAAGGATGCATTCGATCTTCTGGGTTTTAAAGCGTCTGAATTGAGCAGAATAAACTGTCCTGTTAGGCAGTTCAATCGATTTTTCCGATGGAATGAGAAGATATGGACCCTCTCCGTCTACGGATCAAATTCGAAGCTCATAATCGGTTAGCGATCTACAATTGTTCACTACGTTACCCAAACCCGTAAGGAAAATGCCTTCTTGTGGGGGGATCGGACTGATGATTTTGTCATCAGGTGTGGAAGCCGGACTTAGGACTTAGGACTTAGGAAAAAATCGGAAAAAAGTTTGGACTATATTGAGTAGTTGACAAATATCATGTTTGTATGTGTGTGCGTGTGTTCACTACGGTAGGTTTGGGAAATCCATTCCAAATCCATTCCTAGCACCTACCATGATATGGCTCATGTTTCAAAAAAATCTCCTTCAATTATCGATCTGGAATCGACACTTACCGTAACCGATATCTACTGTATTGAAAAGTACAGTAAGTCCACGCGGGTCAGACGCTGGGTCAGAATCGTGATTCATTCGGTTATTGATCGCATTGAGTTGCAATCGATCAGTAATCGACACCTGCAGTAATTACCTACCGTAACCGAAACCTACAGTAACCCGTTGAAGTGGGTCAGACCATGGGTCAGATTCGTGATTTCATCGGCTGATAATTTCCAAATGTCAAAATTTTATGACTACAGTAACCTTAGACTTACAGTAATTTTTAGCGCTGAGTCAACAATTGTTCGCTGGGTCAGATTCATGATTTCATCAGCAAATTTCGTGTTCTGACGTGTCCGAACGTGTCAGAAGGTGTGATAACATGTCAGAACTTTTCAGAGCGTGTTCTAACGTATCAGAACATGTTCTGACGTGTTCTAACGTGTCAGAACGCGCTCTGGAACGTTACCGTAGCCAAAGAATGGTACCATAGTCGTGAGCACGCTTGAAGCTCGCTTCAGATTACCCGATTCTCTGATAAACTTGCGCCCGATATAACCCGAGCGGGACGTAGTCTCGCTTGTTCACTACGTTACCCAAACCCGTAAGAAAAATGGGTTCGTACGCGGCCATCTGACTGGATTTTTGCCATCGCCTGTCTCTATCGAAAACAGGACATTCACGCATAAAAAATCGGAAAAAAAATTGCGACACTTTTGAGTAGTTGACAAATGTCTTGTCCGTGAGTTTGTCCAAACTACGGTAAGTCCACACGGGTCAGACCGCGGGCCAGATACGTGATTCATCCGGTAATTGGTCCCCTTGCATCGCAATCGATCAATAATCGACGCCTACAGTATACCTACCGCAATAGGAACTTACAGTAACCCGTAGATCTGGGTCAGACCTTGGGTCAGATACACGATTCATTCGGTAATTGGTCGCCTTGAGTTCCAATCGATCGATAATCGATGGCTACAGTATACCTACCGTAATGGGAACCTACAGAAACATGTTGAGCTGGATCAGACCGTGGGTCATATTCGTGCTTCATCGGATAATTGGTCCCCTTGCATCCCAATCGATCGATAATCGATGGCTACAGTATACCTACCGTAATGGAAACCTACAGAAACATGTTGAGCTGGGTCAGACCGTGGGTCTTATTCGTGCTTCATCGGCTAATTGGTCCCCTTGCATCCCAATCGGTCAATAATCGACGCCTACAGTATACCTACCGCAATAGGAACCTACAGCAACCCGTAGATCTGGGTCAGACCGTGGGTCATATTCGTGCTTCATCGGATAATTGGTCCCCTTGCATCCCAATCGATCGATAATCGATGGCTACAGTATACCTACCGTAATGGAAACCTACAGAAACATGTTGAGCTGGGTCAGACCGTGGGTCTTATTCGTGCTTCATCGGCTAATTGGTCCCCTTGCATCCCAATCGGTCAATAATCGACGCCTACAGTATACCTACCGCAATAGGAACCTACAGCAACCCGTAGATCTGGGTCAGACCGTGGGTCATATTCGTGCTTCATCGGATAATTGGTCCCCTTGCATCCCAATCGATCGATAATCGATGGCTACAGTATACCTACCGTAATGGGAACCTATAGCCCGTTGAGGTGGGTCAGACTATGGGTCAGATTCGTGATTTCATCATCAAAACAAATTAAAAATATCTATACCATATGACTACAGTAATCGATACTTACTCCCATAGCTAATAATGTGGGTTCCGATAAGGGGCTACTGTAACCCGTTGAGCTGGATCAGTCCATTGGTCAGATTCGTGATTTCATCAGCCAATCAATTCAAAATGCTGATACCGTTAGCGCCGAACGCGCACACAAGCGCTCCAGACTTGCCATGTGATAATTCTAACGTGACACGAGCGGGGGGTAGTCCCGCTAGTTGATTACTAACATTTCACGCAACTTCTCTAAATATCTACGTATATTGCCGTTAATGTTTTCCATTTCTCAAACGCTCCTTCAATATATTATTTTTGTATGAAATCAGAATTTTCCATCTCTTCGGCCAATCTATCTCGAAACGTCACCATTTGCTGAAGATTTCACTGTAGATCTCGATGGAGAGATTAAGGATATCCAGCTACAACAGGTTCTGTATGTAGGATATGTAAAAGGTGAGAATTCATTTTCTCCTTTGTTGTTACATGATATTTGTTTGCAACTTCAGGGGATCAGAATTCGCGAGTGTTCGGGTCAGTTTTCGATGGAGTCTTCGACGGTCACATTCATTTTTCGGATGGAAACTCGTTCACGGTAATCGTTATTTCATTAAAATCGTGCTTCCAGATAGG
Organism: Pristionchus entomophagus; assembly: GCA_036245825.1. Taxonomy (NCBI): domain Eukaryota; kingdom Metazoa; phylum Nematoda; class Chromadorea; order Rhabditida; family Neodiplogasteridae; genus Pristionchus; species Pristionchus entomophagus. The sequence goes on from BTSX01000005.1 coordinate 11,502,217, forward strand.
ACGTCAAAACCGTTTTTCAGGTGGTAATAACTACAATGCACCCTTATCCTCAACGCCTCCCAATGATCTACCATTGCAATGCGATGAAAGTATGGGTATTATGTGCACATTCTCCAGTTATGTTTTTTTTAATCGTTTTCGTTGTTGCGTAATTTGTCTCATTTCAGAATCGAATCGAATCATTTTCTATCTTATTTTCAAGCGTAGAAAGCGAATTTGCTAACTAGAGCTCAGGAAACCTCAAAGTAAAAAAAGTTATGACCTAAATTCAAAACAATTATTTTTTGGGATTTTCTTTATTGCATAACTTTTTTAATTTGAGTTTTCCTGAGCTCTAGTTAACAAATTCGTTTTCTACGCTCAAAAATGAGCCAGAAATTCCTATAAGGACATGAATCTGAGAAAAAAAATTTTCGACCAAAATCGGACCACATGGTGAAAAAGTGATCAGTCGAATAAATTTTTATTTCGAAAAAACATGACTAGGAAATTATGGTCTATTTTTGCACGCTGATTCCGAATTTCGACATGAGAGCTCATGAAAACACGAAAGAAAAAAGTTATGCTTGAAAAACTTCGAAAATTTGTTTAAAAAAATCGCAGGTTTTTTGGACAAAGGTCCCGCCATTTTTGTTCCTAACCTTCGATCTTTCTGATATTGGAGGGGGTGTTACGTACATGGTTTTTCGCAAATCACTTTTCGGCGCTCGTTGGAGAAATCGGTATTAGGAAAGTTACATCACTTTTTTGAAAAACCGACCGCCCCGATCCAGCGCATGGACGTGGAATGACATCTTCAACATAAGAAATGTCCCCCTTTGCATTCTCATCCGAATGATTTTTTTTGGAATTTTCTCTTGCTTTATTTAAAAGCGAGTTATGGTTGTTTACATGAGGCAATTTTTGTCGTAAATTTCGTAGTGTCCCTACTTTGACCTAACAATACTCGATGATGAGACCAGATATCAAAAATCGGCAAACGCAGTTTGAAAGAGCATCATTCGAAGTACTTAATTTTGCTTTTCAGTTGAATTGGGGAAACTAATTCCAACGGCCGCAGGGTTCTCGAAAATCTCGCGATTCCTCTCATATGTATGATTCTGAGTTGATGTTAGTTTACACATTGGTTGAATATGCGTTTGCTTCGCACATAATCTATAAAATGACTCTAAAAATATATTCGAAATATGTTTCGAGCATGGCACTTTGATTCAGAGAGATTTCATACTCTTCTGAATATTTGAGGCGTGGACAAGCTCAAAATTTTAGTTATCCAATGTTTTTTAAATGTAGTAACATGATTATCATTCAGTTCGCATTCCGATCACGTTCACGAAACTCAGAATGTCCTGGCTAAAGATACGAAGGGTCGCTACAATGTCCGAACGTGCACAATGTTTTTCCAGGTAAATGTTATACTCATAAATCAGACATGCATTTTTATCGTTCATGGTCATTTAGCTGGTAGTGAACGCCGTGTCTGCACTATTACAGAAGATTATATCAAACAAAGGAGTATTCATTCCCTTTTCTCTCTCAGGCCGATAACTCGATGTATCAAGGAATCCTGCATCGAGAGGGCCAGAACGATCCGAAAAGGTACATAGGCTTGATCGATGCATCTGTCAGGTTCATATATCGTCCTTTAAGAGACGTTCCACGATATTCTGCACCTACCCAACGGATCGATTTTTTGCAACTTATGCCAATAAGTTCAGGCTGAAGTCCCCATACATAGAGCTGATAGCTGGCCCAATATGCGATGTTGGGGTGCACTTTCCGAAAAATGCCAGACATGTCCCAAAAAAAGTCCGAAATTTCATCTCAGAAGAAAATAGGTTCTTATAGATGTTCCAGGGGTTATTTTTGATGAAAATAACGAAAAACATAGTTTGGAAGCGCAAAGACATCGATATATGGTCGAAAAATGCAAATATGTTCATTTTTCGGTCACTCTGAAAAAATATTTTAGCTATGTACATTTTTTTATTTCAGATTCAGATTCTACGTGAAAAACTACCCCTGAGCATTTATTTTTCATGTCCATCGAAATGGGCCGCCGGCTTCTGCAGATGTCAGCCCTATGCGTTCTCGTAGACTGGCGAGAGAAAGATGTCGAGAGATTTCGTATTTTCGAAATGAGACAGTCACTTATGAATCAGTTTTGTGTCCCATTTATCGTTCTTAAGCATTTGTGTTGATGTTATGGGGTTTCGATATCGATAAAACACGAAAAAAGCGAAAAGTCGAAAAATCACTTTTTCGAAATCTCAAAATTTCAAAAATTCATAACTCATGTATCTGAGCTTAAAATTATGCATTCTCAACGGAAAATCAGTCGCATACGAGTTATAAACAATATTTGAGAGTTATAGCCGATTTCCGCATATTTTTTGAAATTGTAATTTTTCGGTGGGCAAATGATCGAGAAATTTTTCGTCCAAAACTTTTTCTCTCGAAATCGTCCCAAAAGTTCAGATATTGTTCATAAGTGATTTTCCAAGTGATTTTCCGTTAAAAATACACAATTTGAAGCTCAGATACATGCCTTATGAATTTTTGAAATTTCGAGATTTCAAAAAAGTGATTTTTCGACTTTTCACTTTTTTCGAGTTTTATCGATATCACAACACCAGAAAATAAAAACAAGTGATTAATAACGATTAATGGGACACAAATCTGTTGTGAAAGTGAATGTATTGCTTTGAAATGGCGAAATCTCTCGACATCGTTGTCTCACCAGCCTCAGAGAGCGTCTCGGGCTGACATCTGCAGAAGCCGGCGGCCCATTATGATGGACATGAAAACTAGATGCGCAGGGGTAGTTTTTCACGTAGAATCCGAATCTGGAATAAAAAAATGTACATGGCTAAAATATTTTTTCAGGGTGACCGAAAAATGAACATATTTGCATTTTTCGACCATATATCGATGTCTTTGCGCTTCAAAACTATGTTTTTCGTTATTTTCATCAATAATAACCCCTGAAACATCTATAAGAACCTATTTTCTTCTGAGATGAAATTTCGGACTTTTTTTGGGACATGTCTGGCATTTTTCGGAAAGTGCACCCCAACATCGCATATTGGGCCAGCTATCAGCTCTATGTATGGGGACTTCACCCTGAACTTATTGGCAGGGGTTGCAAAAAAGTCCTCCGTCGACCCCTCTCAAAAGCTTCACTAAACCGTGGAACGGCTCTTAAGGACCCTCGACGAGATTGTCGCTGTAGTGTTCAATCACATGCAAGCAGTGAATGATATTTACAAATGCACTGACTTCCAATTAATCAGAGGAATTAATTTTTTTTGATAAGACTTTAAATTTCCATGTTTACATATATGTATTTCAGGTACATTCGGGAGAACAATGCACCGAGGAAAACTTGACGATTGGTATTGACGGACTTTACGATGTGAGCATTTAGCCAACTCTACACGGCCATTCATAATATGTTTTTAAAATATTTACTCTGCAGGAAAATGTAGACGCTGCCAAATACATGCTTGAATTCAGCAGTAAGGACCATTCGATGTTTGGCCTCGCTTTTGCTATGAATTTCCGCGAGTTCAAGTGTGGTCAGCTTGGGAGTGCAATCCTCGCAAATTCATCGCGGCTTGGTGGGTACATCTTTCTCTGAATTTCTTACAATTAGTTTGAAAAGGAAATAAACTATTCTTTTTACAATATGCAGGACAAGGAGGTGTTTGCAGTGGCTACGAACGATTCCCTCGCAGGGAAAAAATTCTGGAAATATATGAATCATTACGTTTGTACGGAACGGTGAGCCCCACTTGTTATTAACAATATTTTCATAAATTTAAAATGAAAACATTTTTAACAGCAGTTTTCAGTACTTGATTCAGTACTGCCTACTGTTTGCAATTGATTGGAAAAATGAGCAATCGTATAGGTAATAGTCTGAAGCCACATGAATCACAATTGACACTTGCTCACGAAATCGGCCATTCATTTGGAGCCGATCACGATAGCTGCAACAGTCCCGAACCGAGAGATGTGAGTGACCAGCTGATCATTTGAAATTATGGCAATTATCCCTTAAGCGTTCAACCAAGAAAGATAATAGTTTTCTCTTATTACCACTAATGTGACTAGTTGATTGATCAGTTGTATACATTTTCTCACAAAAAACAAAAAAAAATTGTCGAATCATCTCAGGCCTACTATCTCATGCATCCTACTATTCTTGTTCGCGGTGCTATGCTGCAGAACTGCGCCAAACTCAGCAGCGCATCTATCGCTCAAATTTCTGCCGTGCTAGAGACAATTCTGAGGTAACATTTGCTCATTGAATAGGGTAGTAGCAAGAAGTTGAGGTATTGGAAAGGAACAGTTCTTCAGCTCGATTTGACTCATGCAGGTCCAGAATCTGTAATCTATTAGAACAACTGTTTCGAAAAAAATACTTTCGGGGTTTCAGAATGAATCCAGTACGCGAAAACACTTTTTTCGGATAAGTGAAACGAAATCGATTTCAATGTAAGTCTCTTTGTGTCTAAGAGTGACTTCCTGAGTCAGTAAACATATTTGTGCAGATCGTTAGCACTAGGCAAAAAATCTTTTATGAGCTTTATCAAGTGGCAGTTTGCAGCTTTTTGAAAATGGCAAATTTTGCAGATCACGTTTTTGGAGCGGATAGATGAGGGTGTACCAGAGCCATATCAAATGGATTCGGTACATAAGCATAGGGACTACAAATTATTACTAGTAAGAGCCTGCGCCATTACTACGTTGGTTAAATTAAGGGTGGCGAAAATCATAAATCATGATGGTCGAAAAAAGCTTTTTCTCAAGATTGCGCAAAGTTTTGTTATTCCACCATAAACTGAATCAGTAAATGTTGAAACATTGAAACATGTGAATACTATTCCAATTTGCACGAATACCTCGACATAGTGAAATTAATTTGAATTCAAGCCTTCAGTCGGGCACCGTTAAAAATTAATTTCTCCCAAGGTTCATTTTTAATTTTCTTTATATTTACACATTAGACAGGCATTAGATTGCTCTTTATAAAAATAGAATAAAAAATGTACATTGGTCATCACCTTGAAGAACGCATGTAAAAAGTTTAACTAAAAAATCGAAAAATGAATTTTTCTCGACGAGTTTCAATCCGATCGGGATGAAACTTGGTATGTGTGATGTCACGAATATTGCGTATTTTTTGAGATTTCACTTGTTTGATTCGGTTGTGAAAGAGCAAAGTCGGTTGGGGTACGGCCATTTAGCGGAGAATGATTTAGAACACTAAACCAGTGGCACCTGAGCTACACTCGACGAGTGCTGCCATCCCACACATTTAGAGCTAATTCGATTTTTTGCCTAGTGCCAAGTGTATTTTCACTGTGTCAGATAGTCACTCCTAAAACAACGTTGCCGATTATCAAGTCATGCTGAGAACATTCTTCTACTTCTTTCAGAGTCCGTTTATCATCGTCTACAAATATCACATCGGTTCAAATTGAGTGTTCTCGAATATTTGAAGAAGAGAAAGCGAAAAATATATCAGTCAAAAAATCGGGAATGACTCTCAAAAACCGCTCCTCTCTTCCTCGCTCAGAATGGAATGATTCTCAGTGAAAATGATTTGTGAATACAGGATTCTACCTCTTTTAACGCAGAAAATGTTTTGGAATACCAATCTAAGTTGTAATTATTGTCTTATATTTCCGTTCTCTTCTAAGGTTTTAGGGATGCCCGATCGATCATATCAAAACAAAGTTTGAGCTCACAGTTTTGGACAGGGGAAAACCGATCTTTCTTTCATGAATCATAAGGTCTCACGCTAGTAGCGAACGTGTTTATAAGGAAAACAGTCTATACCAGGAAAACCAAGCCTCAACGGACTTAGAAACAATAGGAGGACGAGTCATTGAAGCAATGGGAAGAATAAGTGAGGAAGATGGAAGTCTCCAACTAAGTAAAATGGTTGGATATTGAAATTTGTCCACTAATGCTCTCCAAGCACTCAATCTCCCATCAATTCACGCGACCCAAAACAACTAGAAAAAAAGCGTGAATTTTCAAAATTATCCATTGGATATGAAAATTGGACAATGTGGAGATATCATGCTTGGAAACATACTCACAAAATTTGAACTTAATACGTTCACTTTGGAATAAGTTATAGCCTTCCAAGATTCTGAGAATCACCGATTCTCAGACACAAACCATTCCGGATGAAAAATATATATTTATACGTTCACTTTGGAATAAGTTATAGCCTTCCAAGATTCTGAGAATCACCGATTCTCAGACACAAACCATTCCGGATGAAAAGAATCGGTTGTGTCTCAGAATCGTTAAAGAATCAAATCGCCAACACTAGTGCATACGATATCACCTCAGCACAGCCAGACATTCCTGATTCGACAAATCTGATGCAGAGGGGGAGGAAAAATACTTCTATAGAACGAGCAACACCAATCGTAATCGTTTCGTTTCGTTGTTTTTTCTAATCGTTTCGGGTTTTTGTCTCGCAGGTTTCTTCTGAGACACTCTTGTTCTTTTGATGCTTGAGCTAGGATATTAGCAATCAGTATGCAGAAGCAGACAACGTTTGTTAGTATAATTTATATTATCCCTTCATATAAACTTCCTTTTTTTCTCAATCGCTTAGTACCATGTCATCATTTACTACTTTCAATTAACCTATCGTTATTGCATGCATTTCACAACGCCGCAATTAATTACTCCTTTATCACGATATATACCCGTCCGGGGTTTGAAGTGGGGACGGGGCATGGGGAATGGAGGGGCGGGGCTTCGAAGGGGGCGGAGCCTCCTCACTTCTTGACGGCGCGCAGGTTCTTGCCCTCGTTGTCCGAGGCGATGATGTGTCCCAGCTGTCTGCAATAGATTTCGATTAGATACCGTAACCAATCAGCACCCTTACAGTACCCTTACAGTACCTACTAGCTACCGTATCCCTACAGTATACCTGTCATCGATGGCGACTGCGGCGGGACGCTTCTGGCCACCGAGGATCGACTTGAGCTCCTGTACAGGACACGGTATTATCGATCGAAACCGTATCCTCGGCTATCGTACCTTGCCGACTTTCGCGGCGAGACGAGCGCGTTCCTTCTGCGCGATGTCGCGCACGTCCGAGTTCATCCGCACAGACGGCGGCTGAGCGGTCTGAAAAAAAGGAAAATCGATATTTGCGAAGTTACAGTAACCCACAGTACCATACAACGCTACATTACCTCTAAAGTAATTTATGTGCGTACGGTACGGTATCTCCCGGCTACCGTAACCTACCGAACAATCTACTTTCACTTCATACTGCAATACACATTCAGTACCAATCATCACGAGGCATATCGCACCCTACCGTAACATTCCACACTACCGTACTCCCTTACCTTCAGTATCCTACAACATACGTTACCTATCTAGTCCCTACAGTAACATACAATATACATCCTATCCTACTGTAATCACCCCTACAGTTTCCCACATCTCATACTACCGTACCCCACACAGTAGCCTGCAGCACACGTTACCTGTCAAATCCATACAGTAACTTACCGAAACCTTCCTCACTACCGTACCCAATTCCATACAGTAACCTACAGCACACGTCACTTAGCAAAGCCTACTGTAACATACAGTATCCATCTCAGGCTACAGTAATGTCCACTACAGTATACCTGCACGGTGAGGGCTCGCTGCACCCAGTGCTTGGCCTCCATCGTCTCGGGGCGCTCGATGACCATCGTGACCTCGCCTCTGGCCTGCAATATCGATTGATTGGTACCGTAACCCGGACCCAAATCAGGCACCAAGTACCGTACTCGGGTACCGTACCCCCTCGTTCTACCGTATACCTGGAGGCCCTTGACGAGAATTCCACGGGCGACGTCCTTGTCCGTCACCGGCTGCCCGTTGATGTCCACGATGTGGTCTCCGATCTGGCAAAGATCAAAGATCAGACTACAAACTACAGGGATCAAAGATCAAATCAGATACAGAACACCTACGGCAACCGTAGCCCACCCATGTATCCAAGGCTACATTATCCACTCTGCTACCGTACCCTCTTCGCCTACAGCATCCCTCAGCTACCGTAACCCTTCCTACAGTATACCTTGAGGTTCTCGGCGGAGATGGACGCGGGCTCCGTCTTCGAGACGAGCACTCGATTCTGGAAGTGCTTGATGCCCAGTCCGAGCTTGGGGCCGCCCTCCTTCCACACCATCTTGACGAGCTGCAAAGTGTACGGTAGGATGACGGTATGTCCGGGGATTCCAGAACCTGGACCGGAACCGGCAATTCGCGCCGGAATACTTTCGTCCTGAGCCGCCAGAGTACTGTAGCCAGATCCAGAGCCGGAGCCGTCAAGTTTACCTCGTACGAGAAGCCGTCGCGTCTGGTGATGTTAGGCTCGCGGTCGGCCGGGATGTGCAGACGCGACGTGAGTTCCTCCGCCTTCTTCTCGTCACGGAAGATGGCCAGTCTGCAATGGGGGAAAAGTTACGGTAGGGGTACTGTAGGGGTACTGCATGGTTACGGTAGGGTTACGGTAGGGGTACAGTAGGGATGCGGTAGGGGTACGGTAGGGTTATGGTAGGGGTACGGTAGGAGTACGGTAGGGGTACGGTAGGGTACGGTGGATGACAGGAATATGCTGACAGTCGGGCAACTGTAGGTCACTTGAAGGAGTACGGTAGGTGAGGGTACTGTAGGACACGGGTTACGGTAGAGCACTGTTGTTTGGGCGGTAGGAGTTGCGGTAGATCACAGGAGATCACATGGGAGATTTAGTATCATGACGGAATACGGTAGGTCAGAGGGAGGCCAGAGGGTTACGGTAGGTGAAGGTCGGACGGACGATGGGTTACGGTACCTCGCGCAGGGCGGCGCGAAGCGAAGCTGCGCGAAGAAGTGGCGCGTGTCCTTGATGACGGTATCGTTTACGCGAAGAATCTGATCTCCGACCTGCAATGGGTTACGGTAGACTACGGTAATCGATTAGGAGGCAATATCATGGCGCTGGGTTATGGTACCGAGTCAATGTGGTACCGTACCTTTAGTTTGCGCTCGGATATGGTGCCGGCCTGGACCTTAGTGACGATCATCTTGTCGTTTGGAGTAGCGCCTAGCGGCTCTCCCTCTTCCATCTGGATGTCGATCGTCATTTCCTGCAATCAAGCGTAGGGTTACGGTAGGCCACAGGGTTGGTGGGTCCCGGGCGGACCTCGGGTTCCGGCTCCTCCGGATCTACGGGATCTCACCTTTCCGTCATTTGCGGCCATTTTGCTTGCAATGCGAGTACCGACCTTGCGGCGCGGCGAACTGGGTAAGGAATGAGTGGAGGGGGCGCGAGCCGGCCTTTTATAAGCAGAGGAGGACAAGGGATAATTGAGTTGGGGAGAAATGAGATAAACATGCGCGCGCGCGGATTTTATTTCGATTGAGTTGTTGATTCTCACGGAATCGGATAAACATGGGATTTTCGATGTTTTGACGCATGCATGTGTATCTCCGTGTCATTAGTATGCTAATAAACCTAAACATGACATTATTGCCATTAGATTGAACTCTCATCCTCTGGTATTTTTTTTTTCCTCTGGTAGGTCACATGATTACGGTAGATCACTTGAGTACGGTAAGCACAGGATAATGGTAGATCACAGGAGTACTGTACTCGCATGAGGGTGCTGTAGGTCAGGTCACACGGGTCTGCCTTCTCGTTACTGCCAGTCTTGAGCGATTTAAAATCGGGCTAGGGGAAGAGCCTAGAACTCGTGTTTTCTAATCTTCTCGCTATTTCAGACCTCAACAAGCACTGGCACAATCTTCAAATCAGTTATCCCATGCGAAAAACGACAAAAAATTTTTGCCGACATGGTTGCTCGGATTTTGTAGTGCATAATCGCTCAAGTTTCCTTTCCCCTAACTGAAATTGTTTCATCATTCCTCGATTTTTTCTTTACATTTTCATTTCCAGTTCGATTATGCCTCTCTGCGTTCTCATATTGAGTCATGTCCCGTTCGTGTGATTTCTTCGTTTTAGGCGCTATTAAATTTGTTTTTTTCCCCTACCATCTCTCTCTCTCTCTCTTTGGAAGATTCCATGTGTTAGTCGCAGGTCATGCTCAAGCTGGTTACGCTTTACTCCGTTCTCATATTGAGCCGCGTCCTCTTTGAACGATGATTTCGCTTCTCCTGACGAAGACAAATATATCTTTGAACTCTCTGCTTCACACGCGTAGTTGCATTCTGATATTTTCTTGTGTTACAAATTTTCTGAGTCTGCCAATTCGGAATGTGAAATCTGACCGAATGATGACCAACCTCTGAACTCTCTGCTCCTCATGCACTTTTGTTTTTATCTTCACTCTTTCTCTTTTGGATCATAAAGGAAATTTCACGAAAATGACTTGACTACATAATAATTTTCCTGGCGTATTTCGGTGCGTAGAAACCGAATTCTTCATCTTCATCGCTCCAGTTTCCTCTCCCCTAACTAAAATAGGTTTCATCATTCCACCCATTTCTTCATTAATTTTTCATTTTCAGTTCGATTATGCTTCGCAGCGCTCTCTTATCGAGTAAGGCGCCATTCATGCGATGACGATGCATAATATGTGTAAATAAATAATTAATATCTAAACTCTCTGCTCCTCACGCTTTATTGTTGTTGCTCCCTCTGGAAGATTTCGTGTGTTGGTCTTCTCGTTATTTCCAAGCCAGTTACGCTTCACTTCGCTCTCATTCTGAGTGTCGACCAGTACGTTCGATACTGGGAGCATTCCTTTCGGGGAAAAAACATCAAATACTGAACTCTGGTTGGCCTAACGCATAATTTTTTTTGCTCATTACTCTGGTATTGCTCTACTAATAGCACACCTAATTCATGTCCGAATAGGGAGGATGTTAGTAGACTATTCGGGGAGCAATTAGCTCTACTATTAGGGAATTTCGGCAATTAAGTGTACTATTAGTAGAACGAGGAGAGGAGTGGATGCTCTTGAATTAGCCCTACTATTAGTAGAACGATCTGAGTATTGTATGAAAAATCGTCTTTCATGTTTTTGTCCGCTTTAGACGTGCATATTCGAGATTTGTTTATTATCTACCAGTTAACTAGACAAGCTGGAACTAAAACCGTAGCGAGTAGTAGATAGTTCTCTCGTTAGGAAACAAACAAATGTAACAATATAACCTATATAGGATTAAACTGAACTAGCGAAATAATCATTTACAAAACAAATCGATCAACGAGATTTTGTTTCCATTTCTCCGGATCTTCCACTCTTCTTTCGAATTCTCCTTATCTTTTCTATAAACAAATAGTACTTCATTACAACTGAGAGTACATAATAGTAGACAATACCTGATTAGATGAATTGAGAAATAGCGGATCGTTTGTAACACAATAGTCACATTCATTTACATTTTTTTTTTTTTTCATCGAATTTCCATTCTGGAAATAAAAGTTTAGAAGACTTGAGAGTGACTCACCTTGTTGAAAGAGTTATTTTTTCGCGAGAGTATGGAGTTTACTTTCTGCCTCGACTTCGAACAACAACGTCCGGTAAATTCATCCTTCAAATCTTCAAATCTTCAGATAATTATTATTATTTTTTCCGGTCACTATCAAAGATAATGACCGGAAAAATATGCAAAAAATCAATAATCAAAAGCAAGAACGAAACTAAGCTGCCAGATTTTAGAGTCTCGTATACCATAGACACAGGCTCATTCATAGGTGGTGTGACCTCACCGTATAGAGTCAGACATACAGGCAATCAATTACGCGAGAAATAACAATGTAAAACAACATAGGAGAACGTAAAATCAATAAAGTGCGAATTTCAAAAATAACGGTGCGCACTCTCGGTGCCAGCTCATCCTCCTCGCGCCAGTATCTTCCTGCTAGCGCGTTCGGTGAATTAGGTCTCCTATTCGGGAGACGAATTAGCTCTACTATAGGGGTGTCCGGAAAGTTCTTTCACTATTTTTCGAAAATTATTCTCCAGGGCAAGTTTAAATAAATCGAGTAGTGCTAAGCGGCGATTGAAGGTTCAACCATTGTTCTTCCGTTTCAGCACTTGAGCTCGTCGGATCATCGTATTTGCGAGAAACTATGATATTTATTCCTGACCTATCTCAAATGACCAATGCTCAGTTTTCATTTGAAAAATCGATACTCGGTTTTACGAATAGATAAAAATCAGATTATTATATAACGTGCATAGGGAGTTGACAAGATACTAACTGCGCGCTATCGCGCCTTCTAGTTTAACATTGCATCATTATTATTCAATTCGCCATTTCCCACACAATTTTCAAATTTTGTTAGATTTTGACGCCGAATTCTGGTGGAAATATCTTAAAAGAATTAATTATCATCATCTGAGAACATTTAGCTGAATAAAAAGGATAAAATCTGAAAATTCAAAAATTGGTCCGAAAATTACCAAGTTTTTAAAAAGTTCTGATTTATTTCTCACAGATTATGAGATAACTTCAAATTAAAATCATCAATTTAATGCATGGCCAAGTCTACTACTATGTTATGTGTCTATACGTATGCTGACCGTCCGTCACTAATATAAAAATAATCGAAAATACAGCCTAAAAATCAAGATTTTCGCTAATTCCGTCATCGCTAGGTAATGTTGTCACCCAATCTAAGTCGCATAAATTAGCGCAGGAGTATCTTCACATAATGCCTCTGAGAGATGATCATTAGGGCTTCTAATTGGTGTGTAATACAAATAAGAAAAAAAGTGAACGAACTTTCCGGACACCCCTATATTAGTAGAACGAAGCCTCTCATTTTTGGGATTTGAATTAGCTGTACTATTAGATTTCCGTTCAAAATCCTTTTGAATTAGGGGTGCTATTAGTGGAGCAATACCAGAGTATCTCAGTCTCTATGAGAGATTTCGTGCGCTTCTCATTTTGATTGTGAAATCTGACCGAACAGACAGACCTCGCCTGTTGTATTTCTTTCTTTTCTTGCTTTGAGTGTGTTAATGAAAAAAACGTGTGTGTGTACTAAGAGTGGGTGCCATTCAGTAAAATCTTTTGTGGCTAAACGTTTTCTTCTTTTCATGTTTTTTTGTTAAGAATATTGTTTTCGATTCGGTTACGCTTCACTCCTCTTTAATATTTGGTCGTGCTCAGTTCGTGCGTTAGGGATGACAATGTTCGTGGAATAAAATCACAAAAATGAGGTCTAAACCAAAATTAAGCTGGCGATGAGCGCCGTCGTCAATTTTATGAACTCTGGCGTGCCTTTCACATCATTGTTTTCTCTCTTTGAACGATTTCGTGCGCCGATAATTTTGAGTTCAGTTATGCTTCACTCCGCTGATATATCGAGTCATGTCCCGTTCGTGCGATGTTCCCCCAGAAAATTGGTTTAAAAAATCAATCTCTGAACTCTCTGCTCTTAACTCATCGTCATTGTTTTACTCCCCATCTCTTCCAAGAGTGGCAGCGAGTATCGAATAGAGCGTGCCCTTTCATCACTCTTTAGCAATTTATAGGACTTGCGGAAAAGTGTTCGACTCTTGTTTACGAGCCTTTTCTTTGTGCCAGCACAACTCTGGCAAAATCAGAATAGACCTCGCATGTTCTACATCTTTCTTTTCTTGATGTGCCGTGTGCTTACGTTACTCAGAGTGGGTGAGATTCAGTAAAATAATTTTTGAGTAATCGTATTTTTTTTAATCCTCTGACGTGCCTTATGCGTATTTATTTTATCTTTTTGAACGATTTTGTGCGCTGGTCATGTTCAGGTCTCTTATGCTTCAATCCGCTGATATATTGAGTCGTGTCCATTTCGTGCGATCGCCATGGGGAAAACAATTCGAAATCTCTGAACTCTCTGCTCCTCCCACATTTCGTCTTACTCGCACTCTTTGTAAGATTTTTTCAGTTCGATTATGCTTCACTCCGCACTCATATTGAGTCGTTGCACAGTTTAAACAATCCCTACACAATTCCCGTGTGTAATAAACAATTTCTGAATTCTGGTGTGCCTTTCGCATCGTTGTTTTCTCTCTATTTCTGCAATCAAAGACAGGCAGCGAGCATCGAATACAGCGCTCGCTTTACATCGAGAACACTGGCGAGAGACCACATCTTTTTTATTATATTTTTTTCTGTAGCGAAAGGTCTCGATATTTCCACAAAATTTGAGAAAATCCGTGTTATATGCTGAGGAGGAGAAGGGATAATTGAGTTGGGAGGATTGTGGTAAACAAGCGCGCGCGAGGTGTAGATTTCGAGAGAGTTGTTGATTCTCACGGAATCAGATATCATGGATTTTTCGATGTTTTGACGCATTCATTAGTATCTCCGTGTCATTTGAATGCTAGTGAACCCAAACGTGACAGTATTGACAATCGTTTGAACTCTCATTCTTAGGGTGTGTTTTTTTAAAAGATCACTATTAGCTAATGGTAGGTCACATGAGTACGGTACGGACAGGAGCTTGGTAGATCTCAGGAGTACTGTATTCGCACTCATATTTCCTTTTCTGATGTGATGAATGTTTGTATTATAAAGTGTTCTATTTCTCCAGTTCCATTTCCTGCAACAGTATTACATCATTCCACGCATTTTTTTCTTCAAATTTTCGGCTCTGTACGGGTTTATGGGGTTTCTGAAACTTTATGGGTCCCAGAAAAACTTTATGGGTTCCAGAAAAACTTTATGGGTTCCATGAAATAGGAAAATGTCACGTAAAAACTTTATGGGTCCCAGAAAAACTTCTTGGGTTCGAGAAAAAAAAAGTTCCATGAAATGCATTATGTATCTCGTTACAACTGATGTATTCGGGTAGTTTTTTTGATAAATAAGATTCCATTTCCTGTATCATGCCCTAGAAATAGCATATAACTTATTAGGGAATGAAACCTCGCTTAATCAATCAACCATCCAGCTACCAAAAATATTGTTGTATTGTATTACACTCGATAGTAGTATTTAGCATTTAAGAGAGCGGATCGGTAATTCGAGACCATATTCGCCACCCCCCGGACACGGCTCCCCCCGGAATGAGAACCGGTGGCCCATTCTTCGTGCATGTGGACCCCTTGACCCGGTATTGCACATGGTACTATGGAATTGCTGGTATAGGCTGTCAGTAGGGTAATAATTAGTTTGAAATTTTGAAAATCGAAAAACAATATTTTTTAAACGCGATAAGCTAGACTCAAAATATCTTTGGCGTTGTCCTAGACATGACCAATGATGAAAAATAAACCACCCCGATCGAACTCCGCATGATTGCAAAGTCGATTTAGACCTCTCTATAGTCGATTTAGAGTCACCAAAAATCTGACTATAATATTTTCTGGTGTATTTTCAAGCGTAGATTCCGAATTTCCATATTAGAGCTCATGATATTACGGAATAAATTTGTTATGCTTGGAAAATGTCCAAATCGAGCATTCCAGCGCTTTCCAGCTCAAAAATCGTATCTTAAGAAAATCAGAATTGATCAACCTAATATGAAATTGTGTTGAGAAATGGTCTGGCTAAATTTTAAACATAAATAAAAGAGGCACAAATGTATTTCCATTACAATTATGGTCGAAACACTGCAAATAGAGAGGTCTAAATCGACTGCAATGCGTCTTTCGATAAAATAGCGTCTATTTCCTCTTAATCTGGTCGTTTCTTTGAAGTTTCGTGTCATTGCTGCTCTAAATCACTGATAGCAGCTCCTTTTGGGCTATTTTAGGCGAAATCTTTCATTCCCATCGGTGTAGCGACCAAATCCGTTTCTATGCTGCGTTGCACTAAACTCAGGCTTTAGGCTTAATAAGGTTTATTTATTATTTTTCAAACTCTTATTTGCAGTAGTTTACGACCCCGGAAGAGGAGCACCACTCGCCATCGTTGAGTTCCGTTGCCCCCACAAGTACAAGAAGCCGAAGATCACCATGATCGCGGAAAGAAGAGTTCGATTTTATTTATTTTACTGCTTTTCTGATTGTATCGTGTAAAATAATAAAAACCTTTGTTGAAACGAATCCACCTGGCTATTTCTATTGCTAAAAACTAGATTATTTAATATTTTGGCCGTAATGTATTTTTCAATGGGATGCCAGGTGATTCACTGTTCTATTTTTCCATAAAGTACTCTTATATTCATTCGCCAATGATCAAACTCAGTTATTCGTGGACCTCTCTCCCAGTTGGCACGTGTGTCCTATTCATGGATATTATTCTTGCAGTCAGCACTCCAAGGGAGTGTACGTGAACAATGGAACGACTGTGCAGCTTCTTTCCCTCAAGAACCAAGCAGCTAATCTTACTGTACGTTCATTCTGGTGTTCCCGTCTCTCTCACCTTCTTCCAGTCTATCCAATCTAACTGGTGGTTATTCCAGTGCTTCTCATCAGCAGCACAACTACGCTCCTAGCGAGTCTGGATACTCTCAGTCATCGTGTGCAACTTCCTGCTACTCCATTTATGGAGCCTGCCAACATAAAAATGGAAACGACGGAAAGGTATACTTCTTTCTTCTTTCTCTGTGTTCTAAATGTGATATTTTTGTAATACGCCGAAAAGTAAGTTACTGAGCTCCTTATGGTAATTTAGCTCGATTACTATAGTAATTTTACCATCAGACAAATTTCTGTCAACTTACTTATTCCCGACTATTTCGCGTGCGAGAAAATTATCGTAAGGATTAAGTAGCTTTAATGTTACTTACTTTTTTCTAACCGTTTTGTTACGCCATTCCCATTAGGCCAGGGCGGCCTACCGCAGGGAACGCTTGACGGAGACTGGTGGTTGAATCGACGTGTACCCCCATCCCACAGTGGTTGGGGCGCGCGCCTTTCTCTAGTCAGCACTCCAAGGGAGTGTACGTGAACAATGGAACGACTGTGCAGCTTCTTTCCCTCAAGAACCAAGCAGCTAATCTTACTGTACGTTCATTCTGGTGTTCCCGTCTCTCTCACCTTCTTCCAGTCTATCCAATCTAACTGGTGGTTATTCCAGTGCTTCTCATCAGCAGCACAACTACGCTCCTAGCGAGTCTGGATACTCTCAGTCATCGTGTGCAACTTCCTGCTACTCCATTTATGGAGCCTGCCAACATAAAAATGGAAACGACGGAAAGGTATACTTCTTTCTTCTTTCTCTGTGTTCTAAATGTGATATTTTTGTAATACGCCGAAAAGTAAGTTACTGAGCTCCTTATGGTAATTTAGCTCGATTACTATAGTAATTTTACCATCAGACAAATTTCTGTCAACTTACTTATTCCCGACTATTTCGCGTGCGAGAAAATTATCGTAAGGATTAAGTAGCTTTAATGTTACTTACTTTTTTCTAACCGTTTTGTTACGCCATTCCCATTAGGCCAGGGCGGCCTACCGCAGGGAACGCTTGACGGAGACTGGTGGTTGAATCGACGTGTACCCCCATCCCACAGTGGTTGGGGCGCGCGCCTTTCTCTAGTCAGCACTCCAAGGGAGTGTACGTGAACAATGGAACGACTGTGCAGCTTCTTTCCCTCAAGAACCAAGCAGCTAATCTTACTGTACGTTCATTCTGGTGTTCCCGTCTCTCTCACCTTCTTCCAGTCTATCCAATCTAACTGGTGGTTATTCCAGTGCTTCTCATCAGCAGCACAACTACGCTCCTAGCGAGTCTGGATACTCTCAGTCATCGTGTGCAAGTTCCTGCTACTCCATTTATGGAGCCTGCCAACATAAAAATGGAAACGACGGAAAGGTATACTTCTTTCTTCTTTCTCTGTGTTCTAAATGTGATATTTTTGTAATACGCCGAAAAGTAAGTTACTGAGCTCCTTATGGTAATTTAGCTCGATTACTATAGTAATTTTACCATCAGACAAATTTCTGTCAACTTACTTATTCCCGACTATTTCGCGTGCGAGAAAATTATCGTAAGGATTAAGTAGCTTTAATGTTACTTACTTTTTTCTAACCGTTTTGTTACGCCATTCCCATTAGGCCAGGGCGGCCTACCGCAGGGAACGCTTGACGGAGACTAGTGGTTGAATCGACGTGTACCCCCATCCCACAGTGGTTGGGGCGCGCGCCTTTCTCTAGTCAGCACTCCAAGGGAGTGTACGTGAACAATGGAACGACTGTGCAGCTTCTTTCCCTCAAGAACCAAGCAGCTAATCTTACTGTACGTTCATTCTGGTATTCCCGTCTCTCTCACCTTCTTCCAGTCTATCCAATCTAACTGGTGGTTATTCCAGTGCTTCTCATCAGCAGCACAACTACGCTCCTAGCGAGTCTGGATACTCTCAGTCATCGTGTGCAAGTTCCTGCTACTCCATTTATGGAGCCTGCCAACATAAAAATGGAAACGACGGAAAGGTATACTTCTTTCTTCTTTCTCTGTGTTCTAAATGTGATATTTTTGTAATACGCCGAAAAGTAAGTTACTGAGCTCCTTATGGTAATTTAGCTCGATTACTATAGTAATTTTACCATCAGACAAATTTCTGTCAACTTACTTATTCCCGACTATTTCGCGTGCGAGAAAATTATCGTAAGGATTAAGTAGCTTTAATGTTACTTACTTTTTTCTAACCGTTTTGTTACGCCATGCCCATTAGGCCAGGGCGGCCTACCGCAGGGAACGCTTGACGGAGACTAGTGGTTGGGGCGCGCGCATTTCTCTACCTCTTGCAAAACATCACCTGCGGGCGGGAGTCGAACCTGCCTGCGTCGGCATGCCAGTCAGACACCATGCCCATTAGCCCAGGGCGGCCTACCGCAGGGAACGCGCATGGTATCTGACTGGCATGCCGACGCAGGCAGGCTCGACTCCCTCCCGCAGGTGATGTTTTGCAAGAGTCTCTTTAACGAACAACTTATCAAAACTCTAAATCTTTAACGAACAACTTATCAAAACGGGCATGGTGTATGACTGGCATGCCGACGCAGGCAGGCTCGACTCCCGCCCGCAGGTGATGTTTTGATAAGTTGTTCGTTAAAGATTTAGGCGTACTTTTCTCTCCCTCGCCTCCAGTTCGATGGAGATACCAGAAGAAGATCGAGATACGGTAGTAAAATAATGATGTGGTTATGACAAGAACGATGTGACTCTCCTCTCAATGAGGATAAGATGGATAATTGGGGGGAGCAAGTATACATACGAAGATCTAATTAGATATCGTCAAGCGTTCCCGGCGGTAGGCCGCCCTGGCCTAATGGGCATGGTGTCTGACAGGCATGCCGACGCAGGCAGGTGGTCACTTTTTCGGTCAAAAAGTACATGGTCATTGGTCGATCTCACACATCACGTTTTGGACCATATACGGACCATATAGGGCATGGTGTCTGACTGGCATGCCGACGCAGGCAGGTACACTCCGAATTACGTGAGCACACGGCAAGAAAAGAACGACGAGAACACTGGCAAGAGACCAGGGCAACTCGGGAGTGCAGCCAGACAAATAGACATGGGCGAGATAGCACGCGAATTCGAGAGAGTCTTCTTGTTGGTGTGGGTGTGAACCATTAAAATCGGTTGCGAATACTCGTAGTTTTCTTCTTTTAATTTAAAAAAAAAATTTTTTTTCCTATTCGGTTATGCTTCACTCAGCTCTGATATTGAGTCGCGAACAGTTTGTTCGTTAATACCATTATTGCATCCGGGAAAGTATAAATCTCTGAACTCTCTGCTTCTAGCGTGCCATGTTTTGCTTTTCTATATGTCTCTCTCTCATTCTTTGTAAGATTTCTTCAGTTCGATTATGCTTCACTGCGGTCTCATATCGAGTCATTTCCCGTTCATGTGATAATGGTAATCCAGGGTGTGCTAAACAATAATCAATCTCAGCACTCTCTGCTCCTCAAGCCTTCTCTTCCCTCCCTCTGGAAGATTCGGTGTGTTGGTCATCTGGTCATGTTCACGTCGCTCTCATATCAATCCGCGTCGATTTCTAGCGATATGCGCATCATCCCTGACCGCCAAATATATTTTTCTAAACTTTTAACTGTCTATCTGAAGGAGAATGTGCGTTGGTCAAGTTCAGATTGCCTATGCTTCACTTCGTTCTAAGCCGAGCTCAGTTCGTGCGTTGTTATTGACACTGTTCTTTGCATAAAATCATATTCTCTGGCGTTCCTAATGCATCATTGTTTGCTTTGTTTGAACGATGTCGCGCGCTCGTCATTTTGAGTTCAGTTACGCTTCACTCTGTTGATATATCGAGCCATGTACCGTTCGTGCGATCCCGTTCCAGAATGTGGGTAAATAAATAATCAATCTCTGAACTCTCTGCTTTTCACTCGTCGTCATTGTTTTCGCTCCCCATCTCTTCAAAGAGAGGCAGCGAGTATCGAATAGAGCGCGCGCTTTACAACGAGAACACTGGCAAGAGACCAGGGCAACTCGGGAGTGCAGCCAGACAAATAGACATGGGCGAGATAGCACGCGAATTCGAGAGAGTCTTCTTGTTGGTGCTTTTTTCACGGAGGTTCCTGTTGACTAAGAAAGACGAGGGGATCCGGGAAGAGATCGCCAGCTGTTAGAGAATGTGGGGATTTGAGAGAAGCAGAGAAAGAGACGAGGTTAGAGGAGGAAAAGTAGGTCGACGTGCGCTAAACTGCCTGCTTTTCATCTTGCTGCGGCAGTGATCGAGTACTTGTTTCGATCGCGTTTCCCCTCCTTCGCATTAGAGAAGTGGACAGTACGAACTTCCTTCTATGCTTTTCGATTGCTGTGTATTATCGCTCTAGTTCTCTCCTCTATGTTATGTAACTTTCATCCAATGTTGGCTGAGTTCCTTTGCGAACCGCACCGAAAATTCTACAGTGTGTTAATTTAGTTTGTGCTCATGAGCATCTTTTTATGCGTTTGAAGTGTTTCCACCCGAAATCACCGATTCTTCGAAGGAAACGTTTCCCACTCATAATTTAGTCCTGCACGAACTTCCTTCTCTAGCTATCCAGTGCTGAGCAATGTCGATTTTGCTCTACCCAACACTTTTATGTTAGTTTCGGTGTTGGCCAGGTTCCTCCATCAGGTTCATGCTCAATTCCGGATGTTATTTCACCCAACACTAGGTGCTGTTTTCCTTCACCAGTTTCACCTCGAACTCACCGATTAACCGACAACGGATTTGGGAAACGTGTGCGGCGAACAGTTCGACTCTCCCTCGCTCATCTCTCACTGTTCACCTCCCTTTCCTACCTTTCGCTACTCCCTCTCTCTCTCTCCCTCTCACCCTCTCTTCCGACTGTCCAGCGATCGCCAAAAGTTGTAACAAATAGGAATTGGCTCCGCCACTCGCACTCAATTTGCGACAATTGATGGAAAATTGGCTCCGGACTCTCCTCAATTCGCGTGTTCTCTTGCTTCTCTGGCCTTCGAGAGAGTACGCCAATTGAGGAGAGCCGATGCCGATTCGCTTTCACTAGTTGCGACCCGTCAACAATCGCTGTTCTCAAGTTTCCCATCGATCGTTTTCTTTCTCAATTCTGCCATGTGTTTGACTTTCTCAGCGCGGTTATGCTTCAATAGGAATCTAAATTGATTTGCGTTTTGCTTTGAATGATAGCTCGTTCTTGGATAATCCAACAAAAAACACACAATTGCATTACGTCGGACACGACGTAACGCAATTTCTTTAATGTTACATTTCGGTTATGTTTCAGTCAGCTCTCATATTCAGTCTTGAATGTACTTTTTGATTGTCATCTGATTCAATGATGGAAGCAACAAAACACATAGATGAAAAATAGTCACGTTATGAATGATCGTATGAACTTATTTTCATCGCTCGTTTTGATCCACCGTCTTGGTGAATTTGATTTATCGTAAAATCTAGAAATGATCGAGGAACCGAAAATCCGGATCAATTGCAGGCATGAGGTTAGCCATCCTCTCTCTGCTGCCGCTGTGTTCAGTCGCGCTGGAGTGCTATGATGTAAGTCTAGAACCATTGTTATTAAAAAAAATATTATTACAATAAAAATAGAATTATATGACTAATCATGTTCCCTTACTAGCGGCAACAATACCCACATCCGGTTACTTTCGCTCCGGTGACTCATCGTGTTGTGTCAATCCATTGTACTCCGGGAACTTGATTCACAATGTTTCCCTGTAGAGCGCAAGTAAACGAAGACGAGCGCGATTGATAAAAATCAGCGAAGTGGATCAAAAAGATGGAAACCCGACTATCGTACCGAATTAAAATTCCAGAACGAATTTGACAATTTTCACAATGTTTGTTACATTTGTTACAAAATTTGATGACACTCAAAATACACTTAAATAGCACATTCTTGTGCTTATTCAACGCAGAATCACGTTGCGCAACTTATTTAATCATTTAAAAATATTATTTAAATTAAATGAACGAGCTAATCGATTTTTAAAAATTTCAAGATTACTGTAACTGCGTGTGGTGTGCACATTATCATTTACCCGTGGCAAGCCCGAGCCAGTGACGAAATGTTTTCATTTTCTGCTGCATTTTCATTGAATTTATTGTGTTTTAAAGAAGGGGAGGCACGAACTCGTATGCAAATCAAAGAGCCGAGAGGCACGCGCCGATTTGCATGCGCGGTCTCTTCATTGTCCCCTTATCCCTCTCTCGTTGCCTGAGCGATCAGGCCTGCTTGGCACACAGCCAAATGCTCATAGCTAGGTTTAAACAAAAATTGGTTATATGGGAGTTTCACCAGTGTGATCGGGTAACGACTCCCCACAACCTCCCCCATAGAAGTCATCAAGCCAGATATTCGTGCCACCCCTCCTTTAACGCCAATTTTGCCTAATCTTGCATTTCAGATGACGTGCATTATCGAGGAGAATAAGAGGGACGCTTAATTCACGCCCATCCTCGTCAAATGAAGCGGTGAGTCGGTTTTCAAGTTTCCTATTTTCGTTTTTGTGTTCGCATTTATTTACCTTCTCACAAAATCGTCCGAACGAGCTTCAATGCTCATGAAGCGGTTGCCTAATCATTAGAGATGAGTTTGATGACAAAATTCCCCTAGTTTAGTGCGTCTTTCTATAAAATAGCGTCTATTTCCTCTTAATCTGGTCGTTTCTTTGAAGTTTCGTGTCATTGCTGCTCTAAATCACTGATAGCAGCTCCTTTTGGGATATTTTAGGCGAAATCTTTCATTCCCATCGGTGTAGCGACCAAATCCGTTTCTATGCTGCGTTGCACTAAACTCAGGCTTATAAGGTTTATTTATTATTTTTCAAACTCTTATTTGCAGTAGTTTACGACCCCGGAAGAGGAGCACCACTCGCCATCGTTGAGTTCCGTTGCCCCCACAAGTACAAGAAGCCGAAGATCACCATGATCGCGGAAAAAAGATTGCGTTTTTATTTATTTTACTGCTTATCTGATTGTATCGTGTAAAATAATAAAAACCTTTGTTGAAACGAATCCACCTGGCTATTTCAATTGCTAAAAACTAGATTATTTAATATTTTGGCCGTAATGTATTTTTCAATGGGATGCCAGGTGATTCACTGTTCTATTTTTCCATAAAGTACTCTTATATTCATTCGCCAATGATCAAACTCAGTTATTCGTGGACCTCTCTCCCAGTTGGCACGTGTGTCCTAATCATGGATATTATTCTTGCAGTCAGCACTCCAAGGGAGTGTACGTGAACAATGGAACGACTGTGCAGCTTCTTTCTCTCAAGAACCAAGCAGCTAATCTTAATGTACGTTCATTCTGGTGTTCCCGTCTCTCTCACCTTCTTCCAGTCTATCCAATCTAACTGGTGGTTATTCCAGTGCTTCTCATCAGCAGCACAACTACGCTCCTAGCGAGTCTGGATACTCTCAGTCATCGTGTGCAACTTCCTGCTACTCCATTTATGGAGCCTGCCAACATAAAAATGGAAACGACGGAAAGGTACACTTCTTTCTTCTTTCTCTGTGTTCTAAATGTGATATTTTTGTAATACGCCGAAAAGTAAGTTACTGAGCTCCTTATGGTAATTTAGCTGGATTACTATAGTAATTTTACCATCAGACAAATTTCTGTCAACTTACTTATTCCCGACTATTTCGCGTGCGAAAAAAATATCGTAAGGATTAAGTAGCTTATCTGTTACTTACTTTTTTCCTAACCGTTTTGTTACGTAATAAAATAGTAGCACTCGAGGTAACTTTCTGTAGTGATTGTTGATTACTGTAAGGTTACCTCTTCTGCAGATCTCTTCTGCTTCTGCCATCCTCCGATCGAATCAACAAGCCGTGATTCCTCTCAATCTCAGTCAATCAGAAGAGGACGACGATGAGATGGAGAGTGACAAGTAATGAGACTCGTCTTCCCCCTTGTATGTTTCCCCTATGAGCGAATAACTCATTCTCCCGGTGGTTCACATCATATTCGTTATATCCCTGTCAGATTCACTTCACTAGACGATTAAGTATCGTAATCAATAACTACTCATAATAGCTTACTAACGAGAGTGCTCGTACTCTCCCATCAAACTCATCATTCCTGTAAATATTATACCGTATGAACAAATAAAATATTCATGTCTAATTATTATGCTGATGATACACCGATTGCACTGGATATTTATGCTCGCTCTCCATCCCTCGATTAGCCCAACCTAGATTTGTTTCCGTTAGCTGTACCTGTATCTGAGGAGCAACGAACATATTTTTTATCATCAACGAACCAGATACAATACGAAGCGCCGCTTACAAGCTGCGAAAAAAACGAGAGCAACAAAGTAACAAATGGTGAGTAACTGCGAGTCTAAGGATTGGGAATGAGATCAGAAATACTAGACAAAAAACTAGATTTGATTCCCGTAGGGACAATGGTGGTGATAACCGAACCAATCGATCGAGATTAGGTCTGTCAATATGAAGACGAGTGCTTCTTTGTAACTGGGCAGAAGTTGGGAGATGGGCATTCTGTCCGGTCACTACACCAAGGCACACACACGACGGAGAGCACGAGTTCATCTGGAACACGAGGAGTCAGCGGATGGATTCATTACAGCACACCGAGAGAATAGTAAACTGAAACTCACACGATCCTGTCACCCTCCTCCATTACGTGTCCGCTCCAATATCCTCAATCTGTCAGTCTGGGGGGATGATTCCGAGCACGAGAATTGGCATAGTGGGCAGCGAATTGATAGCAGAAGGCATTCGCATCTTGCGAAGACTCTTGAGAGTTGGTGTACGAACGGAGATTCAGCATTTGCTAAAATAAAAATTGTTAGTAAGACTTGAAACCTATAATAATTCTGGTTTGAAAGGTAATCTTACAGTAAGCAACAAAGTATATTGTTACCTCGAGTGCTACAATTTTATTACGTAACAAAACGGTTAGTAACATTAAAGCTACTTAATCCTTGTATCATCAGCATAATAATTAGACATGAATATTTTATTTGTTCATACGGTATAATATTTACAGGAATGATGAGTTTGATGGGAGAGTACGAGCACTCTCGTTAGTAAGCTATTATGAGTAGTTATTGATTACGATACTTAATCGTCTAGTGAAGTGAATCTGACAGGGATATAACGAATATGATGTGAACCACCGGGAGAATGAGTTATTCGCTCATAGGGGAAACATACAAGGGGGAAGACGAGTCTCATTACTTGTCACTCTCCATCTCATCGTCGTCCTCTTCTGATTGACTGAGATTGAGAGGAATCACGGCTTGTTGATTCGATCGGAGGATGGCAGAAGCAGAAGAGATCTGCAGAAGAGGTAACCTTACAGTAATCAACAATCACTACAGAAAGTTACCTCGAGTGCTACTATTTTATTACGTAACAAAACGGTTAGGAAAAAAGTAAGTAACAGATAAGCTACTTAATCCTTACGATATTTTTTTCGCACGCGAAATAGTCGGGAATAAGTAAGTTGACAGAAATTTGTCTGATGGTAAAATTACTATAGTAATCGAGCTAAATTACCATAAGGAGCTCAGTAACTTACTTTTCGGCGTATTACAAAAATATTACATTTAGAACACGAATGAAAGATTTCGCCTAAAATAGCCCAAAAGGAGCTGCTATCAGTGATTTAGAGCAGCAATGACACGAAACTTCAAAGAAACGACCAGATTAAGAGGAAATATACGCTATTTTATCGAAAGACGCACTAAACTAGGGGAATTTTGTCATCAAACTCATCTCTAATGATTAGGCAACCGCTTCATGAGCATTGAAGCTCGTTCTGACGATTTTGTGAGAAGGTAAATAAATGCGAACACAAAAACGAAAATAGGAAACTTGAAAACCGACTCACAGCTTCATTTGACGAGGAGGGGCGCGAAATAAGCGTCCCTCTTATTCTCCTCGATAATGCACGTCATCTGAAATGCAAGATTAGGCAAAATTGGCGTTAAAACACAATAAATTCAATGAAAATGCAGCAGAAAATGAAAACATTTCGTCACTGGCTCGGGCTTGCCACGGGTAAATGATAATGTGCACACCACACGCAGTTACAGTAATCTTGAAATTTTTAAAAATCGATTAGCTCGTTCATTTAATTTAAATAATATTTTTAAATGATTAAATAAGTTGCGCAACGTGATTCTGCGTTGAATACGCACAAGAATGTGCTATTTAAGTGTATTTTGAGTGTCATCAAATTTTGTAACAAATGTAACAAACATTGTGAAAATTGTCAAATTCGTTCCGCAATTTTAATTCGGTAAGATAGTGTTCAGCTCTGTATTGTCTAGGCAGTTGTCCTATTCTTCTTCTCCCGAACTCTCTTTTATTATAATTTCAGGGCTATCGCCTCCTTGCCACCGGCTCAGTGGGCACTACGACCACACAGTGCAGCGGATGGAACGACTTCTGCTACAATATGACTGCGTCGGCGGGGTGCGTCAAAAATTTCACGTTTCATGATGTACTTCAAACATTCAACAGTAGTATTTTTGCCTGAAAGATTATTGATAGTTGAGTAATGGAAACTGTTTTGCGTCGACAAGAACACAACGATTTGTAATATATACATCAATATCGTCTGTCCAGATTCCTAATCGACGCAGTGAAGGGCGGCTGCTCTACTTGGCGATGCATGCTGGCGAGAGATCGGTGCATTGGAACGACGTTCCAGGTTTGATCAAAATGTATCAGTGTCACCTGCGTGATAGGGTTGGATATTACGGCAACGTGTTTAGCAAACATAACTTCTTGACACTGATCCAGATGGATTGGGGCCGTTTTGATGATGGATCAGATAGCATGCATACAATTCAACAATTGGGACCTCTGAACGTGCATTATCGTCGATTATCCTTGCCAGATGGCTATGATTAGAAAATTGAAATACAGTATGAAACAGCTCTGTGGGATTTTTATTTCTAACAATGCACGACCTGGAATCATTGCCAAACGAAGACTGTCGTATATTTATATATCGTATGAAACTCAATGCGAAATGAAATTCATCGCAAATTTGAATTCGATTGAATCTTTTCAGGGTGTTCCCGTCTCTCTCTGCTGCTGCTCCGGCGACCGCTGCAACATCGGCGGCAACAGGTACTTATTTTAATTATTTTCAAAAATAAAGTAAAAATATTGCACCGCGCACCGCTTGATTGCTGTAAAATGTTCTACGTTTTAGCGCACTTCCCCAGCTTTACCAATGAGAAGAAATGCTCTTCCAACGACCAAAAAGATCTTGTGACTTATCTAGATGTTTATTGAGAGAAAAGTGTATAGAATGGATATTGGAGCTATTCGATCCGGGCACTTAATCACGAATGTCCTGTAATTTTGAAAGAATGCACATAAAAATCTCGATTTTCCTACAGGATTAGAAGAAACCATTCAATCGTTTGCTTGCCCGCACCACCACCACCACGTCGCCCGTCCCATTGCAGGTGGCTGCCGCCTTCTGACGCTGAGGATGACGATGACGATGATGACGATTCCATCCTTCAGCATCCCCTGATAGGCATAGCCTCGGGGGTCGCCTCGTCCCTCTTCTCGCCCCGACGAGAGCCGCGAGCCCCTCGCCTCAATCCCATCATAGCCTACCTGCTGCCAGGGTGGTTGGGGTCGCTGATGCCCGGGTGGCTGCAGAACATGCTGCTGCAGCCGCTGCAGCCGGTGTTCGCTGCGGCCAAGGAGTGGGTGGCGGTGAAGATCTACGACCTCGCCCTGTACATGGGGTGGATCGCCATTGAGAAGCCTGAAGTCTGTGAGAACCCTAGAGTGGTTGAAGAGGTCAAGAAGAAGATCAAGCTAGACAAGGCGAGGAAGAAGGTCGCTGACAGAGCGGAGGAGATTGAGAAGAAGGTCCAAGAGCACAAGAAGAACGTCGAGAAGAAGAGAGAGGAGATCAAAGACAAGGTCGAGGAGTACAAGCGGGATCTCAAGGAGAAGAAGGAGCGAAGGGATTGGGAGCAGAAGGAGAAGGCTGAGGACCTCAAACGAGCTCACGAGAACAGACTTAATGAGGCTAGGGAGAAGATAGAGAATGCCAAAGAAGAAGCGCGGGAGCGAGTAGAGCAAGCCAGATGGGAGCAAGAGAGAAGGAAAGACGAGGCCCGGGACCGCGCCGATCAGGCCAAATGGGATCTGGAGAGACGCAGGGATGAGTCTAGGGAGCGAGCCAAGCTGGCCAAGGAGGACGCTCGGGAGCGAAGGGAGGAGGCTCAGCGGCATCATGAGGCTGTGAAAGATGAACAGAAGGAACGTGTCGAGGCCTTGAAGAGGGATCTGGAGAGGAGGAAGGACGAGTCGAAGAAGGAGTATGAGAGGCGGAGGGAGGCGGTGAAGGAGCGCATCGAGGAGGCAAAGGAGGCCGTGAAGAGGGGCAGAGAGGAGAGGAGGGAGGAGAGGTCGAGGGGATGATGGTATTATGCTAATATTGAACCTAACCGTACTCGAGACGGTGTACGAAGTCATCTTAGTTTGTCATGGTAATAGTCTGTAGATCTTTTGATGCACAACTTCGCACATGATGATTGTTCCCACTGTACCGGTACACCGCACTATTTTCACAGGTTTCTCACACTTAGTGTATTTGTGTGCTTCTTTACGCACAATCGATCGATAAAGTTTGATAAGGTTAATTGGCGAAATAGAGAGGGAAGAAAGGGTGGTTATTTACAGTGGTGGCAGCAGCAGTGGAGGCAGTGGAGGATGGGGTGGCAACAGTAATAATAACAATGGAGGAGGTTCGGTAGATTGATTATCATTTGTTGAATGCAAGGCTGTTGATTTACTCACTGTAGTTCCTCGAAGTCCAATAGAGACTAGACTAGAGACTAGACTAGTGAGAGTTGCAGGTGGCTGGGGAGGAAACAACAACAACAACAACAATAATCATGGAGGAAGCAACAGTGGAGGTAGAGTAGTATGCATTCGAACTGTAGTTTCGGAAATAGAGTCGTGATTTGTTTGTAGCCGGTAAGTAGGACTACAGCCGGAGAGTTGCAGGAAGTGGAAACAACGGCGGATCCGGCGGAGGCTGGGGATCAGACAGCAACAACAACAACAACAACAACAACAACAACAACAACAACAACAACAACAACAATCACGGAGGTAGTTAGCCCGTTGTGACGTCACCGCTTTTAGCCGGAAAGTAGCATAGTGCGACTACAGGTTGGGGTGCCGACAGCGGAAACGGCGGGCGCGGAGGAGGCGGCGCATCTTCCGGCTCCGGCTCTGGCGGTTGGGGTAGTGAAGGAGGTGCATAGTTGCTGAGTAGATTAGACTAACCCCTTATTCGAACGACCCCAACCAAACAAAGACTAACAAAACAATGAAGGTGCAGGTAAGGCCGACGTAGGCGGTTCGGGCGGAATCGGATCCGGACCAGGACCTACCGGGGGTGGATGGGGCTCGGAAACGCCCCAGAACATGAGGAAGCAGCAGATACAGGAGGTCCGTCTGAAAATATTACTTTTAAAAAATCTGAAAATGTATGTCAACTTTTCCGTTGAAATGGGATTTGGTTGACGGATGTGCTTCACAGGTGATTCCTAGGCACGAATAACGTCTATTTTCGATCACTGCGTATTTGTGATATGAAAACATATTACAGGCGTTCCGTCGCGGCGGCGACATCGATGCCGGAGCACCGAACAATCGTGGCAAGCGTCTCGCAGAGCCGGAAGCTTGAGAGCCGGAATGCATACGGGGAAAAAATTGTCACATTTAACTCTGACCTTGCCAATTCCTTCAACTGTGATAAACATATGTTTTCTCTGAAAATATATATTTTTTTAAAAATTACCTTTGCTGGGCGTTAATGAAGTCATAGATGTATCGTAGTAATGTGTAAATGCGGATAATCGTATTTTCATTCTGCACACCCTCTCACCACTCGAGCAGTCGAGGGAGTGTGTGAAATGAAGAGTCAAATATCCGAATTACGCACATTACATGATGTATTTAGTCTACATTGTAGGAATTGGTGCCAGCGATGATAACGATTGCAGCTTGCAGGAAGTACGAACGAAAGTGAAAAGAGAACCGAGAGCTGCCATATTTCGATCCCCTTGTTCGCAGATCAATCTTGATCACAGTGATTGAACAAAGCAACGGGACTACACCGGACTACGCCCTAGGCAAGCGCGGTCGCAGCTTATAAGCCGAGGAAGGTGCAGGGTGTCCTGACAATCCGCAATCTCGTCATCATGATTCGTCAGCCTCTGCTCATGCTGCTCGTCATAACAGCAACCTCTGCTTGTGCTCCGCATACGCCCAAACCACCACCGCCACCGCCAAGTAAGTACAGTTGAATTTTATCATGACTCTCCTCATTTTGCATGCCTTTTCAATAATCATAGAAGCTTGAGAGCGCGCGCGAAAATTGTTTCCTTGAATTATCAAACATAGTAAGTGGTAGGGTTGTCTGTTCGACCTCCTAAACAGTGGATACATATTTCAATAGTGAATGTGAGCGTTGGAGTCCGAATAGCCAACACCAGTGAGTAGAAGGGTTGAAGTGGAAAAGTGAGCATCACGTCTCATTTGCGCTTTCAGGATAGGCACACATCATTTCTACTTATCCCTCCATTAGAGTACCTTTCGCTCATGTCTCTGATTGATCTTGTTTATGATACAAATATCGATTCTCTCGCCAAAGCAGCGTGTCTCGACTTCAGGCTGTCCGCCGCTGCTCGCCTACGAGCCTACATCGTGTGCCAGTGAGATTGCCCCTTTTCTGCACATTGGGTGAGATCATTCTCGACGAAATAGTCTCCAAAGCAACGGGGCATTCGCAGGTGTGTGGCGGCTATCCAGAGTGGTTCGGCTATCACATGTCCCACTAGTCCATACCCGCAGAGCGTCATTGCAGGGGTGAGCTGATAAAAAAAACGTCATTGATCTTGGGGAAAAATTTACAGCCTGACGACAATCCCAAATTCTTGTTTATATCGATCACATGTGACACGAGCACGACAACGTGGAAATTCGCTATGGCCACCGGCGACCCGCTCACTCAAGCCGAGGTATTTGACAATTGCACTATCATTCACGCTAGCCGCCTGAGAATGGAGTGAAATCAAACGATTTAAAAAAAAAGTTTCCTGCCAATTTTTTACCCTGAATAAAAAAGTAGGATAAGGCACTACACGCAAGGCGGTCTTTGCCACCCCCGAGCCGGTTCAGCGTTCAGTCTGTCCTGAGAAACTCAACGACCTATGCGATGTGGCTATTCCGCCCGTGTTGTGTGCACGTGGTGGGGGATTTCTGACCATTTCTATAACCCCCGTCGGTCTGGGTAGATCTGTGGGCAAGGGGGGGGATCGAACTCATGACCATCGGATTCGCATTCCTGGCACACAACCACTGCGCCACCTTGCCACCAAATAATATTATATATTCATAAGCTTCCTGAAGGGCTTTGCTCTATGCCTATTTGCAACCGTGTAATCCGAATTGACATGTCGAACTGAATTGGGAAGGTAATCTATTACGAATCGATATTTGAGGTGGAATCATTCCAAGGATCTCCTCTAAAAGTCGCCTGCACTTCTGTGTTCATTCCTGGCAAATAATAATAACAAAGGCATATTTCTAATGTTTGAAAAATAAATAGATGAGTGATAACTGTGCTGTGGTTCAATTATTGAATATATCCAGATTTACATTTCATTCTGTCACGTGGCATGTGCATTATCATTCTTACTGTGCGCATTCAATCGGATTGTGTTCATATTTATTTTGCCCGTTTATAATAAAAGTGAATATTATGTTCCCCAACCTAGTGCACGCCACATACGACAAGTGTCTCGCACTTTCAAACTTCAAATCGTTTGCTATCGTTCGATTTTCTATTATCGACAAATGTTTGTATATTCTCCATTAGTGATTACTATTCCAAAGATTATTCCAACCAACCCGAATTGACGTACCCCCTCGCAACTTAGAGCCACTCGGTTTGAGGAGAATCGATCTCTATCCGGAAACAGTACTCTTCATTGGTTCGATCGGAAGTTCGATCGGGTAATAAGACACCAACGTTTATGCTTCAGTCGATAATTACACATACTTTCTCAGGACCTCTTTCATTGCAGAGCAATTTTAGGACAAAATGCGGTATCACCAAAGGGAGAAGAGGGTGAAGACATTATTAAATATAGTACAGGAAAATTGAGAAAAGGTGAGAAATCACAAATAAATAGAGGGTGTTCATAGCTTTTCGACGAGTGATTTGGTTGAGTATCGGCTTTTTTCAGTGTTAAGGGAAAGAGCATGAAGCTGGCATCCTCATTGTCTACTTTCCATTATGAGAGACAAAGATCGCCTCTCGCGGAAGAGGAGAAAGTGCATGAAGAGTGGAGAGCTGCCGATATTCCGATCCCTTAGGTGCTTATCAGGTATCGCTTTCTTCTCGCCTTGGCTTGAACAAGGAACCGGACTAGTCCATGGGAAAGCGATCAGTGAGAGATGGTGCAGGGTGTCCTAACTGTCAGTCATCGTCTCTTTTCGTAATGATTTCCAAGCTCTCTTCATTCTGCTCTAGATCACACGGCGCTCTACATGGGGTGAGCGAGAGAAAAAGAGCGGCCAGGGGAACGGTGAAATACTCGAAAGAGACAGAGTTCAAGAGAGGTCTCCCCAGCAATTCGTTTGATGCGTCTCTAGCATAATGCCTTAGCAGAACATGATCTGCTGCATGCAACCACCCAACTTCGACCAAGGACGCTCATACCGAGGTCTCGGTCATTTTGGAGCATATTAGCTAATCTCCAAAACCGCTCCTCTCGCAATGAGAATCGCAAGGTCACACTAGTTGGTTGGAATTAAGAAAATATCGTAAGTTGTCATTGAAAGAATGTTGATGAAACAGTCACTGTCTCACTCGGAACGATTGCCGCTTGCGAAAAAATGCGAAAAAGTGGACATTCACAGTGCTCAACGGGTGCGGCACCGTAACTCAAGCTGAAGTATATGACATTTTCGTGATCCTTTCCGCAAGCCGCATGAGAATAGAGTAAAAGCAAATGTTATATTCAAATGTTACATGCAAATGTTCACTTTGCTAGTCATTTTCCGTAGTCATAAGGTGCTTCGATCTATGTTGCTTCGAAATTAATATGGCCGACTAACTTGAGGAGGGCATGTATTACTAATTCCCGATATTTAAGAGAGTTATCGCGAGAGATTCGAGAGTTTTGGGGTATCAGCGGCGGTAGGATTTTGTATCTCCGATCCTGCTGAAAAGGAAAACTTACGTACTTGGAATGACGCTCTTTCAAACTGTGTTTGCCGATTTTTGATATATAGTCTCATCTTGGAGTATTGGTAGGTCAAATTAGTGACACTATGAAATTTACGACCAAAATTGCCTCAGGTAAACAATCATAACTTGCTTTAAAATCACGCTAGAGATTTTTTCCAAAAAGAATTCGAATGAGGAGGCAAAGGGGAACATTTCTGATGTTGATGATGTCATTCCTCGTCTATGCGCTGGATTGGGGTGGTCGGTTATTTTAAAAAGTAATGTAACTCTAGTAATACTGATTATTCCAAGAAGCGCCGAAGAGTGATTTGAGAAAATACTGTCACCACCCTAGAATCAAAAAATCAGAGAAATCGGAGGTGGGGAAAAAAATGGCAGGCACTTTTGTCCAAAAAAATTGCGATTTTTACCAATTTTCGAAGTTTTTCGAGCACAACTTTTTTCATTTAAGTTTTCATGAGCCTATATCGAAATTCGGAATCAGCGGGCAAAAATACACCGGACACATGTTATGGCATATTTTCGCAGTCAATCCCCTCGCCCCGCCTCTGTTCGAAAGATGATGAAACATGGAGAATGCAACCATGCACCGTCGACTGATACATAACGCGAGAATCTCTACGCCAAGCCCCTGATTAGAGCGCGGTGGACCAGAATGGAGCCAAGACACCTCTCAAGGTTTGAATAATGCCGGTGTTTGTCAATAATGACGTCAATTTGAGAGTATCGCCAACGAGACATGAATCACCGATGCGTTGGTATTGACACCTCAATGAGAGTGCAAGAAGCAATGACGACTTATTGATAAATTATCACATTGCTTTATCGGTAAGTGCAATGAATTCATTATTATTATCATTTAAAATATTCATTAATTGGCCACCCCAGAACAACAGACCTTCGCGGTCGCAGCGATGGCGATACTCTGGAAATGAGATCATTATTGACAAAAACTGGCATTATTCAAACCTTGAGAGGGGTCTTGGCTCCATTCTGGTCCACAGCGATCCAATCAGGTGTTTGACATTCCATTTTCAATGTTGAGAAGAGGGTGCTATCCGGCTGAAGATACACTTACTTTACACGTGAAAAGTACGTGGCTTGGAATT
The DNA here is from genome assembly GCA_036245825.1 of Pristionchus entomophagus. Lineage (NCBI taxonomy): Eukaryota > Metazoa > Nematoda > Chromadorea > Rhabditida > Neodiplogasteridae > Pristionchus > Pristionchus entomophagus. Next base: position 11,537,002 of record BTSX01000005.1, read on the forward strand.
CTGCACCCAGGGGACACAAAGTAATATTTTTGCGTAAGGAGACCAAGTATTAGTTTCAAAGACGACTAATGTTATCGCGAATATTTTAGTCGGACACAGCTTTGAGCGGAATCTACAACAAAGTTCATTCGTGGTCTCGAATTTCGAAATTAAACATACCTTGAGAATGTTGATGAACGGAGAGGCGCCACCCTTGCAGGAAGCGGAGGTGGCAGTGAGTATTGGCCGCCCGTAAACACCGCTGGGCTTGATCCCCAAGTAAACAGGCATCGAGATCTCCGTCAGTGCCGGGCAAGCTGACACGGGACTGCGTCGAAAGACTGCGCAATCCTTCACAAGTTTGTTTGTAAAGCGCTTCGAGATCGTCGAGGCATTTCAGGCAAGAGCGCGCCACTCATTACATCCATTTGGAGGACGGTTCAGAAGATGCTTCATGAATTTCTCAAGTATAATTTCGCCACTTACTCGGCGGCGGAGGCGGCGGCTTCGGCGTGTGCGGGGCGCAGGCGAAGGACGCGGCGACGAGGAATGGGAGCAGCAGAAGAGCTGCACGCAGGATGATGGTGGTGCATGACGCTGATGATGATGATGAGGCTGATGATGGCGGTTCAGGGAGATATGTAGAATTCGACGCGACGCAACAAAACCAAAAATGGGATGCTCTTGCTTAGCGAGGCGAATGGGCAGTAATGATGTCGATTCGAGGCCGACTCTCCTCAATTCGCGCGCTCTATCGTTTCTCTAAACGGGGATAGCGCGAATTGAGGAGAGTCGATCTCGAATCGACAACCCTTTATCAAAGACGGGAGGCGAATGATCTAATGGGCAGCCACAGCGACGAGATCCGCACTTATATGACGCCATTGCGTGAGCCCGGAACAGGATTCGAGGTACCTTTTTAGGCAAGAGAAAGGATGAGAGAACGCACGATCTCTGGACAAAGGGAATGAAGAGAGGTGCGAGAATAGTGGTCAGAGAAAGGGATATCATAGAGGTTTTCTCATTGGCACCGAGATATTAACTGGATCGAAAGAATGAGAGCTCTCGTTTTTCATCCGTCTAACGTGTGTCTAGCTCTTCGATTATTGATCAACGCCGACGTGAATGATTAACATTATTTCAGTGGTTGATAGTTAGTGTTGCAAGAACTTCAGCGCTGGCGCATCTGCAATGTTGCAGTTCATACTCAACTTTTCATTTTTAAAATCGTGCATTTTTAGTAGTATCTCTAGATATAGCTCGCAGTGAAAGTATCTGCTGTGGGTTCGTCCAGTTTGCAGAAAACATTCACAGTTGCAACATCATAGCAAGCATGAGCTACCGGTAGGATGCTCTCTATTTGAAAGTGCGGGAGATCTCATCACTCGTGGAAGCAACTGCTCGAGCCAGAATCAGGATTATGTTTGATTATGACAACTACATTCTGTTCAAATAATTCCCGCATTCCCGTCTTTGATAAATGGTGGGTCATGTCAGGCTGTTGGTCTTTTTATGAAGAAAAAAATGCGTTTAGATACCAATATGACTGGAAAGTGTACATATGTCCGGTAAACTGTTCCTTTGAAAAAAATAGATGGGATATAACTGGCATTTGACCCTTGCCGTTTAATGCTGAAATGCTTCTCTAAACACTTCTCTTATCTTTCCCGATCGCCTCTCACCCACGGCAAAGTGCGCTCTTTTTTTTCTCTTCAGACTGCAGCTTGTGTTACACAAATTTCTGCCCTCCATTAATTAGAGGGCAGTGGTCCAATTTCTCTGGAAGATAGATTCTCTTCGATTTCATTTATCGATTCGGCATTTGGCTCGTTGTGTCGTGCTCGCTGTTTATGTTGTGGAGTGTTTACACCTGATTTACGTCCTGATTGAGCCGATTCTAAGAGATACAACTTTGATTCAAACATTCTACATCCAAGTAAGTCCATTTTCGAGCAAGTTTGAGACCTACTTGTTCGGAAATGTTGTCGATGAGTGATAGAACATGATAGCCTCGAAGTATTAGCAAGAATATCGATCGATCCTTCCTTTAATCCACTAATTTGTAGGAGTTCAAGCAAGTCTACGGTAGAGAAGTAGGAAATGCGACAGTCACGTGTGAAAACGCCGATGACAAGTGCTACAACGCAACGGTGAGAAGTGTTTATCGATCTTATCAAATCAAGCAACATCCTCTATCACAATGCTCTTTATATTTATTACCAGTGGCTTCCTTTTTCTCCTGCTTCACACACTCCGACTATCTCCTCTCTGGAAGGTTGCGAAATTTCGGGGAGGTTCTGGAAGTTTCTATGACGAAATTTCGGGGAGGTTCTGGAAGTTTCTATGACGAAATCTCTCCCCCCTCCCTCCCCTCTCTTTCTGGAAAGTTCGATGATGAAATCTCTCTCCCTCTCCCTTCCCTTCTATCTGGAAGGTTCTGGAAGTTTCTATGACGAAATCTCTCCCCCCTCCCTCCACCCTCTTTCTGGAATGTTCGATGATGCAATCTCTCTCCCTCTCCCTTCCCCTCTATCTGGAAGGTTCTGGAAGTTTATATGACGAAATCTCTCCCCCCCCCTTCCCGTCTCGTTGGGAGGTTCTGGAAGTTTCTATTACGAAATCGTGTTGTTTGTAATCTGTAGCGTGAAGTGTGAGTAATGTGGAGTTTGTAGTTTGGTCATTGTAGTTTGTAGGTTGGTCTTCAAAGTTTGTAGTTTGGTTTTTAAAGTTTGTAGTTTGGTCATTGTAGTTTGTAGTTTGGTCTTTAAAGTTTGTAGTTTGTATATTGGTCTTTAAAGTTTGTAGTTTGGTCATTATAGTTTGTAGTTTGGTTATTATAGTTTGTAGTTTGGTTATTATAGTTTGGTCTTTGGTCTTTGTAGTTTGATCTTTGGTCTTTGTAATTTGATCTTTGGTCTTTGTAGTTTGACCTTTGATCGTTACACTGGTCCCTGAGGGCCAAGGTGGGTTTACACAGAAAAACAATCAACATTCATTTCCGACATAACCCAATCAATATTCTCATTAGCCGAGTAACAGTGAAATGTCCAGAGAACGTTCAGAGATTGCATAAATAGATTATCTCATCAGGACTAGGGTTGACAATTCGAGGATGTTTCATTTCAATTGCGTCAGAGAAGCTAGAGACCGCGCGAAATGAAGAGAGACAATCCTTGAATTACCAATCCTACTCAGGACATGCAAGACTCGTGCATCACCACCACGCACGACGACATTCCCATCAAGTTATGCTGCTGTGCATCGAGCCTGTGCAATGTAGAGACGGAACCGCCGCCGACCGAGTAAGAATGTGCATCAGAAATCACTTTTGATCGGCGGCACATCCCCAAGTGACGAATGATCTCCGTAGTTTTCTGGTGTCTAGTACAACGGGCAATCCCTCACATTTTTTTTTTATAAAAAGGGCCAATGTTTTGAAGAAAAAATATTGAATAGGTAAAAATCTGCTCTTGCAGGATGACGATCGCCGAGCGATGGAAGGACCTGGAGAGGCGTGCGGAGCTAGCGAGAATCGAGGAAGTCGAGAGGAGAAAAGAGGTTGCAAGATTGGCGGGCGAAACCCAGAAGACAGAGGCTGAGCGCAGAAAGGAGGCGGTGAGGTTGAGAGAAGAAGAGAAGAAGAAGGCGGCCAATATGATAAAGGAATTCATGCGGTTGAGAGGAGAGAGGAGAATGGAGTTCGAAAGGCTTGAAGAGGAGAGATATCGCAAGGCAAAGGAGCGCCGGAGAGAGGTAGCAAGGATGGGCGATGAAATGCTGAAAAGGAGACGGAGAAGAGAACGGATGTCATTCGTCTCGCGAATGAGGCTCAGCAACAAGAGACTGAAAAGAGACGGGAAGTGACGAGACAAGAAGCAGAAAGAAGAAGGGAAGAAGAACAACGAATCAGGACGCAAAGAAAGAATGAATGCAAGGATGAAGTGAAGGATTGCTGTAGATCTGCAGTGGTTTTTGTAGCACACGCTAATACTAATGTAGTGTTATTGTACTGAATTTCACTTAATTTAGTTCCCAAATAACCATTTAATAAAATAATAATAATATTCCAATTAAAATAATAAATAAAACCAGTTCCTATTTTCCCTGTCGTGCTGTGCCGACAAAAAAAATGATAGAAAAAATGATAGAGGGCAAATACTGGTCGATTTTTGCGCCGAAACCAAATTGCATCTTCTCAATACCCGGTTCCAAAAGAGGGAAAGTTGAAAATGGACGTGGATGGGGGCAAATATGAGTACGAAGAATCAGATCGACTACGTGATGAGTAAGGATCTCTCAAAAGTGTTGGATGTTTCCATTGTGGGGAAATTTGATATGAGCACAGACCATAGATTGGTGATGGCGAAAATAAGAATTGACTCAAGAGTCCGATATCGCCCCCATCTTGCACCAAAACGCCGTGAATTGTCTAAAAGGCTGTTCACTGCATCGATCCACACCGTTTCGAACAGAGACCTATCAAGTTATGAACAGATTACCAAGGTTCTAGTCACAACTGCTCAAAATTCAATGATCCCAATCCCTGCAAAAGAACGATTCTCGGCGAGAACCAAACAGCTATTTCTTGAAAGGAGAAGATTAAGAGACGCGACCCCTGATGCCAAAACTCGAATCAACTTTTCGCTGACTGGAAAAGCCTTGAGGATTTCGATCAAAGAAGATTTGCGCCGAAAGCATTTGGAAACAATGAGAAAGGCTGTCGAATATGGAAAAAGTACAAAGCGGGCAATACAATCCTCTCAGCTAGGACGAACTCAATTAAATCAATTAGAAAGGGCTGACGGAACTGTCGCTAACGCAAAAGATGAAATCAACAGTGTTGTCAAAACTTTCTACAATGAGCTATTCGCAACGACGAGACGCCCAGTACGAATGACATTCAAAACAAGTGAGCAGTTTATACCGTTCCTCGAAAGTGAAGTAAGAAAAGGAATAGAAAAACTGAAGAATGACAAGTCGTCCGGACCAGATAAAGTGAATGCTGAAATGCTGAAATGCGGAAGGGATACAGGGTGCGCCATATTTATGGCTACTAATATTTATGAGGCCATAGCTTCTCCGTCAATAGTGATCATGAGGTGTTGAACTTATTATTTTGTAGAGGGTCCCTCATTCAATGCATATTCCATAATTCATGACAATCGGTATATTGAGGCTCTTACTAGGAGGTATAGAATCTGACTATCGCATATTTTGAGTGCACAGATCACTAACATTATTGAAAAATCACTTGCTACTTATGAACCGAGTGTCCATAAGACACGCTCATTATATCAGAAGGTAGCACGAATAAATATCAAGCGACGATAAAAATAGCCATCCCACTTGTTACGCCCTAACACAGAGATGTCAGCAACAATGTGACCCATTTCATAAGAATATTTGAGAAATAAAGGCTCTAGTATCTCAGCAATCATCCTAGCTAGACATGTAAAAATCCGTGCGCACACTTTTGTCAAGGAATACTTTAACATCTATATGTAGGATGGTTCCTACATCAAGCATCGCTGATAATGGATGGATCAAGTATGACAATAAATCATCAGATCCGCAATTCCAACTTGCTTCATCCAAAAAAATCAATTCGCCAAACTATGCACCTATTTCCGCCGTATTGACTTGTCGAAGTATTACTCATAGGTTCTTCAATAATATGTGTGGTTGTTAGACCGAACGCTCTCCATCTGGGAAATGTGAGGAACAAAACGTGGAAATCTGACCGAGATACACACTTTCTCATCACTATTTAAATCGAAAAGATATCGACCCTAATCCATTGTGCGATAGGAAAGTGGAAGGTCTATTCTAGTCAATGAGTTGACAGAATAGTTGTTTTTGCATGAACCTAAGAAAAGCTGTGGCAGAATCGTTGAACATTTCCGAACCTTGCGTTTCGCCTTCTCGAAGGAAGCTTGGGAACTCGATTGGTGTAAAATGCACTATCGCTTTAACATACGTTCGAATCGATAATTATATAAAGGTATGTATGCTCTCTCTATGTTGACAATTTCAAAGCTGAACCACTTCTAGTTTAGGAGTACCATTCCCTCAAAGTCAAGATTGTCTGTGGACCTCGTGTCTCTGAATCATTTCTCTTCAAATCGCTGTCCAAAATCAATCAGTCGATGCGGACTCAATCATATGCTATTTTTAGATTGCAATTGGTCGAACTTAAAATAATTCATAACTTAGGAATGAATCAATGGTTTTGGACGGATCAAGATCGTTTGAAAAAAGTAGCTATAATTATGGCGCACCCTGTAGATTTTTGAAATTGTATTTTGTTTTCGAGATAATCGAGAAACACTGCGAAAAAACTAGGGTTTAGTCGATTATTCCGAAAACGAGGACCAAATTCAAAAATCTACGAAATCTGGAGCGGCCCATTAGGGTTCATAAAAAAATAATGGTGATGGGGTTTCATCTATTGAGCTCTTGGAATTCGATGAGAAAATGTGCTTGAAAATGCGGGGTAGTCGAAAATGGGGTCTAGAGACCTTCTGAGCTGATAAATTGGGCCAATTATAAGGCGGATGACTCTTTGTTGATCACATAACAGTTTCATAATAATTTCGTTATACTTCGGCAACTATTTGGACCTCGTTCCCACTTTTGCTCTCTCAAATTCCGCTCCATTCCGACCGACCCACACGTTAAAAATGAAGGGAAATGAATGAGTTTCACAAAAGCGCAGCGCCGCGAGATACAAAGGAATCCTCCACTCTGACACGCTGTTAACAGTTCAATCTTCGAGAATATATGTAGCCTACTCTAGCTGATCAATTCTCTTCTGCAAAATCACTATTGAGCTTGGTCGATGTGCCTGTTTATATTGGGCTACGTCAGAGTTAACACGTCAGAGTCTCTGCAATCTACACGCTCTTTCATCACTCGATTGACATAGAGAGTGTTCCGATTGAAGAGACGAACTCTTGACTCTGAGAGTAGAATTTATGATACGCTGCTCCCCCCCCCCACTCTCCACTCATTCGACATACAGTCGCCCTTCTCTTTTGATTCATCACCAGGGTTCTCTTGTTGGAAATGATATTGTAAATGTTATTGAAAATCCAATAAGAAACTCTTCATTTCGCACACTCGCTCACTCTTATTGGAAATCCCAACAAGAGAAGTATATTCTTCACCGCTTCTTCTATCACTTTGCATTTCTTTTTCAAATAGGTGAGTTTGACATGAGTAGCTCATTTCCAGAATGTGCTCACGAACTTGGGTGCTCGTCCATGCTCTTCTCTTCGCAGGCATCGTAACTCAACTGTGTAATGCTGATGACCGAGATCTGCAGTGAGTAGATAAGGCACTAGGTCGTATAATAACATGATAATCTGCGTAATGTGTACGTCTCTACAAGAGACAACTGTTATGTAAGAGAAGGTAGATAGTTCTCATCCAACTGGTGGAACATTAAATGCATCAACATGTTTGCAGAAGCGAAGTGATTGTCCAAGAAGCCCATCCGAAGGAACTCATACTATACGAGTTCATGAAAACCCTTGGCGAGAATGAAAGTGAGTTTTTGATGAAGATGTTCTGATGAAATATGACGAATATTGCAGCAAACCCCGACGGCGCATCTGCCAACACTGTCCCTACTGCGCCCGTCAAGAACGAGTACGGAGCATCGGCACTGATCAGAAAGAAGAGAGGAGCCGCTGATGATTTCAAAAAGCTCGCAAAGGAGCTGAGAGAGGAGATATCCAAGCTTGCTGAAGCAGCAAAGAAAGAGGCCAAGAAGGAGGCGAAAGAAGTTGCGAAGAAGGAAGTCAAGGATGAGATTAAGGATCTCAAGGAGGAAATCTCCAAGTTGGCCAAGGAGGCTAAGAAAGAGGCCAAAGAAGAAGCGAAGGAGGTGGCAAAGAAGAAAGCCAAGGAGGAAATCAAGGAGATGAAGGAGAAGATGGATAAGCTTATGGATGAAGCGAAGAATGATGCCAAGAGAGAGGCGTTGCTTGCTCTGAGGGAGGAGGCATTGGTGATCAGGCAGGAGGTCACCCGGATGAGTGAGGGTTGCAAGAAGGATGTGGAAGGGCTGAGGGAGGAAATTGTTAGACTGACCAGGGCCACGAGAAGGGAGGCACAGGCGCTTTGGGAGGAGACCGCTAATCTTTCTGAATCAGCCAAGAATGCGACTGAAGAGCTGAGAGAAGAGGTCGTAGCCTATTCGAAGACCGCCAAAAATGAAACGCTGGAGCTAAGGGAGGAGGTGGTGATGCTGTCTGAGACTAACAAGAATGAGACTCTGGTACTGAGAGAAGAGATCACAATCCTATCGGAAACTACGAGGAATAAGACTCAAGCTCTTAGAGAGGAGATCACTGTGCTCTCGGAGTTTTCCAAGAATGCGACCCAGGTGCTGAAGGAAGAAGTCGCAAAGCTGGCAGAAGCAGTGAATACGGAGGCGGTAAGGAATATCCTATTTTTTTAATTTATAAAATCATATATTATTTTTATATATGTTTCACTTCACAGATACATAGACATTATTTTCGATAGTTTTCAATGTGAGGATTTGAATATTGAATTCATCAAATTTTTTTCAGGCGTATCGTCGCGGCGAAATCGTCGTTCCCTCATCAGACGTTCGCAGCAAGCGCCTCGCTGAGCCGGAATATTGAGGGCCGGGGATCGTTACCTACGGATTATAACATCAGTCCACACACCGTTAATTCACTTGTGATAAACAGTGATCGAAATTCGGGCTATTGTTAATTGTGAAAAGCTGCGGATGATCCTTCTTCGTTAGAATGCGAAGTATTTTCATAAATTTGATAATTTGTTCAATGATTTCTGTTCACTCGATAATCACGAACATATGCTGTCCTCTTTTCGCACAGGGTCTTCACCAGAAGGGCTTTGGCAAAGTGATCACTTTTTGATTGGGCGGCAGTTGTTACATTACTCCTTTCCGTCCGCTGATTGTCGGACTAATCACTTCTTGTCTACGTTTACCATTGTGTTCTCCGTAACATGCGGCAATGTGCTACAATGTGATCAGTGCTACAATGTGACGGCGAGTTTTTTTATAGATTAAGTCATTACAATCACAAAGAGAGAGGGAGGGGAGGCGTTGTTTACACGTTTCCGATTTCGTAATCCGGACAAACAGACAGACAGACAGACTTTTGCGCTTTAGAATAGAATAGATTTATCCGCACTTGGTGTTACGATAAGTGGGGGGATGGGTGGGGAAGGACTCTGGCGCCTTGTGCCTTTGACGAGTAGGGAGAATTGGTCAGTTGGGATCTTTTGACTCTTCTTTCTTTCACTGGATCCGTTCGATTTCGCTTGACACGGTGACACTTCACTTTTGTGGCAAGCTTCGCATGACGTCGGATCGCCTCTCCTCCTTAGGCACGCAGCATTCTTCCCGTAGACTAGTCGCTACCGAGATCCCGGATCCCGGATGGCCAGTCCTCCTTAGAAGTTGATAAAGAGGACACCTTCGATACCATCATGTCCATCATGAAACGTCTCCTTCCTTCTGTTCGAGATCCGTGGCTTGAAACCTCCGAAGTCTTGCCGGGGACAGGGGAGGGATTCTTGAGTATTGAAGGGTCAGTAGATAGACGACTGGGTTGGGAAAGCCGCCTCTCCATCAGAGCAGAATGGAGAGGGACCGCTCACGACGACTGACAAACTCAAGAATCTAACTCAAGAAAGAATCTTTATTATAATGTATGGATATTATTTATGTATTTTTTTTCTATTCTCTTTGCGATAAATGTGATCTGCTGAAGAAAGTATGTTGTGTTCGCTCGGCGAGAATTTAGAAGGACATAATAGCAACTTTCAAACGGCCGTGGAAGATGTTCAACTATAATATGATATGAAAAAAAGCCATCGGAAAGATGCTCTTGACGAAGCCGGAAACTCGATATCCTATGTGGTTTTACACGCAGCTGTTCAGAGTCTTTTCTCTCGTTGACCTTTGATTCGTGTAGTTCTAGAGTCGCACGTTTTCTCTAAGTGAATCGATCACACCCGGGGCAAAGTGCTCTATCTCTCTCGCGTTTACTTTAGCGCTAGTTTATGTTACGCGATTCACTTCCCTCTCCTCTTCATTCGAGGGTCATTTGTCCGTCGCTTCTCGCCTTTCAACGGCTTTTTTTCTCTCTTCAATAGCTCAAGGTGGGGAGTTCACAATTGATCGCCGAGTGTATTAGATGATTATTTGATGAACTTTTGTTAGGTTTCTTTCAGGAAATCCAAAGCTTGCAAGTTTGGGAAACTAAATATCAGTTTTCACCATCAGAATGTCTGTTCGGTTGTCGATTCTCTTATTTCTCTACATTATCTCGGCTACAAACGCCATTGAATGCTACATGGTGAGTTGGGAATTTTTATTCTTAGAAACGAGATCGCCAACCAATCGATTCTCGCTAACGATTTCGCATTTTAATCTACTTTTGAAACATATTCTAAAACTTTTGCAAAGCGGTATGTTATTTGAATTTGACACATATTCTAAAACATTTGCAAAGCGTTATATTATTTGAAGCTCTTTTCGATCAAAATTGCTGCATAACATTGCCAAGAAAACTAAATCATTGACCTGCTTGATTTATGGCACATACTGCAGGGCTTCAAACTGATCGCCGGACAGCAGGTTGGAGAGCAAACGATCAAGTGCGACAACCCCGGAGCACAGTGCTACAATGCGACGGTGAGCGGCGATCTCTTTCAAATAATGAAAATGAAATGGAGAGAATTAAACTTTCTTTTAGCATTGGTGTACCTACAGGTTTCCTACTTTATGAAAATATTGGAATTATTGCCATACCGATGAAGCATCGAACGTGAGTATGAGAAGTACTCTGACGGCCGATCCACTTGAAGTTTGCGAAATTCACCTACTGCCATACCCTTTTGTGTTGAAACACTTGAATTGAAGCTAGAAATTTCTGAAATGTTGTTTTTCAGGTAGCTGAAGGCGGTGGGGTTATCGATCTGATGAAGATGGGCTGCTCCATGTGGAGATGCATGGCATGTTTATTATGATGATTTTGCAAAAAATTGTTTACGAGTGTGAACTAATGATGGCAAATCCGAACTCGACTCTCCTCAATTCGCGTGTTCTCTCGCTGGTCAGAGAAACTAGGGAGCATGCGAAATGAGGAGAGTCGGATGCCGATTTGTCATCCCTAGCGTGAACCGATGTAACCAGAGCAAATACATCGTTATAAAAATCAGAGCAAAATAGCATCTATTTTGTTCTTTGTTGAATTATTTCTGGATTCACTGAAGATCAAAGATCACCATCTCGCCTTTCAAGACCATTTTGATGCAGGCCGCGCGTGACTCGTGTATCTCTACTTCAATCAAGAATATTCCGATGAAATTCTGCTGTTGCGGCACGCATCTCTGCAATATCGACAGGAACTCGGGCAGTTTGGCGTGAGTTGTTCGAACTTTATCGATTGTATTTTGCTATTAGCAAGTTCAGATTCTCGGACGTTAGTTTGATTACAACTGAGCACATCGAAAACAAAATTGCATACAGAACCATTTTGAAAAACAGAAATTTGGAAATACGTGTTTCAGCAATCAGCGCGTCGGAGGGTGGAATGCGGAGAAACCGCAGGATGGTGAGATTATCTATGATAAGTAAAAAAAATAAATAATTGAAAACTGTGATATTTCAGGAGAAGAGGGCGCAGTGATGCGAGTGCTCGGCTCGGATAATGCAGAAAGGCCCCACTACAAGTGAGATTAGAAAACTAATTGTTTTTATAGCGTACACTGATGAAGAATCCTCTAAATAATCTCTCGAAAATAATCTTGATGGATTGAATTTTGCAGCATGACCGAAGAGGAGATGCGCAGCGTCCTCGAGGGGATGAATGTGGATGAGGGTTAGTTGATTTGTGTGAATTTTAAACAAATATAATATTAGATAATAATTAAAATATTTAATAATCAGATGTCGATGGCGAATCCAGCACTACGGTCGCGCCGTCGCCCGCCGAGCCGTCGCTCGGTGCAGAAGTCGAGTTGGAGAACTAGATTGTTTTCATTCACGTATCTCACCTCTGATAAAATGTGATATCACCCTCAAGTCACAATGCATCCAGCACATGTACATTGTGCAGATAATATTTTTGCGTGAATTAGTTGTGTATCAACACAAGAATTGCAAAATGAATCCCTGTAATCGGCATGCTATCTAGCCGGCTAGGGAAACATGGTAGCACGTTCACTGAGCAGAGTCGGGTTCCGATTTGTCACCACCAGTTTGAACGCTCGAGGTATTTTGAAGGAACTACTGCCAACTAGTCATGTTGTTTCGGTTTTCGACTCTCTTCATTCTGCACACTCTTTTGTTTCTCTGACAGGCGAGATAGTGTGCAGGATGAAGATAGTCGAAAACCGAAACTGCTGCCCACATGCTGTGCGAGAACAAGTGATGACGAATCGACCTCTCCTCTATTCGGGTGGTCTCTTTTTTGCACGCAAATTGATGAGAGTTGGTCTCCATTCGAGATTATTTGTGAAAAACCACTGACAAAACATCAGGGAGTGGCATATGCTAGTGATGACAAATCAGCATGGGCCCTCCTAATTCTGCATACTCTATCGCTGGTCTGAGAAACTAGAGAGCGCGCGAAATGAGGAGAGTCCGTTGATGTTTTGCACGCACAAGCATATGCTCTCTCCCTCTGTTCCTTCCGGCATCATAATCATTGAATAGAGCACATTACTTTCCCGATACTTGATAATACATTACATTATGCGAGCGTGCGCGGCGCCGCTTTTTGCCGCTCGCTACTGGGTGGTTTCGCTCTTTTGATCCGGAAAATCTGGCCCCGGCGGCGGCCGAACCCTCTTTCCCACCCCAGAACCAATTCATTACATGATTACTCCCTCGCTCTGGTAAAGTCCGCAGGCACTTTCCATTTCGTCGCTGTGGGTATTCGCTCAATATTAGAGTGCGAAATCCTAATTGTCTCGTAATTGTGCAGACTAGTGATGAAAACGGCATCAACCCTCCTCATGTGATGTACTCTCTCGCCAATCAGAGAAACGAGAGATCACGCGAAATTAGGAGAGTCGGATGCGCATTTGTCACTACTAGTGCAGACGCTCTTGTCAAAGTGGGCGAATCGGAGAGATATTTATTCTGAGCTCTAACCCAATTCCTCCTCGCCAAATGTTTTGTACTGAAATCATCACACTCTCGGCACCGTCTCATTTCGCAAACTTCTTTTTTTTCAACGAAATTCCATTTCCAATCACGCTCTGCGGCTGTTTTTGACACTGTTGGCCGAATCTTTCCGTCATTTGGGTCGGCGATTGTTTCGAAAACATACCCTCGTGGTGACCTTCTAGTTCCTTATTTTTCGATATCAGTAGTGTTCTCCGTCCGATAGATCAACGTTCCCAGTGTAAAAATGTTTCAGTATGAGGCGATGGTTCTCTGTCATTTTCCTTCTTCTTCTGGATCGTTCTGAGGCGTTTAGCGACATGTTCCAGTATTGGTTGAATAACAAAGAATACCGAGAGACGGTGGAACAGCCCTGGTTCCGCGTCCATCATAATCGCCACACGAAGGTGATCTATGATGATTCTCTTCAAATTTGAAATATAGTTTTAAGATGTTAGCAATTTATCATTTTTTTATATCGAAAATAATGTTTAGGTCCCAGCCGCGGAGAAGGACCAATCGTCCTTCGGCAAGCATAATGTGCCCGACTTCGGACCAGAAGACAAACCTTACTGGACTGATGTGAGTCTATGAAAGTGTTGAATCATGAGCACTCGACATTCCGAATTTTAAATTTTGTTATGGTTTTGACAATTATATTTTAGCTCGAGAAGCGCACCTTCCACTGTGTGACGCGAGCGTGTGTCTGTGAATTTTTCGGAGGGAGTGAGTTTCTTTCCTTTGAAAAAATTGTAGAATAATGCATTTCTAGCTAACGCCTCGCTGGCTTTCGATGAGTTTCCATCCAAAAACACTTGTCGATTGAAGAACGGAAGTTTACTCAAGCCCGCAATGAGGAAGGAGATCCGAATGCTGACAGATGAGGAGAGGATGAGTGTGGAGGTAGGGAATTCTGTCCGAATCGGGAAATCTCTGTTTTCTTTGTGCCCGTACTTAGAGTCGCGATTTCAATACATGGTTTCGAGAACAATATGCAACAGTCGTTCCATTGCTAGTATAGGATTATTGTTAAATGTGAATGTAGATGTGTTTCTATATGGCACAGATGAGAGCTATATAATGAAACATTTACAGTTGCGCCCATAAGTCGCCGACCACTTTTACTTTCTTCCATAACTTTTGACTAATGATAGATTTATGGGTCAATCTATGATATGTCATGGCATACCCACCGAGTGTTAGGTATATGCCATAGGGATATCACAGAACTCCCTGGTGTTGCGCAGTGAAGACACAATCAATCTCAATTTTTTCAAAAAAAAAATATTCGTGAATGGATTTTTCCCTGAGCACTAAACTTTCTGATATTTTAGATCAGTAGGAGAGCAACCCAGAAAAACTTTTTGAAGTTGCTGCTCTATCGCACTTTGGCTACAGAAGTGCTCAAAGATGAGTCCCGAAAAAATGGATTTTTGTTCATAGACTTGCTCGTTCAAAAAATCAAAATGATCCATACCACAATTCTTGATGATCCTCAAAGTTTGATAACAATAGCTTTTAATTTGACCTCAGGGCACGAATTTTTCACTTTTTCAGATAATTTTTTTCTCCCTATTTTGGACGATCACTGTTCCAAGCCCGATTTTTGTTTAAATGTCTTTCCTGAACATGTTAGTTGCAAATCCATTGAATATACGAATCCCAACTTTTTAGAGCATTTGGATAACTTTCCAGCCCGCGGCAACCAAAAATCCGAGGTCAATAAATTTTCAAAATCGGCTACTTTTCGACATATTGAATTTTAACTTTTTTCTTTCACGAATATTTTTTTTGAAAAAATTGAGATTGATTGTGTCTTCACTACGCAACAACCAGGGAGTTCTGTGATATCCCTATGGCATATACCTAACACTCGGTGGGTATGCTATGACATGTCCGAGGTTGACCCATAAATCTATCATGAGTCAAAAGTTATGAAAGAAATTAAAAGTGGTCGGTGTCTTAACTGTACGTCGGGACATATTTTTAGATAGTGCATGGGTGGTCGCTAAATAAGGTACAGGTCACAATGAAGAGTTGTTTTGGAAAAGAACGAAATCAACCGAATGACGGGGAATTAGTAATTTCTGAACGAGAAAATCACGAGAAATGATAATTTATAAAAACAGGGAAACCTTTTCAGAATGCTCTCAACGAGATGAAACGAGACGGTACATACAACAGGTTATCGAGAGTCCACAAGTGAGTTGTTATCTAAAAGTTATCACAAACGCTTCTAATCGCTTTCTGTTCGTATCATTTTAACATCAATTAATATTGGTTCAGGTACTCCGGCGTCCACTCGGGCCCAGCCTTCACAATCTGGCACCGGGAGCTGCTGAAACGGTGAGAATCATCTGTTTTTTCTCTCAATAATTTCAGATGAAACGTCAAATGAAAAAAAACATACATGAACAACTCAATTCTCTCATCGTTCCTTCAGATTCGAGCTAACAGTCCGCAAGTACCAGCCGGCACCTCACAACATCGGCATTCCTTACTGGGATACGTCACTGGACTCGTACCTGCCAGAGCCGAAGGTTCATTGTTCATTCTTGCCAGTTAAAACCGATCGTTCGATCTAGTTTCAACCCGCATTATCGATAATGGGGTTTCACATGCACGTCTAGTACCGGATCAAACCGAATCCAGTTCCGTATCTATGTATAAAAAAAAGAGATTAGTTCTTAATTAATTCTGCACCCTAACATTTCTCTATCCAGGACTCGATCATGTTCACGCCCACGTTCCTCGGCACGACTAACGATGAGGGACACGTGATTACTGGGCCTTATGCAAACTGGACGACGATGGAGGTCTTTATTTTTTTATCATCCTTGTTAATAATTGGGCACACACTCTGAAAGAGGCGAGACCCTCTTCTCTTGTCACACTCTCTCGCTTTACACTGTGAGCTCACTTGGTACCGCGACAGGATGAGGTTCAGTAGGATCGACGGATTTTTCACACCTTTGAATGAAATGACTCAATATTAGGAAATAGAGCAATTCAGGGCCTTCCTTACATCACACGCAAACTCGGAGACGACCCGGAGGGCGAGTTCCTCACTCCAGGTACTGTGATCTTTGATCTTTAATATTTGGTTTCTGATATTTGATCTTTGATCTTCAGCCCGCATCGACTGGACAATCTCTCAAGACGACGTGAACAAAGTGCTGGCGGCAACTCTGCCACTAACGGTAATATTTCCGTCCTCGTTTTGTACTCGGATAGCTTTGTATTTTGAAACGATTCGTGATCCACGATCAATCGTTCGTTGCGTTCTAGGCCGTTTGATTTGTTCACGAAACATATCGTTTGATCAAAATCAAGTGACATGTGCCTACATTTTCGATATCTTAATAATTGTACAATGCAGTCATGCGAGACGCACTCGATGGACGATAGGCACTTGGAGTATTCACACGACTACGTCCACTTCTACATCTCGGGAGACATGGGCAGGTCTGTGATAGATCATAATTTTGTTTCCCCGGATGCACACACGATCGTTATCGTCGGCTCTTCCCTGATTTGAAATGATTGTGAAACATATCGGTTCGCAATTTTGAAACAGCATTGATTTTGATATTCTCGAGATATGGGCAGGCTTTAGTTTTAGTTTTAGTTTTAATTTTAGTTTTAGTTTTAGTTTTAGTTTTTGTTTTTTTCATCAAAGGGAGTCATCATCGAAACATTTCGTTGATTATTCTGCGAATTTGAACAGATTGGGAAGCATATCTCGCTCAGCGATTGACCGTCAGCAGAGACATGTACTTTGCACTAGAAATCTGCAAACTATCTTGTCTTGGATTTGATCTGCAAGTGGAATTTTTATTGATACGGATCGCATTCTGAATCATCCTGACAATCAGGAAACGCAATGTGTTTCACACGCAGTATAACTTCAGGGCACAAACGTTGCGAATAATTTATCTCTGAGAAATCTGTGGGAAAAATAATACATCAATAATTAATCAATAGGTGTTGATTACCTGAATTTTGTGGTCGTGAATACTAAAATCAATAATTTTGATAACTCAGATCATGGAGCAGCTCGAACGACGTCATCTTCATCTTCCACCACTCGATGATCGATCACATCTTCGAGATGTTCCGACAGCACTCGCAGGTGAATCGGGCGGTATCTGCTTGTTAGTGTATCACGTACTTAAAACGCAAGAGGTGGAAATGGACTGATTCTTGAATGTCCAATAGTCGTTGGAATTCTTTCGAAAATCCAATCGTACGGATGTCACTTGTAGATGTACAAGGGTTTCAGCAAGCGAGCCTAAAAACAGTGCACTTTTCAGAATCGAACCCAACGCGAGATCGAGTACCCGGAGACTGATGAGCGGTGCTTCCCTCCATGGCACAACGCCGACTCATTCATGCCTTTCCTCAGTCCGATCACGAACAGAGACGGTCAGTTTATTGATTTTTTTTATCAGAGAAAGGTAAAGATGGTAGGCTTTCCACGCGGGCTGGGCCAAACCATCGCATGATTGCAATTATCGCAAAAGACGGTCAGTGAAATTAGCGAGTTTGCTGAGGTTTCTGATATGTGGACCGGTTCCTGTTTC
Organism: Pristionchus entomophagus; assembly: GCA_036245825.1. Lineage (NCBI taxonomy): Eukaryota > Metazoa > Nematoda > Chromadorea > Rhabditida > Neodiplogasteridae > Pristionchus > Pristionchus entomophagus. The sequence goes on from BTSX01000005.1 coordinate 11,554,744, forward strand.
GAACTCTGATGTGCTAGGCTCTAATTCTAATTCCGGCGGAAGTCAAAATGAAGCTCAGGTCTCTCCAACGCCTACACTGACAACATGTACGAGTTCGCGCCCCGGCCGACCTGTGAAAGGAAGAGAAGAGACTGCGGATCGAGGTTAGTTTCCATTAGCCACGTCAAAGCGTTCATCCGATTTTTTTCTCCAAACGTACTGCATCATCGTTCGATCTTTTATCGTTTTTTCTATACAAGGCTGGTGAAACATATTGTGTTTCCCCGCCTGTAAACGATCAAATGATTCAATATTTATAACGAAACTATTTCAAATGTAACAACTCTTTCAAACAAAAGCACACTGTTTCCTACTAAGGTACCTCCACTGCGACGTCATCCACAACATCGAGCCGACGTGCATGAGCAAAGTGAGATTTGAAATTGCTAAAGTCGATTCCAAACTGGATTTCAAACACATTTCTAATTTCATTTTAGATTCGTTTTGGTGGCAACTGCACGGGCTTCGAGGGCACTTCAGTGTGCTTTGAAGCGGAATGTGTGGAAGGAAAGTAAGTGTAGCTGACAGAAAGTTTGAAATTTTGAAGAAAAAAGCAAATTTTTTGCGCACTTTTTGAAACTGATAAAGGACCTCCCCATGGTGCAGATTGAGGTCGCTGTCGATATTTTTACGGTCACTAGTTACCATTCCCTTGTGAGGGTAGAAGACATACAATTTTTTGAAGTTATTAAAATTGAGGCGATCTCCCAAGAATGATAAATTTTCAGATGCCAAACGATCGTTCCCGACCTCAACGAGCTCAAAGGCAGGAAGCCGAAAGAGAAGATATTCCCTTTCACGTTCACTTCAAAACTACAGAAGGAGATTCTGAACATGTAGAAATCGTTCATCGATTGTAGCCGTGATGACAACTCGGAACAGACTCTCCTCATTCTGCACGCCTTCCTGCCGGTTAGGGCGTGTGAAATATGAAGAGTCATGTTCCGTTTTGCCATGACTAGAGTATTTTGATATTATGTACAAATTGAGTAGTAAAGCGAGCATGGAATCATCGGGACAATTGAAGATGGAGAGATCTCACAGAGACTAAAACTGGAATAATCTATGACTTACAAGAGTAGGGGAACCGAGCAATCTATTAAAATGGCAAGTTGATGGTAAAGAGGAGGGTGAGTGCAGGAAAATTTGAGTACGGGAGTGCGAGAAAGCCGCCTCGGCGCTTACGGGCGTAAGACCGGGTGCAATAGGGGGAACAAAACAAATAAAGAACCGAGATTTCTACCCATCACACGTTATGCCAGTTCATGGAAAAAGAGTTACTATTCCACCGGGAGCTCTAGTGGTCAGAGTCTAGCAATGGAAGTTACGAATTATGCATCCGACGTAAGCTGCTTCAATTCGTCCATGTCACTGTACAGTTTCTCCTTGCGGATTTCGAGTAGGAGGTCTTGCCTGAAAACCGGATTGTGGTCTCGACTAATCCGATTTATATTTACATAAATGCATTTTTTCATCATCGTTCGACCTTCCATCGCGTTCCATACACTGCTGGTGAAGCATATTGCGTTTTGGCACTTTGAATAGCATTCGCTAAGAACCTCTGTACCAAATTGAAGAGGCCTTCTGAGGTTTCTTCACGTCACTTATTGTACATTTGGGCTTGTACGAAGAAAAAAACACATCCCGTTTTGAACGATCAATTACCCTGAGTTTTTACCCTATCAGAAGAATTTCGAACGATGCCGAGCAGGTGCCCTAACGGTCTCATATCTTATTGTGACTGCATATGTTGTGAAAGTATGAGTGTGCAGAACGGAGAGAACGAGAACCCTATCTAATTGTAAAGAACAGCTGACCTCTCCTCGAGGCTGTTGACCCCGATCTCGAGCAGATCCCCGTCTGTCATCTCCATCAGGACTCGGCCTGAAAATTATCCATACATTAAACTTATTCACATCATGATTCCAATCAGAAATCGCGATCTGTTTCGTGCGCATTATAACCAAAGGGCATAGGCGTTGTGAATGCTTGCTCTCGTCTAGCTTGTTTGAAAAAAGATTTTTTATATATGATAATACATCAGTAATCGATTAATCGGGCTCTAGGAAAAATTCATACTCTGTCCCCCCACCCCCCTCTTATCCCAAGCTACAATGCCTCCCTTGAACTACAAACATGACATTTCCATCAGGCCTCGGCCTGGAAAGGAGTTGAATCGTTTCTGAGGGGTCACTGATCATAATCGTTGAATAGTCAGTCATACTCAAGACATTCCCAGAATTCGCCTTCCTTCTTCCCCTTTTAAGCACTTCAAATAACGTTCGACTATATATTAGGATATTCACGAGAGGAACCATGCTAGAAAGAGATTTATGATGTGGATCTGTTGTTTTCCGAGCAGCGGTTGTCAACAATACATTCGAGACGCCGAAAACATCGAGCTATATGAATAAGCGCGAGTGAGAAGAGAAAGAGGGAGAAAAGGCCCGATGACTCACCCGAAATGCCGTGTTTGAGGAAGAAAAGGGAGTATTTCAGCGCCAGCTTTGGCCTTCTTTTCCTTAGCCAGTCATCCACATCAGAAGCCGACCAGAAACACATCGGGCGATAAGAAGAAGACTGAAACTACTATTTGTGTGGTTATTCTGAGTCAATTTCGACGATTTTGAGCTAAAAATGAATCATTTTCTATAGAAAATTCCGAAAAGTCATTGGCCAGTGGATCAAGGCCACTCAAGAGACAGTAAAGAGCAAAAAACTACCTCATAAACCTCTTCGCCGGCTGTCATTATCGATGTTGGGAAGGAAAAGAGCCGGAGAGAGGAGAGAAGAGCGCGGAATAAGTGAGTACGGGAGTGAGCGAGGACGCCGACTCGGCGCTAACGGGCGTAAGTACGGGAGGAATATTGAGAGCGTAGGGAAAATATCTCCCTCTTAACTTCCTTCATTATTCGCATTTTTTGTTGAATAATAAGCATTAAATATAAATTATTTATAGAGATATGTACAAAATATGATGCTAATCAAGTCGGAATAGAGAAATTGGCGTCGAACCCGCTCAGGTTAGAAACCTACTGGGAAAAAAACGTGTTGTACAATCACATACAATAGATATTATCGATAGCAAATCGGAGTGACTCTCCTAAATTCCCGTGTTTTCTCGTCGGTTAGAGAAACGATAGACAACGTGAATTGAGGAGAGTCATGATCCTATTTGTCATCACTAATAGAGACGATCGAGAAAAAAGAGGAGGAAAAGCACCGAGAATGCTCAGCTGTGAAAAGATTGCGAGATTTTGGATATGTTTCAGAAATCAAAGAGTGTACAATGCGTAGCTTTTACACTAGTTTTACGGTATGTTTCAGAACTCATTCAACGCTAGTTGAGTCAAAGGATTATCAGTTTGTTCATCAGATGCTTTCTAAAAAAATAACAATATTATAGCTGCTCAGAACGATCCCCTCCTTTTCGGCAAAGGATTCAGCTGATTCGGGAGGTAGGACGACTGGGTCGAACTGCTGTGCTGCGCGGAGAGCACCGAGTGCGCGTCGGCTGCCTAAAATGTTATAATTCAATAAATAAATCAATTTATCATGTCATACGCTAGCTGCTCAGAAGAGCTTGGGTCGGTATTCCGCACGGGTTGCATTCCACCAGTGGGGGGCAATATCTCTGTTCGATTTTGATAGGTTCAAATTGCACAGTTATGTTTCAGAAATCATTTAAATTAATATTTTCAAGGGACTGTCAGTGTCTTCTGGGATGCGACCGATAAAAATTAATATTTTGATTTTCTGAACTTGAAAAGTTTAAAAAATTGTCACAAGGCGGCATGAGGGTACGTATTTCACTGGTAATGGCATAAATACAGACAGCGCACACACCTTGTAGGTCTTCCCTGCCGTGGCCATGATGAATACGGCTTGACGGTGCAGACCCGATTCGATGTCCTGGGAAACAAAACGATTGATGAGCGATAGGAGAACTAGTTTGCTACCGATTCAATCATCACTCATTTCGGTGAGCAAATAGTATTCAAAATTGGCTCATTCCGTTTTACTTGCAGTGAAAGGACAAGAAAGGAATCTTGCCAAGTTAAGAAGGCTCATGCCGAGAAGACATCTGGCAACCTGATAAATCAACTCACCGACGAGAAGCACGAGTTAGCCTCTCCGGCGCAGGGAGAGTGCACGATCTCGGGTATCGGAGCAGATTTCATTCTGCAATAAATAAACGATGAGTTTCACGAATCATTCAAACATGTGGAATCAAAGAGCTTGTAATTTTGTCTCGGTAATTCGATTGAATGAAAGAATATAAGACTCTATCAATGAACACTATGCATGTTTCTCATCTTCCATGCAATTTGGTGTACCTCGAAATCGCTAGATGCCCAGGCCGCTGAACGGGCGCTACTCTTGAGGGCGGCCTCGCAATCTTGATGGTCATCCTCTTCGGAGACGGGGAAGTGGTGGCGATTGACTGAAATTATCTGTATTCAGATGTCATCAAAGGAGATCGTTCTGATAATGGATAATTTTACTCTTCGGAATGAATAATAAACTGATGATGCATTGAATCCACTACTTTTTGAGTAAATTCTGAAACATAACCCAGAGTAACTATTTATATCGGCTCTCTTGTCTCGCTGACCAACCCTAATGACCTTCGCCCTATGACGTGTACTCTCATCTCAAAATAACATCTAAATACTTCCGGGAATCTAAAAACCAACTCCAAAAGGGATCCATGTAATTTTTCGGAAGAGTAACATTAGTCGATGACGTCATTTTATCGGGAATACTGTTACCCTAATGCTGCTCCCTTGATTTTGCGCAATCTCTATTTTCGGAAGTGATGTGCGTTCCTTATACAAACAGGTTCGGAATTCGAGTACCCAAAGAACCGTTACGCTAAGCGGATTTAGGAGGGCTACTTTTCGGCCGAAAAGTCAGATCACGTTGGTTTTGGTTGGATGGGCGCAGCGATGTTCGGAATCTGACATCATGCGGTTTCTAGGGATTTCAGTTCGGCCGTCAGCTCTCTCCATTCGCCACACTCTCTCGTATCTCTCTCACCGTCGAGATAGTGTGCAGAAGAAAGAATAGCCAAAACCGAAATGACACCACTACTCCATTCTACAAGCTATTTTCTCGCCCTACCGCCTTAATAGTTCGAATACTCAAGGGAACTAGTGATGATAAATCGGAACTCAACGTTCCGTTTCTCTGACACAAAAGATATTTCGTGAATTGAGGAGAGTCGGTTCCGAATTGACATCTCTATAGAGAGCATAATTCAATTCAGTTGGGTGGCATTATTCCCGACAGAATGACGTCATCGACTAATGCTGCTCTTCCACGAGTCGGTCGTCAACAATTTCCGAGATTTTTCGTACCCGATTCAAACAGATTTGCCATGGTTCTTTCAAAGATCACTTTGCTTGCTGAATCGCCATGCTTGTTGGCATGTACAGAAGGGATCAGTGAGATTTGTACGGTAATTTCGGAGCTGACTTTTGAAATCTCTCGTTACGGTGGAGCGAAACTGTATGCGTTTTGGTTGAAGCGAAGTAGTATATTTCCCTCAACAGAGATAAATAGCTCTAGGACTGATACAAAAGGAAATTTGTGACAAAAAATGAATGAAGAAATATTTAGAGACTCACATCCTCCTTCTTCTTCTTCATACAAGGGCAAGAGACTCGGCTCATCGCGTTTGAATACTGAAATATTGAATTTTTTTGTAATTTAAAAAAAATATATATATCTACTCGCAAGACTAACATCATTTAAGCTAATCACTGGCTTTTTAGAAATCGTGAAACACACTTGAATTTGTATGTATTGAAACGGTAGGTCTGGATTTTTTTCACTAATATTATCATGCCCTCTCACCTTCAGAATCAGTACAATTCCTCCGAAAACTCCAACAGTCAGGCATCCTAGGACGATGAAAATGTCGATGATCTCGTCCTCCATCTGAAATTGCAACTTTTAATTTTAATTATGTTAAAATAATATTTCATCTACGCTATATTCACGACAAGATCCAAATGAACATTAGTGATCGGGAAGCATGAAGAGGAATCAATAGGAGTGCTTGATATACACGCAAATATTTTCGAAAATCTGCAGAAAAACGGGCGAGTCATAAGTCGATGAACAACCCGCAGAGGGAATGATACAGTTTCGAGAACGGGAAATCGATGGTAGGGTCGGGAGGCTCTCGCATAAATTAGCGCAAAGGTGGCGCATGACCAACGAAGGATGATGATGATCAATATCATGCCTCTATGATTTTGATAAATATAATCTAAAAATGCGATACATCAATAACAGATTCTTGCTGGGTGAGCGCTGTAGGTAAAAATTTGCTGTGTGTTTTTCTTTAGTCGCGGTTTACCCGGTAAACGAGTGTGAAGAATAGAGAGAGAGACAAACCCAATACGACTTCCACAGTAGCTACTTTACGAAAGAAGCAACAAATCAACAAAGGAGATGGTCTAACCATCACCAGAGTCGGGTCAGCGATCTCGAGAGAGAGAACTGGAGTAGAAATAGAGTAAGCGCACACTCAATGTGTCTCAATGGCCGGATTAGTCGAGTAAAGAAGGCTCTCTCCATTTCGCACACTATGTATCGTTCTCTAACCGGCGAGGGAGCGTGCAAAATTGAGAGATTATTTTAGATCGGGGGCAACAAAGGAGGGTGGACCCCTTTCGTGACTCTCGCCAAGTCAAAAATAAGACAGATCACGCTCAATTCGGACCAACCAAGACACACTTTTGAAGACTGATAGTTTGGCGGATGGAAATTGCTATGTGAAATCAATACTCAATTATTTAAGTTGCTGAAATCCAAACATCGCGCGTTTAAAACCTTCACTCAATGCAAAGGCATTTTGTAGAGTGAAGTTATAGGGTAAACATCCCTAGTCCGCACTAGTGTATCGCATAGAGCAACCACCGGGAAGAAAGCAAAGAAAACATTGAGGAGTCGCATCAAGAAAAGGGAAGGTGCAGTACCGGAAACATCTGCAAAGGGACACTGAGAGACAGGGTGAGACAAAGTTGTTGAGGCTAAGTTTTGTGAACTTTTGAAAACATGGTCCTTAGACGAGCGGGATTAGGCGCGATTAAGTGGGCAACTAGCCCTAAACACTTACTACACTCGTAAAATAAGATCTTACGCAATAGAATCGTTACACATTGAGCAATTAAGGATGTATTCAGAGAGATCTTCAAAAATATGATATTATTCCTTGTCGAAAGTCACTTTGCCAAATGGTAACAGATAGTAATCCGCGGCAATTTTAATTAAAACGTTACAACGGAATTGACGTTTAGAACGCAGAAGGTTTGACGGGGCACTACCATTTTGATCACACTAGCGCACCCGATGCCTCCCTCTAGATGGCTAATCGGATCAACCATGCAAGCCAAACTTTATTGCCCCCAGACACGCGAAGAGCATAGACCAAATGCGAGCCTAAACGTGGTGTATGACGATGATTTGATGGAGTAAACGTTGTGTAGCCATGGGATCGGGCCAGCGAAACTATGGGTATATCTAGGCAAAAGAGCAAGCCTTCTGACTAGCCGCATCGCCACTTCATTTGCATAATCCCGACTGAACAAAGGGTGTGCTAGGCCAGATAACCAGAAGGTGGAAGTGACGCAAGTGATGGTTGGGCATTCGAATGGGATGAAGTAAACAACGTCGATCAGATTACAACAAATCTCACTGAAAATCATCAAAAATTTTGAATGAACGCTTCAACGATTTCTACCACAAAGGAACCTTTTTCAGCGTATTATACTGCCTGATAAGAAGCGTGAACTTTGCTCACAGTTCGGTCAAAGTTGTCTCATCTAATCTCACAGAGACCTCGAGTACGGATTACTGACTCGGTTGAGAAAGGAAAGACTGGTTCATTGACATTTCGATTCTCTGTCGGTGACAGGTAGGATTTTTTACAGCGAATGTACCGACAGATCGCAAGAGATTTGCGAATTCAGAAAATATTTCAGCGATATTTGAAAAACGTCACGTCTGCATAAAGCTGATAGAAAGGCAACATTTCTGGAATAAATCGAGAGGCAGAGCGAACGTAAGAAGGGATCTGTTTCTGTGGTCCGGTAATAGAGTCGGAAACCAATGGTGCGTCTCATAGTGGCCCATGTTGTTGCTAAAAGTGAGAAATCCGTGAATTCCGAAAACACTAAACAGGGAGAAATGTGTGTTGAATAGGCACCTGAACATGTGCGTAATCCAGCACCACACATGCGTCGCAGGATAGCACACAAGCATAGAGCCGGCGTATTTGACATGCATTTGTAATACCGAGTGGTAAGTGGCCTGGATGTCAAATCGAAAAAAACTCTCTTCAATTAGGCCGTTCAGAGAAACAAGATAGACATATGAGAAGACAGAAAAACTGATACGAGTTTCGATTTGCCAACACTAGTAAGTAGTAATCTCTTTCTGATCAAGAAAGAGTGTACGGGGAGGAGAGCACAAAAAATAAATAATTACAAAAGTAAATGGCTTTACCTTTAAGCGATAATTCGATCACGTCGAGGATCTTGACTACAGGCTCATATTCGGAATCGGAATAGTGCCCTCGAAGTGAGCTACATCAACTCGATGATGCTCAGATATACACCAACTCCACCGTTGTTGATTCTATTCCCGTTGGCCTCCCATGTTCAGAGGCGCGCTTCGATCAAAAACACGGCCCGATCAAACAATCTTCGCTTTCGTCGCAGTGCAAAAATTCAAATTCAATAACTTGTGGTGATGTTGCTCTGACTCTCTCCATTCGGCACACTCTCTCAACGGTTAAAGCGTTGATGGAGTATGCTGATAGGTGAAAGAAAAGAGCCGGGATGACTAGTGTCAGGCGAGAAAAGGACAACAAGTGCGGAGATTGGGAATTATTCACGACAGCTGATGCTGATCAGTGCCATATTTCCAGTCTGTCATTCCGATATCATTCCTAGTTTGGAATTGCCTCAGATGAATCCAAGAAGCATAATTTGAAGAATTTGACAGGGAAGGAAAGCAGAGAAAAAGAAATAAAAAGAGTTCTTAATTCAGAATCAATTTTGTTTTGTTTCTGATAAATCAAGCCCGTTCGCACTCACAATTTTTTATGCTCCCCAATCCGGTTCTCTGCTCTTCCTGCTTCTCATCATCTAAAACAGGTATCACGAAAGAGTGTAGCAGAAAGCGCCTCGCAGGAAAAATTTTTTTCAAACATGTTTTAAAAATTCCCGTAATATTATTGGAGAACGTCCTGGGCAAGAGTTTTCGAACGATACCGGTCACGAGTCCCAGAACCGGCTTTTAGGAATTCTCCGGTTGTGGATCTGGCTCTACCGTATCTCAGCTCACAGATGAGCTAGAATTATGGCTTAGGGCTTAAAATGTGCGGAATAATAAAACAAAAAAGTTTTCTGAAGAAAACAAAAGGTTTGGAGCAGAAAAACTTGAATTTAAGAAAAAAAAATGTTTACCGTAACGTAGCGCATTTGCAGTGGATTTTATTGCAGTATATTGAAGATCTAGGAGATATGTGTATAAGAAAATTATAAAATGTGGCAAATTGGGGTACCGATTTTTAGATAATTGTGATCAAATGTGAAAAAATTCCATTTTTAATAGTTTTCCGACAAAAACTTCTTTCGTCCTTGTTATCATAAGCGCAAACCATAAAATTCGGAATCTACGCGTCGAAATACGTCAGAAACACCTATAGTGAGATTATCGGAGAGAAAAAAATTCAACTTTTTAAAAAAAAAAGTTATGCTTGAAAAAACTTACAATTTTAGGGTTTCAGGACATAACATTTTTATTTTGCAATTTGGTGAGTTCTAGACTCGAAAAAACAGCTTCTACAGACCAAAATACACCAGGAAATCCTATCCCCAGGTGATTCTGAGATTTAAAATTTTTTGTCCCAAAAAAAAAAAAAAAACGGTGGTCATGAAAAAGTTGAATTTTTTTGTCTCCGAATAATCTCACTATAGGTGTTTCTGACGTATTTCGAGGCTTAGATTCCGAATTTTATGGTTTGCGCTCATGATAACAAGAACGAAAGAAGTTTTTGTCGGAAAACTATTAAAAATGGCATTTTTTCACATTTGATCACAATTATCTAAAAATATGTACCCCAATTTGCCACATTTTATAATTTTCTTTTGCACATATCTCCTAGTTCTTCAATATACTGCAATAAAATCCACTGCAAATGCGCTACGTTACGGTAAACATTTTTTTTTCTTAAATTGAAGTTTTTCTGCTCCAAACCTTTTGTTTTCTTCAGAAAACTTTTTTGTTTTATTATTCCGCACATTTTAAGCCCTAAGCCATAATTCTAGCTCATCTGTGAGCTGAGATACGGTAGAGCCAGATCCACAACCGGAGAATTCCTAAAAGCCGGTTCTGGGACTCGTGACCGGTATCGTTCGAAAACTCTTGCCCAGGACGTTCTCTAATAATATTATGGGATTTTTAAAACATGTTTGAATAACTTTTTTCTCGGACTTCTACAGTCTCTCGTGATTCCTGTTCTAAGCGCTCTTTCACGAGTCAGAGAGACAAGAGGGAGTGTGGATAGGAAAGAGACAGCGCCCGAATGGACATCACTATTTTAGAACTGCTTCGTTATCCCATCAAGGGTGCTCTAATCGAGCACTTCCTCCCATAGTTCATCGCAGAAATCTCCGTTTCCATGAGTTCAATATCCCCACTTCAGGAGATATGAAGCCATTCCATTAATGTGACACATCAAGACTCCTATCAGCAGATGAGAATCCCTAATCGCCAATGAACAGTGATGCAATGATATTAAGTAATTTTGATTATTTTTAGCTTCTTTCAACTGTAAGAGCCAGTAACTGTTCGAGAGCAATTTCTCAATTACATTCATTCAAGTGGTGCTCAAATCGAGCACTTCCTACCATCGTTCATCGCAGATCTCTCCCTTTTCATGAGTTTCCATTATTCTTCCATTCCAATTGCCTCGTCTCGGCTTGTAATGGCAAATTATGAGAACAACCTCTTCACTTTCCGTTTTCTCTTGGCGGGTAAAGAAACGAGAAAGTGGAGAAAATTAAGAGTACAACACTGATCGATTTGACTCAATTCCCGACCCCTCCCTAATATCTCGATCCCCCCATCTCTCATTCATTCCTCCTCCGACTGTTCTGATTAGATCAGCACAGTAAGGTCAGAGAAGAGGCGGCGGGTCAGTTCCTCGCATTAGTGCACCATAGGGCTCTCGTTTCTCGTAATGTCACACGTACTTTTGCACACAGTCTGGTATCCGTGTGAAAGCTAATATTAAGAATGAAAAGGCTCATTGTATCTTAGCAAGCAACAAACCGAATTGGCTCATTTCGAGATCGCACTTGCTGATTATACGCTTAATTTCGGTCCGATTCGCATATCGCTAAAATCTCCGCCGGAGAATCTCGTATGACATGGGTCCGGCCGCCCCACTTTCTCCCCCAATTTAGCTCATTGCTCTCTCCTTTTCGCACGCTCCCTCGTCGGTCTGACGGAGAGATAGTGGGCAGAATGGAGAGAGCCAGAGCCAAATGACATCCCTTCCATTCCACGTATCATTGACACAGCATGCGCTCAGTTTTGTCCCTTCTCTTCCTTTCCGTCTCGTAGCCACTCGATATTCTCTCTTTATCTCTTGAGTAGTGTTCTCAGCGCACGCTCACCGTTACTCTGTTCTGTGATATGTATTGACATTTATTGGGATTTTAGAGAGAAGGATGCAAGATATTGCCACTCCTGTTCAGATATTGCTAGTGAAACTCATCCGAATTCCTCTCCTGTTCCGTCTCGTTTCCCCTCCACTTTCTCTCTTTCATTCTCGAGGAGTGTTCTCAGCGCGCGGTATCACGCTGTTTTGTGCAGCGATCTATTTTAGTTTTATTTGTTTTTCGACGCGAAACAAGCCGTCTATTGTCTCAGCTATTCATTTCTGATCATATGTCGCTAGTGAAACTCACTCAAATCATGAAACCGATATCCTTTCGGTACGAAATGTGAATTGTTCATTATTACTTGATTTTAGAAACATGTCCTACCTGATTATCGGTGGTCTCTCTCCACTCTCCCTTCGCGGCGTCATCCCTCAACTTCTGAATGCCGATGAGACGAAGAAGGTCGTCATCTACGATGATTTATCTGGTATGGAATCGTTTGTCACTTCAAAATCACTTCCATATAATCAAGCCTCTTTTGAAAAGACGTTGAAACTCAACAAAAATCCGCGAAATCTACCGATAGTTGGGAAGTTTGGGTGGGCGAGGGATGTGTTTCGGAACGAGGGCGAGCTCGGAGATTGTGATAATTGCGATAAGGTTCGGGAACATATTTTTCAAGATTTTGCAATTTAATTATGAAGCGTGATCCTAATTAGCTGCTTTTAGGAGGCTCCAGTTCCTCCTCCGCCGCCGTCCTCTCCGACCCCCGAGTATCACAAGTTGTCGTCGGGTCGACCTTCAACGAGAAGCTGCTCCAGAAGACGCTCACCGACAACGAGGTGCGATCCAGGCTTCTACAAAATTGCACATTACCTGCAACTCAACGTTAGTGTTTCATCAGAAGATGAAGAAGAGAATAGACGTCACACCAAGTTGAGCGAGGGAAAAGGGTTCATCTGCGTGGCGGACTTGGTTTTGGTGTTAATCCCCTCTCCCATTTTTGCATCACACCAGCCACTGAGTCGGTTGGTGGAGAATTACGCGTACTGCTTCATTTATTCTTCAGCTCCCCATGAAACATACATAATTTGACATTGGTAATGGTTTTCAGTGGTTTTCCGGTGAAGATGCGTCTTCAAGCTTGCTTGAAACATAGCCTGTTTCAATGAGTTTTCGAGCAAAAGCTACTACTTTGCCTCTTCCAGAGACTACTCCTCAGCCGACGATGAAGCTATAGACATGGCGGTTGCATAGAAAGTTACCCAAACCCTTTCCCCACAATCTGACTGCGGCCAAATTTTCTAGTTCGATCTCATTCAGTAGCAGCATGAGTAAATGTGCGCCGAACCCGTGAAAAACGGCCAAATGCGGCTACTTTGCTTCTTCCAGAGACTACTCCTCATCCGAGGATGGAGCTATGGACATGGTCGTTGCTTAGAAAGTTTAAAGTTACCCAAACCCGTTCCCCACAATCTGACTGCGGCCGAATTTTCGATTTCGATCTAGTTTCCGCGCAAGGTTGTAACTTCGGAAGTACTATTGTATAAACAAAACAAGAAATTCATATTTTAAGTAGCTTAACATGTTCCGATCTTTGAGAGATTTTAGACTCTTGTAGAGATTGAGCTGAAGTATCAAGTCCTCTTTTCCGCAGATTCCTATCTTTTCTCCGAAACTAGTTGCCCCCTGTTTCATTTCTCACGCACACGGCTCACTAATCTTGTTATAGGTGAGAATGGTCGCGCCACGCAAATGAACCTTTTCCCGCTCAACTTGGTGTGTAGACGTGTATCAATAGAGAATCACAATGTGTTTCACTCAACCAATAAAAATCTTTGGGCATGATTAGTTTCGCTTAGTTGGAAGGAAAATATACCGTAAAATCATCAAAATTAATCCAGATCACTCACGTGATCGACCTCGCCTCGCTCAGCTCGCCCAAGGAGACCTCACCCATTGCGATTGCCAGAAGTTCGTGACTATCTTACCTTTCATAGAAAATATTTTTGGCGTGGTTTACTTTTTCAATCCTTTTGAGGCGTTCGGAAACTGACATACTAATCGTGTGCTCAATCTCATGAACACGTTTCAAAATATGACCACCAAAAGATATGATTCTCGTCTTTGCAGCGGCCGTGGTCGGCTTCACGCACGTGTTGGACGCGGTGCGGCACTACGGCGGCAAGCCGCGATTCGTGCTCGTGTCGAGAGAGGTACGGTATCTATTATTGTTGTCTTCATAGTGGATCCGAAGGTGTTGATCATCCATCGTCAACCATAACGAGAACTGTTGAGTGGCTCCTTTTGTATGTTGCAATCGAAGCTCCAAAAACATCTCACAATCAGTGTTTCAGCCGTCGTCCTCCCGCCCTCTCTCCGAGTCCACTCCTCCCCTTCCCAATTCCCTAGTTGCCGCAAATGCGATGGCCGTAGAGTCGATGCTCCATTCATACGTGATCTCATACAGAATGCCCCTGGTTGTGGTGAGACTCAGCGAGGGTGAGTGCAAATACTTGTGAAGAGCAGGTAGCAGGCAAAAATTTGAGAGGGACCCTAGAACTCATGAGATGTTAGGGTCCCACTTGCTAGTAAGATCTCAGCATCGAGTTTAGTGGAATGTCGGAAGAATATTCGTTCGCGATATGTTTCACCCAGCCTTCATTATTCGTAATTATCGATTTTTTCGTTGGGACGTGGACATTCTGTTGAAAAAAATTATAATAAACGTACACAGGCGTCCTCGCTCACGATCTCTCTCGAGGCCTTAACGCCGCTTTCTCGCCTGGTGCTGAACTCAGTGACGCAGCATTCTCCGCCATATCCATTAACGATGCAGCGAGAGGTAAATATTGATTTCAAATGTTAACAATGCTGCTCCAAACAAGAGATGTACTAAAGTGGAAGAGAACAAGACCCAGCAGTTGGAGATAAGAAAAACAAATACATGAATCTTTCAGGAATACTTGCCGTTCTGAATAAGGGAGTTGCTCCTGAGATCTACAACATCGGCGGAGAGATGGCTGTGACTCACAAGGCAGTCAGCGAATTCATCGAAAAGGTATGAGACTCTGAGATTTGATTTGCCGAGCCCCTATGGTATCATTTCCGGAGGAATTTGTGTTTCCTTACAGTCATAGTGCAGAAAGATCTTATTTCTGAGATAGTGCCTCGTACATTTTGAAAAACACTCACTAAATTGGAAAAAGAACGAAACCACCGCATTTCGTTCGATTTACGTGCATCTATTCGCATGCGTTCTTATTGAATGCGGAGTATCAAACGAAAACAATACCTTCTGTCACTCCAGATCAAGGCCGGCTCCTGCTGTACCATCTCCTCCAACAACCCCTCGGTATTCCCCATCGAACGAGCTCAGAAGGAGCTGGGATGGGCGCCCGAGGAGAAGAATTTGTGCGAGGTCGGTTATTCAATGATCTCATTCTGCATACTGCCACTGAATTGAAAAACATGAAAGATCCCTAGTGCATTCATGACCATTTGATGATGAATCCCGGCCGAACTCTTGTTTCAATTCTGATAACTTTTATTTGCTGCATTCAATCGTGATTTTCAGGTGCTCAAAAGCGAACTCACAGTAGCCGCCGCAGCACCCGGCCAGCTCCACTCCTTCACCAAAGTACTCATCTTCGGAGCTGATCAGCCTACCGGAAAGAGACTGCTGAAGGCTTTGGAGGAGAAGGTTGGTGATTTGGAGGAGGAAGTGAATCGATACACTCACTCTGTGAAATCACACTGCTGAAACATATTTGGTTCACATTTTGCTGTGAACAATTTCTCTTTTTGAAACATAGTGAATAGTTTGATGTGAATGAAACTAAGCCCGCAAAGTGCTCATGATTCCGGTTTAGTATTTGTGTTGTTGTTTTTTTGTTGTTGTAATTTTTGGTTAGCCACAACTATCTACAAAAAAATCGAAGAATCCACTACTCGACCCTGATATGGTATTAGAGAACCATAACTGGCGCTCATTTCAGGTGTATAAAATGTAATTGTGAACAACAGGCTTAGACTCGGTTTGCACCCCGTCTTTCCATTATCGATTCCCCTGTTCAGTTTATTCCCGTCGTACTCGGAACCTCCCACCCCGGCGAAGACCCCATCGACACGGTGAAGGAAGAGATCTACAGAGTTGCGCCTTCGAACATCGTATTTGTCGGAGATAGAAGTGAGGCCAGATTCTTCAACTTCAGTCAATATCGAATCAGCCTCTTATTTGATCATTTTGATTGTTTGATCACCCCTCTATCAGCAACCATATTATTTGATCTCTTAATTGATTATTTGATCAAGATCTCAATTATTTGTATTTAATAATTAAATATAAATAATTTCTCAGACGAGGACCCTGCCTACTACGATCAGGAGCCAAAGCCGGCGAGACTCCGCGAGAACGTCGGGTAAGATTTATTTCATTATTTATCAAATTTCGCAATTTATCGTTTTCTGATTTGATGATTCTCTTCAGCAAGAACCTCCATGCTCCCTGGATCCTTGCCGCAATCTGTGAGCGCGTTCGTTGCCACTTTGCCTACGTGCAGACGTACAAGGAGGAGGTGAGAATTAGAAAACTGCTACTTAACATTCCCGAGCTCGTGTGTTTTTGTTGATAATATTGGGCTTAAATTAAAATCAATGTTCTCGAGAAAGGTTTAGCTATGAATAGTCATTAGGGTTGGCTAAACGATGGCGGCATAGCGCACCTTTCCCCCTCTCGTTGCGGCGCCGAATTGGTCGACTTTTCAATCCCAAACTCATTATTATAGGATGAGAAGCAAGAGACGTCGGAAGGAGTAGTGAAGGGATTCACGAAGCGACTTCTCGAACAGTTCACCTCCGCTTATCAGGTATCTCATTCATCTCCAACCTCTTAGAGCATGTCAGATACGATTAGCTGAACAACCCCGATGAGGATGAAGTAGTTAGAAATACAATTCGAAATTGAAGTATAGGTGAAACATATTTGTGAACAAACTTTCATTCTGAAACTCATCAATCGCTTCCTCCTCCACTCTCTCTCTCTCTCTCTGTGATTATCCATGAATCCTTCTGAATCTCTCTCTCTTCCAGACCCGCTTTATCCTCTCCGAAAACGCCGTCGACGATGTGAATATCACCGCCATCGTTGAGAGAATCAGGGACAAGTTGGTGGCATAAACTTTAGTGATGATTTTAGTGATGGAAAACGGCATTTGACTCTCCTCGTTTCGTATGCTCTCTCTCTCTTTTCTGGCTGGCGAGAGAGCACGCGAAATGAGGAGAGTCGACGCAGTTTTGTCAATAATACTGGCTTGCATCATCCAAAGTGCTGCCGTGTTGAAAACTTGCCGCTCCATACTGCACACTCTATTTTAGCCGTGATCAGATAGAGAGTACAGAATGGAGATCCATCTATTCGATACGGCAACACTAATCATCACTATTTTCACAATATTACCTGATAGAGGCGCTGAGCGTCCATTGATAAAACCTCAATTGCATGGATAATTATGAACTGAAACGTATCTCGTGTTCACATCCCATTTAATTTTCCGTGATATTTATCACTGAATTAATGAATGATTGATTGAAAGGGGCATACTAAATCGGCAACTGAACTTGATCAGATTTCACACCAAACAACCTAGTAATATTACAGCAAATCGTCGATGAACGCAGAAACGGAGAAGGCTGGAAAGACATGCACTTTGTCGTGAAGGAATCTGAAGCTATGCTCATTTGAACGTTCTTAATTGTACTGTATCGATTGGTAATAATAAATCGCCTTTTAAATTCGAGGTGTTCTCTAAATCAATTGGAAATATTTTCTCTAATTCAAAGCCAAGCTTCACTACAAGTAGCCGCTCTCGAGGAGTGTTCTCAGCGCTCGCTATCACGCTATTTTGCGCGGTGTTTTTATTTTTACTTTAATTTGTTTTTCGAACTGAACACCCACCAACTATTGTCTCAGCTTTTCCATGCTGATCATATGCTGCTAGTGAAACTCATCCGAATCATGAAACTGATTCTGTCTTTTTTTCCAATTTTGTTTTTTTTTTATGGTGAGGGTGAGTTACTTTCAAAAATAGAAGAACTCCAGAGCAGTTAAGGTATCTTGGTTGAATGAATTCAGCATCAACTAGAGTTTAGCGGCGATAAAGAATGTACGTTCACGATATGTTTCACCCAGTCATCATTAGTCGTGACTATCAATTCATTCAGTGCGTCGTCGACTTTGGATGGATAAAAATAACAATAATACTCGGCGTACTCGCTCGTGATCTCTCTCTCGGCTGTTGCTGAACTCAGAGACGCAGCCTTATCTGCCGTTTAGATCGGAGATGCAATTTACGACCAAAATTGTCTGAGGAAAACAGCCATAACTCTCTTTGAAATCATGCTAGAGACAATTCCAGAAAAGGTTTGGAATGAGGGGGCATAGGGCAACATTTCGTATGTTGGTGATGTCAATCTTTGTCCATGCGCTGAATCGGGGCAGTCGGTTTTTTCAAATAAGTAATGTAACTTTCCTAATACCGATTTCCCCCATAAGCGCCGAAAAGTGATTTGAGAAAAACCTGTCACCTACCTACATTCCAAAAATCAGCAAGATCGGAGTATAGGATAAAAAAAGGCGGGACTTTTGTCCGCAAAACCTGCGATTTTCGCCTTTTTTCACAGTTTTTCAAGCATAACTGTTTTCTTTCACCGTTTCATGAGCTCGCATATCGAGATTCGGAATCAGCGTGCATAAATACATCAGAATTTCCTATAGTCATGTTTTTTCGAGATAATTTTTTTTTCTGCTCTGACCACTTTTTCACCATGTGGTCCCTTTGGTCCGATTTTGGGCGAAATTTTTTTGTCTCAAAATCATGTCCCCTTAGGATTTTTTGCGTTATTTTTGAGCGTAGAAAACGAATTAGCTTACTAGAGCTCATCAAACCTCGAAATAAAAAAAATAACCAAAATCCGGAATAAAAATTTTTCTGTGATATTCGTTAGAGCATAACTTTTTTCTTTCGAGGTTTCATAAGCTCTACTTAGCAAATTCGTTTTCTACGTTCAAAAATAAGCCAGGAAATCCTATAGAGGCATGATTCTGAGACAAAAATATTTCGACCAAAATCGGACCTAAGGGGCCCGCTCTCCTGAGTAGTGAAGTGTTTGCAAGAGGTTTAGAAAGAGTCAAATTTACCTATCTATAGTTGAGCGAGAATAACTGAAACATTCCCAGAGAAGAACAAAGAGAAAAAGGGCGAAAAGAGCATCAACAAGGCTGACAATACCATAGAGAACGGCTAGACCGCACGCAAATATTGCAGCAAAGTCCGTATTTGTCTTGAGATAGAAAATATTCACATAAATTCAAGATAAAACATACTACATAGTTTGCGTTATTTGACGCGTCCGATTGCTCTTGCTTTATCACGTAATACTCATATTTATCGTTATCACTTCTTTCGCTCGTAAACTCGCTCTATACGTGATAACTACTGTTTGGCTTGATAGGTATCGGTTTAACGGGCTGGGGAGCTATAATATGAAAGCGAGCAGTAATCACGAAATACAATGAGGAGGGCGATGGAACAGGGAGCAACTAATTGTGATGGAAAAGTGGGAGATCAAGAGAGGGGAAGGGCTCCTCCTTGTGATTCTACCGTATCCTTGATGTAAGGGGCGATCCCTCCGATGGAATTCCATCTTCCTCTCCGTTGAACTGCCTCGATGGGAACCCCGTGGCTGATTGATTCCATCGCTCCTCCCGCTCTCAGTTGATGAGGCGTGATCCGAGCGACTCCCGCGAGAGAGCAGAGAAGAGTGAGATCCTTCCTGAAGGTGTCGCTAGTGAGAGGCCTATCAGGATGGGAGTGAGATGGGAATAGCCAGGGGGAAGGGACCACTCTCTCCCTATAGGAATGGAAGAGGGAAAGAGTGAGAGAGTCCTTCTCGATGGAAATGAAGGTGTCTCTCCCTTCAGCGAATTGGTCGTTCTTGGTTCGTCTGACGGAAATCTTGAGGAAATTGGACGACCACTGAAGATCAGCCCAACGTAGGGACAGCAACTCGCTCACTCTTAGGAGAGCTGAGAAGGAGAGGGAGGCACCCAATGCGGTGCGAGTGGAGAGTAGGTCACAGGGATGGAGGGAGGCATACTGTACGAATGAATCGATATTCGAACGGGGAATACTAGGATGATGGGAAACAGAGAACTTTCTACGGGTCGAATCGTGAAGATGGGACAAGATATGAGCAAGAATGGGGGATGGGAGATCGGAGTAATGGGAGAAAGCTGCGGAGAGGATCTTGAGGGTCGAGAGGGCTCTTCCTTCTTGAATCTTCTTTAGAGAATAGATTACCAGTAATGTAGGGCAGGAAGGGTCGAGTCCTCTTTCCATGGCGTAGTCTCTGATAAATGGAAAACCCTTTATCCTGCTACATCATTGCGATTATTCACCTCAGATTGGCCAGCGATCCCTTGTATGCTCTTATTGTGGATGCGGCCTTGGCTCCAGAGATGGAATGGAGGAGAATAGGCAGTAGAGTCGGCTCCACTCTGGATACGGTAGATGAAAGATCACGAACCAACGTTCCCTTCTTCCCTGGAATCGCACATTCCCTCAGTGTCCATCTCTTTCATTCACGTACTACCGATTACTGTATGTTGGGAGGGGTGGGTGGAAGCTTCTAATAAGGTGGGAGGGTGGGAAATTCCCCAGAAAAGCCTAGAATGGTGAGATGACGCGAGCGATGCCGAAGAGGCGAAATGATAAGCCGGTAGGCACGCGTCGCGGCAAGCGACGCGCGGGAATTCAAAGCCGATACCGTACTCGTCAAACAACAATTATCACTTCTTTCGCTCGTAAACTCGCTCTATACGTGATAACTACTGTTTGGCTTGATAGGTATCGGCTTTATCGGGCTGGGGAGCTAGACTTAAATAAAGTTGAAGCCCAGGAGCAGATGAGTGAAGGGGGAATCCAAGAAAAGACGCGAGAACGGACCCTGTTGGAGTGTGCTCGGGATAAGGATGGAATTGCCCTCGGGGTACATGATGAAGTCCTTTACAAACGAGGGGGTATGGTTCGGTGGAAAAAGTGTAGGGAACACCGGGTGGGATGTCCAATAGGGCAGGCCTAACACTCCTCTTGCCCTTGCTCTTCTCATCCAAGCTAGTGTTTGGCATAGTAGGGAGGGGGGAGGAACGCACCAGAGAAGAGAGTGAGATCTCCATAGTCTCGGGTCGGAGAAAGCGTCGATTGAGAGGGCGCCTCGGGAGGGGACTCTGGAAACGAATCGTTCACATTTTGCGTTCTGCTCGTCCGCAAACATGTCCACATCAGGTCTTCCCCATCTTTTCACCGCCTGATCAAACACCCATCTCTCTAGGGCCCAATCATCCCCATCGAAGTCTCTACTTGCTCGGTCTGCCTCCACGTTCATGTCTCTCGGTATCCAGTGAAACTTGAAACTAGCGTTCATTCTTACTCTCATGGTCTCGACTCTCTTAGCCACCTCATGCAGTTCTGGTTTCATCGATCCCTTCCTCAGTATGGACATGGCACTCTGATTATCCCCGAAGAACAGAACATTCGAGTCCCGCCACTCTCTCTCAAAAGTGTGCACTGCGAAATCGATAGCCCTCAGCTCCCTCAGAGTACTCGATTCTTCTCTCTCAGATGGAATAAGGTTCCGTGACGTGGAGACCACTTGGTCATCTGCCCTTCTGATGACCACTCCCAGGCCAATTGCGGATGCATCCGTTTCCACTATCACATCAAACTGCCATGGGGGAACCACGAAATTCTTTACCGATCTGTCTCTCAGCTCTCTACGCCATTGGTCAATCTCACCTTTCTCGGACGGGGAGAGCGGGATTCGGGTCGATGGGGGAAGGAAGGACTTCTGGGCTTCGGCGATGGAATGGAGGATGGCTCGGGAGAGAAGAGAAGCCGGGTCTCCTAGAATGAGGGAAGCTGAACTCAGGGTACCAACTGCACGGGACCGGTCTCCAACCGTAGGGATATCCACCTCCCTAAGGTGTCTCAGCCTCTCTAAGGCGTTGGAAACTCTTTCCAGGGATACTCGGACGGTTCCTTCTCTCAGGTCTATCTCATATCCGAGCCAGGAACCACATTGGGAAGGGGACCATTGGCACTTTTCGTCTGCCGTCGAGACACCCGCTCTCTCCAAGTCCTCTCTCACCACTCTCACTGAGTTCTGAAGTTCCTCTTCTGTCTGAGCCAGGATTAACCCGTCATCCAAATAGAGGGTGATATTGATGCCCTTCTCTCTCCACACTCTCACAAGCGAACGAAATACCTTAGTGAAAACATAAGGGGCAGGGGAGAGGCCAAAGGGCATGGCTGCGAACTGGTAGGTCACACCCTCCCAGGTGAATGCCATGAAAGGGCGATCCTCCTGGTGGATAGACAGATGATGATATCCGCTACGGAGATCAAAGGTGGCCAAGAACCCATTTGGAGGAAGGGAATACCATACGGTGGAAAGGTTCTCGAGGCGAAATTTGGTCTTGGAGAGGAACAGGTTAAGGGCACTCAGGTCATGGATTAGACGGGGTTTCTTACCGGGAACGACGGACAGGGGAGAGATGACCCGAGGAGAGGTCGCCTTCTCAATGGCCTTCGTCCTCAGTAGCCTCTCCACTTCCCCACTCACAAACGCCGCTTCTCGCCTGGCGCTCGATCGATTATCTGCGATGGGAATATTAATGCTGTCACGATCGCAAGTGAAAATTAGCCTATACCCTGAATCAATTACTGCTAAAGTGAATGGAGTAGCTCCGATATTGCGCCAAAACTCCAACTTAGTGCGAATAACCAGGAATGGGGCGGGACTAGGATTACCTTCTTGGTGGGAATGGGCAACTGCCCTTGAAGTGGCCCCACTGGCCGCAGTTGTGGCAAGCGCCTTGAGAGGGAGGCGCGCCGTTGCTGCCGCGAGAGCCGCCCGCACCAGAGAAGCCGTAGTTGGACGAGAGGAGGGAAGGGGGTCTGTAGTAGGGATGGGCGCCAGCCGGGACATAGGCGGACGCCCTCTGGCGAAAGGGCTGATGGGAAGGAGGGGAGGCCGCGCGTCTCTTGCGATCGGTGGTCTGGTTGAGGGACTGGAGCATCATGAGTTGCATGAGCGCCGATCCGCCAGAGGAGGAACCGATGGAAAGGGCTTCGAGGGTCTTGGCCTTGTCCGCCAGTTCCAGCACCTGCGGATTCTTGTCGGCCATGGTGAGAAGCTGGTTGCGCTCCTTTATCGTCTCGAGAATCGAGTCGATTCGCGCTTCGCGAGCTCCAGCTCGTTCAACAGGGAGCAGTTAAACTCAACTTGACGTTGGAAACCGGTGCGGGTGAGCATGGGGATGGAATGAGTGGTGGCGGGAGTCACCTTCTCGAGAAGCTCCTTGAGAAGAACTTCCATGGTGGAAAGATCCGCCGCCACGGGGCTAGAATCGCCGGTGTCGCCCATTACTAGCCTGCAATGGGTGTAATCGACTGCTCGCGTGTAAACCAGCGTTAATGGAATCGATAAACAATAAATTAATCGATAAAAACAGCCGAAAATTCCCCAGAAAAGCCTAGAATGGTGAGATGACGCGAGCGATGCCGAAGAGGTGAAATGATAAGCCGGTAGGCACGCGTCGCGGCTAGCGACGCGCGGGAATTCAAAGCCGATACCGTACTCGTCAAACAACAATTCGCATCCTCTTGACACGTCGTCACTTCCATTGCCTATAAATGTGCTCTCATTTTCTCCTTGGAACAGATTTGTTTAATTGATTGTTCGAAACCGATATGAGCTTACCCCAGAAAACCTGTCGTGAACTGTCAACCACTTTCCTAGCCCGATTCTAGCTCCGGCACAAGTGTCGGGAATAACTGCGTACATCTCCGTTCTTCTCCTCGTTTCTCAGTTCTGTTCGCGAAATCAGTGTCGAACACGTGAGTAGTAGTGTTCTCCACGGTCTCAAAGTAAACCCGGTCGGGGACAGGAGCATACCATCGATCGCTTAGATAATATAGCACCGCGATATTCCACGAGTGACATATCGGAAAAGTTGTTTTATCTGACAAGGCTTTCGTTTTTTTTTTTTTTTTTTCAAAGAATGAGAAGACTCACCAAGCGCATATCCTCCAATGACTATTCTTCTATTCGAATGATTATTTTGATTATTTCCTGAGGCAAAGTAGAGAGGCTGACTGTGGATTCGTTCGACATCTAGAAATGGAAACAAACCTCAACAAAATAGAGAACTGATCAGATAAATATCGGCGCGAACACTAAGCATCATATTTCACTGCTTTTTATGGAAAAAATGAAGAGCAATAGAGTGGGAAGAAACCTCTCTTCCATTTCAATCGACTCATCGCTCATCCATCCACCCATTGTTGCTAAATAGGGAATGGTCAAACCTCACGGAAACGAAAATGAAATCAGCTGTCATAGTCAGTTTCGGCATGGCGAGAGCTGACGGAATCCTTATTCAGAGGTAGCTAAATTCATCTACAAAGACCCCAAAAATCGATAGCCAAAATCGAAATGCTATCGCGCGCGCGGGCGCTGAATAATCTCAAGATTGAGCCGCTCTCTCAGACATGCCCTGGTGGCCTAGGCGGAGAGCATTCAGCTACCAATCGAAAGGCCCCGAGTTCGATCCCCGCGCTATGCAAACCTTTTGCAAAACCTCGATATCACTAAGAGATGCACGAAGCTTGCCGTCGTTGACGATAGGGAGCGCTCGATCGATTCAATGCGCAATCCATCTAGGCAATTATTTCAATTGCAACGAAAATGCACCCGAAGTAATTGTGACTGTAGGTTTTAGTGAGAAATTTGTGAAATATGCTTTAAACGTCGGATTATATTATTTAAAAATAAACTATAATGCCATTTTGAAAGGATAATTATATTGAGTGGAAAAATACAAAATAAAATCATGGTAGGACTAGAAGTCTAGAAGTTATTCATCTTTATCGATTCATAATAGCCCATCAATATAAATTCATTAATTGTTTTCCCTTATTTTCCCCTTCTTCAATTGTTTATCCTTCCGATTCTCAGCTTCCCACAGACGGAGCTCGTTCCATCTCCTGATCGTTGATATTTTATAGTAGTAAACAGAATAATTTCGAGTATTTTGATTATTTTTTAAAAAAATGGGTATCTTACCTTTGTATAGAAGCCGTCAGTGGCCTTTGATAACGGAAAATGAATCCCCAACATAATCCCCATATAACAATCTGCACGATCACAGAATCAGCTAGCCTTCCGAATCCATATAGGACTGTGTTAGCACAAGCCATCGCCATCTAAGCACAAATTGCTTAATTTGAAAGAATAGATAAACTAACCAATTTATATATATCTTTATGAAATCTATTCTGCCATTCTGCGCTGCCGGGTTTATTAGCACGAGGCATCTGAATAAATGATTGAATTGCATTAGAAGAAGGCACGGAAAAATGTGTCTCGTCGATATTATTCATGTAAAAAGCGTATTCAACTGTATTTGGGATTTAGGGAGAAATATAGTGCAAAGAAAAGCCAGCGAAACCCGTCTTCCCATTTGAATTCACGCATCTCTTTTCCTTCCGGGGTTGCTAAGAGATCCTTCAGGCAGACTCAAATGGCACTCTTCAACAAGAGGAACGCTGTGTGCCCACTAGTTGTTCTTTTTCTCTTCTAGTCACGTATTCAGCCGCGAATATGACAGTGGGCGTAGGTTAATTTTTTAATGAATTCGAATGCATCTAACAACTGCACAAGCAGAGTTGAGTACAACAATAGTCCATCAATGTCTCTCGCTTGTAACGGTTCGTGCTGCATGGTGCTGCATGGTTTGCGCTCTATCAGTTTTCGCTGATTAGGGTGAGCGTTATAGTAGTGTCTGGATGGATCAATGAAGTTGAGAAACGGTTTTGGCAATTTTGAAATGAGAATCTGCATTTACAGTATTTACTTTACTATAAAATAGATCATGGTAGAATGTGAAATTATAATTAAGAATATATAATTCTGTGAATCTGGGTGCGAGATGATCATCAACATAAATAGCCTGAAAATATTCATTTTAAATAATCCGTTTTTCTTTCAAATTCTTCACCGGAGTCTCCACGAAAGGGCCTCAGATTTGTAATTGATTAGAATTGTTTTAAATCAAAGTGATTCTGATCATTTTGTCGCCTCAAGAATTTCAAAACTGTGTTGTTTTCAATCCGTTTCTCTACACACTATCATAACACTTTACGTTCTAATCACGAGTGATGGTTTTACTCTCCGTATTCCACACGCGATCTCGCCGATCGCACAGTATGAGGACGTGTTTGCCAAGAAAAAAGAATTAAAATTCGCATTAGAAAGCACCACTGATCTTATCAGGATGATCCAGTTTGTATTTAAAAGCAAGATTAAGAGGAAGAACAGTTTGTGATCTGAAGAGGTTTTCAATTGTCTCCCGACAAACTCTATTCCCGAAACCAGCGTAATCTGTACTTTAATTGCAACTCTCTCTCCCGGACTAAACATCCCGTTGACGCGTATGTCCCATTCATTTCGTTTAGTTAACAGTGCCGTAACTCAGATGAGAAATTGACCTCTCTAGGATTTAATGGACCAAGTGCGAGAGACGGAATACCCAAACTCCTCCACTTCGATGGACAAGAAGTCGTCTCCGACTGGTAGTTCGGCATCTGTCGATTCTGTTGGGACGAGGACTGTTACGGTCAAAGTTATGGCGTGGACAAAATTGATGCTACCCTATCACGCTCTTTCATCAGATACGACCACTTCCATCTCTTGATTTGGGTCAGTTAGGGAATCACACCTTCTTTATCACTCTCAACCAGACTGGATTACGATAATTCAATTACCCTTTTCGAATGAGTAATCTGTGTTTGTATAATGGTGTGGAAAAAAGTCGAAGGAGAAGGGAAAATATTTGAATTCCCGCCATTGCGTATCTCAGCTCCCAATGGAGCTGGAGACTTGAACCATAGATTTAGAGGTGTAAATAGGGGTTGCACATCATATTCGAAGTTTCAAGTGTCTAGCTTCAACGGGCGCTGAGATACGCGTTTCAAATGTTTTCTCTTCTGCTTTGACTTTTTTCCATGCCATTATACAGACACTGATTACTTATTGGGAAAGGGTAATTGGATTATTGTAATCCAGTCTGGTTGAGAGTGATTACGGTGATTCACTATCTAACCCAAATCAAGAGTTGGAAGTGGTCGTATCTGATGAAAGGGTGTGATAGGGGAATTCCAAAATCGCGATGAGTTAGCCAGATAAAAAGATAGGTGGTATTCTCCCCCTCCCACCCATTCGACCATGCCTATCTTCGTTCAGGACAGTGGCACTAAGGTTCAATTGATGCTCGGAGCATTCAGTCTGAAGTAGAAGAAGAGCCTGCTCAGTTCAATCTTTCCTCAATTCAAGAACGTACGCATTTGTATCGTATCTCGGCTAACCACTACATGTTATCCATTGCATAGATTGCACAATAGCTTGAAACTGTTGGTTTATTTCTTATTGAATGTTGATGGTATTACTGTTTCTGATTCTAGCTCATTTCAGCCGGGATCTCCCTCTAAACTCCTGGCTAATGGACAATTTTCTAACTTCCAAATGACCTCCAGCAGTCTTTCATTCACATTGAATGTCCAGACGCAGAAGAAGAAGAAAAAAAAGAATGGAAATCGAATAGATACGTTCGTTCTCGATGTTAAACAAGTGAGTCATTAATTATTACACATGATGAATGATGAGCGATGCGAATATCAATTTATGCGTGCATAGTTGGTATATCTTGTATACGAATGCGAGTGGGGGAGCACTGTAATCGGATATCCCTTCTCGTTTTGTTCTTACTCTCTTTATCTTTCTCTTGATTAATGAATCTCCTCATTTCAGTTCCCTTCCTCTGTCAATGCATAGAGTGCCGAATTCGAGGTACGATATTCAAGCAAGGTTTGGAAATTAGAAGGGGAAATGTTCATGCAATGAGTGAATTGATGTCAGTCAGAGAGATCAAAAAGTGTTTCGAGTCTTATCAAATATTTAATGAGAAAGTGATAATGTCAAGTGTTTGGTTGATAAATGTATATATCAGGTGATGGAGCCTGCTTCGGGTGAATGTTTCATCCTCTTATCACTCATCAAGACTGACAATCTCAATGTCAATTGGAAAGAATTTCACGGTACTTGCGTGTTGCGATTGACGTCTGAATGAAGACTGGGAGAGAAGGCCATACCTATTTCACCTTGTAAAGTATTAGGTTGATGCAAAAGTTTCTGGTAGGTTTTGTTTCAAACATTTTTAGCGTGTTCCATTTACTTGCTTCAATTTACAACATAGTAATGTTTGGGGGTGTACTAGGGCATTATAGTAATCTATTCGAATCGAATGAGGCCTGTGTGGAAAATAGATAAATCATTTTTAATCCAAATTAGCAGATTTTCGCTTATTTTTGTACTACTTTCACTCACTGTTCCTACCAAAAATTGTTATAACACACTTCTACAAAAAAATGGAGTAACATAGCAAGAGCTGATTGTTAGTCTGACGCAAAAATACCCGACTTCTGTCTACTCCGAAAAGAGGGATAATTAATTTTGTCGTTAGAAACTCAAAATCTCACTTCATAAAAATGCAGCTCTTATCCGGTGATTTGGAGATGCACGCAAATAAAATTGTGAACTTATATGACATAGAACTTTGCTTTGTAGTATAATTCAGATCTATAGGTCTATCAACTAGAGAGCAAAATAAGAAAATAATTTTTTAAACCCTTTCAAAACCAGCAATTTTCAGTTTCGGCGCTTATCTCGAGAATGCTGGATGTGACCGAGCCGTCGTAATAACTATATTTTAATCATTAGCCATCATACTATACAAAAGTAACTTAGGTTGGGCCCAATGACAGTTCTTCAATAGCGGTTATCGAATAACAAAGTGTATGTCATGGTCCAACTCGGCTAATGTGGATTGCAATTGTATCCGTCTTACTGATCAGGCAGCTCTGATTTAATGTGCGCATTTTGATTCCCAAACAACCGCTCTCGCTTCCGCGCGGTAAAGAATTTTCAAATGACAGGCCCCTCGGATAATCAATTGATCCTTTAGAGATTTGGAAACCCGAAAATGTTTCAGTCGCAATGCAAATCAGTTTATCGGAAGCGATAGTAGAAGTAAGCCCCTTCCCAAAACCAGACAACACATAAAAGCATTTTCATTTTATTTTCATTTCATTTATTGAGGGTCGATAAACACCGAAGATACCTGTTCAGGGGCCTTGTAATAATCTGTTCCTATGTCTGTATGAGTTTTCAGATCTCGGCTGTGAACTCCATTTTTAATCTTTGTCGCGATTCCGATGTCACAAATTTTGACGAGTTTATCCGAAACGACGAGAATGTTGCTCGGCTGAAAATGATTGTTTTAATCGTCAGTTGTTATTTTCCATAAATCTTAATCAACAGATTTACCTTCAAGTCTCTATGAATTGTGTTATGTTTATTGATGTAAAAGAATCTGGTCAAACCATGATTGCATTGTAATCGGTTCCCTTTGTTTGTCTGCACGGAGCCACTCGGTCAGATTCGATCTACCGAGCTGATAGTTTTAGATAATGGAATTATCATGACATTCAAAAAACCTCCATTTGAATGTAAAGACGACATGATCTCCATAGTTGAACTGAAAATATCTATTTATCAGTGTATCGTTGTGATAATTAGCTTACTTTATCCTGAGATTGTTGTACACGATTGTCTAGTTTCTTCAACCGCATTGTATCATAGACTATCTTCAACGGCTCTCATAACAATCTATAAAAGATTAAATCTACCTGCCACCATGTGGGTGGTTTTTCAATCCATGAATTGTAGAATTTCACTATTCCTGGATGATCAAATGATGACAGAATTGTTGCCTCATTCTGGGCTTATCTCACTTCACTGAAAAAAATTCATTGAGAGTTACTCTGCTTTACTCTTGATGCCTTACCTTCCTTTTAGCAGAATCCGCTTGACCGCACAATTCGCTTTTTCAATTGTATGATGAGTCTCGAACACACTACCGAAAGAACCTTGACCAAGATACTTGATAGGAGTGAAATTCATCCGAAATCTGATAAGATAATTGGTTCTCATAGAAGAATATATAGCCAACTCACTCAGACGGAAATAAGTCGAGCGCCTTATTGCGCAGCCTTTCAATAATCTGAATTTGTTCTTCAATCACAGGTGTGTCAATATTGATTAGCTTCTGCTCGAGATCATCCAGCATCAAGAGGATATCGGGGTCTTATCAACAAGTTCTTCAAGTTTCTCGGATATCTCAGCAACCTCTTTAGCCTTCTCGATACATTCAGTCAGAATGTGTATTTAATCCTCCAAATTCGACAGTAGATCATTGAGAAGAGTTGAGTCTCGGTGGACTAACTTGCGATGCTTCCCAGCAACACTGCTCCGCTTTTGGATCGACTCAAGCTTCCCTTCTATGCTAAGTAAATGATCATGAATTGATTCCAGATTCTTCAAACTTGTAGTCACCGATATGTTTTCATGAAGTAGCACCATCTCGTCAGACAATGTATTGGTGGAGCCTATCAATGTTCGCTCGCTTCGAATCTCATCATCGAGCGCAATCACCAGGTCATCTGCTCGTTTGTACATCTGTTCAACATCCTTTTTTAGGCGTTTATTATAGGCGTGGTGGTCCTGCTGCTTCGCGAGGTGATCCGGATCGGATATTTCGGATAGCAGACGACCTAGTTGTTCTCGAGCCGATCTTGCTTTGTATATATCGGAAAAAGCTTCGGGCACTGATCGACGCTTTTTCTTTCTTAGAATATCATCCAACGGCTTGCGAAACTGATCGAATTGTTCTTTTGCCAAGGAATCTTTGAATGCTTGCTCCGCCTTGGCCTTGTACACTTCGAAGACTACGAGAATAGTGAAATTCTACAATTCATGGATTGAAAAACCACTCACATGGTCGCAGGTAGATTTAATCTTTTATAGATTGTTATGAGAGCCGTTGAAGATAGTCTATGATACAATGCGGTTGCAGAAACTAGACAATCGTGTACAACAATCTCAGGATAAAGTAAGCTAATTATCACAACGATACACTGATAAATAGATATTTTCAGTTCAACTATGGAGATCATGTCGTCTTTACATTCAAATGGAGGTTTTTTGAATGTCATGATAATTCCATTATCTAAAACTATCAGCTCGGTAGATCGAATCTGACCGAGTGGCTCCGTGCAGACAAACAAAGGGAACCGATTACAATGCAATCATGGTTTGGCCAGATTCTTTTACATCCATAAACATAACACAATTCATAGACTTGAAGGTAAATCTGTTGATTAAAATTTATAGAAAATAACAACTGACGATTAAAACAATCATTTTCAGCCGAGCAACATTCTCGTCGTTTCGGATAAACTCGTCAAAATTTGTGACATCGGAATCGCGACAAAGATTAAAAATGGAGTTCACAGCCGAGATCTGAAAACTCATACAGACATAGGAACAGATTATTACAAGGCCCCTGAACAGGTATCTTCGGTGTTTATCGACCCTCAATAAATGAAATGAAAATACAATAAAAACATTTAAATATGTCAGCTTTCTGGTCTTACGAGATATGACCAGCGCGTTGACATTTTCGCAATGGGATTGATCCTCGTCGAGATGATGACCGTTTTGACGGATACAGAACGCACCGAGGTATGATGTGCGTAATATTTTTAGTTGACAATGTGTGCCAGGAATGCGAATCCGATGGTCATGAGTTCGATCCCACCCTGCCCTCAGATCCACCCAGACCTACCCCCCCCCCAAGCGATCCTTTCAGCGTATTCAGTAGGAAACCATAGTTTAGTGAAAAAAGGGTCCTCTCCTGCATACTATATCTGAAAATTTTGGAAACTACAGGTTTTCTATGACATCCGAATCGGTAATACAATGACTGTTCTTCGTGATCAACAAAATGCGGTAACATATTAATACTTTTGTCAAATAGTCTGCAGTTCATTTCCAGTATGACCTGGTTTCGAAACTGACAAAGCTCGATTTGAAGCAACGCCCGAGAATAGATGAAATACTCAAGCATCCGTTTTTTTCGAATTATGTCCTTCAAATATTTTATCAAGAGAAACTCATCGTCAGAAAGATAAATCAAGAGATTTTCTCTTTTCAGACCATCAACAAGCAGTCAATCATTTTTCAGCAAATGGGTCGGTTGGCCATCTCCAAATGGCTGATACTATTGTTGTGTTCTGACCAGATTTATGATAAACAATTTTTATTTAAAAAAACACACACACACATTTTCTGCATTTCACTTATTTTAACATTTGCCACGCTTTTCTGCAAAATATCCCTATTCTTGTTACGACGAACATAATTGTATTCTTCAGAAATTACTAATCCCCGCTAAAATTCGAGAACGAGCTGTCACTGTGTCAATTATTCGTCGTGAGTGTATATATCGGGTTGAGGAATAAGTAACGCTCGTTTTTCCAATTTCAAATTATGACCTCTCCCGTCTTTCTAAATTGTGCAATTATATTCCGGTTTTTGATGATCGATAAGGGCTTGGATACTCTCTTTAGCGCACACTTTATCATATATCTCCGATCATTTAGGCGATCACAATGGCTGGCTCAATTCAAAGTTGTCGCACCTCACCCTGAGATTTTGACAGGTCAGCACTGAGGGAAGAAGAATTATTGAGCCACAATTAAGCTGCAGTAGTAAAGTATCATGGTTATACATTACACTGATGATATTCAGAGGAATATCCAAGTAAAGGCCTGTGTGAGATATGCGCCTAACGAGAGTGTAGGATTTTCAGTTACTGACCGAAAGAAGTTTTGCTAGCCGCGTTTTCTTAGCAATAGATCTAAAGACCTCAATTATGCTTGAATGTGGAGTACCTTTCCTGTTGAAAATATGGACGAATTTTGCTAAGTGTTGAGCATTCTCTTTATGAGTTAAATTGCTCGTAAGTCCGATATAGAAAAACAAGCCTCGAAATCGACATTTATTGCTATTTCCTGTAAACCGTACTAATTGAATGTAAGGCCTTAGATGGTTAAATTTACGAGCAACTTTTGCACTATCATCCACTAAGTGGCCACAATTATAGAATGGCTACTATGTCTTGGGTATGGTTTAATCCAAAGTCCTCAAAACACGCATTTCTTTTGATTCCGTCACAAAATAATATTTTTGGAAAACTGTTATTTTTCAAATAGGAGCATAAGTAGCACCAAATGTTTATAGTGATAATATAGCTCCATAGTGAGTGACTGGAGCACACTAGTGTATAGGCCAGCACCTTCGATCCTCAAGGTAGACAAATAAGTTAAGTGAACTTCAATTTTTCACGAACGTTCCCCTTGAAACGTCTATAAAAAGACAACAATGAATCGAGCACCATTCTCACTTCACCATGAAAGAGGTGTAGTATCGGGCTGCTCACCTGAGAATGTGTGAATTTACCGAACAGTTTCCACGTTAAAATTCAACATTTTCGAAAAAAATCTAAAATTTTCGAAAATTATCAGGTACATTTAAATCTAAATGTCTCTCCTACACAGGAAGCGTGATATTTCTAATAATAACCGCTATGATACTCGAGCATACCCTGAAAAAATGCTATAAAGTCAGCTCGTTTAGATTTGATTGGCGGGAGATATATGAGCCCAAACACGATGCTCAAAAACGAGCGTTACTTATTCCTCAACCCAATATTATACAAGGGATCGACTAATATATTATACAAGGGATCGACGAATTTTCACAAGAATTGAGGCCGCGTATGCTCGTCCTTCTATTGTAGGCTTATTTGTGTCATTCCTTCTACATTCATCTGGGATAAAATAGGGTGAGATATGTGCACAGTCGTTCTAATTGAATCCTATTCCATTTTGGCATGATACGTCGAGTTACTTCGGGGGTCAAATATATTTTTTTGCAATAGAAAACATTCGCTAATCTAAAATTTACAGGTTAATTGAAAAGAACATCATGAAGAAATGGAAACAAATCGTTTGCCGATTCACTCGATTTTTCTCTAACTTTCGCACTAATTGAAACGCTTATTGAGAATGAATTCGGATGTCAAAAAATGGTTAATTTCTCATTTATTTGAACGAGAAAATATGTGTTTAGGTAGCCTGGTCTTGTGTTCCTCTCGTCCTTCTTGTAATCAGATGCCTAATTGATTCTGCGATCGTGAAGGCTGCATTTGTAACAATTTATTTCTTTGCTTATCGTAAGCAATGGTCAATTTATGCTTCTCTAGAAAGGTAAGATCGACAAAGTTGTTCATTACACATGCTGGAAATTGTGCTTACGACTAGGGATGGCGAATGAAGAAAAAAATTGTGTGAAAATGCTGCATAACAAAAAGATGAGTTGTCAGGGATGAATAGTTGTAAACATAATTTATTCAGGTGATGTAGTCACTCTTTTTGGAGAACAATTTGACCAGCAGACATGCCTCATTTGTATACTAGAGCTCAACACACGAAAAAATGGTGAAAAACAGGCATTCTTCATGAAAAGTTTTTGAATAAACCTGAAGAACGTGACTATTATGACCCATGCAAAACAGAAGTGTATTCTATACAAGTTTAGGAAGCTATGCGAATCAATTCTTCACCATGTTTATCATCTCATTAGCCTTCAAGAGCTAACTAAAGTCAAAATGTGCAAAAATACGCAGTCTTCATGAAGAGTTTTTGAATAAACCTGAAGAACCTTGCTATTATGCTCGGATCAAAACAGAAATGTGATCTAGACAGGTTTGGGAAACTATTGGACACAATTCTTCACTATGATTCTCATCTCATTAGCACACAGTCATATGGTGAGACCGTGTGATTAGTCACAAGGGAATCGTAAAAGGAGCGCGGAAATCGAAGAAATTGTTTGCCAATTTACAAAAATATGTAACCACAAAAATAATTAACACAATAAAATAAAAAGAGGTATCCCTTGTTCCTTGTAATCTGCGCATTTATGCTCCCGTTGCTACTCGTGCATGCGGACTCGAACGACTTGCTTCAACCAAAGTAAGAATAACGCCGCGTGTGAGTTTGTTGTTCTGTTGTTTTATTTTAATTTTTATCTTATCTTTAATCCAAATAACCCGGAAGCCTGAAAATTACTCTGCTTTGCGCTAAATCGATCCGTGGAAACGGCGATCCGCCGCAGACCGCCGTGGTCGCGGATACCCAATGCGATTAGGCAGTACTTTAATTTGGTTTTTTAAAAGTTAAACAAGGAAGTACAAGCAAAAGTGATCGATTATGTGGAACACAAATTATTAATTTAAGACGTGATAAGTCAACAAAAAAGGGATTCAACATGTTATTATCGATTTATAAAATCATTGCGGTTATGATTCTTCAGTTGTCATCCCCATGTTCTGCTTGCCACAAACGGAGCTCGTTGACTCTCCTGAATAAAAAATTCTCATAGAAGATATTTTTTGCTTAGTCGACAGAACAATTCTCAGTATTCCCATTACAAAAAAACTATGCCGTTCTTACCTTTCTAGAGAAGCATGAATTGACCATTGCTTACGATAAGCGAAGTAAGAAATTGCGACAAACGCAGCCCTCACGATCGCAGAATCAACTAGGCATCCGATTACAAGAAGGAAAAGTGGAACACAAGACCAGGCTATCTAAACACATATTTCTTCGTTCAAATAAATGACAAAACAAACCATTTTATTGGCGTCCGAATTCATTCTATCTCCCCATTCTGAGTTGTAGGAATTATTAGTATTCGACATCTAAAAATAAATGTTTTAAGTACATTAAACGCTCAGAAAATTCAGACTGTATGGAATAATATTCGGAATTTTGGAAAAAATAGTGGGCAAAGTGTTGAATCGAAATCCCTCTTCCGATTTGAATCCACGCATCTCTCCTCCTTTTCTCGAAGTGAGCTGGCTTGGCGGAGAGGGAAAAGGCCGTCCCATGTTTCAAACATTTGATTTTATTTGATTTTATCGGAAAAATGTAAAAGCTAAGGAAATTCATAATGAGATATTGATAAAAAATTACGGCCACTCGGCAAAATACGCGCTCATGCGAAACACGAATTTGGAAGTAAAAACATGGCAAGACAAGCAACCAAAAAGGTAATCAGCTTTATCAATTCAGCAAAGCGGACACTGATCGTCAGTTGTAATCCCTTCCGACCCCATGCTCTGCTTGCCACGCAGCTCGCTCGTTGATTCTTCTGAAAGAATGTAGTAACGTAAAAATCATTATCCCAAAATGATGTACCTCTTTATAGAAGCCTTCATCGCCTGTTGATAACGATAAATGATGAATATAATTGACCAAAGTGCAGCCATCACGAACAAATTATCAGATATATATAAGATTGTGAGCAAGACGATGGGAATGCCCGAAACTATCAACTAAACACACATATCTTCAGTTGAAATAATGGTTATTCGAACATTTTTAAAGATATCCGACTGCAATCTATCTTCCCATTCTCCGATGTAGGGATTATCAACGATCGACATCTAAGATTTCGTTTATTATATCAAGCCTTGACATGAACAATTACGGGGGAAATATGCTGAGATAAAGGAAGGGCTAAGCAGTGGAAGCGATACGTTCCCTTCTCTCTTCTTTTCCATCCACGCATCCCTCCTCTTTCCATCGTTACCAAGAAATCCTCGAAGGAAGCTTTCTTTTCCGAGAAGGGAAGTAACGTCTCATGTCCAACATTATTTCCTGTACAATCTATCGAAATGAGAAATTCTTTTAAGTGACAAATGAGCTTCATCAAATGTGAAAATTATGACTGGACATAATGAGAAATTTCTTTTAAAATACAAAGTATGACATTTGTCGGACAAGAAAAACGAGCAGGCTCTCAACTTTGTTAATTCATAAGAATGTAACAGTTACGATTTGCCAGCTGTCTTCCCTTTCGACACCTTGCTCTGCTTGCTGTTAGCTGCTCGCTCGTTGAATCTCCTGCAGATCACATGATTTTCGAGTAGTTGAAAGACATTTGTAGTGCGTCAATTTTACAACAATGCAGGTCGTAGTGAGAATTGAAAGAGAAGAATGAAGGTACAGAGGACGAGAAGCATATTCACGATTTTGACAGAACCAGATAGCCATCCGATTCCAATCAAAACGACGATGAGACAACCCAGAGCCACCTAAAATCACATTTAATCACATTAAAAAATGGATAAACTAACCACTTCATCTGCGTCCGAAATATGCCCTCAAACTACTGGCATCTACGATGGGCAAATGATCGCTTCGTGACAAACTAATTGTTTTAAATTATGAATGTTGTGACCTCGCAAATCTGATAGTGAGAAGAAGAACCAAAGGAAATGTGAAAGCAGTCAATACGTACAAATAAATATCAGATATTTTATCACCCAGAAATCATAACACGTGAACAACTATCTGTGAAATCGAATAACAATGTTACGCCATATGAGGCCGTTTGTGTAAAAGTCGAACAATGTCCAGCACAGCAAAAAATCGAACTTGCCGCAAAGTAGGCCTCTAGGGTAACTTTTGATTCTGAATCGACCTATCAAGACCGTTTTTCGATCTGAGCCTTCTGAATCCCTGTACGACGCGACGGCGATTTGGCCAAATTCTGATTCTACGATCAAAACTGCCCCGGTCGGATTCCGGTCGGATAAAGGTCGGATTGGCCACAAATCTCGCGCACCCGACCAGAATTTCGCGCTCGATCTTATGGAACTTTGAACGAGGCTCTAGCTTTCTTTTTTTTGAGAAAAAAGCTTTTTCTGACAATAGTTTTTTGCAACAAAACCGCTCAGTACGTTTGTTAAGCAGACTCTCCTGATCATTTTACTACTACGAGTTAAAGGGAGCCGGCTAATTTTGGCATGTTGAGCTCAGATTATGCTATTTAGTGTTCCGAATTAATAGTAAAAATAATTTTAAAAAAATAATAAAAAAATAAAGCAACACGGGGCGTTCAAAGTGAGAAAACCGGAGCCGGAAAAACAGAAGTGAGAGGGATCGCCCCGGCTGCACCCTCTGCCACACCACAAATGAGTACAGTACTCCCCATTTATCGATTTTTTATTTAATCTTGTTTTTATGTGTTTATTTATCTATATTTGATGTCATTTTAACGTGTACGCCTCATTTCACTTGATAGACAGCTTTTTATGCTAAAATTTCGCGCTTGTGGCATGTGACAGAACATTTACTTTTCACTCTCTTTATTCTACACACTCAATAATAGCACGGAATGATTACAGGTAATGATCGGCAATGAGCGTAAACGGAAGCGGACATTCTTTCTATGTTCAAGGTCCGATGATACGCTCAGAAAATTCCCAGTGAACTCACGAGCACACGTACAGAGACAATGGATGGAGAGGCTAGGACTCAGTGAGGCAGAGACTCAAGAGAAGCTCAATCACTATCGGCAAAGGAACGAGCAAGGTGGAGATATCAGATGGTGCTCCATACATTTCAATTCGCCAATTGGACTGCCAATCGACGTGAGTTCCTTCTACGTACTGTAGTTCCAGAAACCCCTTACCGTATACTGTCATTATCGATCCAACTACAGTAATAAAACAATCAGGCATCGGCCGGTTTGAAGTCATTCTAACTCAATTTCAGCTGCGTCAGAACCCAGCACCGGCACTGCAGTCACGTGAACTGAGACTGGATCTCCAAATGGATCGACTCAACGACAGATACCGTAACCCAACAGTGGCATCGACGCCCGATGTATCCGACAACGATATGGACGAGGTAAGCGGAAATACTTTATGTACAGAACACCATATTGATAGTTGATAAGAACACCTACTAGTCATCTCTAGAAGCTCAGATCAAAACACTCAATACTTGTCCTTCATTGAAGAGATCATTGCGAAACACCACACTCACAGGTAGGACAATTTTCAATCTGAGCTTCTATATTTAGATACGGAATCATACAATCGGTAATTGGGCTACTAAACACATATTACAAATGGAATAAAATAGAC
Organism: Pristionchus entomophagus; assembly: GCA_036245825.1. Classification (NCBI taxonomy): domain Eukaryota; kingdom Metazoa; phylum Nematoda; class Chromadorea; order Rhabditida; family Neodiplogasteridae; genus Pristionchus; species Pristionchus entomophagus. The sequence goes on from BTSX01000005.1 coordinate 11,593,549, forward strand.
GATAACGAACATCTAAGGCTTCGCTAGATCTCGACGCTCTCTCCATTCAGAACTTCCTCGCACGATTGACGAGAAAGTGTACAGTCGAGAGAGCTGAGATAAACGATTTTTTTACAAAAGATTGACTCAACATGTTTGATAAAACTAAAAAGATTAGACTCTCTGGATTTACACAAATTGAGGCTCGTGCGTGTGAAATAATTGGAGCTGCCCGTTCTCGCATGATGTCCTTGCAACATATGATGTGACATTGAAACCGCATTTCTCATGTTATTGAGATTTTCGAAAATGCTGGATGATTATATTTTTTGAAAAAGAGTATAACAGAGATCCACCAGGGAAGGCAAAACTAGGGGGGCACGTTCTTACATCGAGTCCAAAATGTGTGCGAATGTTTACCACTAAGAAAGAGAATAATTCAAAAACCAAGGGAGGGGATGGTGAAACTTAAAAGTTTCAAGACATTTGTAAAAGACATCACCATCTCGCCATATTTCTTTACTAAGTTCTCGAAAGGTTCAAGGTTTTAAATAAACAGTGGATGGTGGAGCTCTGTCATATTTTGTCCATGGAGAAAATACTCACCCAGCCTTTTCGAAAATCTCAATAACATGAGAAATGCGGTTTCAATGTCACATCATATGTTGCAAGGACATCATGCGAGAACGGGCAGCTCCAATTATTTCACACGCACGAGCCTCAATTTGTGTAAATTCAGAGAGTCTACTCTTTTAGTTTTATCAAACACGTTTCGTCAATCTCTTGTGAAAAAGTCGTTTCTTTCAGCTCTCTCGACTAGGCACACTTTCTCGTTAATCGTACGAGGAAGTTCTGAATGGAGAGAGCGACATGAACTAACGTGACTAGTGAAAATTAACTCTATTTTAATGCGAACAAAAACTGCTATTCCATCTTGATTTGGATATTATATATTGTGGCAAAAATAGTTATATAAACAAAAATAACGTTTAAAAAAACAGGCCGGCCTCGAAACACCTCCGCGGCTCTCTCCTTCTCGCCCGTCGACTTCCCGCCCGATCGGAGCCGATCTGGAATATCACGATGATGAGTTGTACACTGGGATGGCAAAGCGTTTTAAAACGATGTCGAGCATAAGAACGAACACGACGATCGATAAGGTAGGTCATGATTTTCAACGGGTTGCTGTATCTCTCACAGGGATCGGAGTATGTTCCATCTGAGGAAAGTGGAGGAGACACAGAGGAGAGTGATAGTGAGGAGACGAGCGAGAATGGAAAGAGGGAGAGGAAGTATAGAATCGTCGGGAATGAGCAACTGCTTGAATTGTTTCGGAGGTGCAAGGAGTGCGGGGCACAATTGGATACGAGTGAAGTGGTGATGCGAGAGGAGGGAAGCGCGTGTATAGTAGACTATGCCTGTCTCTCGTGCGGTAAATCAGTCACTTGGCGGAGTCAGAGTCGAGGAATATGGGAATATGAGGATGAATTCAGCGAGCAATATTGAAAATATGAGATGAATAGCATACTTATGCATCAGTTTCGATGTTCTATCACTCTAACCTTCCCTCTCGACTATAATAAATTGTTGTGTTACAACGTTGATACGAATAAACACCTGTTTCTCTCGCAAGTCCAAACCACAATTGATCTACCTAGTGCGCAGTGAAGAGAGTGGTCGTAGTAACGTCGTGACCACCTTATACAGCTTGCAAGAGGCACGTAGAAGTGAATAACCGCTAAAGTAATGAAAAATAATCGCGAAAACATGAGGTAAACTGAGAAACCACTTGGACAAGAGCGGGGGAGTGCCGGGGTAAGCGGAAGCGCGAAAGGCGGGATCATAGAAGCGCGATGGCCACATTTAGAGCTCGAGAAGGGCAAAAGGAAGTGATTAACCATAAAATAAATATAAACCAAACGCGTAAAACAAAGCAAAACGGAGAAAACACGACGAAAAATACGTTGGCGAACGCGGGGGAGCGACGGCGGGAGGAGGCGCTTCGCTCCCCCCGACTCCCCGGCGTAAGGTGTTTAGCGGCCAGTAGGCCGCAGAAAGTTACGGGCGGAACGGATTATTGGGTTACTGTAGTTCTTGTTTATTTTTTATTTAATTAATTAATATTTATTTTTAATTCTTTTCTTATTAAAAAATGCTTAATTAACTAAGAGGAATAAAATAAAATTCAGTTGGTTTTCATGTCCAACTCCCTTTAAGGATTTGATTACCCCGCGAGAAAACAGACAACCTAAAACCTCGGCTAACTCGCGTTTTTGCAGTTTTTTGATCACAACTTTTTTCTTTTGAAGTTTCAGGATCTCTAACATAGAAATTCGATTTCTACGTGTGAAAATACGCCAGAAAATCCTATAGTCACATTTTTTTGAGAATATGACTTTATGACCCAAAAACGGACCTCAGAAAATCGGGAAAGTGTCAAAAAAGTCAGATTCTCAAAAAATAGTGACTGTAGGATAATCTGGCGTATTTTCGCGCGTAGAAATCGAATTTCTATGTTGAGATCCTGAAACTTCGAAAAAAAAAGTTGTTATAAAAAACTGCAAAAAACGCGAGTTGGCCGAGGTTTTAGGTTGCCTGTTCTCTCGCGGGTGATATATCAACACCAGTATCACTCGTCCTGTATCATCTAGGTGTCTTTGAAAGAGTGGTAGCAACTCTCATGTGTATTTACTCATTCCTCATGACTGAAACGTCATCTGCACCCTCTTTGCTCAAGTGCGGAATCGAAAGTCACCTCTCCGCTAAAGGACATGTCATTGATATGCTATCCTTGCCCAATTCAACCGCTTATTTGTCCCAGAATGTTCGATTTCGTTCCCAAGTATCTTCTAACAGAAGTGACTAATATTCACATGAGTAGTAGCAGTTTATGCAAAAGTACGTTCTCAAATCACTGCACGTTTACCGTTTTAACGTTTCAATGAGTAATTTACATTTACATCACTTCCCGAGAGCTTTATTTTTCGTACAATTCTATTTTTCGCTCATTGAGATGCCTGTTTCATTACTAAACCTAGCCACTTTGAATCCGGATACAAATCATCATTCAAATGGAGCAGGAATCACTTGTGAAGATGATATTGGTGATTGACTATCGATCACCTCAATGAATTGTTCTAAACATCTATTGATCATAGAATGCAATCGATTTCTCTCATATCAGTAATCATTGTTTGTACAGTACTCCTTAAAACAAGAAATGTGAAATTAACTCAGCCGAAAGATTATTAGAATGTGTCGTGACGAGCAAGTACCGAAATTATTCGATGCATTGTAGATATGAATATTTGTCATAGCTTTGATATTAGCGATTACTCTTCAAAGTGCGAATAAGGATTCGGAGCCGATCTTCCGAACAACTTACTGAGAATAGATCGTCCACTTGTAACTCGCCTGAATAAAAATGAATATAACACGTGTATTGCGGATCGAATCTATGTAAGTTTAAAAAAATATATTTCAACTAATGTTGATATCGCTAAATAATTGAACAAAATACTTCGAATAGAACGGATGCTTGAGTATCGCTGTAATGCTCGGGCGCTGCTTCAGATCAAGCCTCGTTAGCTTTGAAACAAGATCCAGTTGAAAATCAATATTTTTTATATAGCACAATTATGTCACCGCGTTAGGCCGATCTCTAATAACAGTGATTTTATTGGCGATTCGGAAGTCGTAGAAAACCTGTACTTTTCCATTATTTTTTTAAAGTCTCAACAGTTTCCACCTTGGTGCGTTCTTCATCCGTAAGAACAGCTGACATCTCACTGAGAATCAATCCCATTGCGAAAATGTCAATGCGCTGGTCATAAATCGGAAGATCAAAAAGCTTCCGAAGTATGATTATTTTTATGAAGTCTACTAGTTATATGTTTATAGAAGAAATAAAACACATTGAAAAAAACATGGATACCTGTTCTGGTGCCTTGTAATAGTTAGTTCCAATATCTGTTCGAACTGTCAGAGCTCCACTATTAACTCTATTTTCAATCGTTGTCGCAATTCCGAGGTCACAAATTTTCACGAAATCGTCCGAAACAAGGACGATGTTGCTGGGCTGAAAAGATTGATTTCGTTGTTAACCACTCAATAATTCGAAATTTTACAAACAACGATAAAATTCCAGATCATAGACACATAAAAACAAACTCACCTTCAAATCTCTATGCATAGTATTATATGTGTGTATGTATTCTACAGCGGAAACAATTTGTGTGAACCATGATTGCATTCGACGTGGATCACGTAGTTTGTCTTCACGGAGCCACTTAGCCAGATTCGAATCACCGAGCTGTAAATTTCAAACAAACGTATTATGAGGGATGTGAATTAAAACCTCCATTTGAATGTACAGAAACATGACATGATCTTCATAGTTGAACTGAAAATAGTGGGATTTATTTATACCTTTTCAAACATTACCTTGTCTTCAGATTCCTGATCACTATTATCCAGTTGTTTTAAATGTAGTGCATCATATAGTCTCTTCAATATTTATTATTATCAACAACTATAGTATAAATAAAATGTATGTTTTATACCTGCCACCCTTTTGGCGGTTTTTCAATCCATGAATTGAAGATTTTTCCATATGATCAAATGAAGCCAAAACTGTTGCCTCTTTCTGGGCATATTTTAAATCTTCGTCGCTGCAAATTCAGTTTTTATTAAATATCAGGATTCGGAAGCGTACTGTAGACTAACCTTCCTTTCAGTGGAATCCGCTTGACCGCGAAATGCCTTATTATGTTCAGCCTCTTGGCCTCGAACACACTGCCGAATGAACCTTGGCCTTTATTCTTGATAGGTTTGAACTCCTCCCGAAATCTGATATGGAAATTGTTTGTCGTTGATGATGAACATGAAAAAAACTCACTTAGACGGAAAGATGTCGAGCATCTTATACAGCAATTTTTCAATTTTCTTAATTTGGACCTGCTGGAGTGTCGATGTCAATTAGCTGAATCTCCACATCCTCAAGCTTCGAGATAAGCTTCAAATCTATCGAGTTCGAATCCAGCTTTTCTAATAGCGCAGCGATTTCATCAACTTCTTTATCTTGCTTCATTCTTTAGTATATATATTTTTTCCAAAACGAAAAAAAAATCAACTTTTTCCACGACGGGCTTCAGTCAGACACCATAACCAATAGGGGGGCTCGCCTTTCTCTACCTCTTGCAAAACATCACCTGCGGGCGGGAGTCGAGCCTGCCTGCGTCGGCATGCCAGTCAGACACCATGCCCAAAACATCACCTGCGGGCGGGAGTCGAGCCTGCCTGCGTCGGCATGCCAGTCAGACACCATGCCCAAAACATCACCTGCGGGCGGGAGTCGAGCCTGCCTGCGTCGGCATGCCAGTCAGACACCATGCCCAAAACATCACCTGCGGGCGGGAGTCGAGCCTGCCTGCGTCGGCATGCCAGTCAGACACCATGCCCAAAACATCACCTGCGGGCGGGAGTCGAGCCTGCCTGCGTCGGCATGCCAGTCAGACACCATGCCCAAAACATCACCTGCGGGCGGGAGTCGAGCCTGCCTGCGTCGGCATGCCAGTCAGACACCATGCCCAAAACATCACCTGCGGGCGGGAGTCGAGCCTGCCTGCGTCGGCATGCCAGTCAGACACCATGCCCGTTAGGCCAGGGCGGCCTACCGCCGGGAACGCTTGACGGAGACTAATGGTTGGGGCGCGCGCCTTTCTCTACCTCTTGCAAAACATCACCTGCGGTCAGACATCATGCCCATTAATGGGCATGATGTCTGACTGGCATGCCGACGCAGGCAGGTTCGACTCCCGCCCGCAGGTGATGTTTTGCAAGAGATAGAGAAAGGCGCGCGCCCCAACCACTAGTCTCCGTCAAGCGTTCCCGGCGGTAGGCCGCCCTGGCCTAATGGGCATGGTGTCTGACTGGCATGCCGACGCAGGCAGGTCATGGTGAGGGAAAGAATTGAAATTGAAAAAAAAATTCTCAGAACTTTCAGATGATAGGTGTTTCTGGGGTAGCTTTACGCGCTGATTTTGAATATCGATATGGGAGCGGAAATTTTTTTTTTAATTGCTCGACATTATGTCCGAAATCGGAACAAGCTTAACCAACTCCTGGAGTTGAAGAACAGAGGGTGGGGCGGAAGTGAAGATTGACTCGATTTCTTTGGCGATGAGGCGCAGTTTTCGAACGCGATCGGTGAGATCAATCGCTTCAGTAAGGTCAGCTTTCTTTGTGCAAACCGAAGCTAACTCTTTCTCCAATCGTGCAGCTAGTTCCGCAAGCTCAGAAGACACCGCAGGTCCCGCTGCTCTAGCATTCGTCGTTTCAACTTCTTTCCGCTTTTCGGTGGTCTTGATGTGCAACTGATGAAGCCTCTCGAGCTCATCTGTCGCGTCTTGCAGCTCGGCTGTGGTCACGGTTTGCGTCCCAAGCATAAGGCTGATCAGTTGCTCTTTCATACTCCCCTTAGCTACTTTGAAACTCTTCGCGGACTTGAATGATGGTTCCAGCTGGTCTAATATATTTTCGGCGCACGTGATGGTCGCAATGAGCATGCGTAATGCTGAATCCTTGGATCGAAGAGATCTATCAATGATGGGTAGAGACTAAGGGCAGCTGCCAGAGCAATGGAAGAATCGTAGCTACGATTCATGATGATGAGAAGGGCCGATTCATGCAGCAACGTAAGTGTGCATTTTATTATTTCCTGTTCTGAAACATAATTATGGAATCGCTGTCTGCTGTGACTTGATTTCTGGTTCACTCGAATTCGATTTCAGTGATGACGAAAACTTCGTACTTCTGGATGGGTTATTCAAAATCGGTCGATGGATTCTGGCGATGGGAGGATCAGGTCGGAATGATTATTAATTACTAATATTAATATTTGTCTAACCAAATATTTCCAGTCCGTTGATCCTTACACAAAGTGGGACAAGGATGAACACAGCAACGCAGGAGCATCAAATTGCGCCTACGTGGACAGAAACACCACCAAATGGTGAGAAACAATCAACTCGTTTTCATTTATGATTTTAAAAAATATTGATTATCAAGAATTATCAATTTCAGGGGTGCAGGCAACTGTCAACTCGGCATCCCATACGTGTGTCAGTACTCTCCGTGCGCCGTGGGCAACAAGAATTGCTAAACAATACACATCAATTCACTGTCGATAAAGATATGCTTGCAATTTCTTCCGAGCACATTGCTTTTATTTACTGGATATTTTTACAACAGTTCATAACGCATCATTGAACAAATTTAAGCTTACTTCTGTTCAGAACTGCAAATTTTATGTTCTCACTCCACAAATATAAAAAAAACACATAAAATCAGTCCATAAATGCATTCATACTTGTTTATCAAATACAATGGTGAATATTGATGAATCACTCAACAATTATTGTATCCCACTGAGCAGGGCGTGTACTGACACACGTAGGGGAAGCCCATCTGACAGTTGCCTGCTCCCCTGAAAAGATTAGTCTCTCTCAATCATCATTGTGTATATTTCTAATTTCTGATAAAATTTAAGTGTTCTTGAAAAGAGATAGATACAGTTATTTGATGCTTTACAGGTTCAATCTCTCACCATTTCAGCCCAGCTGTGGTAGCATCCATGTAGGCGCACTTTGCAACCGCAGCGCTGTTAGGCTCGTTCACGTCCCAGTTCGTGTAGGAATCGGTGGACTGAAACATATTTTTTGATAATCCAATTAGCCTAATTCGCACCTGATCAGTCCACTTCCAGGCACCGTCGTCAGACTTGTTGTATCCGAACCAGAAGTAGTTCGAGTTCACCTTGCTCATGACTGCAAAGTTGAAGATGAGTGGTAACAATCTGCATCAATAATCCTCATTTTGCGAGTTCTTTCGCAGGTCAGAGAAACAAGAGAGTAAGCGAAATCAGGTGCTGAATTGTCAGCACTATTGCAGTTGCATTCCATTTCCGTATTTCAGAACCGTAAAACTGGTCTAAGCTTCGAAAAAGAACCCACGTTGTTGAACGAATCGTCCCTTCTCTGCATCATGAATTGAGGCCAGGTTCCCGCCAGTATTCTCGCACGTCTTCTGCGCCTTGTTGAAGGGAACACCCGCTGGTGCTGGATGATAGCATCCGCCTGAGATTCGTAATTCGTTTCACAGATCATCATGTTTGGTCGTAGGACAATAATACAAGCTATTCTCGCCAATGAATTGATGGGTAACTCACCGGAAGCCTTAGTAGCCGGATCCGTGCCTCCGAGCGCATTCTTCTCGCGCTGACAGAAGCAATTTGCTGCAATTTCAATTTCAATCGATTCAGTTAACTCCGACTAGAGATTACTTTGCATGTAAATATTTCATCATTTAAAAACTCCAAAAGTGTGAAAGACGGCGATATTACTCAGACCTTTGCAGAAGGACTGCAGTGAGATCGCGTAGTTGTCATTGGAGAAGTAGTAGCCCTTAGATGCAAGTTCCTTCAATGCAGTTAGCTCCACCTCTCCCTCCTCGAGGAAATCTAAATAAAGTATTTAAATTCTATAAACATTGAAGAGACAACTTACTGTTGACAATAATGACACCCTGCGAGGCCTTGAACTGATTGAGTACATTCAGATTGTTCTTCCTGAAATGAGATCGTCATGTTCCAATAAATCGGATCATACAATAACTTACGGATCCGAATCAGTCATGTAGTAGATCACTTGACGAGCGTTCACTCTCTCCGGTCTGCTGATCAATCCCTCGTTGAACATCTTGAGAGCGGCTTCGTATGCGCGAAAATGTTTTTAATACAAAAAGGAAGACAACCAAAAGCTTACTCCACGACGTTGATTCTGGGGAAGCCCTCATTGATCCAGGCCTTGCCTTGAACCTTGTCTGTCTTAGTCATGTTGAGATTGTACATAACCTGAAATGGATGATCAAATGTTCTATAATTTATTGTGTTTTGAGCAATATGAACCGGTAGAGAAGGGATACTTAATACGATTTCCTATCAATTCCTCAACTAGCATTCTCTGTATTCAACTTACCGTCGCTTTCTCCGCCATGCTGATTACTCCTACTCTGGTGTAGAAGGGAGCGTTCGTTTCGGTGATCAGGAAATCGTCATCACCGTCGCTGATGAACGACTCGATGAGGGCTCCGGCCTGGAATGGTAGAGATGATCTCAAGGATATTGATTTAAGTGGACCCACGCAACCGTGCAAACGGGGCAACTGACATCCATCAGCGCCGTTTTTCCCATGGCTTCCGAAGTGTCCAGAATGACAACGACGTCCAGCCAGATATCATTGTATCTCCAGCCAATTGGGAAGCCGAACTTGTCCACAGAACAGTTGCAGTAGGGACCTGAGAGTAAACATTTTCAAAAATACATTGAAAAAATACGCGTAATCAAATTTGAAGTATTTTAAAACATTTGTCAACCAATTTGTATTGAAAAGCAGATCACCACTTCCGCTTGCAGGCTTCGGTGAAGGCGTAGTAGTAGAAATTGTTGTTGTTGTAGTTGTGGTTGTCGTTGGCGTAGTTGCAGCTGTAGTCGCTGAAGCCAATAAATAACATATGAGTATTTTCGAAAAAAGGTCATTTAGAGACAATATAACACAATATTTGATCTTCGGTGACATACTTTTGGTCGTGGTCGTTGGAGAAGGCGTAGTTGTGCTAGAGGCTTGAGTCGTAGTGGACGCTGACAATGTCAATTTATCATAATTTTGATTAATAAATTTACCATTTCACATCATCTATGCGCTAAAAATCGTTAATGCGGACAAAAGCATAATCAAAACATTTAGAAATGCGTGAAGCATACGTTGAGAGGAGATTGAAATATCAATGATTATGTTGTCCTGACTGTTCCTGATTTCGGAGGGTTGCTTTCTCTTCGGCTCGTATGAAACCTGCAATCTGTCAATGAGATCATTCGGTATTCGAGATCTGAACCATTCATACTTTGAGATTCCTCAATATCATGAAATTTGCCAAATGTTCAATTGCGATTTATTTTAGCTTCAGGGGTCTGTATATTTGCGTTCAAACGACTCTGTGCAACTATTTTTGTAAGTCATAATACCGATGTTTCGCAAAGTCATAATTTTACCCAAATATAAGCGGAAGGAATATTGGATGGGTAGTCAGCATGGGTGTATGTACCGTTACGGTAGCTGAAATAAATACGTTAATATTTAAATTCACAATTAATGAAAACATACTTGTGTGCAGACCATATCTGGTGTGTTCCATGTCCGAGGGTAACATGCCCAGTGTTGCTCGAATCGAAGTTGAGTTGCAGATCGGCAGTCACATCATAGAACGTTTGCATGAAAAATTTAAAAAAGTACCGCTAATATGTATTTTTTTTTATTCATAACTAACTCAATATGATGGATATCAGCAACTAACGGATGTATTTACCCGTTTCCGATTTGCATGTATACTATATTCGAGCCTTCTTTCCAAAGATTCTGCAAATCGTCACTTCGTCCGCTCGTGAGCACGCAGATCTTGATACCAGGATTAACCGTCAACACTGAAGAAAAAATAGAGTTGCATGCGCTTTTTTTGTTTTTTCAAATATTTTGAATAGTGTGGCTCCTGCGTATACTGTGCTGTCGACTCATTTTCACTGGATTTTAAGACTTCATTAGGTGTAGCCATTCAAAACGCTCACTGTTTGAACTGGATCCCAGATAAGTCGCATACTCCATGTCAAATGTAGTGAGCTGATCCGTGCTGATAGTGATAACTGCGTCGAAGGAGAAGATCCAATCAGGCACCGACTCGCACCTGCAATGGCAATATTTATTTAAAGGAAGTACTTATTTCTGACAAAAGCACACATGTATATCCGATGCAAAAGACTGTTCACATCTCCGCGATTCATCACACATTACAATAAACAAATCTAAACAATCTGATTGATCACATTATCATCTAATTAGAGGATACATACGGCCATGTTCGTAGTTCGAATTGCTTCCCTTTCTCTTCGGTTCCTGCTCCTGTGTAGACTGTCACATTGCCTTTGCCCGTGCATTTAGTCTTGTGGACTCGCATCCCTGTGCGAGGAGCGACGAGATGATAGGCCCGGTTCTGAACCGTTTTCGCCTGACATGAAACTGATGTATTAAAAAGTGCAATCGTTGTGTAGCTCGTGGATATTTTTTTTTACTTCGATTGTTTTGATAAATTTGCATTTCGTGAGGGTTGGTGATTTTCGTACAGATCCGTCACATTATTTTACAAAACATATGTATACAAAAACGACTAACACGGATCGAGTTCGCGAATGGTGCCAGGAAGTTGGAAAAATCATTGATGAAGACGAGAGTGAACTCTTGGTCGCAGTTGAGCTCGAAATCGTTGTCGGCAACAATTCTCCACTTATTTACAGTGGCTATTCCTCCAACATAAGTGCACGGATGGTTTAGGCCATGCGCCTGGATTTCAGCGAGACTGAAAAAGCATGTTGTTAAAGCAGTTTGATGTTATTATTTCTGATTGTCTGGAACTTGGGGCATTTGATATTACAAAAAACAGATGTGTGTGAAGTTAACCTTTGTTTGAAATTGTCTGTCTGAACGTATATGTTCTTCAGCTGATCGAAGTTGGAAAACTGCAAAAAAAACAACTGATGAGTATCAACGTGGTGAAAATAATACGAATTATCATAATCCAAAGGTACAAGATGAGAAGAACAGAAAACATACGTTATCCTGCGCAAAAACGCATGCGCCCATCGTATTCTGCTCGAGAGCCGTGTTGAGGAGCTGAAATGATACTGGAAATAGTCAGGAAAATAAATAAATAAAATCAACGCGAATGACTTCACTCACTCGGTATTTCACTTCTTCGCAAGAGTAGACGAACGCATCGACGGCCCGTGCGAAGAATACAAGCAGCAGAAGCGATTGAAGCAGCGGCCTAATAACCATCCTGCTGCAGAATTAAATTAAATATTTTTTTAAATATCAATACCAAACAGATAAAGTGTCATTCAGAAAAGAAGACCGATTTCAACTGACTTTTCCTTGATACGAGATATTTTATAGTTATTTTTATCAATATAAATGTTCAACATGCGTGGGTAACACGATTCGACTAGCTTTTACTCTCCACAATTGGAACACTATTTCGCTTCTTTGGACATTTGAACATACATAGAGGAGGGGACGGTTCGCACAAACATATTTTATTAGCTAAGGCTTCGAATGGCAACATGTATTGAATTCCTATCCATAAAATGCGCCCACGAACACGTTTCTTCGACAAACCGTCAAACATTTTTACGGTCTGAGTTTTAGCGTAGCAGATTGTGCGTGTATGTCGATCAGTGTTGACAAGACCGATGTTGCGGTATCATTCAGACTTCACCCCTTACCTCTTATCATTCTCACTTATCACTTCCGACAAACTTTCACGAATGGATCTTTCTCTCTTCTAGCTGCCAGTGTTGCTGAGATACAAAGTGTCCTCGATCGCTTCACTCCGCTCGCTAGCGCGCTTAGAAACGAGGGCAAATCATCAGCAAACTTTTGTAAACACATCGCAGACTTTGAAATAAACAGAACCTGCGGCAGAAAGTGTACAACACGAGCCATTTTAACATTTTTATTACTTTATTATCAAATGAAGAATATAATACAATACAGAACAGTGCTCCGATTCGAGACACGACCTGTGAGATTCTTCTGCAACTAGTATCATCTATACACTCACCATTCGACCAACTCCGAGTTTGATAAAAACACAGTGTTAGTTCAGCATTTTAATGTCACCACATGATAACACTTTCGACGAGGATTCTCCGCTCCTGCAAAGCAACGGAATAAATAAAATAAGAAACCAAAAAGATTGCTTACTTCTTACCGTGTTCATTGTTCGCATTTTTCACTTACATATTGAATTATTTTCTATAATGAACATGTAGAAAATTATAAATGAAGTCGTGTAAAGACCTACGACGTGAATTGATTGATGTGAAATCGTTCGCATTTACAAGAAATTCGAAAATTTAATGAGTGAGAAAGCCAAAGAGAAATAGTGTTGGAGGAAGAAAAGTGAGTGCAGTGGCTCAGGTAGGAGAAAGGATATCTTAGTAAGAGAGAGAGCTGATCAGATTCTAAGCGTAACCACAAAAACAGCTTGTTTTCTCAAGAAAATATGTATCCGGGATTTTCAGCAAAGGTCGTAACATCAGATCATTCAAAACAATAATAGATCGTCAAAAAAAGTGTTTCTCACGTTTCAATTACATTTACATGCTCTTTGCATGTTTGTCGCTCTATTATTCTCTCCTCCCCTCTCATTCCTCCCCTCATTCTCTCCTCTTCGCTCTCACACTCGCGGTCGATGGCGCTCCAGCGCTACGATGGGATGAACATTGTTCGCACAAACGACTGGCTGCCCGGAAATGCCAATGTTATCAAGTGAGTCTACCCCCAAATTTCAGATAGTTGACAGTAGTTATGTTATTCGAGACCAAACTTTCCTCAATTCGCAATATATCTCTTTTTTTATCCACTAGAGGTGAGCATCTACCTTTTCAGAAAGCACGGATATCTGGACGACCTTTTCACAAAAGAAGCAGAAGATACCTCTCTCGACACGCTCGGACAGTACAAGATCTTCAACAAAATCATACATCTGATGACCTCAAGACATGTGAGTGTGCAATAGTGATACCGTTAAAGGTAATGCCTCTCTGCTTCTCACACGTTCTCGTATCTCATACCGGGGAAAGAGAGAGCACACAGAGGTAGAGAGGCAATACCCAAAACGGCATTCCCTAGTGTGGAAGTCGAGGAGGTGTTTGGAGGGAAAACTGATTCAGATTTCCAACATTGTTCCCTTCGAGTTTGGGCATGTTCTCAGAATTCTCGCCACTGTGAAGGAAATCTTCAAGAATGGTGAGAAATCATTTCAAGGGATGTTCAACCAATTGCTTGATTCATACTCTCGCTCCTTCGTTCAGAGAGCCATGTCGTCGAATGCACTACTCCCGTTCGAATCATTGGTGATCTTCATGGAAGTGTAAGCCACATTAACTATTTCAATTAACTTTAAAGTTCATCTAATCAATTATGTAATAATTATCTGCAGCTGCAAGACACAGGGGACATATACTGGCACAATTGCATCAGAAGCAGTGATGCTTACAATCCTGCTCACATTGCTAACAACTTTGTATTCCTCGGAAATTACGTCGATTATCTATGATCTTTTTAGAGTTGATCTATGATCTTTGATATTTGATCGTTGATCTTTGATCTTTGATGGTTGATCTTTGATCTTTCAGTGGCAATCAATCGATGGAGGTTCTCATGCTGCTCTTTTGCATGAAGATTTCTTCGCAGTCTGGTCTTCGCAAAGTGAATTTATTTTCCTTACTGTAGTTCGTTTACTAAATAATCACACCAAAAGTCCAATTACTGATTTCCAGACCATCCTTCTACGTGGAAATCACGAGACTCGTGAGATCAACTATACCAATGGATGATTAGAGTTAACGATCTCTTCGAGAAGTTCAACGACGTCTTCAACCACATGCCTCTCGCCTGCGTTATCGATAGGCTTCTGCTTTTTTTTCAGTTGTCAACTCGATTTTATAATTTCAATTCTTTTTTAATCCAACTACTGCAGTTTGCTTTGCCTAGAAGTTATCCGGTGATATTGCATCCAGGAACTTTTTCTCACTTTTCCGAACTAGTTTTTTTTATCAGGATGAAAACAAGTGGTTGCGTCAGCATCCTTACACAACAAGAACAATGTTCAGACAGACGTCACCTCTGTGTCCATGGTGGAATCTCGCCCAGACTCACCAGTCTCGACGCCATTAGTAGAGTTTGATCTTTGATCATCGACAAGATTGTAGTTTGATCTTTGATCTTTGATCTCTCAGATTCCCAAGCCTCTGGAGCGCGTCGACAAGAATGCTCTGGCATGCGATCTACTGTGGGCTGATTTCAAGGAGGAACTCGAGGGGTACGGTAGTAATGATTTCGAACGATATCATTGTGGCGCGTGGCACCAAAGTGGCGCCACGTGGCACCAGGCTCCGAAATCAAGAGCATCAAGTGGTACCAGATACCGGAACCAAGAGTACCACGTGATGCCAGGTGGTACTAGGCACCGGGACCAAGCGTACCACTTAATTACGCCAGAAGGTACCTTTTTGTACGCTTGGTTCCGGTGCATGGTTCCACTTGGTACCGCTTTGGTACGCATGGTTCCGGTGATTGGTTCGACTTGGTACCGCTTGGTACGCATGGTTCTGATGCCTGGTACCACCTGGTACCACTTGGCACGCATGGATCCGCTTCCTGGTTCCGCTTGGTACCGCTTAGTGCACATGGTTCCGGTGCCTGGTTTCACATCACAATTTATTACTAGCTCAGTACGCATCGATTGACACCTCAAGCTCTCATTTCCGTTCATTTAGAAATGAACCAGATATTCCGTAATGATGACATAATATTGCGTAATGATGACGAAATCAGTATCCTCGATTGACAGCGATATATTTGTGAATCGACTGACACCTCTACCCTTCAATCCCGTCCAGTTGGAGCTAAAATACACGCGAGAAACGGGATATTGCTTAAGGATGACGACATATTGCGTAATGATGGCGAAATTGGTACCCATGATCACAGGACAATCGATTCATGCCAATACATCACCCCCCTGGGGCTTCCCATTTCGAGGTGCTTCCCTATCCCTATCCGGCCTCAGAGTGCCGCTTTGAAGCCGGCATGAAAGCGGCACTTTTTTCATGAGGGTCTGTTGAATTAGAAAAAAAACGTGTCTAGAAAGAACAGGAATTTTTTTTATAGGTTATTTCGCATGATCTTTTATCTGGATTACATCCGCTGATGACATCGATTTCATACAGAAAATAAAATGATTGTGCGGTAAAATTAATAAAAACTTATAGTCGTGTTGCGTCGACTTGGAGGAATCACACACACCCAACCACTTGATCGAGCCCGACTGCTTTTATGCATTGATGCTTCATTTTTTCGCCGAAACGCCCTCCTAATTGGTTCATTAGTGAGGAATGTCACCCAGGCCGGCAATAGGGTGAGGATGTCCCAAAAGAAGGACCGAAGAGTGAACAGAATCGGGACTTTCAAGTCGAGATCAAATCTAACCAGTAGATACATGGCGAGCTGAATTAGCTATTATGAAAGATCAAAGATCAATGCTCGAACCTGATAAATGACTAGAATGAGTAGGGAGGCGGACTGGAACAGGCCCCTGATAAAGATAGTTCGCTCCGCATGACTTGCTGCCACCTGCAACCGATTTGTAGGTTCGTTCTGGTCAATACGAGCCTGGCACCCATAAGCCATTTCAGGGTCTCTTGAAAAGCTCAGTGATCTATGAATATGATACCGCACGTGATAAAATGGGTTTATTCAGCTCATCCAACTCCATTCCTGTGTGAGATAAAAGCACTGTTTTGGTTATTTTTTGATTTTATCTCCCTATTCTTTACGTATTCTTGTAGATCTTAGGATGGTGAGGGCGATACGTTACCTTTTGCCTTCGCATTCTCTTGAAGCACACTAGTGTGGCTGCGTTGATAACTACGATGATGGTTCCACCCAGGGCATAGATAATGATACTGTAGAGGGTCGTCGAGATCTGAAAAATAAAATATTGGGCTAGTGAGACAATTGTGTC
Source organism: Pristionchus entomophagus (assembly GCA_036245825.1). Taxonomy (NCBI): domain Eukaryota; kingdom Metazoa; phylum Nematoda; class Chromadorea; order Rhabditida; family Neodiplogasteridae; genus Pristionchus; species Pristionchus entomophagus. The sequence goes on from BTSX01000005.1 coordinate 11,610,223, forward strand.
TGTGTCATTATACTATTGCGATCATAAGACTTTGGCTGATACTCAAATGTTCTAAAGGATTCGCTCTACGGACTAACCTGTTTAACACCTTTATTGTATCATTTCTGAGCTTAGATGGCCGCTTACATTTGGGCAAACAAAGAATTTCATGTTTGGTATTCTTATCAATAATAAACGCTGGCAAACCCCGGGTATGATCTTGGCGTAGGAGATGGACAGCGCGGGAATGAGATACCTGATATTATTATTTAATGTTAAAAAAATTATACGCCTAGACAGTGCAACCCTCATCCAACTGTGAAAATATACAGAATAACGGAAAGTTTCATCAAGTTTCAAAAACAGTTCAATGCAGGAAATAATACAAAAGCACTTACCAGCTGGTGGCCAGCGGTGGAAAAAACAGAAAGAGAAACGCTGCGACCAGATCTGTGATTTATTTGGGTCGAATTATCAGTATACCTTATTATTATTATTATTATTATTATTATTATTATTATTATTATCACTACTAGTTAATTCGAAAAAAATATTTCTCTTCATTCTGCATGAATAGTAGGGATTACACTCAATATATTTTTGAAAATAAGGAGTTGTGCTCAAACCTCCGAATGACGAACTGTGAGCACGGCTGTGAGCCGATTGAGGGCGAGCAGTACCGTGCCTGTACACTGAAACTATTATCTTACGGTTTCTGGTAAATGTGGAACCGGTTCCAGTTTTTCCAACAGAGGAAGTTCAAGAGAAAATTGAGTAATTTTCCATCGTCACTTTACACGCGACAAATCGAATTCATCGGCGAAAAAACAGCATTGAGAGTATTTATATTCAAGGAAACGCATTAACAATATTCCGCCATGATTATTTAACACACTTTCTCCTTTCACTGACCGACAAGAGTGACCCCCGAATGGATAATTCGAGTAAAACCAACCTGGCAGCCGGATCCATACATGGCGATGAAGACGGTCGGAGAGAGCCAGTAAGAGTATGTTGAGAAGGCTGAAAATAGAATAGTCGTTTTGCGCCGATAATTGCTGGTTAGAGCGACAAGATAGCGACCAGAATAGAGATATATCTCTTCGAATCACAGTGATTCACCACTATTTGAAGCACTAGGTCGGATAAAAACATTCGGATGATAGACTACTAGATGAACATGGTTTGCATGCAAGAGGCAATATGTGAAATATTTTTATATTCTCTGCCGACCTAGTGACCTAATGTGTAAAAATACTATTAACCTGCTGATATTGCTGCGCAGAACCTGCCCGTGAGCAGGAACCTCGTGAAGATCATGTCGTTGACGAAGACAACGACGCTCTGAGTTTTTTGATTCACTTTCGAAAGTTTTGCATCATCGGTAACATTTCAAAGTGAGTTTTGAATCACAATAATGCCTGTGACAGCGAGCACTTGATGGAACGGATGCGAGAAGGAGTCATGTGAACGGTCGATGAGAATCGCTTGAAATGATGCTTGTGTCTTCAGTGAGATAAATGTTGAACATATCTTTTTTCAACTGGCGAATTCTTCATTTTAAGCATTATTTAGACGAACGTGAGACGCAGATAACACATAGGTGAATAATTCAAGAACTATTTTTTTCTCAATCTTCTCGTTTCTCTCGCGCGCGATAGAGCACCCTCAACCTAGAGAGCCCGAGAGACAGTAAGTTCACGCATGTATTGAACCCGTTCAATTTGAAAAAAAATTCTAGTCTAGGAGTGAACATTTCAGCTCGATAAACACCACTCCCCGGTCACTGAAAATCGCCGATTAACAAGTAGAACCTATGTTCGTCAAAAGAGGTTTCGACTATAGTTTCCTGCCGATATGCCTAAAAGGTTTTTCAACGAGAAGTACTCGATAAAATACGCTTTTTCTCGCTTTGCAAATTTCGGGGGTTTTCTTTACGGTAAGCGTGTCTGTGTCCGTTTGCTCCTGAAGCGACTAAAAATCTGACCTTGATGATCTTAGTCCAAACGAACAACGACGGAATTCCATAGACGAGTTGGATAAGGAAGTAGACGTCGAATAGGGCAATGCTCGGATTCTCGTTGCATGACACCATCCGTCAGGTCCTGTAGAATATAATAGAGTAGAATTTAAAAAGAATCATAGACTCTCTGATAGAGGAAATTAAGACGAGATTTTGTCTAAATAAATGCAAGAAAAAAGGAACTGAATTATGCTCATTTTGGCTAGACGATGGACTAGGGAAAATAGATAAATAATCTAGAGGTTTTAGCAAAAAAAATTGTTCTGACGAATCAAGAACACGTGTCTAGTCAAAGAAATAAGTTTCCATTCTAATAAGAATTCAATCTTAGTTGGTCCACAAACAGCAGAGAAAGGAGTCACCAATAAATCCTTTTCGCCACTTTAAAATGATTATCCTCGCGACTAGTAGTGGCGAGAGAAGTAAATAATCAGTTGCGGGGTGGGTGATTCGGGAGCAAAGCCAGCAATTTCAAAGTCTTCATTTTACAACATATTATTACGATGGGCATACATATCCGGGTGCTTGAACACACCACTTATGAGTTGGTTTCAGGGCTTTCGTGACATTGGCACGTGCATTCCATGTAATGAGATCGCCCGCGGATAACTATTACATACGGAGACAGCGAGAACAAGAAAATATGTGCCAGGGAATACTAATGGAGCAGATATCATTACGATGTTATCATAGAGCGAGAAAGGAATGAATACAAATTATATAAAGACTGCTAGTGGTAGGTGACATTTTCTTCATTTTTTTGTGCAGTGCTTTCTATTCATTATTCAGACGGCTTACAATATCCAGAAAATATTCCAGAAAGTTTTCAACCACGGTATTGGCATGTTCGAGTCGTTAGTCTTGCATACTGTGTGCGTGTGTGTGGAAAATGAGGATGCTATGGAGATTTTTGGATAATGGAGTACCACCCAAAGTACCAAGGATTGCAACCACTAACCACATAAACGTAATTTACTGAAGTTGAATAATTATGTTTGATTTTCTGGGACTAAAAGGTAGTTGATTCAAAAGCAATGATCAGTTAATATTTTATTTTAAAAAATCTAAACAAATATCAGTAAATTGCACCTGTTACCCGACAATTGTTTACATGGTACGCTAATTGTTTAGTTTCCACATGAGAAGCTGTGAGCGATCATAGTAATGGAATATTAGATTTCCTCAATTCATGTAGTTTCCTTTCGTTTTTTTCAATCCGGAATCGAAATTTTAAAAATACTCGTAGATTTCCCTAGATCTGAATATCAAAAACCGTTCTCTGTACAATCAGCCGCGTTACCAGTTGAGCTCATTGTAATAGGTCATTGTAAACGGGAGAGTGAGGGTCCCACTCGCTTTCACATACTTCTCACTTTTTACAATGAGCTCATTTGATACTGCGGCAGAATTGAGGTGGCACAGTTGGTTCAAAATAGTAGTACGGAGTTCTAATTTTGGGTGTGTGACCCTATACGACCGAAAAAATTCATACACATCTGGATCTTTTATATCTAAAAACCGAAAATTTCAAATTTTAGATTGTTGAATCAAGAAATTATGTTCGGTGCAATTGTTTTTTATCTGAGCAACGTATTTGTTAATCAAATCTGTTAATGAATATGATACATAATAAGAATTTCCTGATTCTGCAGAAGGGGGCTATTGACATTGATGAACTGATCTATGGGGGATATTTTTGTGATTACAATTATATATCGCTATATGACATAGGAACCCCTTGGGATGGATAATACGAATAATGGCGTTATTTTCCAGATAGTATAACTGACCGAGGAGTCCTGATAACTTCAACTCCCTATTGATGCATAACGACGATTTTCTTCATCTTCTATTTCTTTCCTTATTGGATTGTTCGGCAATTTTGGTCAATCTTATTCTAATCATTGCCATAATTCGGAGGTAAAAGTGAACACCTAATTCATAATAATAATATTCAAAATAGACTGATATAACATTTGCAGCACAACAAACGCGCTGAAAAGCTATTCGACCCTGCTTCTTTTCGCCGCAATTGTTGATTGTAATGCGGCTTGCATGAGTTTGCTTGCAACAGTCATGTATGCTATGATATGTTTAAAAACATACATTGTGATGCTTTCAGAGTTAAGAATCTGGAAGGATCAATAATCTACATTTACATTGGCCCTTGTAACCTCATTCACATCAAGTTGTGTTACGCTGCACATGGTAATATAAGTCGGTCCTCGAAATCGTATCTAATTCCTTTCAGCGATTCACCTCCAATCGATAGGTGAATCGTGTGTTCTCCTCCTCGTTTCTTTCTCCTACCGTCTCTGGTCCTTCTCTTCTTCTCTCAAGACTGGAATTCGTCCGCAAAGCCGGATGCGACTCCTCTTCATTTGTCTTCTTGCTACCATTCCTGCAATTATTACCACGGTAGAATCGCCCGAATGTGAATCTACAGAAGAAATTAACTCTAGGTGACAACCTCTAACTCTCCTTCATCTCCTCCACAGAGTCTCATTGAACATCCGGAATTGTCCGGTCGACGCTTCAGCGTATTCAACCTCACTGCGTCCCATCTTCTGAGCACTGAGAACGTGCTCCCTCGAGTTTCCATCGGATATATCATATTTTTGTACACTGTAGCGTCTCCGATACTCTTCGTATTGCGTCGAAAACTCCTTCAGAAGATTAGTATGCTGGTGAATATTTTCGCTATTTAGATGGCTGAAAGTGGCTGAATCTATTCCTTACAGACAGCATCATCCGAAAAACAAAGCCACCAATTGATTTTTCGCTCGCTGACACTACAAATGTTTATGCCTCTCTCATTCTCATTTGGATTTGTTTTCTGGTTTCTCGACTTCTTCGGATTTTACCGACTGGATGCCTTTCAAAGGGCGATTATGCCGGTGTTTATTTTAATCTTTGACTAAACTCGCAACTAAGCCATTTCAGACTTCGAGTGCATTTGCGCTTTTTTCTCCACTCATAATCATTTCTTATCTGTCGCCATACCGGAGGTTCGCTTTCTCATTTAGACGATCATTGATATTTTTTTTCAGATTTCTTTGGAACATCTTCTCCTTTTCTCCTGTGGGGACAGACGTCAGTGTTGTGATGTCAAAGATTAGCGATGCGAAATCATCGTCTCTCTCGAAATGATTTTTTTTTCAATTTCTGATTAATCTTTTAACAACTACTACCATTTCTTCTGTAGATTTGTCGCATTCCCAGCGAATAAATTGTTCGATAATTGCAAGATTTTTTGCAAGATTGTGAAGCGCTCAATGTGATCTTCTGCACAGTGTGTAAAAAAAAACAAGCCGTTGTAAGCCGGTACGTGTGCATGGGTTAACCCGTTTTGCGTATGTTATTGCAAAAGGCTCGTGAGGCTTTAAGTGCTCCGCAAGAGATGCGATGTAGCCACTTCGTATCGTTCCGGGGCTACTCTTCCTTTACGATCTCTGTCAGAAACATGAAGATTCTACATCGATCAGCTACCTTAGTCTCTCATTCCCACAAGCCTATCTTTTTTCCAGAAAGTCCCCAATATTCGAGATATTTCACTATGCGATGACGACAGGAACTAGCGAATAACTATTACGTCTCAAATCGCATGCTATTTTATTCTTATAGTGACATAGATTCCACAGATTCAGAGAAGATAAAGGAAATTATAGTCCTCTTGCGAAAACAATTATTGGTGGCAAGATGGTAAGGTCAACTTCCGGGTTAGACCACGTAACCCTGTTATCAAATTTGCTTCATATTTCTTCGCCAAACTAGTGCTGACGTGGGCCTGAATACCTTACACCACTAGGCCATCCCGTCCCTATTCGGAGATTGCGCGATATTTTCCAGTCAATTTGTAGATGAACGATTTTTTTTACGGATAACATAGTTATCATAGGACAGTGAGGCACAGACATCTTGTTCACAGTATGTCTAGAGCCAGTGAGACCATCAATGGACTCACTGATTGCGCTAGATACTATAATCCCCCTCAATCATTCCCAGACAAGCATAAAAACATACCAGGAATATATTTGTTGACGTGAACTAGAGTTTTGTATCGCAATAGACTCGCATCGCAAAGTGCATTTATAAAGATCACTGTGCTGACGCTGTCTACTGTATACTATTCGTTCTTATGGAAAACAATAAGCTACAAAATAATAATGTTCCGAATAAGTGCCTCAGTAATCTAGTAGCCGCAGACAGATTTTGCACTCAACCACGAATTGGCTTTAACTGAAACTAAATTGTGTTTTTTCTCAGTCGCTTGACTTGAGAGTCTAGAGAAGTGAAGCTCATGCGTAAATTCGAATGGCGTGAGTCCATTCTCAGAATCTCAAGAGACCAAATGACGGCGCCCCTTCCCATCTCCATTCTGCACTACGCCGTTTGTTGTTTGGGAACGATAGCGAATGTCTTTCTTCTTGCGCTTATTCTGCTTCGAACGCCAAAAAGTATGAGGTGAGATATTTTTGGTCCCATTTCTGGGTTTCATGCCCAGAATCTTCCAGTTACATTAATTCTTTAATTAAAATATAATTGGTGTACACAATGAGAAAAGACGAAGGTAAAGTTAGCCTCCGACTTCGCGAATGGGCTCGATGGAGATCACTAGGCCAGATAAAACCAAATCATAAATTATTCTAGAGCCTACTCGATCCTCCTCCTATCTCAGACTCTATTGCAAGCCACAACGTGCATATCATCAGGGATGGTGTTCATGAGGTAAGCGAGCAATTCAATAATCAATAGAAGGAAGTGACTATTGTCCATTATACCACTGCAACTTCCATTACAAATTTGATTCATTCGATTTCCTATCTGCTACTGATCTCATTAAAATTATCCGTTGATAGCTCAAAATGCATGACCAATGATCCGCATCTTCAATGATTCATTCTCGTTCAGACTAATCCCTCAAGACATGTCAGCATTCTTCGTGATGAGTGGTGTCGGACGAGTGTTTGGGTAGTTAGCAGATTCAATAATTAGTTTCAGGTCGTACAAAATCATGTATTATCTTTACTCAATCATGCTTCATGGGCACGCTCACTACTCTATTATGTTGGCAGTCTGCTTTTCGTACAGATGAGAAAGTTATCGTAAGAGATGCACAAAGCACAACCTTGATATGCTCTAGACTAAACATCATCCAATTATCTGGCGAGAATTGGGATGTTGGGTTTCTAATAGAAACACTAACCCTGTGTGAATTTGGTCTGCCCTTAACCTTATTACTGTGTTCAATAAAAAAAAAAGCAAATGAATCAGTCATGAGTAATCTTTATTCTCATCCCAAAGTGTAAAATATCGTACCAAATTCAATAAAAGACAAGGAATGATAAATGCGAGAGTCCATGATGAAACTGGTGAAATCGCTGAAGGATCGCAAACCAAGTTCGCGTCGATCCCGCTCGGTGCGACATCCTATTGCAATTTTTTTGCATTTTTTTCACACGACCGCCCTGGACCGCAGGATTGACTTTTCTGTTCCGTTCGAAGAAGTGAACCTTATAATTGACCAATTAGCTTAACTACCAAAACCCAGGAGCCTCACTCAATTCCTAAGAGGTGATGGAAAATATGCCACGGTGTTGAACGGGCCATATCGGGGTACCCGTTACTTTGCTCCCAGATGAGTTATCAAGATACCCTTTTAACTGGAGCATCTCCAGACCATGGGCAGAAAGTTTCCTGAGTTTGGTGAGCTTAGACGCACTTTGAAAATCTCGTCTCATGCTACCCTCAAGGGAGCCTAAAATATTGAGGGGGAATTCTGGGGTGAGACCCAAATTACGCCGGCGCTGCGCGCCGGCGTCAATGTCGAACGTGTTCGAATCACCTTAGGATCATTATGTTTGAAAAAACAAGTTAAATTACAATGAGAGAATACCGTAAATAAAATTAATTTGTCAGGCTCTACGTGATTGTCTGCCCGGTCCCCCGCGTTCGTACCACTTCAATCGCAGTTATTTTAATCTACCTGCCTACGCTCATAATATTCGTAAGTTCTGTCTATTGCCGTACGTGCCAGACTAGCTATTGACTCGAGCTAATTATCCAATTACAAAACGTTCTTTTGTTTTTTGACGTTTTTGTATCTTGGTGCGAAGATAGTGCGTGTGAAATAAGTAGTCTCCTTCTAGTTACCACTTGCATTAATAATTTCTCGCACTGCAACAAGGCACATTCGATTATGCATGAAACAGTAGTAGCACAATTCAATGATCTCTCCAATTCCAGTGGAATGTGGGGGAGTTGGAGCTATATCTAGTGGAAATAAGCATAATTCGCGCAAAATCAAGGGCAAGCGGACTCTTTTGCAGACATGGTTCAGCCAATCAACACTCTACGACCAGAAATCAGCGAGACTCGCTCTGGCTCATCGGGACAGAGCTATATCTTCGATGAGAATGAATTAGGTTAGATTTAATGAAAATACAGAATACATAAATAATATGATTATTTAGTCACCGGCCTAGTAAATGTGCTGGAGCCATCAGCCATTACTGGCATCCTCTGGGTCTGCGCGCCCTGCATTCCAGCCTATGTGGTATCGTAAATTATTATTTTTATGAAAATTTTAATAATATTTTTTAAGGTGATAATCATAGCCGGGCAGCACATGTACCGGATTCTCGCTGCCAATTCCGCGCATATGAGCAAGAAGACGTGTGCAGCGCACAGAGAGATCGCCAAGGTAAGCGCGCAACCTAAAAATCTGACAGTATCATGGCAGTTACTGTATTTTGATCACCATTTCATTGGGTACGAGTGCTATCGATAACGGTGACAGTACAGTAGTTTAGGTCTACCGTAGTTCTGTAATCAGTGTAACGAATAATTAAAGGGTCTCGTTCTACAAGCCTGTCTGCCTGCCGTGTACACCTTCTCGTGCGGGACCTACCTATTCGGACAGCTGGACCTAGTTCATGGCCCGGCGATCGAGTACACTACGCACATGGTACGGTCTCAACAGACTTCTTCATCTTCATTCGTTGTCTTCAAATAGTGTACAGAAAGGCATAATAATTCGCTGAGAAACGAAAACTTTAGCGTTCGCAATACAAGGATAAATCTCAATTATAAATTATTAGTACGTATACATACGATTTTAAATTTAAACTTTAAAAAAGAGTTTTGTTCAGGCGGGTAAATGCGTGCCGATCAGTCCCTTCCTCACACTCTACTTCGTGAAGCCTTATCGAAGGTGAGATTTTGACGAGGAGTGCGAACAATTTCCGCACCATCAATTGCTCATTCTCTATCGTATTTCCAAAGGGGTGCGATAAGTTTTCGCGCCCTTCTGTTTTCGACATTTTGCATGCCATCGCCTCATTTTCAGATCAGTAAGACGGATCATCGGACAGGAAAACACCGTCTCTACGTCTGTAAGCGATATTTTATAGATTGATGAATAGAAATTAGTCCTTCAGCAGCGAATGAAAATCTCTACTATCGTCGTAGACTCTCCGAGCGGGCGAAGAGCTATGTAGTTCTTACATTTGAATTTATTTTGTGTTTGGTCATTTTGTTTCGTTCAGTACTTGTAAAATGTTGAAATAAATGATATGATGGACTTGATGTCATTCAGTTATTCGTCTGCCGTTCTTCTAATGTTGAATGTATCCTTCAGTGTCACTCGTATTATGATTCTTTATCCATTTATGTACAATTTCCGATTGTATTTTGGTACTCACATAGAAAATTCTGTCTACATTTCTCATTATCGTGATCTAGGCGCTTTCTAGACACGGAATCTAAAGGTAAAATTGAGTTGATGTCATTTCCGTTTCTGATTAGAGTTGTGTCGAGAATAATTATTGATCGCCTATTATGGATGACTACATTCGGTCTAAAAGTTTTCGTGTCGAACTGAAGTCTAGAGAAGAGCTAGTTCTTTTATCTGAATTTCGTTTGTATATTTATTTGCATGCAGTACATGTACCATGTTCGAAAAATTATATTGTCTTCTCGATCTTCTCAGTTCTGTATGCCTGCTCCCATTCCGGTCACTATTCTGTCTGTGCATTGGGAACAATTGCGAATGTTTCTCTGCTCGTGATCATTTTGCTCAGAACTCCTAGAAAGATGAGGTAAGCTAACGATTAGGTGATACAAATCCGATTTTTGTACTAGGTCCTATTCTATTCTTCTCTTCTCACAAACTCTGGCACTCGCGATGAGCTGCGCAACCTCGGGGATGCTTTTCATACGGTGAGGATTATGCGAATGACCCTCTTACAATCTGATTTGCAGACTGATCCCGCTGGATAGTTCAATATTCTTCGTGATAAATGGATTCGGTCGATTCATCGGGTAATTTATTTTGTTTTTATTCAATAATTATCTTACACAATATGTTATCAGCTCATATCAGCTCATGTTCTATCTTTGCTCTATAATGCTTCATGGCCATGCGCATTATGCGATCATGCTGGCTTCCTGTTTCACGTTTAGGTGCGTTTCTTCTATTGGGGTGTCCCAAAAGTCCTGTCGTTTTTTTTTGAAAAATATTTTTTCAACTATAAAGAGCCTTATCGAATCCTGCTAAGCGGCGATTGATGAATTAACTATTGACCTTCTGTTTCAATACTTAAGCTAGTGAAATCATTACAATTCCGAGGAGCTACGGTATGTAGAACTGACCACACTAAAAAACACCTACGTTCAGTTTTCGTTCAAAAAATCCGTTCTCCTTTTTTTGAATAAATAAAAATCAGTTTAATGTTTGCCACAAATAGGAGGTGATCCATACTCAATATGCGCATCATTCCGACTTCCCTTCTCGAATTGCATCATCACTATGAAACTTGCCATTTCCCACACATTATTCTAAAAATTTTCGAATTTGATTCCGGAAATCGATCAAAATATTTACAAATAAATCAAAACGTTGAAAAATTAACATTAGAGCGCAATCGAAGGGGGTAAAAATAGATAACTCAAAAATCGACCTGAAAAATGATTTTCATGATTTTCACATATTCTTGATTATTTCTGAGTTCTCAAGCGATATTTTCAGTTCGAAAATTGCATTTAAAAGTCTGATTCCTACTTCTACTATGGTATTTGTTTGGACTTCGGAATCTCAACCGCCTCTGTTTTATGAATATTTTAAAACAAGGTCGAAAAACATACATTTTATATTATTGTTTCACCATTAGGCAATCTCATGATCTAATCGAAGTCGAATAAATTAGTGCAGGAGTACTTGCACTTATTAACAACAAGTGAGAGATATTGCGACCTACGGTTCTCTTGAAATAATAAAAAGAAAAACGGCGACAAGACTTTTGGGACACCCTAATATGTTATTTATTTCGCCGAAACATACCGCAACTTCCACAGAATTTTGTATGGTAGTCATCGTGATAAGAATTTTTTGACAAATCTCATTAAAAAAATACTCCGCAATGCAGACTCTACGTTATTATCTACCCGACGCCCAGTGTTCGAACGACACTAATTGTGGTCGCCTTGCTCTACTTTCCCACGCTCATTATCTTCGTGGGACTACTATTTATTAGTTCTCTCATATTTTAGAGTATTCGCTACGTTTTTATCATTCCTCGATTTGTTTCGTACAATAATATGGTAGCTGAAACAACAATTATTTGACAGACTGAATGTCTGGAGTGAAATTTACACTACAATTTCAGGCATGGTTTTCTCAGTCCGCTCTTTATGATCCGGACCATGCCAGAACATTTCTAGCCACGCTCGGAACAGACTACGTCTTTGAAGAAAACGATCTCGGTTTGGACGTTTTATATAAAATAGTTTTAAAAATCGATAATATCTCAGTCACCGGTGTCGCTAATCTCTTCGAGCCGTCAGTTTTCGCTGGCATTGGATGGGTGTGCCTTCTGGTATTTCCCGCTTACTTGGTGCGTTTTATTAATAGTGATAATTTATGTACGAACGATAAATTAAAAGTACATGTGATTGGAATGATGACAGGGAAAGAGATCGGGGGAGGTGATTCTTCAGAGAAAAAAGTTCAGCGTCTTGAAAAATCACATATGTTTTATAGGTAATTCTGATTGTTGGGAAAATCACAAATCGAAAACTGCATGCAAATGTCTCGCACATGATCGAGAAAACACGTGCCCTGCACACATAAATTATCGAGGTATAGTTCGTGTATCTTCTCTCCTTTTCTCCCGATTCCCATCTCCCTTCTCCTCGCCCTTTCTCAATCCTTCTAGCTGTCTTTGTCGCTCACATGCAGTCTCACCTGTTGGGTTAATCAAATACATAAATCATTCAAAACAAGTGGACTGATTTCAGGGCCTATTCTTCCTAGCGTGTATGCCAGCGGTATACTCTTTCTCGTGCGGCACATACATGGTTGGACAGATGGGCTGGATTCGCAGTCCGGTGCTCGAGTACAGTACTCACATGGTGTCGTAAAAATTCGGAAAACTATTATGGAACTTCTTTTAGATCGGCAATTTTGACGTAACAATAATTCCACTACTCATTCATTACTCCGTGAGGCCATATCGCAAGTATGTTTCGGAGCTGAGAATTGTTGTTTACCGAACGATTTCAGAGCCGTGCTTCGTCTGATTGGCAGGGAGAATGGCGTCTCTAATTTGGTATGTTTCGATACATTAATTAATATTTAATAAGATTTTTGAAGCACTTGTTCGTGGTTCAAGAAATAGTTCTCCATTCTCCATCGGCGCCAACGATAAAAGGACGGCGCGATGCTCTCGCTCATTCAAGATCGTTGGAATTTCAGTAATGTCGAGTGCATTTTCGTATTTCGTTTTCGCGATTGAATCTAGCTTGATATGATAGAAAGAATCATCAATAATAATCATTTTGATTATTTTTGATTATCATTATGTATGTGATTATACTTATTCTCGCTTGTTAAATAAAATGGTTGTGATACATGAACAAATGTTCCATTAATATCATCTCAAAACACCATTCATCCAAATTGTGCGTGTTTTGAGCCTTGGTGAATATTTCAGTTTATTGGTGTATGTGTATTGGTAGTTTTCATCTGTTGACTGTTAATTGCTTTCGCTTACGTTAGACTAGTATGGATTTTTGGTTATTGATCATAATAATTCGCACAATTCAATATGCTTGCTTCTCGCATCTTCTTGGCTGTGAATTAGCTAGTCAACACAGTGGGAACAATTGCTAATGTTTCTCTTCTTCTGATCATTCTGTTCAAAACTCCACCTAATATGAGGTAAACTCTAACATTTTTCTTTCTAAATTTCGCTTATTTTGAAGATCCTATTCGATCCTGATCTTCTCCCAAACACTGTCATTAGCAATGTCTTGCGCGGCTTCAGGAATCCTATTCCCACGGTAAATTTCACAATTATCTATTTATTTTTAAATTTTTAATTCTTGAAATAATACCTATCTACAGCCTGATTCCTCTCGGAACGTCCGCACTCTACGTTATGAGTGGAATTGGGAGTCGGCTAGGGTACGCTTTCTCCCTTTGCGAATTATAAAGTTTTTTCTTCAGTTCGGTCAGATCCTTGTTTTATCTCTACTCGATTCAGCTACACGGATATGCTCACTACGCAATAATACTAGCAGTTTGCTTCTCGTGTCGGCAAGAAGAGCCAATCGATACGAAATCGTTTGCGTAGCTTTTTTCAACGATTTCATCCCAAATTGCAAAATGACTACTAGTGTTGTTATTTCGAGCACTGGTCGCTCGCATTCGGGACGAGCGCTCGTTCACAGCTCTCGCTCAAGCGATTATCCCGGAATGAGCGCTAGAGCGGTCGCGAAACATAGTCACTCGAGCGAACAACACTAATGACTGCGATGCTTCTTTTCATTCAAAATGCGTACTCATTTCTCATTTGATAGGAAGCCGCTGAAACATAAGCTAGGAAAAATATTTATTTTCTAATTCACAATATCAGACTATACGTGCTACTCTATCCAGCCCCGAGCACCCGCACGACTCTAATCACAGTTGTTTTGCTGAAGCTACCTACGATTACAATATTTGTGAGTGAATATCGTACTTTTAATGCCTCACGTTGTTCTGTTGTTTTTTCTCAACCATATTGTTTTGAAGGTGTGGTTTTCGCAATCTACTCTATTCGAACCGGCAACAGTGAAGATAATTCTTTCCGATCTCGGACCTGCATATGTTTTCGACGAATCTGAAATAGGTTTGATATTTTGTTTTCAAAATTCTTAAAATAATTGATTTTTCAGTAACTGGTGTGGTCAATGTCCTTGAACCATCGACTCTCGCAGGGATATTATCCGTTTGTGCTCCGATCGTGCCGACGTACGTGGTATGTGGCCTAATTGATTGTGAAATGAGGCTAATTTATGCTTCATACCCAGGTGATCATAATAGTCGGTCGACGCATAACTAGAATACTCGCCGACAAAGCTACTCATATGAGCGAAAAGAGTAAATCTGCGCACAAGGAGATTGTCAAGGTCCGGTTCAGATAATATGAAAGAGAAAAATACTAATTATGCATAATAAACTACAGGGACTGATACTACAGGCATGCTCACCAGAGTTTTTCAGTATTTCATGTGGGACTTATTTGATTGGCCAATTGGGCCTTGTCCACAGTGCATTCATTGAATTTAGCACATTAATGGTACACAAATACTGAAACAATCAATCACAAAATGCTCTTAGATTGGATGTTTTAACACTGCGATAATTCCGTTTGTTATAGTCTACTTCGTGAGGCCTTATCGACGGTGCGATGAAAGATTGATTTGTTTGAGAACAAACAATTTCAGCACGCTCATGGGAATTTTTTGCCTGGAAGAATAGTGTATCGGAGTCAACGGTGCGATCTTGAATTACTTTCTATTATTTTCTTAATTCATCATATTTCGTTCCAGAGAAAACACGGTCTGCACGACTCACCACGAATTTCCTAGGATCTGAGCTAATGGAATTTATTTGAGATGCCTGTCTCACTCTTTTTATTGTTCAATAGTATCATTCTCGTCAAAATCAATGTGAAGAACGAGACTAACCTGTATCTTAAAGTCTCGATATTGTATTTATTCTTATCATAATAGACTTGTTTATTATATGAAATGCGGGAATGGATAATATTGGGTCACATCTTTACTCGATTAATTGAAAAGCACAGAACGAATCTCCAGTAACGTGTTTTGTGAGAACATTAAGCAGAATGAGATGTAAATTAGACAGAGGTTGTATCTTTAATAGATACTCGACAATCGTTGTTTTCCAAAACACAATCATTAACAAAATAACCAAAATATAATATTTGAGACGTGTTTTGAATCGATAACTCAAATTTATTACAGCACGTATCGTGCCAATTATCTATATCCTTGGATTGTATTGTATTTTCTAATGTATTTCCGAATAATGATACAAATGAAAATGTTTCATGAATCTCCCCCCTCCTAATCATCAAAGTTAGCTCGTTGAAGCGTCTAATTGTATCAGGCGAAACGAATGACATCTCAGAAGGGAATCCTTTCATTTCGTTGCACTTAGTCAGACTTAGTCAGAGCCAGATAGGGGTGGGGGAAGAAAAGAAGGAGAAGGAACAAAACAAAGACGCTTCGAAATCGCTCATTTCCCTTTCTCGCAAACGTATCGCCTCTGATTCAATTCCGGCTCTTCCATGGACGATTCCCCTTCTGATACAAAATCCTCGGATCGAGTGATCTCGTATGTTTCCATTTAATCGATCGAGAATACAGATATTCTGTTTGTAAATACATTTCAGAATTCCAGTAACTTTAAAACATGACTCTACTCTGTTCGCCTGTTCTCTCGTTTGTCTGACCGACAAGAGAGCACGCGAACTGCGTAGAGCTATGATCGATCCGCCTTCACTATCTGTTCACACAGCAATTGTTTCTTCAGTGCCGCAATAGACGATCTTCTAAGATTCCCGAAAACGTTGCCGCCCGGTCCGTATTCATTTCGATTTTTCCTTGAAATATAAAATAATTCTATAAATATTTGACTTTGAAAATTTAAATCACAGCTCTCTCGTGCCTCGTCTACATATCAAATGCGTTTGAAGCAGCTGGGAAAGTGGCAGCACAAGTGAAGGTGTTTAAATTTTTAAAATTGTTTTGCATCTGTGATGCCCATAACGAGATCGTTCTCTCCTCAATTCACGCTCTATCTTGTTTATCTGACCGAGATAGCCTTTGACTCAAGCATCGTCCGGCTTGAATCGGCATGATTATATCATCATCGGGTTTACTGATTTATGATATGTGCATGATTTGTTTGATCGCTTTCAAAAAGGAGATCACTAAGATTTTTTAGATAACTAAGATCCGACGATTAGAGAAAAGTTCAACCACGAGAGCGATTCACACCGGAGGTATTTAACATTTTTAATATTCAAAAATTACAGACAACAATCGGAAATACCTTGAGTAATTTTCAGGGGAAAAAACCAGCGGTTAATTTCGCATTAACCTGATACGTTACTATCATTATTCTGTGATATTTTTGTTCGAAATCTCATGCTTTCAGGTGGACATTTCAAGATTTTTGGCAGTCCTATTCTTCTAGTCGAAATCGTACCTTCAAACGACCCGGAAAGGAAACAATTGTTAGTTGCAAATGTGCTATCCTATGAACATGGAAAGCATTTTCTAATTATTCTGAATCATCCACTGGCAGTCAAGACTGAATATTAAGAATAGCGAACTTAAAACTCTTAGAATTCAGTCATTTTATACTTTGCATGATTCTACTAAGTGTACACTCTACGCGCAACAGCTCGTTGACATAATCAATGCTGTCGACAGTAAAGCGAAGGATCAAAGTAAGAGTTAGAATGACGATCAGGCTTGTCCATCCCATATGCTCCCTCACATTTCTATGAAGTAGCATATGGGATGGACTCGGAAGCATGCAGAATAGAGAGTGTCTCTGTTTTTCTTTGTCTAATAAATCTAGTGAGAATTTCATGAAAAATTTCAGAGAAAGGTGCATGGCGACACTCCTTGAAACTCGATTCCATTGTGGGCAATATTGTCAGAAAGGAGAAAGAGAAGAAGAAAAAGAAATGGAGGTACACAATTGTTTTTTTCTCGATAAATTAGAAACAAACGAAAATATATTTCAATTCATACGCACAATTCGAAAGAATGTCTCACATGAGTTCAAAATTGTGAATACGCTTCCAATTTGTTTTGAATTTGTACATGGGATTTGCGCAGAAGAATGGAGAATCAGTGCTATGTTCATTTTCAGAACAAATGCTTTGAAAATTTTCTATTTTAATTGCCATACAAATGGTTTTCAGTTTTACTCGTCGCACAGATCCCACTGAAAAACTTGCCGACCAGTTGACCACGTTTCTTGACAAGAAAAATAACAGTGAATTCACAGAAGAAATCGGAAAAACGGTAGGTGACTTGTGATAGAAAAACAAATAATAATTAGAGAAACATAATTTTTTTCAGCTTCTTCAAGCTGTCATCGCTTTCGATCTCAGCGCTCACATCAGCCTTGCTTCTCCCCGTCATGCGGCGACTAAGTATGTTTCCACTTATCCATTCTAACTTGAGAGTTTGTTTACAAAATAAAAATAAAATCGGCTAATCAGTACATTTATGTAAGTGGGACAGGTATATCTCCATTCGTGACCACTTTTTATTACCGTAATCAAAAATTCAAATACTTAGGGCACAAGACCTCGATGCGGTGATTATGCTTCTCTCTCACGAAGTCGATGTTAATAGCAGAGATATAAAAGAGGGGAAAACTGCCCTTTACGACGCAATTATTGTGAGTCGCCCAAATTATGTGTTGTTTTTTGTTAGATAAGGTAAGCACAGTATGTTGCCATTATTTCATTGTTGAAACGATTAAGTTGAGATGCTTTCTGTTTATTCAGTTTCGTGTCCTTGAAATTAATACTGTGAAAGTGTACATCGCAGATCAATTATCTACTCATTACCAAAGCTCTACTCCTCTTTGGAGCCGATCATACGATTGTGGAAATCAATGGTAAAAGAGTGGGAGAGCTCCATCGGTTCGTCAATTTTATTTATTATGGTTTTGATAGAAATTTATTTCCAGAAAAGGATCTGATGAGACCATAAGTGACGAAATGCGTTCAGTGCTGAGGATCGTTGCAGTTCCATCGAAAAAGCCAGAAATAGTCTACGGTGAGTTTAAAATTCCCAATCCATAGAATCCAATCCATTCCGGGCAAGAAGACACATCTTCTCAGTTTGGATGGTGGAGGAATACGAGGACTCGTCCTCACTACGGTCCGTATCCAGATATCATTATATGTGTCAAACGCTCTCGTTAGTTAGAGAAATTGACTTATTTTCACTAAAGTAGTAACATTCTCATTTCCAAATTACAGTAACTCTTTATTTATGTTTGATTTGTAATGTTCAATACCTTCTCCAGAAGTTACATCATAATATTTCACATTCTTGAGGAGATCGAGCGAGAAATTCCGAAGTTTTTCGATCGTATTGAATTGCCGGCCGGCACTTCTACTGGTGCACTTCCCCCATTTTCAAGCTATGTTATCATTGTCTCAGGTTCAATTCTGTCTATGGCTCTATCTCAAGGCAAGACTAGCGGAGAATGCAGAAATATCTACTTCAAATTTAAGGTTCAATATTATAGGCTCCCTGGAGTGTGTACTAATTAGATTGTAGGACGCTGTGTTCACCCGTTCGAGGGGCCTATATTTCAGATATTTCAGAGAAGTCAATGATAAGAAGATCATATCTGTCACTGTTGACAGCTCGAAAGGCAACTTCGAAACCGTTCTCTACAAGAGCTACATCGTAAGAACGCACAGTCCACTTCAACTTTATCTACTATGTTTTTGTTTTTGTTTTCTCTTTTTGTAAACTGTTATTTAAGGTCGACTTAGATTTCGC
The DNA here is from genome assembly GCA_036245825.1 of Pristionchus entomophagus. Taxonomy (NCBI): domain Eukaryota; kingdom Metazoa; phylum Nematoda; class Chromadorea; order Rhabditida; family Neodiplogasteridae; genus Pristionchus; species Pristionchus entomophagus. Next base: position 11,629,118 of record BTSX01000005.1, read on the forward strand.
GCCGACGTATCGAGACCCGAAACGTTCAGGCATAGGTATATCAGCATTTGATCAACGATAATAATACGCCCTTTTCAGAAGGTGAAATTCCCGAGAGTGACATAGAATCTGATCCAGACGAACCAGAACAGAAAGCCGAGTTATGGGGAGAATTCACGTGGTAATATCCTCATGCATACCCTTTTTAAACGAGATAACTAGTCAGGTTTGCGGTTTTTTTCAAAACTTTAAAAATTAAAACACTTTTCGCACAGTTAATTTTCTTTTCATGGCTCATCTAATTTTATTTATGATAGGGCGGACTTATATTTTTACCGAGAAAATGCAATGACGAGAGCGGAGAATGCGTGGCATGTCGCTAGACGATTAACATTTCTCCTGACCGCCTACAGTGCGTTTGAGACAAGATACTAGCTAAAACGTGCTCATGATTGCAACATATTTATGACGAAATCCACGAATTTCAAATACGTCGATTTCGAATTTCCAATACGTCGATTTTACACTATTCTCGATTTTCCCATGAATTAGAGGAGCGATACGTGCAAAAACGACCACGTTATTACGAAATGTTTATGAAAAATTCCTGAATCCGACCCGGTGAACTATTGTTGACCCAGCGCCAAGGATTACGGTAGCTTTCCGATACTGTGGTGTATGGTAATTGGATAAGTTATCATCGATTGGCTGATGATATCATGAATCGGACCCAGCGAATAATTGTTGACTCATTGAACCAGATTACTCTAGGTATCGGTAGGTATACTGTAGGCGTCGATTATTGATCGATTTGAATACAAGGAGGACAAATAATCAATCATGTATCTGACCCGTGGTCTGACCCGCTCGGACTTACTGTAGTATTTTTTAAAAACACTTTTTTCAATATGTTACGGTATGTATTGATTTCGGATCGATAATTGAAGTTATTTTTTATACAGTAACCAGAACATGGTAAGTGATTGGAATGGATTTGGAATGGATTGCCCAAACCTACCGTAGTTTAGGACACACAGAAAAACACACAACACGTATGACATCTTTACTCAAAATATTTGCAATCTTTTCCCGATTTTTCTGCGTGCTCGTCCTAAATCCGGCTTCCACAGGCGATGGCAAAAGTGCAGTCCGATGACCCCTCCGGAAGGCATTTTTCTTACGGGTTTGGGTAAGGTAGTGTTAGGAGGAGAAAACACAAAACTAGGGATATTAATCTGACGGCACAGGCCGATTGACATCTAGAACCATATCACAAATCCAAAATTTGGATGCCGTAGCTCAATGTTGGGCAGAGACAAACAATGCAAAAGTGTTGCCTGCCGCACAGGCATCGCGCTACGTAACGGAAGTTTTGCGAGAGACGCAGGCCACGGTTTCTCTGCCCGCTCTACCCCTTATCTTCTCCTTCCCGAACTGGCTCGTCAAACTTCTTGCTTACAGTAGTTTCCCCTGATTTCACATGGAAACTATCGCATTATACAAACAACCTTGTAGGGTTTCTCGGTCCTTTAACCCGAACAAATGAACAATTTGTCCTATTTGCACCTTTTTTACAGTCAGTGAATACGTAATAATAAATTCAATTTTTTCTTTGTTATTTTTTGTCCACCCCTATTTTCGGGATTCGATAGGGCATAACACAGTGACGTATTCGTCTGAAATGAGAAAAACGAGAGCAATGAACATGAAAATATAAAATATACAAAGGAATACGGTATGAACAGGAGCTATGCTCGATACTATCGTAATCACTACGTTTTCTTGTATTTCTCCGCATTTGAGGAATATTTTATCGTGTCATGTCCGATCGATTCCCGTAAATTGGGGTGGAAAAAATATTTCAGAATAAATTAAATTCACAAGTATATACATACATCGACTGTAAAAAAAAAAGATTCAAACTGTTCATTTGTTGTTTACCAAGTACGATAGCATAGTAAACAATACGGGATTCGATTTTTCATAATGTGAGTCCGTTTGCGTTATTCAACAAAGATTGAACACGCAAGAATGCAGAAATGCTGAAATGTTGGTCGTAAGTGTAACTTTTGATTCTGAATCGACAGATGTTTTTGTTTTTTCGCTCTGCCTCTTCTGAATCCACTTACGGCACGATGTAAAATAGTCTTCAATCATAATATGCGATTAAAACTGTTCCGGAAAGAGAAACAAATCTCGATCAAAGGTTTGAGCTCTTACTAGTAAAACTTGTGTTGAGCCATTATTTTTTTCGTTTTTGATTCGTTTTTATAGTCGTTTTTTTTAGAGAAAGAGTCGTAGGCGATTTGTTGATGTTTAATGAAGGGGGGGGGGCAGGCAAAATATTGTGAAATTGCAAGATCGGACGGTCATGTGGTCGATCATCGGAGACCTTCACACAATCGGAAGTAGGTTTTACAATCTGAAATTGAATACGGGAAACATTTACAAATAGCCCAGATCATGAATCAACCGTTTCTTTACCTCTGAAAAGTTTGGATTTTCAGGGAGGCGCGTTCTTCCGCTTTTCTCCGAACTTCGAATACGAGATTGAAATGGACGAAACAGATAATGAGAGACTTATCGAGATGATGTGGAAGACCAAGGTATTCACGACGATACGTGTTGGTGTACGTAATTGTATTCCCATGATTTTTTCTTTAATAAATTATCAAATCCCTCCATTTTCGGTCTTTTTACGCAGAAAAAAGTCTCTGAATCACAACAAATCATCTCAAATTAGAGAGAGAAGATAATAAATTCCAGAATCTGTACTAAAATAGCATTCCGTAAACGAACAGCTCCAAAACTCTCACAGGAATAATAAACAGGAAGAGCAATGTTTCAGTGTCCAAAATATCAACGGAATCATAAAATATAATTTGAAAGTTTGTTTGAGAAATTTATTTGCCGAGTCTAAAGGCGTTCTGCAATTTCGACAGAGATATTCTCGCTGAATACAATACCTGAGAATAATTTCACAAAATTTCGTTTTGAAGTAATAGTAAACTTTACTCGTTCAAGTGATTACAAGAAAAGGAACAGCTTCCAGTATCGCCCATTTTCTGTGCATCACGACCAGGTTGTGATAGGCCATGCCGAAAGCTATGGAGCCAGTCGGGGGTATAGCTCAGTGGTAGAGCGCTCGCTTAGCATGCGAGAGGGCTGGGGTTCAATTCCCCATACCTCCATAACTTTTTGCCTGTGAGATGACATTGGTAATGTTTTTGGCATTTTTCCCTTACGTGTTTCTCCATTTGTTACATGAATGTGGAAACTTCGAAAAGGTTTGAGACCATGCAAATGAGAATCTTCCTTCTCTCTATTCCCCAAATTCAACCAGTAATCTTTCCGTCTTGGTAGTCTTCCTCCATTCTAGTGATGACAATTTAGCATTTATGATTTCCTGATTTCGCTCGTTCTCTCGTCGTTCAGAAAAACGAGAGAGAAATGAGGCGAGTCGTATGCCGATGAGCCATCCCTCCATTCCTGCCTCATTCATCTCTTCCCCCTCTCTCCCCTTGTCTTTCCATTCCCTGTCCTCATCTCCTGACCTCAGGCCAGGCTGGCTGGTTGTTGCGCAATCCCCCCTTGAGATGCCTCCAGTGGAAGAGGAAAGACGAGCAATCTCTTCTTTATGCACACTCTCTCGTCTCTCTGACCGCCAAGAGAGAGCGGCAAGGAAGGAGAAACCGGCACTCTCTTCATTCCCTATGATCTGTTGTCTCTCTGACCGGCTAGAGTGTAGGAGAAGGGAAGAGAGCCACCTGTTCCTCCTCTCAATAGACGGCCTCCCTAGAGGGAAGGGCGGGGCCTCTCCTCCACTCCATTCGTCTCTAGCAGTGTCTGTCGTTGATAGACAACAGAAATATGAGAGATCACCGAGGAAAGAGGGCGGAGCCAGAACCACCTCTTCTCTGATACCCTGAACCCACCGTTAGAGATTGCTCAACGGAGGTTCAGACCGCTAGTGACTGTCTTACTGTAAGCTACCGTAATCTTCCGAGATCTACCGTAATCTACCATGTCTTCTGTATTCATCAACGATGACTGCAAGGACTTCGTCACGTCTCCCAAGGGACGAGCGAGAGGTTAGTCGGATTGTTTTGGGGGCGTTTTCTGGTTTTGGGCACTATCCTATTCCGGATGCAATTCCTCTCGAGCCCCTGTCTCAATGCTCATGATCATTGAAATTTGGGAACATGTGCTAGTTCCATCGTCTCATAGTGCGAGGTTTTTACAACGCAAAGAGATTTTGAACATAGCTTGTCGCGTTCAAAAATTATGATTTTTCGATTTTCAAAGTTTGCACTCAATTATTTTTCCATGTAAAGCCCAAACAATCAATTCAGTAGTACTATGCACAATACGGGGCCAAGAGGTGTACATGCACGAACTATGGGCCTGCAGTTCCTATTCCGGGGGGACGTGTCCGGAAGGGGGGGGTGGTCCAAAATTACCGATCCGCTCTCTTATAATGTGTTTCACGTAACCTATGAAGAATTGTTCACATCACTAGTTTCGTTGGTCCAAACGCACCTCGGGATAAATGATCTAAATCGTTATTTCTTTAGACAGGTTTATAAAAACAAAATATGTTACGAATTTTATTACAGAGACTTTACAGAGAGGCACATTGAAATTATGATAAAAAATACATTAGATAATCTTCGATGAAGGCTGAAGGCGTCTATTTGCGGCCCATCATGTAGTGTGAGCATTTTAGCTGCCCCTTCGCGTATCCACTATGTATGAGAGCATGACCAAGCACTTGGTAGTAGTACTCCCGCTCGGCTCCCATCTGTCCGCAGAGATTGCCCCGAGTGGAAACGATGAAGAAGTGACAATTTTGCATAAAAAACTGATCGTCATCTTCAAGATAGTCAAGAATACCTTGAATCTGTTCTCCTGTGAAAAAATTCGCTTCGAATGCTTATTGAAGAAATCCTGCGGGGTGCATGGATCCCCCTTCACGTCTTTGAAATCAGTCTTGTGCTTGTTGTAGTGGTAGCACATACTAAGAGGTGATGGCCATGTGTCATTCAACTGAATATTCTGGACCTGAAAACGAACAGATTCGGTAACAGTAAATGCTCTAAATTAGACAGCATTCGCCACGCCACAACATCGTCATTAACAATCTCGAACAACTTCCATAAACTACTGATCTAAATTTCTCTCAGAGTGAATATTAAATATATGCGTTCTCACCTCAATGATTTTCTCAATAATTGCGTTGGCAGATGAGAATTTAAGCTTTCTCATTTCGATTATACACGCGAAATGATCAGCACTGAATTTTGATTCGGGAGTATTCACGTAAGGCTCGATCGCTTTCTCATTGCAGATGCTAACAGACTGTTTGATATGCGCTAGACTGGTCTGAAAAAAAGATTACATAAATTTGGACACACTACAATGCTTAACTGAAAAATATATACACATATACAGTATCGGACATAAGTCACCGTCCAAAATTTCAAAGTGTTGTAACTTTTGAACCAGATAAGCAATCGGTTTGATGTTTTGGCAGGACACATTAGACCTATTGATGCATTGCCACCGATAGTGACGTCATGCTACGATTTCGCAATATTGCATAGTGATGATGCAATCATATATATGTTCTTCACTTGTGATTTTAAGGTCATTGGGATTTTTTCTAAACTTTTTAGAGCATTTGGATAACTTTCCCGCCCGCGGCAACCGAAAATCAGAGGTCATATTTTGATATCTTTTGACCTCTGATTTTCGGTTGCCGCGGGTGACAAAATTATCCAAATGCTCTAAAAAGTTGGGAATCGTATATTCCATGGCTTTGCAACTACCCTGTCTAGAAAATACATTTGAACAAAAATCGGCCTTGGAACTATGATCATCCAAAATAGGAAGAAAACAATTATTTGAAAAAGTGAAAAATTCGTGCCCTGAGGTCAAATTAAGAGATATCAATATCGAACTTTGTGGGTAATCAGGAATTATTGTAAGGGTCATTTAGAGCCTTTGAACGAGTCTCTAGCACGTCAATGAATGGAAATTATTTTTTTCGGGACCCTATTTTGAACCTGTGTTCTGCTTCTGTACGACAACGCCCCATGAGTACTATTTTTTAATCGGTAGATGCTGAGGCCTTCTATCATCACAAAAGATCCTGCGTTGAGAAACGGTTTTTCGGTCATAACTATACGTAAACGCAGGTTTTTTTCCCTCATACCATATACCAAAATGATCAGGAGAACGTGCTCTTTCCTTGTGTACTAGGTTTTCGTCCCCGTTAATGATTTTCAAAAATGGTCTTTTTCTCGAAAACGAAAAAAGATTGAGCCTCGCTCAAAATTTCATTTTCTAGAGAATTGAATTCTGTTCGGGTACGCGAGATTTCGTCTAATTTGGCCCTTTCTGGGCCATTTTTTATCGTTGAAATGAATTTTGATCAAATTGACGTCGGGCCGTACCGGGATTCAGAAGGCTCAGATCGAAAAACGGAATCAGCCATTCGATTCAGAATCGAAAGTTACCCCTAGGACCAACTTTTTTTTTTTCTCGACTTTGTCCGACTCTTAAAGGGACCTGGCAGAGATTGAACATGTGACCTTATTTTGAAGATCACACTGTTTTAATAATATTTACAAAATTTAAAAATTAAAAAAAAATTCCTGCGGTTGCAATAAAAATAAAGAAATTTATGGTGTGATTACGGTGGATCAAGTGGTGCGATGCGCGGGCAGCCATGAATTGAAAAGTCGTCCGGCGAACTGTGAACTGACTTTTCAAAGTGGCTCGGCTGCGAAATTTTCTTTTTTTGCGCATTTACTTATTTTGGTTGAGTTTTCTTTTCGTTCTTTTTTAGTGCGATAGTTCTTCTATCTATTCGGTGCTAATTGACGTAATTGTGCTCGATGTGTAGCCTCAAAGTCGCGCTTTGGAGTGTGTGCAGAAGAGAGAGCGCAGAGCTAACCCTCATTGTGATTGACTTTTACCATTTCGCGTTTTTATTTTCGTTCTAATGCATAGTGCGATAGTTCTTCTATCTATTCGGTGCTAATTGACGTAGTTTTGCTCGATCTGAAACCTCAAAGTCGCGCTTCGAAGTGTGTGCAGAATAGAGAGCACATACCTATCCGCTCATTGTGATTGACTTTTATCATTTCGCGTTTTAATTTTTCTTCTAATGCGTAGTGCGATAGTTTTTCAATATATTCGGTGCTAATTGACGTGATTTTGCTCGATGTGTAACCTCAAAGTCGCGCGTGGGAGAGTGTGCAGAATAGAGAGCGGAGATCTAACAGCTCATTGTGATTGACTTTTATTGTCCACTTTCCATTCTGAAAACTATCTTGCCAGTCATTCCGGCGAGATCTCACCTCCGAAATGACTGGGATGACTTATTTTCGCGATTTTTGTTACCAATTATTTACTTAGCTATGCTCAAAAACCCGACAAACGGCTCGAATCCGCTTGTACAACGGCGGATGAGGAAGTGTGTGCGATGTGGAAAACCATCAAGCACCACGTTCACTTTCCCTGCTAACTCGAAGCCGCAGGATTCAGATGCCCCACCGACATGGTCGACGTTGTAAGAGAACATATTACCGAAAGTCCATGGTTCGATCCCTGTCGGTGCATAACGTTTTTTGGTTTTTTGCAAAATTTTTGAAAATCGAAACAAATCCGGCATCCTGCGTTGAGAAACGGTTTTTCGGTCATAACTATACGTAAACGCAGGTTTTTTTCCCTCATACCATATACCAAAATGATCAGGAGAACGTGCTCTTTCCTTGTGTACTAGGTTTTCGTCCCCGTTAATGATTTTCAAAAATGGTCTTTTTCTCGAAAACGAAAAAAGATTGAGCCTCGCTCAAAATTTCATTTTCTAGAGAATTGAATTCTGTTCGGGTACGCGAGATTTCGTCTAATTTGGCCCTTTCTGGGCCATTTTTTATCGTTGAAATGAATTTTGATCAAATTGACGTCGGGCCGTACCGGGATTCAGAAGGCTCAGATCGAAAAACGGAATCAGCCATTCGATTCAGAATCGAAAGTTACCCCTAGGACCAACTTTTTTTTTTCTCGACTTTGTCCGACTCTTAAAGGGACCTGGCAGAGATTGAACATGTGACCTTATTTTGAAGATCACACTGTTTTAATAATATTTACAAAATTTAAAAATTTAAAAAAAATTCCTGCGGTTGCAATAAAAATAAAGAAATTTATGGTGTGATTACGGTGGATCAAGTGGTGCGATGCGCGGGCAGCCATGAATTGAAAAGTCGTCCGGCGAACTGTGAACTGACTTTTCAAAGTGGCTCGGCTGCGAAATTTTCTTTTTTTGCGCATTTACTTATTTTGGTTGAGTTTTCTTTTCGTTCTTTTTTAGTGCGATAGTTCTTCTATCTATTCGGTGCTAATTGACGTAATTGTGCTCGATGTGTAGCCTCAAAGTCGCGCTTTGGAGTGTGTGCAGAAGAGAGAGCGCAGAGCTAACCCTCATTGTGATTGACTTTTACCATTTCGCGTTTTTATTTTCGTTCTAATGCATAGTGCGATAGTTCTTCTATCTATTCGGTGCTAATTGACGTAGTTTTGCTCGATCTGAAACCTCAAAGTCGCGCTTCGAAGTGTGTGCAGAATAGAGAGCACATACCTATCCGCTCATTGTGATTGACTTTTATCATTTCGCGTTTTAATTTTTCTTCTAATGCGTAGTGCGATAGTTTTTCAATATATTCGGTGCTAATTGACGTGATTTTGCTCGATGTGTAACCTCAAAGTCGCGCGTGGGAGAGTGTGCAGAATAGAGAGCGGAGATCTAACAGCTCATTGTGATTGACTTTTATTGTCCACTTTCCATTCTGAAAACTATCTTGCCAGTCATTCCGGCGAGATCTCACCTCCGAAATGACTGGGATGACTTATTTTCGCGATTTTTGTTACCAATTATTTACTTAGCTATGCTCAAAAACCCGACAAACGGCTCGAATCCGCTTGTACAACGGCGGATGAGGAAGTGTGTGCGATGTGGAAAACCATCAAGCACCACGTTCACTTTCCCTGCTAACTCGAAGCTAGCTCTTCAACGACTATGGATTAGTTCTCTCGGGCTAGACTCATCCGGAACCTCACGCGAACTAGAGGCTGTGTGTGCTAGGTTGACTGCCAAAGATGAAGTACGGTGGTGCCACCTTCACATTGGAGTCGATGGATTGCCGAAAAAGGTAGCACTTGCTTCTATTTATCGCTTTGACGAGTAACCATTATTTTGAAGGAAACAGTTCGTCCTAGCGATGACAGAGATACAGGCACAGTAGAGGTAATAGTGATACTAGGTCTCCCCTTTTTATTGTCTTTCATAGAAACGGCGGAGGATTGGTGAGCCGGAGGAGGAAGTGGTAGATCACTTCGAGGATGGAGTGGGAGAAGGGGCATATGAAGGGAATGAGCAAGTGAGAACGAATAAGATGACATTATATTCAATAGTAGAAACACAACTAGTGCAAGACTACGTTAAAAATAGGACTATTACTGTTCCATTTATCTCTATGCTGATATCAGGACGGAAACGACGATTGGGGTCTAGGCGATAATGATTTCCACCATGATTCGATCAATGATCTACCATTCGAGCAACACGAGGTACTGTGCTGTAAAGCAATCGGGTAGATTCCATCATTTATGTAGATCAATAGCGGTAGAAAATACAATAGTGATGACCAACAAGAACAATCTACGATTCACTAGAGAGGTCACTTTGCTTTCCACTCTTTCCATTCAGCACACTATTTTGCCGTAATGTTATGCGATATAGTGTGCAGAATAGAGAGAGCTCAACCGTAATGTTATGCGATATAGAGAGAGAATAGAGAGACCGAAATGACTTCCCTATTATTCACAATTGAAATGAATTTAATCAAATTTGAATCTGTTTCTAATGCATTCTCCATATAGAGAGGGTCATTTAAAGTCCATAGGTGAAACAGTGAACCACTAGGTTTGGTAGTTTAAAATGACTCTTTCCACACAACATCATTTCTATGATCTGTGAGAAAACATGCACAATTAGGAGAGTCATTATTAAATTACCAAACCTTTTCACTAGTTGCCTGATACGGTAGTAGCTTTCTGCAGTCTGCGCAATATCATGTGATTGTGACGTAAAACCAGTGTGCAGAATAGAGAGAGCTACTATTCGATTCGGCTACAGTAATCGAGTAACATAAATGTATCATTAAACAGTATAATACAATTGTCTTCATACTTTAGCCGTTGACTCCTCCTCGCCCCCTCTCTGTGTCTCAGCTTGCGATCGATGAGCGACCATCTGAAACACGAAGCGTGAATGTGTCTAGAATGAATTCGGGGGTTTCTAGTGTCCCTACTCTCATAACGCTTTGCACTGATCTGATATAATTGGTATCGAATTATGATTGAAGGAATCATCCTTCCGCCCCTCCCAGAATTCTCAACCAACTGAATCAGATCTAGAAGAAGAGGAGGAGGTGGAGGAGGAAGATTCCGTTCGGTCCGACTACTACCTAACAGCTAAGTCCAAGTTGGAATTGTTGTTTCGAAGATGTCAGGATTGTGGGGCACTAATCGATCCGATTAGTTTGGAATGGACCCAAGGGGCTAGTGCACTCTCCGTGACCTATCAGTGCACTGGGTGCAAGCATCTCTTTCGGTGGGACACTCAGTCCAAGAAGGGAAGAGGGAAGAGTCAAGTTTTCGATCTGAACCAGTCCTTCCCAGTGGCTGCATTCTGTACTGGAACCCCCATTCCGGTGATCTACCAAAACATATCGGTGTAAAAGAACTGTCGTTCCAGCGATTGGTCGATCTCTGCGATGTTCTCAGTATCGCAATTCACAGGGAGAGATCGATGAGAGAAACCATTCGGTTCTATGGGTGCCCTGCTATAGATCGAGTATACGGTAGATGGGAGAAAGAAGCGCACCAACTGTCCAAAGATACTGTACCGGTAGTCTAGACATGTTACCGTATCTAATCTCGAGAGTATCGTTATAGGAGGAGGGAATTATAGTTGCACTGGATGGCCAATACGACTCACCGGGGTATTGCGCCTCCAATTGCAAGGTCACGGCCTTCGATTCGTCCCTCGGTCTCATCTTGGTTGCGGTCTCCCTCTCAGTGAAGGATCCGGAAATGGGTACCCATAGGGCTTTGAGTAGTAATTAATAGTATATAATACTATAGAAGGGATCTCGTCTCGAATGGAAAGTTATGGATCGGAAAGGGCTCTTGAGGAACTTATCGATGATGGTTTCAAAATCAGGTGTTTTATTGAGGATAACCCAGGATTTATAACGATTTTTGACAACCCCTTCTAAAGATGATTTCTATGTTATTAGCATTCGCGTATCTGATTCAAATGCAACGGTGGACAAGAGAATTCGTGAGAATCCCAAGCTTGGTCATATCGTATCGCTGCGAGATTTTTGGCATGTGCAGAAACCTCTGAGAAAGGAGTGGTGGATTGTGAGTAAATAGAAACAGGGACCATTATAATTAATATATATACAGGGTATGAAAAGTTTCCCTCTGCTCGCTGTATGGTACAAGAGTTTTTTCAATCACTTGTACTATACCAACACAAGATATCCCAAGAGAGAGGACAGAAAATTGGCACTAGAGCTTGTCCAATCATTCATTGCACCGGGAAGCATAAATGGGTCAAGGTGGATACTCTTATCATTTGGCTACTAAAAATAGTGAGGAATAGTGAGATCTTGTTGGTTTTCTCTCTATTTCATACATTCTATATTCTGTCCAACTACTGAGAGAGAGTGCGGAATAGCGATAGTTGAGAACCGAATAGGCCTCAGTAATGAAAACAATGCTAATAGGATGGTGACTTCTCTCTTGTGACTAAGTGCAACCATCCGATTACTCGAACCAAGAAGGGAAAGACAGTAGAGAAGAGAGTACCCAAGGAGAAAATCAAGGTATTATTTAGGAAATAAAAAGTGAACTTGATAAACGCTAAGCTAACTATTATATTCTGTTGGAATGATACCTGAGGAATAAGAATTATCCCTCAGGTGGACTCGCCTGAGTATAAGATAATCCGAGAGATGCTCTTCAAGCCTTCCTTTGTGAAAAATTTCCTCAAATGCTCATCGGATGCGGGCACTTCAATGTGCGAGTCATTCCACTCACTTTCACTCATGTACGCGCCCAAACGCTTCCACTGGTACGGTACACTTTACAATTAATCAATGTTTGGAATGGATCGCTATTTACTATTGACTGTATCAGTAATATTAGTCTGCTCTTGCTAGCTCTGCCCAATACTACGACAAGAAGACGAAGATGTCTGTGATGCATCAGAACTCACTTGTATATGGAGAGATTGGGAGAGATCGCGTCGAGACCGGGAATGTCGTCCTCCCTAGAAAAGGACGAATTGCCATCAGTGTGAAACGGAAAATGAGCCCGGGAGAACAGCCTTGGAGGAGAGAAGTACAGTATGATACGCATTTCGGGGTAGCTAATGATTTACTCTAGATATTGGAGGAGTGTTGGACACTGAGGGAGGAGTACGAGGGAAATCGTTTCCTCAAGAGAATTGGTGCACCGGACGATGATCATTTCGATAATCTCAAACAAATTTACGATCGAATGGTTCAGGAAGAGGAGGAGGAAGAATATCTCAGTGATGAAATCTAATGTGATAGTAATATAGTGATGTTTCATAATTTGATTACGTAGATAGCGAACCTTTTTTGCCGTTGTCGAGTGATAAAATTGCTCCCTTGAGAAGATACTCGCCCTTGAGAAGATACTCGCGCTCATTCGTCTTCTCCGCTTCTCCTGAATACAGTGCATGACAATTAGTAGTACAAGATCGAATAGTTGCCTTCGAAGCACGCAACTACTACTTTAGCATATTTGGACGTGTTATGTCTTCATTCATAGTCAATAGTGTTGATGCAATTTCGGAGCCAGAGCAAACAAGAAGTGGTTGTGTGCAGAATGGAGAAAGCCAAACATGAAATTACCTCCCTAGTCGATAGCCATACTATATCACCAAACAACTCACGCCTTGGCCCTCTTGGGACATTCCTTTCGATGCGTCCTGCAGTGGTGGTGACGCAAGAGATGATCGCATCGTATTTTCTGAGAAATCAATATGTGGATATTACTCGTTGGTTCAAGACAGGATCCGTACAGAATAAAATAAACGAGAAATAATGCTAATAGAGATAGGCAATAGATATTACGTCTGCAGAATGAGCTAAATAAAAATAAGAAAACACCGTACCTGTGACCACGAACTGGGCGCCGTGCACAGATCCACTGCACGAATCACGCCTTCGCCAGTCGGTACTAGTCCCGCTTGTCCTTCGATGTCTTTCCAATCTGCAATGAGGGGTACTGTATGCTGCTCCTGGATACGGTACAGGCCAGGTTTGGTGGGATACTGTAGGCTACGGTAGAGATTCTGATATAATACTGCACAATTATAGAACCGACCTTGTGCTTCTTTTATCCTTCTCTTGCTGGTGATCCTTTCCTCTTTATGTGGTGCTCTTTTTCCATTTCACGAATTGCGAGCCTGAAGTATAACCATTTACAATAAGTATTTAATAAGAAAATATTTGGCATGTTCGGGGGAACTAAGAAACCAACGAAAATATTACAGAATTAAACACACCTATCCGAACGTGAATTCATCTCCTCCACCAGATAGAAGGACTACCGTATTCTCATCGTCCTACAAATATGCTAAAATTTTAGAAAGACGATTAAATGAAAATGCAATATTGAAAGTCCCAAGCATTCCCGAACAGGTAAAGATTTAGATGACTTTGCACATTTTACACCCCATGAAAACATGAAACCACCAACCAAATAATATGAAACCATCAAATACTTTGACTGAATGCTTATTTCATCGTTCTCACTGAGTTCTGGAAGCTACATTTACTTGCATGTTGAAACACAATTTTCGTAAAACGAATAAAATATTGCAGGTGGATTACGGTTGCGAGGAAATTTAACAGTGGGCACTTACCGTAATCCGCCTATGCTGTTTTCTTCGTTGTTACTCAAATTCTAAAACACGGTGCATGTCCGTGTGGATAACGGGAAATTGATAGTGACGATCCAAATAATCATTCCATCAATTTATTTAGTTGCGTATTCAGCGAGTGTTTAAAAAATAAATATTTAAAATTCTCATCTAGTCGGGAAAGCTAGGGAAGTACGACATTATATATTGGAAAAAAATTTTTCCAACAGTTTATTCGTAGAATAAGCGATTGACTCACGAGATAGGGGTCGAGCCAGGACCAGAGATCACTTGGAGGCTGGCAGAATCGAATGAACATGAATCCCATTCCACGAAGATACGCAGAGTTGATCATCGATACTAGCTGCTTCCTACAAGATCGTTGGACAGTAAATCATAGTCCGAGAACCGAGAACAGTAGTGCTAGTCACCGAAGCGTACAATTTATTTGTATAATTTACGATAATATTATATAATTAGAAGGAAAACGGGACTCCGAGTTCCTTTATTGTTTTTTTTTAAATGTTGCAACCAATAAAACAAATTAATTGGAAACAAATAATATAGCCGAAAATCACTCACTCCACCGAGCATTCCAGTCATGCCTTGTTTTCGCGAGTTCCCTTCTCCCACGACTCAAGATGTCGAACCTAGATTAACCCAATAAATCACAAAGAAATTGACTTGTAAATTTAATCGACCCTTGCTCGTTTATGGAGCACTCAACGAGAACTTGTTTGAAGATAAAACGGATTAAATAACGATCGAAAAGCGTAAGCCACAATTTATGGTACGACTTACTTGTAGGACATTTTCCAAGACCAATCCATTCATTTTCCCCATACCGGAAGCGTATTGTTCTTCTTGGCGACTTTCTGGAAAAGGATTTTCCAGATAAAGAACAAGGTGTTTAAAAAGGACCTGGACGTCAGGGATGCTGTTATCGTAGGCCTCATCTTCGTAAACTGTATCGGCCGGACAATCGAATGCCGGTGGCATCATCATGACTGGCTCTGGAGCCTGAAGAACAAGTAAATTAGAACAGTAATTAACCGTCAAGGCGAGAACGATTAAATTAAATAGCTATCGAGTAAAGCGACGAACAAATTAATACACTGTCAGACTGAGTACGAAAATTGAGGGAGGCTTCCGTCAAAGTGCGAATTAGAGGTTAGAAGATCGCTCGTGTAAATCGCGCACAACGAAAACCGGGTCACAATTGGAAAAAAACGTGGTCACTAAGCTACTACCAAACGGTGAATGCACAATTGACGAAGCAACGACTATAGACGACCCACTTACACGGGTCATTCAGGAGTTAGCACTGCTCTATACGTTCTGCACACCTTTCAAAGCGCGATTAGAGGTCAAATATCGAGCGATGTCATACCAATTTGCCATGAATAGATGGAATAGCTATCGCACTACGCATCAGAACAAAAATAAACGCGCGAAATAATAAGAGAAAATCACAATCAGCTATTATATCTCCGCTATCTATTCTGCACACTCTCCCACGCGCGACTTTGAGGTTACACATCGAGCAAAATCACGTCAATTAGCACCGAATAGATAGAGGAACTATCGCACTACGCAATAGAATGAAAATTAAAACGCGAAATGATAAAAGTCAATCACAATGAGCGGTTAGGTATGTGCTCTCTATTCGGTACACACTTCAAAGTGCGACTTTGAGGTTTCAGATCGAGCAAAACTACGTCAATTAGCACTGAATAGATAGAAGAACTATCGCACTACGCATTAGAAGTAAAATTAAAACGCGAAATGATGAAAGTCAATCACAATGAGGGTTAGCTCTGCGCTCTCTCTTCTGCACACACTCCAAAGCGCGACTTTGAGGTTACACATCGAGCAAAATCACGTCAATTAGCACCGAATAGATAGAGGAACTATCGCACTACGCAATAGAATGAAAATAACCGCGCGAAATGGTAAAAACTCAATCAAAATAAGCAAATTTGCACAAAAAAGAAAATTTTGCTGAAGAGCCATGTTGAAAAGTCAGTTTCCAGTTCGCGGACGACTTTTCAATTCATGGCTGCCCGTAGATCTCACCACACACTCGATTCAACCGTAATGACACCATAATTGTTAATTTTTTCAAATTAAATTTTAAAATATTAATAAATTATTTAAAATTTTATTTTTTTCGCCTAAAATCTTGAATTATTATTCTAAACGCAATGCGTTCGGGTATTGTTTCTATGTCACATCCCTTTAAGCGAACAGGCTCATATGATATCAGACTGATACCAAGAATCGCGTTCGTCGTTTTGGTTGGGAGCATTGTTTGTTGAATATAGTGAAAAAAAGTGTGAATAAATGTCGAGTGAAACATGGAACGGGTAAATAAATCGAACACAACCAATCGAGGTGCAAAAACATATCATATAAATCATTAGACATCATCATGTGACACATCATCTCGTCATCAAATTCGTCGAACCTATCGACTGTTGGCTATTCGAAGTTGGTCAACTCCACAAGAGCGGGTAGATCACTCTCCTTCCAAGCGAATCGTTGAATCGGCATTCTCTATAACGCAGTTCCAGCAGCACGCTTGACACTTGGTGAATCGTGAACTAAAATATCAGGTAAGATAAGGTCACTATCAAGGAAGTGCAATTATGGAAATTCCGACGAAATTGTCTCTCAAGAGAACTAAACGTTGAAACGATAATATGTCACATACGTCTCCACCGATCTGATGAGCCTTGCATGTTTGAGTGATTTGGCAGTCTCTCATCCATCGCGCGATAGTCGAACGAGTCACTCCCAACTGCACTTTCCGATCGGAATTATCGTCAGACATTATCTGAAACCAAATTGTCGAAGCGTGAGATTTGTTCACCTTCTAGAGAGGTTATACGTAATAACTTCGTGAAACTTTCTCTATAGATTTTATTCGTCAGAGAGAGAGAGAGAGGGAGATTATGAAAGAAATATTGAGCTGACAACCCTAGTACCTTTAGTACGTTTATCCACTCATCCGACGTAAGCAGCAAGAGAAATGCCTCTAAGCCATCTTCCTTCGAGACATGCAGTTTCTGATCGGCAATGACCAAACGAAATGTGCTCTAAATGGATCCTTCAGATTTTTCGAGTACCACCGTGCATCGAGATCAGTGTGCTTTGCTGATCACGGAAACGAACGTTCTTGGGATCATCAGAAGAAGATCGCGTGATGAGACCTTCTCGGAAATAGCCAGCATGTGTTTCTGCGACCAATTTCTCAAAAGCGCTGGAATAAGATCTGTTTATTTATTCGAAAAAATACTGCTTGACGGGCATGGTGGGCATGGTGTCTGACTGGCATGCCGAGGCAGGCAGGTTCGACTCCCGCCCGCAGGTGATGTTTTGCAAGAGGTAGAGAAAGGCACGCGCCCCAACCACTAGTCTCCGCCAAGCGTTCCCTGCCGCCCTGGCCTAAGGGGCATGGTGTCTGACTGGCATGCCGAGGCAGGCAGATTCGACTTCCGCCCGCAGGTGATGTTTTGCAAGAGGTAGAGAAAGGCACGCGCCCCAACCACTAGTCTCCGTCAAGCGTTATTGGTTATGGTGTCTGACCGAAGCCCGCTATATCGCCGGTTCGAGTCCCACGATCGACCATGTTTTGCAAGATGGTAGAAGAAGGCTGGCGCCCCAACCACTAGTCTCCGCAATGAGGTGCCGGCGGTAGGCCGTCCTGGCCTATTGGTTATGGTGTCTGACCGAAGCCCGTTATATCGCCGGTTCGAGTCCCACGATCGACCATGTTTTGCAAGATGGTAGAAGAAGGCTGGCGCCCCAACCACTAGTCTCCGCAATGAGGTCCCGGCGGTAGGCCGTCCTGGCCTATTGGTTATGGTGTCTGACCGAAGCCCGCTATATCGCCGGTTCGAGTCCCACGATCGACCATGTTTTGCAAGATGGTAGAAGAAGGCTGGCGCCCCAACCACTAGTCTCCGCAATGAGGTCCCGGCGGTAGGCCGTCCTGGCCTATTGGTTATGGTGTCTGACCGAAGCCCGCTATATCGCCGGTTCGAGTCCCACGATCGACCATGTTTTGCAAGATGGTAGAAGAACATTGTTATTTTTGCAATCAAATAAGAAAAATCTGCAATTTCTCTTGAGAAAATAAAAGAAAAAAGTTATTCTCAAAAAACTGTTGAAATTGCAGATTTTTCTTATTTGATTGCAAAAATAACAATGTTCTCAGCCCTCCCGAAAAGAGAACCATATTTTCCTTTATCAATATGAGTATGAAAAACTCGCATTTGCTCTAACCTCGCTCAATTGGGGGAATTGGGAAAGCAGGGGATTTTATTTTGTGATTTTCGGTTTAGTTTATCAAATATTATAAGATGAAAACCGCATCCTCACTCTTACTCGTCAACGAAAAAGTTTCTTAGAATTTTTTTCCGAGCATTTTGAGCCCTACGCCATCCTTGCAGTTCATCTGGGAGTTGAGATACGTTAGAGCAGGACTCAGAACCGGAAAATGCCTAAAAGTCGGTTCTGGGACAAATCGTCGACTTTAAAGTTTTTCTCGTCCCCGATATACTCTGACATAATTATCTTATCATCCAAACTTGCGGCTCCCAGTTCCTGGCGGTCATGCAATATCTCAGAACACATGTGATACACAGTATCCACAAACTAATGTTTCACGCCTTAACTTGAGTTTTTGAAGATTATCTCAAAGGAAGCTCGTGAGCGAGAGGTTCAATTTGGTGTTGATCAGGACTATGTTGAGGCGTGGCTGAGTCAATGTGGCTTCAGTGCAAAGAAAGGTGACGTCTCTGGAGAGGTTAGTGTTCATTAGAGCTGACAAAACCGAGACAGCAATGTTTTGCTGTCGAGAAAAAAATTCCGTGATGAATCCAGTTTCAAGATTACTGATGCAATAGTATGCGTTTATTTTTTTTTCTCATTTTGCATTCAAAAAGAGAAATATACTTCGCGAACAAATTATTTTTTTTAAAGTTCGAAATCATCAAACTGCTGGAGGATCCCTACGGCTTCAATAACAAGGTTGAACTTCGCTACCGTAAATGCAAGATACGTATAGATGAATCCAATAATAGTATCACTATTTCGTACCATTCATAGAGTAAATGGACTGTATTTGTCGTTGCATAATAAACAATTTAATATTGATTTTTGCTTACTGTACATACATTGGGCATTCTCCATGTCGATTCAACAAAAAAAATCAGTTCGCATTCGACAGCGTGACTTTTTCAATTTGGATCCTCAGTGCTCGCTCTCGGTCGTTTCGCAACCGGAAAATGCCTAAAAGTCGGTTCTGGGACAAATCGTTGACGTTAAAGTTTTTCTCGTCCCCGATATACTCTAACATAATTATCTAATCATCATTGTCCAAACTTGGGGCTCCCAGTTCCGTACGGGGGTCGGATTCCTGTAATCTCTCAGAATACACGTGGAATATAGATTGTGAGAGGTGCTACGAAAATAAGAGAGTCAACACCGAATCGTAATCAGTTGCCGGATTAGCATTATACCTGTAGCGTTCTCGTCAAATCGGCAGTTGTCATTTCGACATGATGCAGACTGACGTTCTTGTGCGTAGACAATAGCGTGAAGACGGGATCAGCAGAAATGGGCACCTGCAAAAATATTCGCTTCACAGTTGCGCGCATACGTCAACTCAGGTCTCGCCCCTAGTATTGTCTACCGATATGCCCAAACAAGCTTCCCGACGTGGTCAACTCGATATAATCGATGTTTGCCATACATTACGCTGTTTTTCTCGAATTGCCGACATGGGCCTTGCGGGAGTGCCGACGTGTACTCGGTCTTTTTCGAGACCCTTTTGCCGTATGGATGAGAGTGCATAGACTCAAGCTTACAAAATTGCTCGTCCATAATGTTAGACGGTCTACACGCGGTAGTGCCAGGAGGTTGTCGTTTCCCGGATGGAAAGACAGATGAAGATTAATTTTGCAGCGATGAATATTCGGAAGGACTTGGAGTGAGCTTATTCAATATCAGATAAGCCAGCCATTTATTGCTTGAGATTAACTCACTGCTCTGTTGCGTTGTTCGAAGTAAACGTAATATTCTCGATCTTCCAATTATTGGTGAACTTCCGAATAAACTCCAAGGTGGATGTTTGGTCATCGAGCTGTAATACTTGCTTTTTAGAAGTTCGACAATGATTTGGTTGCTCGAAACAACACGAACAAACAGATGATCATCAAAAAACATCTCACTTTTATGTTGACTTCTTGGAATGAAATTCTAGTGAAAAGGCGTTCGCGCAGTTGAAGGAGCTGATCAAATTCATTATCGATAGAGTTTCTCTTGTAGAATCGCGTTCCTCCGAATTGAATTGACATGTTCTAAGAAATATAGGATGAGTGACATTTCCGCAACTCGGCAAAACGACATTTCCGAAAACTCGACATAATTCGATTTCTAGCCACCCTAGGATTCTGGCAAAGGTGTCATTTTGATCAGAATAAATTCCTCTTTATTTTGACCCCTTTCACGATCCTTGTTTAGCTAGAAATCGAATTATGTCGAGTTGCGGAAATGTCGTCTGCGAAAAAAAAATATGTTGCGTAAAAATAAAAGTGGCGGAAATTTTACGCATCCGAAATATGAGGCCGGTCGCCTACTACTTAGTAAAATATGTGCGAATGTTGGTACTTCGATTTTTCGAAAAACGAGATAAAGAGGTTCTCGAGGGTGCTGATCTTCATGGCGTTCTTCATTTTGCACCAAATTGATCGGTGAAGCCGGGCTGCATCAGAGCTGAAAATCAAGATTTCTCAATATCTCACGTCTCCGTCGACTAAATGAGCTGAAATTTTCACAGCATGTGAAATTGAGATGTTGAAGTCGATCATGTTATCCACGTTATTCAGAAACAAAGGGCGAAATTTTTGACCTACACTTTTCGAATATGAGGACGTAATGGAATCCGATTTTTGCATATGCGGATGCGCCTCGTTGAGAGGATCAAATATCGCCCTTTGTTTCTGAATAACGTGGATATCGACTTCAAAATCTCAATTTCACATGCTGTGAAAATTTCAGCTCATTTGGTCGACGAAGACGTGAGATATTGAGAAATCTTGATTTGCGGCTCTGATGCAGCCCGGCTTCACCGATCAATTTGGTGCAAAATGAAGAACGCCATGAAGATCAGCACCCTCGAGAACCTCTTTATCTCGTTTTTCGAAAAATTTATGTACCAATCTATGTTTGAATAGTGGGCAACCGGCCTCATTACTTTTTTAATTAATTCATTATTAATTACTTTTTTGACAATAAAATAGTTCAACATATAAACAACAATCAATTGTACAGGGTCACGCCAGAAGTGTGCAATTGTAATGAAACAAGGTTCGGGGAAGGAAAGATAAGGAAACTGCCTAGGGGAATCAGAGGGAATAGACAAAAACACTTCCTAGATAACGCTGCCGGATGTTTCGGTTCATTAGGTCGTAGACATCCGACCGCCTCACGAACGGTGAACCTCATCAGAACGATGCCCAACGTGAGTGAGGAAACAAATGATGGGGAATTGAGTAGATATTCGCGACGCGACAACAAAAACAAACAACTAACAATATCATAATTTGTGTAAAACAAACGGTGTGAGTAGGGGAGAGACCTAGTGAGAGTGAGAGAATGGAGGAAGAAGAGGGAACGGCGGGAAGAGGGTAGATCATTAGAGGTCACAAGGCCAGAGAGGGAGGGAGGGGAGGCGGAGGGGAGGGAAGATAATCAAGAGATCAAGAGACCAAACACCTCCGGTCAAGGAAAAGTTGAAGTGGAAAAGATTCCAGAAATGAATGGATGGTATCTAATAAATCCCCGGCATATTATTTAGAGCTTATTAGTGATTCTGAGCTAGATTTCGCTATTGGGAAGTCCGTATTTTAATGAGACATTGTGGTTTATATTTAGAGTTGAATATAATCTGGAAAATACGATTTCTTTTGGATATCTTATTGAAATAAAGTATCGCGTAATCTGTTGAACTCTTCTAGGAAATGGTTGAAGGACGAGCAAATGCGAAAGATTCTAACGATCTCTCCATGCATTGCATTGAGACCCATACTGATAGGAATATTAGATTCAAAATGTGGATATCTGATAACTGAGAATGAGTAATCATCTGTCTTATTGTATAATGACGTCTGAATATGTCCAGACTGAGTGACGCTAATCGATAGATCAAGAAACGCCGCCTCAGTAGGCTCTGAGTTTGTCTGCTCTAATGTTAGAGAATGGTGATACATGTCCGATGTTAAACGTACTAACTCATCCCCTCTGTCCGATATGCGGAAGAGATCATCGATATATCGGAATGTTCGGTTTAATGAGAAAGAAAATTGTTACCTTGCGGAATACCCATATACTGTTGATAGAGTCTACCTCCGTAGTATGCGAATGAGTTTTGAAGTATAAAATCGAGTTTTTCAACAATTATCATTCTTATGATATGATCGACCAGCAATGCTTGAATTGTTTCTATCATATCTGACATTTCTGCCCTGGACAACAAGGTATTCAGAGCCTGCATTTCTAAACAATAGATCGAACAGATATAATAGTTTGTCCTTTACAACATCGTGTGGGAGATTTGTGAATAGAGATGAGAAATCAGCACAGAATATCTTACAGTCAGGATTATTAACAGTACTCAATTGCTGAACAACTTTAAAAGTGTTTTGTATTGAGAAAAATCGATTGATTTTGTCATGGCTAGTAATGTTGTTACAGTATTTTCTGAAGTGTCCATGTAGGAACCTGAGGATCGTTTGCAACTCAACCGACAATGGCTTTAGCGTACTATCGTGTGCGCCAGTGATGAATCGAAATTTTATAGGGGTTTTATGCATCTTTGGAATACCGTAGATTTTGGGAAGATTTCCACCAGCTTGGGCGGTGATTCCGAAACTACGAGTGAATCGCTCATGTTTTACTTTGATCTCATCAGAATCAAGTTGATCTCTGATCTCATAAGTTCTATCACCATTACTAGTTGTATTAAGTTATTTTTCCATGAATTCCAGGTATAGTTTCTTACAAGTGAATGCATAATTTCCAGAAGCTTTGTCAACCATGGTAATAACGAAATTTCTGTGAAACTCCGACATCTTGCGATTAAGGTTACCGATGGGGATACATTCTTGTGAAAAATTGATCTTCCGAGAAGAAGCCGTTATTTTATTGGTAACGATTTCAGTAAATTTGTTACGGAGACCGGCGATCTTGGCTTTTGAAGGCCGATGTTTGCGAATCATGCACTCGAATAATGTCTCACAAGAGACTATAATAGCCTCTTCAACAGTTTGCCTATCGATGAATGATCGCAATCTGAATTTGGTTCCCTTCTCGAAAATACTCCGGAGCTCAGAGTCCTGGATAATTCGAGTGTCTCCAGTGCAAATGTGCTTGTAGTGAGGATTAGTGAATTCGGGAAATCGGTCACAATTGCATTGTGAATTTAAGATTCGGTCAATTTCGATTGTGTTCAAATTCCTAAAGAAGTTACCGTAATTACACAGGAATCGTGATGTCGAATCAGATAAAGAGTAACTGATCTGAATTCTGGGGATCTTTTTCGAATCGGTCGTGATTTCCTCATATACGCTCCGGACCCTTTCCGAGTTCAGTGTCGCAGTGGCGAAACGACTTGCCCTTCCAAGCCGCATGGACTTTTGGAATATTATGAGGACGACGGGTGCTTTTTATCACGTTGAAGAAGTCTACAATGTTAAGGAAGATTCACTAGAAACGGTGAAGTTGGCGATTCCTCTTCGGCAGATGATATTCAATGACCATGATACCCTTCGCAGGGGAATTCTTTACTCGAATGGGGCCATGAATCACAGCACACTCTATGCAAAATCGGAGATTGACAACCTCGTTGCCTCATCCGAAGAAATCAAAGACCGAGTACGGACTCTGATTGATGAGGAATGCATGAAGCTGGATCTTCTCGCCAGTATAGACATCGCATGTCTACAGGAAGCGAAACTTCTACAGTTCGATGGATTCACGCATAGTCAATTGAAAGAATATTTTGACTTCGATGAGTCAACTTGCTGTTGGATTCTGGATCAATTAAAATCTCATGGAGTGATCAAAGAGCAACTGGAGTCAACCGTGAAACTGGCCGACAACTGGAAGATCCTCGCTGTGAAATTTCAATTGACTAGCGTATTTTCGCCCGCAATCAAACTAGAAGGAGAAGGGTTGACAGGATTGGAGGCATACGACGACGCCGTAACGATATCCCCAATGATTCTACGTTCATTGTTCATTCTGAACGGAATTACCGCCGATGAAGCAATTTCGGTTGCCCAGGAACTGTTTTATTCACTACTTCAACGAGGCATCTTGGTTAAGCATGAGAGGAGTGTATATCGGAAGGCTAGCAAACTTAACTGCTCTATGCTCCCAGCCGCATACGCTAATGAAGTTCTCATCTTTCTTATGCATCATTTCGCTTACACAGTTGCTCATGATCAGCTATTGCAAGAGTGCGAGGAATCAATGCATTATCCTTTCACAACTAAGAAGGTACTGCTCCGTGATGATGCTCATCAAGAGCTATTCGACGAGTTATGTGAGCTGGAGCTCATATCACCGTCTCGAATCGTTTCGCACCAATATAAATCGATTGACTACAACAGCTTTCCGGGAGTGAGTTCACAACTGAAATACAGTTCCGGTCAAAAGTTTCGCACCAAAATGTAAATAGTATTATATATTTTTGAAATATTGAGCAAGGTGCAAATAAATAGCATCGCGTATTTTTTGAATGTTTTTGCTTTCAAATGCTTCAATCCGTAAGTCATCTCATGTCCTGAAAAAAAGTACATACACTCGAATTTTGGTGCGTGACTTTTAGCCGGTAGAATATTTTTTTACAGACATTTTATCGTTTCAGTTCATCGACAAACAAGAACTCAAGAATTTCATCATATCTCGTCGCTTGAAACTCCGAGATGAAATCCAGACATTCACTCTAATCCCGCTCGAGGATTTTCTCGAAGAGAGAAACATTACAATCACGAAAGAAATGGAAGCAATTATCGATTTGGGAATGGTTGCTGGAGTTTCAATGAAAAAGGTACATTGAGTTCGGAGCAGAATCGCCCAACAAAAATCTTTCAAGTTTTAAAAGTGAATATACATTGAATGGAAATTACCAGCAAATTTTGAAGCTCACCATATATATATTATATATGTCATATATATATTCATATGATTTACAGATGCCTCCCGCTACCAAAAACGAAACAGTCGGATCTATCTTAGGATGGAAAGGAAGAGAGTGAGTAGTGTGCAATTAAAGACAGTTGACTAACGATTTCGAGAGCAATTCAGCATTCGAACTAGAACGACGAACAACTACATCAAACGTTTCCATATCGCGAACGAAATTCATTAATACAGATGCGAGTTTGGCTTAGTAGGCCTGCGCGTACTTTCACTCTTTCACACCAATCTAGGCGGATTGGTCTGGGAAAAAGAAGGGACAAAATTAGTCTCTAAAATATGGGTGATCCTCTAAGAGTAGTGACTTCCTGATTTGCTCAACTATATTTGATACATCAATGAGAGAGATTTGGTGACATCCATAATTTTTCGGGAAACTGCATCAGTTCAAATTGCCGCTATCGACAGGTACTACTATCAAGGTCACAATGGCATGCCTACAACTTCTTATCGAGCTCTAGCCAAACAAATACGGGATGAATATTGCATCGTGCCTGGCATTGAACCTTATAAATGTATGGCAAACGATCAAAGCATGGAAGTAAACACAAGGGAGAAGGTATGACGTAGTATAGATAATATCATAGTACTTTGTCGTGCACAGCGTGTCATACTCACACTTCCACGGCGCAGCGCGATTGTGAAACACGATTGTTAAAAATATGTAAATAGTTGAAAGAAGAAAACTTATAAATCGTTATGGTATTTCCTAGAGACGTGTCTCAAAATCCCACAACACAGCGTGTCAAAAAGAAAGATTCCATTGTCTCACGCGGCGCTGCGCGATTGTGAAAATTTTCTCATTCTGATCGATCAGATCGGTTCGAATGAGACGGAGAAATAAGCGGAATGCATTCACTATTCACAATAATTTGACAAAAAACACGATACAGTTAAGAGACCGGCTCGGTTATTTTGGAGTATAGGCCGGACAGACATCACCGATCCGGCCCAAACTTTTTCCCTGGATACCCCCATGGGTCCCCATCACCAAACATGACACTATATGGTCCAGATCATTGAAACATAAAAATGCCAGGATATCAAATTTTGAAGACTCGAAAATCAGATAAAAAATAACTGAACGATCTGGGTCCAAAGTTAGTGTGTCAATATTACATACATGCCTAGACAACAAAAACACGTTTTAAGTTAATCCAAAATTTCGATCCCATTCTGGATTTTTCAACTTCCGAAATGGTTTTTCCACGAGATTTTGCACCTACCCCACGGAGGACCTTTTCACAACCCATGCCAATAAGTTCAGGGTGAAGTCCCCATACCAAGAGCTGATAGCTGGCCCAATGTCATATGTTGGGGTGCACCTTCCGGGAAATTCCTGACATGTCCCAAAAAAATCGACATTTTCATTTCTGAACAAAATACGTTCTTATAGGTGTTGCAGGCGTATTTTACGATAAAAATAACGAAAAAGATAAGCGATATAACATCGATAAAATGTCGAAAATTAAAATTTTCGTCAGTTTTGAACCACCGTTAAAAAAATATTTTAGCAATATGTACATTTTTATTGCCTTTTCGGATTCTACGTGCAAAACTACCCTTGCTGTGAAATTTCCTCGCTAATCGGTGTGGGGGCCCGGGAGTTATAGATTTTCCGACCGAGGTGCCTTTGGGGTCGACACGGAGTACGAGGACGAGAGGATTCGCAATTTCGAAATCAACCCATCGCCTTTTCACCATATTTGGACTTTTTAGATTATTTTTAATCATATTCACCTCTCGAGCATAGCGTTTGGTTCAGACAACAATTGACATCTCTAGTATCCAGGGAAAACGTTTGGGCCGGATCGGTGATATCGATGTCCGGCCCTAACGGCCGGATCCTCGAAAATAACGTAGCCGGTCTCTTAAGTTGCACGTGGATGGCCAGAAAGCTTCTGAACACATTTCAGGCGGATTGTTCTACAATTAGTAGCATTTCTGTATTTTTCCTCCACACTACGCAAATGGACCATCTTCATGTGAATTTTCCAATATGCTCAATAATGGAAACACCCACACTATTATTATTTTCTGAATCCGCAGAACCAGATCTACATTTTGTGATCAGAATTTTGTGATCAGATCAGAAGTGATCAGAAGATCAGAAAGGTGATCAGAATTTTGAATTTTGTTTTGTTTTTTCCAGATAATTAGCAAAAACGGTCAAAAAAAAAGTTTTCTCAATTATCTCGAAAACCAGAACACAATTCAAAATTCTGATCACAAAAAATAGAAGATCTGGTTATGCGGATTCAGAAAATAATTATGTTGTGGGTTTTTCACATGAAGATGGTCCATTTGCGAAGTGTTGAGGAAAATGAATGAAAATTCACCTAATTGCGGACCAATCAGCCTAAAACTATTTAGAAGCTTCTTGACCATCACATTACAACTTTAGTTGATTGTAAAGGGTGCGCCAAAATTACGAAAAATGTTTGCAAATGTTGTGAAATTAATGCGAATTAATCTTTCATTGTTAACACCAGTAGCAACACAGATCCCTCATAGTATTACTATTATATGTTTCAAGACGATCGCTCAATTATTGATGTTGCTAGGAGTAGTTGTTTCCTACTATGTACAATATTAGAGCGATAATATTAGAGCAGATAATGACAATCAATTGAACAATTTATCATTCTCAAACTGATTGGCCAGGAGATAATATTTGCATACTATGGACAATTTTTCAAAAGAGTATCAATCTCGATCTCCGCATCCATAGTCCAATAGATCGAGCGGAAAATGGCATCATGAAAATGTATTCGAGAGATTTCGCGACTCGATTTTCTTGGCAACTATGCATATGAGAGCTATGCTAATCCGTGTCAAAATTCGTCTATCTGTGCCCTATAATGTGTGCAGGGTAGAGGGTGAACTGAACCTGCTACACTGGGAAGAGACACCTTAAAGATAAAAGAATTTTGTCTAAAAGGGGTTTAAAAGAGTTTAAAAGGTTTCAGCTCAAAATTCAATGTGCCTAATTTTACATCCCTTTGATCCGGTTTGATATTTTGTTCAGTATCCATAATATATTTCTTATTTTTCTAATGACTTATCATATCGACTTGCCACTTTTTTGAAATTCTGATGCGCAAAACGTTCAAAAATGGCGAAAGGGCTGTCAAATTAGCATCCTCGTAAATTGAAGTCCATTTGATTATTTTTTATAAAACAATCAGGAAGGGTTAGGTGAATGTTTGTTAAAAATCACATGATCAGTCTTGACCTCCATGATACGGATATGGGGAACGAACAACACCAACAAAAAATCACAGTACGTCCGTTATGTCGCCAAATGGAACTTTGGGAAAACAATTGGTTCTCAATGATCTCAAGGCTGATTTACATGATCAATTTTTTTTGTAGCTTCATGGACAATTGTCATGGGACAACCGTTGCAGAGTTCAAATACGGTTCGTTTTGAAAATGCACTCGTTCAAATGGGGAAATGGCGCGCGGGAATCATGTTTTAGACTCCGATCACTTTTGCTCCCTCTCACAAACGAGTCAATCGAAATATCCTCAAACCGAACATGCCTTTCACGTACTCTAGAGCACTACTTGAAGTGTTAGTGAGGTCGAATAGTATATGTTGTCTCTTACGGAGCACGGCTCAATTCAACGATTGTCCGTAATTTTGGCGCATTATGTATTAACCAAATTATCCCGAACAATCAATGCATTTCGTTTATTTCTCCATCTCATTCCGACCGCTCTGATCGATCAGAATGAGTAAATTTTCACAATCGCGCAGCGCCGCGTGAGACAATGGAATCTTTCTTTTTGACACGCTGTGTTGTGGGTTTTGAGACCCGTCTCTAGGACATACCATAACGATTTATAAGTTTTCTTCTTTCAATTATTCACATATTCAATTTTCCGTAGAGTTTAGTGCAAGATTTTGTGCCAATCTGTTCAATACGTCTTCAATGGCAGGTACTTATCGATCAGATATTGATCGTGGCCAGGAGTCTAAAGACGGCCCTGATTTGCCGTCTAGCACCGTCTCCGATCATTTCCTTCAACGAATTGGCTGCTTTTATCGATTCGATTGAGAACAGCCGTTGGTTCAAAGTGCGATTCACAAAAATAACCAAACGTATATTGTACTAATCATTCCGTAAAATCGTGCAGAGTTTTATCTACACATCCCGATGTTGCATATTTAACTCATCACTCTTTCGTAACGAGAAAAAAAGATTCAAAAAACCGAATGAAGACAATAAAAAATGCGTCGTCAGTCTAAGAGTGAATATCTGACCCAGTGAGCATATGCTTGGCACTAGCAAAAAATCTATTTCTCTCTAAATGTGTGTGGAGGTAGTACTCGACGAGTGTTGCTCAGGCGCCACGGGTTTAGTGGTCTAAATCGTTTTCCGCTAAATGACGGAAGTTTCAAAAAAATACCGTAACCAAACCGTCTTAGCTCATTTCAATCGATTAGTATCTCAAAATTTTCACAATATTCATGTCATCACACCTGCCAAGTGTCATCCGGATCGCAATGAAAATGGTCGAGAAATTTCGATTTTTCGAAAATATTTTTGAACTTTTCAACTTTTCATCCTTAGGGTGGTATACAATATACCTTTTTTATTTTATAAAATTGGAGAGCAAGCACTTTACTTCTTATCGTTAAAATATGCGAAAGAACTAAAAATATATGTTTGACGAAAATCATTTAAAACGACGGTCAACTCGTTCAAAAGTTAGTTCATTATTCGCTACCTACCAGGTATTCGTGCAAATTGGAATATCATGCACATAAGTAAATGTTTCAACATTTACTGTTTCAGTTTATGGTGGAATAATAATACTTTGCACGATTTTGAGAAAAATGTTTTTTCGACCATGACGAGTTATGAATTTCGCGCCAAATACTTTTACTAATGCAGTAACAGCGCATGCTCTAACTAGTATAACCATGCAGTCTGGTGGTTACTGCACTGAATCCTTGTGATATGGGGCTATGGCACTTCCGTGTTCGCCTCATTTATTCGCTCAAAAAATGCGAAAAAAAAATTTCAAAAACTTGCAAACTCCCACTTCTACTTGCTCATTATGTTCGTAATAAATAGTGAGAAAAATGCGATAATTGACGAACATAATACGATTTATCAAGTGGGAGTTTGCAAGTTTTTTTTTTCACATTTAGAGCGAAATCGATTTTTTGCTAGTGCCAAGCATCTGCGCACATATGTTCACTGACTCAGAAAGTCACTCCTCATACGCTTCCACGGTAGTCTTGCAGATCTTGAAAAACGCTTGATTTGAAGCGGCATTGATATGAGGCCGATTGCCTAATTTTCGAGCAAGGTCTGGCACGATTATGCTCAAAAGTTGTCCCCTAGGATAACTTTCGATTCTGAATCGAATGGCTGATTCCGTTTTTCGATCTGAGCCTTCTGAATCCCGGTACGGCACGACGTCAATTTGGCCAAATTTTGATTCTGCGATAAAAACTGGTCCCGGGAGGGCCAAATCGGCCGAAATCTCACGTTCCCGACCAGAATTTAATTCTCTACAAAATGAAATGTTGGATAAGGCTCTATCTTTTTTCGTTTTCGAGTTATGGTCGTTTTCTGTTTTTCTTTTTCAAACATTTGTTAGCTTATCTACAAGCAGAGTCTGTAGAGAATTCTTTTCCGATCATTTTTATATATGGGATGAGGCATATTTCTCGGGTCCAAGTGGTTTCCCATTCGATTATGTGACGCGAACTCGCGTTTTTTGGAATTTTTCTAGCACAACTTTTTTCTTTCAAAGTTTTAGGATCTCTAACATAGAAATTTGGTTTCTACGTGCGAAAATACGCCAGAAACTCCTTATTTCAGATGAATCTGAGAAAATGACTTTTTTGACTCAAAAATCGGAGGGGGAGAGCAAACGAGCAAACGACAAAAGAGCAACTGGGAATAGCCCGGAGGTGAGTTAACCAACCTAAATAAAAGTTGTCACATATATATTACTTTAGCCTAGGGATTACGGTAACCCAGTCCGATGGGTCAGGTCGAGTTCCTTGGGTCAGATTTTTTTCGGAAATTTCTTCAATCGATCTCAAAATCATTTTTCCGTAGTCTGAAGGACGGTAGAGTACATTTTCGATTCAAATTGCAAAAAATTTTATTTCCAAAATCCATGATACGTAAAAAATGAAATTGAAAAAAATTGCGAGAACTTTCTGATCATAGTTCTTTCTGGTGTATTTTTGATCGCTGATTTCGAATATCGATATGAGAGCTCATCAAAAAATAAATGAAAAAAGTTAAAATTTAAAAATTGTCGAAATCATAATTTTTGGACATAATATCGAGCAATTATTTTCCCTCGCCACAGATGCTTCTGATATTTGATGATGATGCTAGGTACAGGTACTTACTCAAATCACTTTTCTGGAATTCTCGAATAATATCAGTTTTCGAAAGTTACGTGTCTTTTGGGAAAATCTAAAAAATTAAATTTCACCATAATGATGAAATCGTATGGGTTAACACCCAATATATAAAATGTTCACCATGCACATAGGAATCGATTGATACCAGTTCCTAATCGATTAGAGAGAAACTTAGCAAAAATCGAAAAAGCGAGTTTCAAATTTCATGCGCTCTGACGCTCCTCGGACGCGTCGCGGTCAGTCCCAAGGTGGTTTAACTTCCTGGCTCACCGAGTACTACCACCTGTGGAAGTATGGAGCCGATCCCACGAATCGACCTTTTCCTCTAGTTCCACGCATGTGCACAAATATGTTCAAAATCTCAGAATGTCACTCATATACGAATATCGATATGAGAGCTCATCAAAAAATAAATGAAAAAAGTTAAAATTTAAAAATTGTCGAAATCATAATTTTTGGACATAATATCGAGCAATTATTTTCCCTCGCCACAGATACTTCTGATATTTGGGGATGATGCTAGGTACAGGTACTTACTCAAATCACTTTTCTGGAATTCTCGAATAATATCAGTTTTCGAAAGTTACGTGTCTTTTGGGAAAATCTAAAAAGTTTTTGGAAAAAGCACCAGCGAAAAATCTGGGAATGATATCATCAACATAAGAATTGTTCCTCCGTGTCTCCTGAATCGAATGCAGTAATCGGGACAGCACTATCATTTTTCTCAAAACGAATGATGACCGTTTTCCGGAGACGAACGTGGTCAAAAAATTCAAAGGGTCCGTTACGTTAGTTCAAAGTATGTTGATGTGTCATATGTGTTCAATAATGAATTTTTACTAAAGTTGACATCTGATATGTATTCGATCGACCCCTATTCTTGGATATTTACGCTGATGAGTTTACGTAATAGATCGTTTAATTTTTTTTTGACCACTCTCGCCTCCGGAAAACGGTCATCATTCGTTTTGAGAAAAATGATAGAGCTATCCGGATTATGGCTTTCGATTCAGAAGACACGGAGGAACAATTTTTATGTTGATTATATCATTCCCAAATTTTTCGCTGGTGCGGGGTGGTCGCTTTTTCCAAAAACTTTTTATATTTTCCCATATGACACGTAACTTTCGAAAACTGATATTATTCGAGAATTCCAGAAAAGTGATTTGAGTAAGTACCTGTACCTAGCATCATCATCAAATATCAGAAGCATCTGTGGCGAGGGAAAATAATTGCTCGATATTATGTCCAAAAATTATGATTTCGACAATTTTTAAATTTTAACTTTTTTCATTTATTTTTTGATGAGCTCTCATATCGATATTCGAAATTAGCGAGCAAAAATACAGCAGAATGAACTATGATCAGAAAGTTCTCGCAATTTTTTTCAATTTCATTTTTTTCTCTCACCATGATATGGATTTTGGAAAAAAAATTTCTTGCAATTAGAATCGAAAATGTACTCTACCGTCCTTCAGACTACGGAAAAATGATTTTGAGATCGATTGAAGAAATTTCCGAAAAAAATCTGACCCAAGGAACTCGACCTGACCCATCGGACTGGGTTACCGTAATCCCTAGGCTAAAGTAATATATATGTGACAACTTTTATTTAGGTTGGTTAACTCACCTCCGGGCTATTCCCAGTTGCTCTTTTGTCGTTTGCTCGTTTGCTCTCCCCCCTCCTATTTTTGAGTCAAAAAAGTCATTTTCTCAGATTCATCTGAAATAAGGAGTTTCTGGCGTATTTTCGCACGTAGAAACCAAATTTCTATGTTAGAGATCCTAAAACTTTGAAAGAAAAAAGTTGTGCTAGAAAAATTCCAAAAAACGCGAGTTCGCGTCACATAATCGAATGGGAAACCACTTGGACCCGAGAAATATGCCTCATCCCATATATAAAAATGATCGGAAAAGAATTCTCTACAAACTGTGCAAGTTGATAAGCTAACAAATGTTTGTGTCGGAAAACGACCATAACTTGAAAACGAAAAAAGATAGAGCCTTATCCGACATTTCATTTCGTAGAGAATTAAATTCTGGTCGGGTACGTGAGGTTTTTATCGCAGAATCAAAATTTGGCCAAATTGACGTCGTGCCGTACCGGGATTCTGGAGCATCTGATCGATAAACGGAAAACGCCAGTCGATTTAGAATTGAAAGTAACCCTAGAGGACAACTTTCGAGTATAGGCTATTTTTTTACTGTGCCAAACCCTTCCGATTTTGCTCGAAAATTAGGCGAACGGCCTCATATATGTCTGTGATTTCTATAATTGATACGCTTTTCAGTCCGAACTCGCTTTATGTATTCAATGTGTGGAGATGGAGTCGCTACGCTTGTTATCAGAAACCGGTCGCATTAGCTCGCTTGATTGTCTATGTATTCAATACGCGGCTCTGGATGTCGCATATTCGTCAATGTGGAACGATAGCGAGGAGGAGAGAAAGAAGCGTCTGAACGAAAATTTGGTGGAAAAGGTATGGCCGGGTAAATTTTTTTCGACTTGAAGCGTAAGAAGAGCAAAGCATTACAAAAACAACAATCAAAGTTATCATATTAACATTTCCAGGAGAAATATTGTCTGAATGATATCATTGCGGCTGCCGTCGATGCCAGGATGGAAGAGCTGTTCACGAATCCGGTGCGATTTTTCTTATTGATTATATGATATTTCTGATACAGCTTTCGAACTTCATTCGATCTATTATGCTCGAGCATAGACAAAGCAATCGTACGCATCAACAAATTAGCGATGTAGACATTGCAAAGGTACGTGGAGCAATATGTTATTCAATGAT
Source organism: Pristionchus entomophagus (assembly GCA_036245825.1). Taxonomy (NCBI): domain Eukaryota; kingdom Metazoa; phylum Nematoda; class Chromadorea; order Rhabditida; family Neodiplogasteridae; genus Pristionchus; species Pristionchus entomophagus. The sequence continues at coordinate 11,663,598 of BTSX01000005.1, forward strand.
TGATTGTTACTTTAGTATGCTTGATCGACTTATTACCGAACATAAATCCCTTGTATATTATTTTTCAGGCGGCTCGTCAGCTAATGAAACGCAATCCGTATGCATGGCTGGATTCTTTGCAACGTATCCAGCTGATGAACAGAGTTCATGCTACGATTGCGAATCTCTACGAGAAGATGAAACAAACGAAAGACGGAATCGGTGGAGATCTCGTCAGTTGGAAGTACTCTTCATAAGACAACAACATTATTTGTTTAGGCAGCAAGTGCCTACGATCTCACACGTTTATGCTTGGTTCAACGCTTCCCGATGCCATTCGAGCCTTGTTTTACAATTCTCAGTCGTGTATCTGAAGACATTGGCAATGGCTTCAACGAATTTCACGCAGTTTGAAAAATTTTCCGTGAATAAATTCAAAAGTTATTTTCAGATGATGAAAGCTGATCGATACGAACCGTCGCAATGCTTCATTTATCTTTCCGAGGTTATTCCGCATAGCACAGATTGTTTTTTTTTCATTTGTGTTTTTTTTTCTTCGAATTTTTGTTTGAATTACAGAATGACTACTCTGACTGTGGCGAGATTCTGGATGGGAAGCACACTGTCAATCTTTTTGAGTTCCTCCGTGAGCACAACAACACTATCAACGACGCCGTGACGCTGCGCCGTTCACTCATCACTGCTTTATCATCAAACGAAAACGTATAATGGATTTATCATTACATCTCTTAGCTATCATTATTCACATACATTTTATGACGCTTACAAATATCCAAATCTGAAACTTTAAAAAAACAAACAAATAATTACTTGGTTGCATTGCAGCATCAACCGGAGCATATCGTGCAAGAAGCGGATAACGATGTCTGCACCGTGGTTAACAATCTTCAAACGCCGCAAGTTGAGGAACAAAATACACCGAACTTCGATCAGTTCGAGATAGCTATCATGAATGACCAATTATTGTTATCTGAAGTGGCTCTTGCTGGTCTTCTTGTTTTATTTTTGATTATTTTTCTTACTTAAATATATTGATATTAGTTTGAACATTCACTTCTCATTCCAAAAATGTATATGTGCATTTTGTTTACACTAAACTTTCGATCTTGATGTGATCTTTCTCATTCATGTTAACGTCAATAAGTAAGACAATTGAAAAAAAAAATTCGACGGAATATCGTTTGAGAGTTTATGAAGTTGAAAGAAAACTCAAGAAACAATTTAGCAATGAATATATCTACGCAATATGCTGGTGACACGCACGAGAGGTGAGCGCGTATTGGGATTGACTAAAAACCGGTCCCGGTCCCGGTCCGGTTTTAGGAGACTAAAACCAGTTTTTAGTCCATCCCAGTGGGTATTGGTGATATTCATTCGAGACCGACCCTCCTCGATTCGCGTACGATTCGCGTAAAAGGTTATGAAGGAATTACTTTCTTTGATCTTCAATCTAAGAACATAACAAAACAACTTTTAAAAGATTTATCGTATTTTAGTTCGAGATCATCAATATGCTGGAGACACCCGATGAAAATGAAGACGAGATCGAAATTCGCTGAAGAAAATACAAGAATATGATTGGAAATTCAAAAACCCGAGTGACTCTATCGTTCCTAAAGTAGCTGCAATCGGAATTTCATAATCAATGTCGCGATATTTATTGTTCATTTGTGTTTTTTTTTTTTTTTTTTTTTTTGTGACCAGTTTGAAGGGCGCATCGTTACCTCACCCATTCCGTCACTTGTTCTCGTTTCAAAAAAGCACCCTGCCTCGTAATCTACTTTCTCGTCTCGTTCCGCTTCCCCCCCCCCCCGCCTGTGGGAATAATCTCACAAGGGAATGACCGGAACTCACATATCCCGAATATTCTGAAAAAATCACAGAAAATGATGAAAACAATTCTATCCGGGAAACTACTTTCAACAACTGCTAAATGTTTTTTTTTTTTAAATTTCGACAAAATAGCGTTTTTAGGGCGTTTTTGGGAAAATTCTAACCACGAAACGCTATTTTGGCCCAAAATCGAAATTTTAAAATAAGATTTAGCAGTTTTTGAAAGTAGTTTCCTGGATAGAATTTTTTCTGCATTTTCTGTGATTTTTTCAGAATTTTTGTGATATGTGAGTTCCGGTCATTCCCTTGTCAGGTCACAGTCCCTCTTCCTCGCCCACCGCGACGGACGAACGCACCGCGTGTGTTGGTCTAGGACGCTTTTTCTATGATGATCTACCCGTATCCGTCTTTTAGATTTTGACATATTGCTGCTAACAGCTAAAACCATTCCCGATTCTTTTTCGAAACAGTAATTTGCAGCACTCAATATATCTATATTTTTCTGTATCAGAAAATATGTTCTCAATAGAATAGAATAGATTTATCATGTGAGGTCACATGGGAGTAAGTAAATAAGGAAATGTGGTCGAAGTTTTTTTTAAATAAGGAAATGTGGTCGAAGATCTTCGTTGATTCATTTCTTCTCGTCAAGCATTGCCATCGTGAATTCTGAATGAGACGTAGAAAGATTACCTTTCTGCAAAATTGATATTATACGGTTAGTAATTCTATGTGCAAATGAATTTTCTCTAAGTTTTAAACGCGCAGAATCTACGACAACTTTATAACCAGCTCCACGGGTTCTTGTTTTAATAAGTGTGAAAAAGTCGCGCATAGATTCTGCGAGCTTTCCGTTACCGAAGAGCATCTGGTATGCTAGTCTTGCATCATTTGACATTCTTCTGTACTCAAGGGAATGCAATTGTAATTCCTTATTCCTCTCAGAATGACTCGGTCTATTATGATAGGTGTAGTTAAGTGCTCTGTAAAAAATCCGCCGAGTCACTGAATTTTGAACTTTTTCGATCTTATCACGATCAGTTGAGTTGATCGGGCGTGAAACACTAGATTTGAACTCAAGAGTGGGGCGCACGTAAACACAGTAAGCATTTACAAGCATCTTAAAATCGTTTGTGTGTAAAGTTACCTTTCCCTGATTGGTTGCTATCCCTCTTCCAGGATGGACATTCTCTCACTACCGGACGACATCCTTCGAGAGTTAATGCAGTATGTGAAGATCTGGGACCGTATGAGCCTTCGCCTCACTTGTCGGCTTGCTTTGCGTCACCTTTTGAGGATACCATCCATAATTTAAATGGATTAAATGGATGCACTTCGGCACTCCGGCAAAACTCATGTCGACGCAGCGAGAAAATCAGCGTAATGTATGGTAAAAAAACGATTATATCGAGTAGACCTCGTCGGCAAGCTTGTTTGTGCATATCGGCGGATAATTCTTGGCTAGACCTATTCGACGTATGACTTTACTTATGATTGCAGTGCGTTCGAGAAACTCGTCGCGGAATCCCACGCAGGCTACTTCAACATTCCACACTTCTGGCGTGACCCTGTACAAATGATTGTTGTTTATATGTTGAACTGTAACACGGAGGTAAATAACGCCCTGTATTCCCCTACCGTGCTATCGGCCCTCTCCCTGCTCTAGCACTCAGGACTCATATTATCATCTTCTTTATCATCTAGCAAGAGGGGAAATGATGGGGAGAGGGATCTATTCTATATCGCTGACTCCTAGACACACACAACACACTACTAACTGATGACTCTTATCACTCGTCTCATGGATCTCCTAACAACTGTCCCTCCTCTACTGGGGAGGGCGCTACAGAACTATTTTATTGTCAAAAAAGTAATTGTATATGAGGCCGGTTGCCCGCTATTCAAACATAGATTGGTACATCAATTTTTCGAAAAACGAGATAAAGAGGTTCTCGAGGGTGCTGATCATCATGGCTTACTTCATTTTTCACCAAATTGATCGGTGAAGACGGGCTGCATCAGAGCTGCATTTCTCAATAACTCACGTCTCCGTCGACCAAATGAGCTGAAATTTTCACAGCATGTGAAATTGAGATGTTGAAGTCTATCATGTTATCCACGTTATTCAGAAACAAAGGGCGAAATTTTTGACCTACACTTTTCGAATATGAGGAGGTAGTGGAATCCGATTTTTGCATATGCGGATGCGTCTCGTTGAGAGGATAATTTTTCGTATAAATAGTGGGGGGTGAAATTATCTCCGGTTTTTTGCAATCTTCACTTTTATGGGCTTCGTTTCCGTTTTTCACCGCTCGTCACGCTTCACGGATGAGTAATGAAATGAGTTCCATTCGCGATCTCGTGCGTTCTTTGTCGCATTTCTCGATTAACGCGGTGATAAATTGAAATGAATCCCAAAACAGTGAAGATTGCAAAAAACAGAGATAACTTCACCCACACTATTTATACGAAAAATTATCCTCTCGACGAGGCTCATGCGCCTATGCAAAAATCGGCTTCCACTACCTCCTCTTATTCGAAATGTGTAGGTCAAATTTCGCCCTTTGTTTCTGAATAACGTGGATATCGACTTCAACATCTCAATTTCACATGCTGTGAAAATTTCAGCTCATTTGGTCGACGGAGACGTGAGTTATTGAGAAATGCAGCTCTGATGCAGCCCGTCTTCACCGATCAATTTGGTGAAAAATGAAGTAAGCCATGATGATCAGCACCCTCGAGAACCTCTTTATCTCGTTTTTCGAAAAATTGATGTACCAATCTATGTTTGAATAGCGGGCAACCGGCCTCATATACAATTACTTTTTTGACAATAAAATAGTTCTGTAGCGCCCTCCCCAGTAGAGGAGGGACAGCTGTTAGGAGATCCATGAGACGAGTGATAAGAGTCATCAGTTAGTAGTGTGTTTTGTGTGTCTAGGAGTCAGCGATATAGAATAGATCCCTCTCCCCATCATTTCCCCTCTTGCTAGATGATAAAGAAGATGATAATATGAGTCCTGAGTGCTAGAGCAGGGAGAGGGCCGATAGCACGGTAGGGGAATACAGGGCGTTATTTCCCTCCGTGTTACATGGAGTCCCGGCTCGAACACCGTTCTTGATTCTTTTTACTCTATTATTATTCTCTCTTTGTAATTTACTGCAAGCCCCTCTTTCGCATGACCGTCATTAACCCCTCGGTCGACTCTAATGTCCCCATAGCCGACTGCCTTGCCCTCAGTCGATTTCCAATCCCTTCCCTTTCGACTGATTTATACTTCATTTTTGGATGTATTTTCTCTGCACTCGCCAGCGAGAAGATAAAAAACGCGCGACTTCTCGTTGTTATTTTTATTTTTATGATATGTTTGTACGTCCGGACGCAGGTGGTTATTTTTGAGCCCCTGAGTGAAGAGTGCAGTGCCTCTGTCTTGAACATTCCCTATTTGGCCATAACCCCTACCCTGCCGTTCTTGACAGCCTCAAATGTGATGGTCTTTGCCAATGTGAAAGTTGCCCTGCGTCCCATTCAGTTAGAATCTAATGACAGCTGACGATCGAACGAATCGCGAGATAGAATAGAGAAGTGAGAGAGATTTCATAAGAGAACCAGCCTGTGAGTATCAACAACTATCGAGTCCGTGAGAGATAAGAGATGTGAAAGAAGTCTCTGGAAAGAAATAGATGCAAAACATCCAAATGATTGAAAGAATAGAAAATAATTGATCGATTAGTTTATAAGCTAACCAATTTATCTGATAGAATAATGCCCTTCTTAATGTTTTGTAATTTGCTTAGAACTTTGCCCAGAACTGAGCCATATCAGTTCATTTGTCCTTTCCCTTCCCCATTGTCAACAATACCCAAGAGTGCAGTGATGCTACCAATTTCTGACATCCCATGTTTATCACTGCACCAAAACTCGTCGAAATGTATTCATCATATTGACCACTCAAGTCCAATTTTGAAATTCAAGATTATCCTGAGACTGCAAAGTGAAAAGTTTTGTCCTTGATTCCTCTTTCGTCCTCCCCTCAATCCTTTTGTTTTCAATCCACAATTTTGCATGTCAATAGGTCAGAATATCAATCAAAAGTGATATATTGCGAAAACTGTTAGAAAAACAGTATTTTCCTCCATTGTTTCAACCATCCCCTGCCCATCTGTTCCTTCTGTATTTTCCGTCTTAGTTTACTCCTCCGTTTAGCAATTTCAGATATTTTGTCCACCCCTCCTTCCTTTTATTCCTACTCAGTTCTACTCACCCCCAGACAGACCTCTCCTAGCTTTCCTTATTTTTACTTAGCTTCCTCTTCTGATAAAGCCAACCTCTCCGCCTTCTTCTTCTAATTTAGTCATCCCCGACATACCTTCTCTCTCTCTTTTGATTGATATCTTACCGTCTTCTTCTGTTTTAGCCAACTCATGGTCGTCTGTCCGTTCCCCTTTGATATTTTACCTCCACCTCTTTTCTGTCCATCCCCTGGTTCTTTCCATGCCTGCCCCTTCTTCTCCTTTTACAATCGATTCCCATCTTCCTCCGCTATTCTAGTTATTTCCCGGTCAAGCTCCCCCTCCGTCCTCCTTTGATATTTGACATTTCTCCTCTGTTTTAGAATCAGTCTATTTTTTTTTTCTTCTTTTCCTTGCCTTTCTCACTACAAGATTGTGAGGACTAATGTAACTGCTATACTCCACAGTCATTCAAGGACACTTCGATATTTCCAGAACAACCTTTGCGAGAGTATGATAATATTTCACCCATTCATTTCCCCATACTAGAATGATCTAAATTTCGACGCCCACGAGATTCTGTATTACTATTATCAAGACAGTCATTTGTATTTAGCGTTATGCTACACTGAGAAGAAATAGGGACCAGCAGGCTAATATAAAGCCGATGCAACTGAGCATTTTTGATTATTTCATATTGTTTCTTCTCACTTCGCTGAATGTTAGAAATGCCATCCTACCCCGTGAATTCCACTAACGGCCCTAAATCTAATTGTTGCTTTAATCCATCTGATGATGAGTTTGCACTCTGATAGAAGATCAATATGTTAGGACGCTAATCATGTTTGACCTTCGCAATGATAGATTCATAACACGGAGACTGTTCTTGTTTTGTTTTCGATCAAGTAATCAGTCCGTATAGTTTCTATTTTCGTTTTACTGATACGTGTTTCATACACAAGATTTTCTCCGGAATCCCTTCGACGTGTAAGATGAGCCTCCATTCTAACCCAATAACTTCCATTCACTGAATCAGTAGTGAAGAAGTGTATGTGGTGTGAAATGTGGTATTCCTTCACATAGAGTTGCTTTTCGCGAAAGCATCAGTTGGATTCTTTTTGTCAGTTGAGAAGTAGAAGATTTGGCTGGCAACCAACTCAACATCTAATCTACTGAGATCTCGTTCCTTGATAGCGGAACTGGACGTTTGTCCATTCGGAAGAAGAGCATGTACTCTCACCGACTTTGTTCCTCCCACTCAAGAATATTTTTTCTGAGTTGTGCACAGGGAAGCTATCTAAGGAACCCGCCAACAGGAGAATTTCTCTTCAGTAACAAGAATAGAGAACTGACCGCACGATGATCGTGAAATGACTTTCCAACCCAATGATCTTGTCATTCATCGCCCAATCACGATTCATCATGCCGGAGCAAATAGGATATTGTTGACCTCCTTCCTCAGTCTACTGTCCCATCAATGCCTGATACCGTCCCTGTTTGTCAGAGTTGAGACACGCCACTCGACTACATGTCCGATCCGTAATCCCGTAATGAGAAGTTCCAGCAATCCACCAAGAGAGAACTGAGTGTGAATCTTCATCTCATTTCTGAGGCCAAGCCTAATGCTACCTACTTGTCGCATGGATCATGCAGACAATGCAGACACGAGTAATAGTAAGACTGAGAAGAACTCCCCCTCCCCCCCCCTTCCCACTTCCTTTTTTGTTGTTATTTTCAATATATTTTAAAAAGCCCAAGTTGTAGCTGAACAAAATTTAAGTATTATTTGTGTGTGGAAGCCCATTTGAATTGAATGTATAAGCTTCTAGAACCCTTTTCAAACCATTTCTCGATATTGCGCTTTGATCTATAGGAGAGATTAGATGTAGAATAATAACATTTTCTCATTGTAGATAAACCAACAGCTACAGGTACACGTAATTTCGCGGAGCGTATATGGCCAATTTTTGTTGTTATTGTTTTCATCATTTTTATTATTACTTTTTATTGGCCCCTTATTACTCAAAGAGTTGAATACTCACTATTGTGTCTTTTCTCTATTATATTTATTTCACTCCAAGAATGTTTTAGTATTGTTCTAAATATTATATTTTAGATATCGAGAAAACGAGTGACTTTCCACGACTTTCTATAAAAAATATATATCTCTAATTCAAAGGCGCTTTGCTTGACAATGGTATTAATTCATTCCCAAACTTGCATTAGCATATTAATTAGCCAATTCATTAGTATTCATAAGAATCAAGTAGTTCAATCCTGGGGACAGGCCTGATAGGTAGTGTAAGCGTCTGAGTGGGGGTAGAGGACTATTCGAATATCATATCAGTACCTCGTTACGCCTCACTCAAAATCGCCTATGCACACCGATGCAGGACCCTATTTTGAACCTGTGTTCTGCTTCTGTACGACAACGCCCCATGAGTACTATTATTTAATCGGTAGATGCTGAGGCCTTCTATCATCACAAAAAGAGAGAAGACTTAGAAAAAATCCCAATGACCTTAAAATCACAAGTGAAGAAAATATATATGATTGCATCATCACTATGCAATATTGCGAAATCGTAGCATGATGTCACTATCGGTGGCAATGCATCAATAGGTCTAATGTGTCCTGCCAATACATCAAACCGATTGCTTATCTGGTTCAAAAGTTACACCACTTTGCATTTGTGAACGATGACTTTTGTCCGATACTGTAGGTCGCTGAGTTTCTCACGACAGACTGAACGCTGAACCGGGTCGGGGGTGGCCAAGCCCGCCTTGCGAGGAATACGGCCGTATCCTAATTTATTGCTTGTATGATATAATTATGATCTTTCTTCGTGCCCGGCGATCTCTGAAAATGTTCAATTTTAACTGAATAGTGCAAGAAACTGCCAAATGTTCAAAATTGAATACGTCTTTCGTGCCAGTGTATTTGTGTGAGGGAAGAGAAGATTCGTACAGTTGAAGGGAAAAGAAGGGAGGGAGAAATCCCAGTCTCATTTGCATCCTGACAACTGCAGGGAAGCCGCATTCGGCTGAAGATCTCTCATAGTCTCTCTTCCACTCTCGCTGTAGTTTTTGATTCAACATTTTTTTATATCGGTTAACGTATTGCTCTTGTCTTTTCTATAACATCTGATCTTTGTATGATATTTTTCAGTTGCCTACACCAACTCGACTCCCACCGAATTGTCGACTAGTGGAGCATACAATATAAAATTCATGAGTGAGCATTAAGTTCCTTAATTTTACATATGGGTCCATTTATAAGCTTTCAGTGAAATACGCACATGTGTGTGCGAAAGACAAGATGGCAAATCAGGAGCGATGCGCACATTGATACCGATTGATGCGAGGCCCAACGATCGCTAACATTGATGCGAGGCCGATTGATGCGAGGCCCAATGATCGCTAACAATCCGTGATCACCGTACTCAAGAAATGACAGGTCATAACAGATAGATAGATAGATAGATAGATTTATCCGCACAGGTGGTATTGTTGTGGGGGGGGAGGGGTGGGGGGGGGAGGTGGTTGGAACAAGAAGAACAAAGAATGTGTGAAATAGGGGGGTAACTAAGGGAGTAGAGCGAGCAAGTATACAGATCATCCAACCTCCTTACACATCACATTCATGAACTCTGCATAGTTTGTAGGTATTTTTCCTTTTCGAAGTACAGCATACAGTAATTTACCTACTCTGTTTGCAAAACTGTGCTCGCGAATCTTAGTTCGAAATTTTTCTCGACCCAATTTGAAGCCTGCGCTTCTGAGATTAGACTTGGAAAGAACCAGAAAATCGTTTCTGGTTCGGGATAATCTTGAATTCCCGAATAGCATTTCATAGACTAGTTTAAAGTCATTGATCTTTCGACGGTACATCAACGTGGTCAGTTTGAGCATCTCGTTTCGTTCAACTGGTAATGGCCTGTTTTCAAAGTTGTATCCCAAACATTTGTAGCTAATCAGCCTCGTCACTTTGTTTTGAAGCTTTTCGAGTTTACCAGCTTCTCTATCGAAAACTGGAAATGCGACACTAGGACTGAACTTCTACCATAGGTCTAACGTAAGTAGTGTATGCATTAACCATCACCGCAGCATTATTGGTGCTGAGTCCACGGAAAATTAAGTTGGAACGGATCGCAGCTTTTTGGATCACTATGTCAAAGTGTTCTTTGAATGTCAATTCCTTATCGATTTGAATACCGAGATCTCTGACAGAAGACTTCGGATCAATTTGAGTTCCATTCAAGTAATACTTAAACAGCGAATTTTCATTTCCTAAGTGGAGTACGTTACACTTCTCAATTGCAATTCGCAATTGCCAGATATCGCTCCACTCCAAAATTGAAACAACATAATTCCTGAAGTTTGATTGGACCACTCAGTTCATCTTTTTCGAATGCGAGGTATATTTTTAGATCGTCAGCAAAAGTGAAACTTTTGCACCCATGCTTGTCTATAACCTGCGATAAATTGGCAGTATATAGATTGAATAGCAGAGGTCCTAAAACTGATCCTTGTGGGACCCCACTAATGACCGGTCTTGATTCAGATGTCGTTTTGACTCTCACTTTGAATACTCTTTTGGATAAGTACTTTTCAATCCATCTCACGGTCAGCAGTGGAAAGCCCATTTTGGATATCTTTTGAATTAATTTTGGATGGCTTACTGTGTCGAATGCTTTGGCATAGTCGAAGTATATCACATCGACACACCTGTGCTCATCAATCGCTTTTGACCATTCATTAACCACTTCGATCATTTGAGTTTCAACTGAGCGATTTTTTCGAAAGCCGAATTGCGTGTCAGGAAAGAGACCGTATCTTTCACTGTCATCAATCATTTGCTTGGCAAGGCATTTCTCAAATACACGACAGAAGAAGCTTGTTATTGAGACAGGTCTGTAGTTTGACGGGTTTGAAAATGGTGCTTTCTTCTTGAGAGGTATTATTGTGGATAAGCGCCACCGGTCGGGAACTTGAGATAATTCATACGATTTTCGAAAAATTATTTCAAGAGCCGCAGAGAGAGGGACTGCGGTATATTTAATAAAAATCATAGGTATATTATCTGGAGTTCGACACGATGATGCTTTCCACTTTTCAATGAGCTCACAAATTTCAAATCGACAGAAGGGGTCGTCATAAAAATTCGAAACTTTCTCTCTTTCATGAGAAAAAGATGGGGTGTCACCATTATCTTTAGTGAAAATCCTTGAGAATGTCTCTGCCAGTAATTCTGCCTTATCGCCGTCAGACTCAATTTGATGATTTGAATTATCTATGAGACAGTCTACAGCAGAAGTACAGGCATTAGAAAGTTTCGATTTTATGTAACCATAAAACTTCTTCTGGTTCTTAGTCTCTATTATCTTTCTCTCGTAATTTTGGTGGTATTTAGTCACTTCCTGGTTATATTCGGCATGAAGCTTGTCAAAACGTCTTTTAGACGAAGGTTTTCCGTCATTCAAAAACGTGATCCAAGCTTCGTGGCGTTTCTTAGAGAGTCTATGAATATGACCAGGATGTGGTTTCCCAGTTGAATCTATCCTCATCAAAGGGACAGATTTCTCGATTATTTCTTCGAGTAGATGAATTAACTTCTCGTACATCTCATTCACAGTTTCGTTCACATTGAAAAAGAGAAGCCAGTCAATACTAGAAAGTAGAGAATTTATCGCAGCATAGTCCGCTTTTCGAAAATTTTTTTTACATATCTAGCTTTTTGCGGTTCTGTTCGCATCAGTAATTCGAATTTGAATGCGCTGTGATCTGAATTGCCATAGTTCGGCAACTGCTCTAGATTTCCCACAATTCTGTCGGGTCGGAAATGTGATGCGCTGTTCAAGTCTTACTTCAGTACAGCAATTAATGAAGTCAATGTTGACACCGTTGTAATTTTGAGAATCGAGTGGCCATTTGATATCAGGGAGATTGAAATCACCAACCATAACTGTTGGATGAGTGCATTTGGTGAAGTCATCCAATTTCTCCCAGATGTGCGCACTATTGGTTTGAGACAATGCCGGGACACGGTATAACAGAATCACACGCGTACTCTGGGTACCAACAGTCAGATCTACAATTAGTAGTTCATGCGATTCATGTTTGGACTCAGCGAAAACCAACTTGAAATCAATGCTACAGTGAATGATCATGCATACTCCACCGCCTCGTTTTTTCACACGATCACACCGAATAATATTGTAGTTACTCGCTAGTGACCCTAGAACCACTCCATCAGGGTCAGATTTACGCACCCACGACTCAGTGAAACAATAAACGAGATACTCATTCGTCTCAAGTTGAGACTTCAAACAACTATGGTTCACCTCGTTCAAGATAGATCGAATGTTTGCATAAATCACAGTAACTTTAGGAGGCTCAGCACACTTTCATACACCTCTACCTCTCAAAAAGGAGAGAAGGAGCTCTGATGAATGGATGGGGGAGGGCGCCCATAGGACGAGTGAGACAAGGAGGGCTGAGTGGCATCAACCCCGTAACCACCACTGTTCGAACCCGGGAAAGCCCGAGAACGGACACTGGAGTTATAGAAAGTGAGACCACCCGAGTTCCTCACTCCTCTCGTTCCTATGCCCGCTGATGATCTGTGGTTGCCGGGGCTGTTGTACGTGAATGGCTTGTCGCCAGAATTCGCCCTCTCTTCGCGTGTCAGAGAAGGACGCAGCCAGACCCGGCGAAGTTTGAAGTGGGCCAGCAGGTGCCGTCTGGAGATGACCTGGCTCTGCAGTTTAGAGCAGGGCAAGATCACCTTTAGCAGACGACCCCTGGGGTCGGGCGCTCCGTTCACCGGCATGCGAAAGACAGCCGTGGGCACTGCCTGGATGCCGAGGTGATTAAGAACATCCATGACCTGTGCCCGATCGTTCAATGCCCTGTTCGGAGTGGGCATTGAGGCGAATTCGGGTAGACCGTAGATCACGACCGCCCTTTCACGTTCAACATCCTCAACAATCTCTCTCACTCTCACGTCACAATTTTCGAAAGTCATTTTGGGTGAAATGAGGGGGATGGGTGCGGTCGGCGCGGGTGACTTGGAATGAGAGGGACGGATGGGACGGGTGGAGGAAGGATGGTAGAGGAAACGGGAATGGGTTTTCTTCTCTATCAGTTGCTCTCTCAGTCTTCTGTTTTCATCCAACAATCGCTCTTGACTCTTCTCCAATTCCGAAACGCGTTGACTCACAGCTCGATTACTTGACTCCATGCATTCCATCTTGACGTTCATTGCATCCATCGTGACCTTCATGGCTCGTACCAGATCCAGTAGGGGAACCGCATCTTCTGTCGACTTGGTGAACCGCGAGATGAATGACGAGAATCGAGTAGATGGCGAGAGTGGCTGAGGTGTGGATGAATCAGGAAGAGAACACGTCGAAACAGAACTGGTGACCTCTGGTGGTGCCATAGTGTTGATTGAGTCCGGCACAAGACTCTTGGTGACTGCGATCGGTAGTAGGCGACGGTGATAGGCGACTAGACTTGTCCCATTGAGAGCGCAATTGCCAACCGACCGCCCCTCACTCTTGGTCAAGAGGGAATGATGAAGTCTTCTGTCAGAGATCTCGGTATTCAAATCGATAAGGAATTGACATTCAAAGAATACTTTGACATAGTGATCCAAAAAGCTGCGATCCGTTCCAACTTAATTTTCCGTACTTATCGTCCCTATGATACCCACAGCACGAAGACGATACCATCCAATGCATACCATTTCCTCCGTTGCATAAAATAACGTCATTCGAGATATAAAGAGTTTTAAAAAAATATTTTTTTGCAAGGTAACCATTATTGGAAAAATGTTTCTATCTGCAGTTCAAGTCGGATTGATGAACATCATTGACACGAGCACTTCGAATCGAGAACCTCGATTTGTCCATGATATCTTTTTGCGCACGCAGTTTCTTAATGAATTGGCCTTTCGAAAAAGAAGGAAAAATGAAATAAGTTGAGGGGAAAGGCAGTCCCGTCTTTTTCATATGCATCCTAGCAACTGCATGGGAACAACATTAGAAGAGGACCCTCGCATTATTTCTTTCGTTTTCGTCGTACTAAGTAAGTCTCCGGGCAGTGAATTTTTATAATATTTTATAGACAGCATTCAGATATTTGAGAATCTTATCCCAATAGAAAGGAAATACTGGACTGTCATGGACTGCGAACTACTTGGTGCGGATATCACTACCAGCGATGTGTCACGTTTCGACCCCTATCGCAACTACTCATACGAATTGTTAACTGATCTGTCCTGGCCAAGAAAAGAAGGGTAAACGCGTGTGGAGAGCGTTAGAATTATATGAATAAAGAGCGAAGTTGCGTATAATCCGTATTATGCATTGATATAAGCAATGTTATTTACATACCCATGTTATTGGTCAAACCTCACAATAAGTAACAGTGGATTGACGAATAATTTTATTACAATTGTGGAAAATTGTGAATTTAATAATTGTAATGCAATAATGTGATTTCTCGGTTACGAGGTTACTCTCGCTCTTCGCATTTCCTATCATCTGGAGAATTGTGAAATTAATTTTTTCTAAGATTGTTACGAATCTGTTGACAATGCATGAAAATGGAAGAGCATTGTACAGTTAGATAGCGGGAGGGAAAGAGAAACAGATGATCTCTCTCTTTTTGCATCCCAGCAACGGTAAGGCCCTATTCATTCGAATCTCTTTTCGCTTTCCGCGCTGTCTTATATGCGAATTTTCGGCTTTCAATGTTTATTCTTCCAATGTTCGAGTTTTATTTTGTATTGCATTTGTAAATCTCATCTTTTTCAGTTGCTTACACCGACTCGACTGTGAGGCGGCTGAGAAGCCTCAAAGTCAATGAATAATGAATACTTGAAAGCACTAACTAGACATGCACAAGAATATGATCTTCGCAACTGCTCAATCGTAACTGGCTACAGAAGTGTATCATCGTTTTCATCGAGCCAAGTTTTTTTTTATGTTGGCTTGGGACTATGCGATATAAGAGTTGTTTCTCCGCATCTTCAGTATGGAATGAACTTAATGGGGATAGAGAGTACTCGATGTATTTGGTTATTGCAAAATAAATTGATTGGGATAAAAAGAATTGTGAAGAACTTGTTGTTGCACAACTGTGTCAGTGAGAAGGAGATTCGTACAGTGGAAGGGAGAAGGAGAGTGGGCAGACATCCCAGTCTCTTTTGCATCCTGGCAACTGCAGGGCAACCTCATTCGGGAGAAGATCTCTTATAGTCTCTCTTCCACTCTCGCTGCAGTTTACATTTGCTTCACCATTATATTTTCTGTTCATTTATTGTGTATATTCAATTGATCAAAGTAATTCAGTATTACAGTTGTTCCTTTTATCTTTAAATGAATTAAGCTCGCCCATGTTCGTTTCGCCCGGGAAATAATGGCGAATTCGAGGAGAGGATCACACCGAATACGATCTGCGCAAAGTCCGACGACCCATCGCTTGTATTCCGAACCGGAAATGACCACTTTTGACGCTGATAGTCATTCTTGAAAAGAGAAAGATCCTCACGATCCAGAGCTCACCATCCGGATGAAAGAATACGTACCTACTCTCAAGTGCTTCAAAGACGATACCAAACAAAGCGTTAGATTTTCTCCGTTGCACAAATGAAACATAACATCATTCGACAAATAAAGAGGTTGAAAAATACTTCTTTGCAAGGAGAATGTGGTATGAAAGATGATTATTTTCTATCAAACGTTTGAGTCGGTTTGATGAACATCATTGATACGACCACTTCGAATTGAATACATTGATTTTTAAATGATAATATTTTTCGACATCACTGATAATGAAATTATCAATTGAGGGAGAAGGAGGAGCTAAATCGTACAGTTGGAGAAGGAGGAAAGAGAGAAAAGCAATACCGTCTCTTTTCTATGCATCCTTGCAACTGCAGGTTAAAAGCATTCGACGAGGTCTTTCCTCGCAGTCTTCCTTTTGTTTTCATCGTACTAACGCGTTTGCTAGTAGTGTTTGCAATCTATATTTTCATATCATTTGTTGCATGATTTTGAGATGTTTTCAGTTGTCTATGTCAACTTGACAGCCACAACCTCCAACGGAAACATGACGTAAATGTGAAGCAAATGACATAGTAAGTCTCCTGGCCGAGAATATCTTTATGTTTTTGCAAAATCCATTCAGATATTTGAGAAGATCATGCAACAGAACAAGGCCCACAGATGAGAACAGAAACAAGATCACAGCACTGCGTTTCACAGGCGGACATTGGGGTCGAACCTATGAGATTGCCTCCCTTATCGCTTGTTCAGCTCAGTCGGTATGCACGCAGACTGTCGCGCGCAAGGTGCTGGTTCGGACCCCAATCACACCCAAAGTGTTTTGCAAGCTTTTCTGATATTCAAAGTCCCCGCCAAGGTCTGCGCATCAACGAGATTCAAACACCCAAAGTCTCCCACCCATTGCGGTTGAAACGCTGTGCACAGTCATCCAGAAAGGCGGACACAACCACCAGTCATGCGTCACCTGACGGATTCCAATACGCCTTCTAACAAGGGAGAGTCAAAAGTCACCGGAGACCATTCCGAAGTTGGCTTATATAGGGTGTTAGGTACTGATGAGGGATACTCAGAACCACTTTCAGAAGTTTTCCGATAGACCTACTAAGGGTCGAATTTCAACGATGTAGTTTCCAAACCTTAACCACGAGTGCGCGTGCGATGATAGTTCCCGACCTCGCTACCTAGTGCTGCAAGCGCCTTCGATAGCGCAGCCGGTAAGGCGCTAGCCTCGCGAACGCTATATCGGTGGTTCGATTCCTCATGCGATTTTGCTCTTGCAAACTTTTTTCTCGAACTACAGAGCACTGTATTTGCAGTGTTGAACAACTTTTATGGGTACAGAAGCAGATGAGAACATCAAAACGTGCGAAAATTCTAGTTCAATAGTAATAGAAATCCAGCCACTGTTCAGTCAGGAGTCTCTTTTCGCTTTCCGCGCAGTCTTGTATGCTCAGTTTTGTCTTTTAATGTTTTTTTTTTAATTGCTCACTTTTTATTTGTATTTTTCAGTTGATTACACCAACTCGACTCCCAGGCGGTTGGGAAGCCTAAAAGTCAATGAATATTAATAATTTAAAGCACTGACTAGTCAGGCACAAGAATGAGATATTGGCGACTGCTCAAAATGGCTACAGATCAGTGTATCCTCAATTTCATCGGACCACGTTTTCTTCCCTCTTATCGAGAAAATGCCTGTATCAACTCGACCGAGATTGTGCGATATAGTATTGTTCCCTCCGCACTATATGGAATGAACCAAATGGAGACGAAGTTTAGTATTATAGATGTATGTGGCTATTGCAAAATATAATTAATAGCTTGGGATAAAGAGTATTGTGAAGAAATAGTAGTTGTGCATGTCTACGGAAGAAGGATACTAGTACAATTGAAGAGGGAACGGGCTCGGTCTCTTTTTCAGCATCCTTCTTTTTTATTTATTTTCATGATTTTCGATTTTCATTACTGCAGACTTATCGCTCTTATCTTTCATGCTGCATCTGCGCCATATTATTTCTCAGTTGACTACACCAACTCGATTACTACTGATTCTTCTCGGACAAGTAGTGGAAAAGGAAATGAATAATTTAAGACTGTAAACCGCGTCCATTTACTAAAGGTTAGTTTGCTTTATTAATGATTGGGTTAAATATCTGAACAAAATGCCAGTGTCGTGCGGGAATGGGACGAGGCGAATCAGAACTGCGACGGTGCCTTGAGCACGACTGATGTGTTGCCCAACGACCGATCGCTTACATTAATAACACAAAATAGTCTCTTCTTACGGAGACAATGACGCTTGATGAGTGAAAGATCAATACGGAAACGACCTCACCGTCATGAAGAGAGAATATGTATCTACTCTCTGGTGATACGAAGAAAGAAGCCAAGTTCCACTAATAACCATATCATTCGAGGAGTAATAAAGAGTTTAAAAAATTTCTTTGCATGGAGAATACGATTGGAAAATTGCATGTTTCTCTCTAAAGTTTGAGTCGAAATGATAAGCATCATTGATACGACCACTTCGATTAGAGTACTTTTTTTCCAATATTTTTAGTCAACTCTATGACAATAAAGAATCGTCCTGTGGAAGAAGAAGGAGGAGCTAAATCGTACAGTTAAGGGAGAGGAAAGAGAGAAAAGCAGGCTCGTCTCTTTCCTATGCATCCTAGCAACTGCATGGAGACAGCATTCGGAGAGGGCCCTCGCAGTCCTTTAGTTTTCATCGTGCTAACGCGTGCGCAAGTAGTCCTTTTATTCTAGATTTTCCTATGATTTTGTTGCATGATTTTGAGCCCTTCTCAGTTGCCTGTATCAACTCGACCATCAGACCTCTATTGAACGAATACAATAAGTGGAAGCAGCTGAACAATAATAGTAAGAAATCGTGACGTGCATTCCCTGAGTGAAGAGCAATATTCAGAACAATTTATCAAAAAATCTCTTGGGGTATTCAACAACTGATCATCCCACAGCGCTATCTATCATTTCATCTATCAAGAGGAAAACGACCGATGAAATCCAAAAGGATCGGAAGATACTTGGAGCTGTTCTTCGGAGATGGTGTGCAACAGGCCGAGATGAAAAATGTGCTCGGGTCGGATTCCAACTGACTGTGATTAATAATTGCGAGTGATAAGAATTGTTAGAGTAAAATGATAAAGTCGTTAACATTGATTGTGCACATTAAATACTTCCGAATCTTCTCTGAACAATGTAATTCGAAACAATTGTTTGACCTGATCACGCATCGTATTCGGTTCCCAAAAATGGCATTAATAAATGCAGCTTTGCTATTATGTTTCAAAATTCGTGTTGTGTTCGATTCGTTCGTTTGCTGATGTTAATCATAGGCTATTCTTTAAACTTATCGATAAAAATGCTTGTGCTTGTGAAATAAGAGGAATCGTACAATTGAAGAGTTCGGGAAGAAAGCGTCTCAACCGCTTTCTGCATCCTAGCAACTGCAAGACAGTAGTAGTTCGAGCGAGGGCCCTCTTCTTTCGTTCTCCCTCTCTCATTGCAATCACTCGTTATCGTTCACAATACACAAGTTTACTAATTTTGCTTTTAAGACGGCATCTCACTAATTTGAGACCACTCCCCGGACACGTTTCTCTAGCAATGAGAATCAGTAGCCCATACTGGGATGCTGGAAGGGTCTTGGTGCTATGATGCTGAAACCATGACTTATTTGTGATTGCAGCCTAGGCGCACGGAGAAACATGATTTTAAAGGAAAAATAGTCGAAAAATCAAACCGATCGCAACCGATCGAGATAGGCTCAATTTCTCTTTTGCGTTAATTTAGGGGTGCCCTGAGGGTCTGAAATTACTGCTCTGATCAGTTATTTCTAATTGCGAAATTCACTTTTTTGAAGTCATATTTTGATTTTTTGGACCAGGTTACCCATTTTCGCCGAAAGTGCTGGACACCACTATATACATTATGTGGTCAGTGCATTCCCACCTCTAAATTTTCTAACGATGGGTTCTGCGATTCCCGACCAAATCGATTTTTATTCGATTAAACCAAAAAATGGTGGATTTCGACCGTTTTTCAAGCATCACTTTTTTCTTTCATGATCTGATGAGCTCTAACATCCAAATTCGAATTCTACACAAAAAGTTACGTCAGAATAAAATATGATCAGATTTTTCCGAGATGTTCTGAGATTTTGACTTTTTAACCAAAAAATGACCATGAACATGAAAAAAGTCATGAAAAAAGTGGATAAAATTGCATCTCGGAAAAATCTGATCATATTTTATTCTGACGTAACTTTTTGTGTAGAATTCGAATTTGGATGTTAGAGCTCATCAGATCATGAAAGAAAAAAAGTGATGCTTGAAAAACGGTCGAAATCCACCATTTTTTTGGTTTAATCGAATAAAAATCGATTTGGTCGGGAATCGCAGAACCCATCGTTAGAAAATTTAGAGGTGGGAATGCACTGACCACATAATGTATATAGTGGTGTCCAGCACTTTCGGCGAAAATGGGTACTTGGTCCAAAAAATCAAAATATGACTTCAAAAAAGTGAATTTCGCAATTAGAAATAACTGATCAGAGCAGTCATTTCAGACCCTCAGGGCGCCCCTAAATTAACGCAAAAGAGAAATTGAGCCTATCTCGATCGGTTGTGAAAATTTGATTTTTCGACTATTTTTCCTTTAAAATCATGTTTCTCCCTGCGCCTAGGCTGCAACCACAAATAAGTCATGGTTTCAGCATCATAGCACCAAGACCCTTCCAGCATCCCAGTATGGGCTTCTGATTCTCATTGCTAGAGAAACGTGTCCGGCCAGAGGCCAAAATGCTTGCAAATTACCGAAATGCCGTCTTAAACTCTCCGAGGCTCATTGAATTTACTCTTTTTTTATTCATACACTCTCTCCATTGTTATTGTTCAATTCTAGTTATTTTTTTCAGTTGATTACTCCAACTCGATTTCTGTCATATTTGGCAATTTTTCTACGATGAAATATAAGAAAACAAAATTTCGACTTTTGCCTGATACCTTTCTGGGCTCTGTAGTCGACAGCGAGCGGTTCGTTCATTCCCCGCTCCTCTCCCCTCCCCTCCCAGGGTCTTTCCCCAATTGCCATTGGCGCGGCCGGGATCGAATGAACCAAGATGGGAAGTCGACTGCCACTCTACATCGGCTCAGTCAATACCCGAACCCTCTCCACTTCCTCACGACAAGAAGAGTTCGATAGAGCCGCAGCAAAGCTCAACTTGGACGTGCTCGCGATCACCGAATCAAGGATTGTGGGACAAGGATCGGTATGGATGCCTTTCTCTTCTTCGACTCTGTTCTACTCCGGCGGAACCCAGCACCACAAAGGTGTCGTCTTTTTGGTCAAAGATAGACTGGCAAGACAGTGCGAGTTCACGGCGATAAGTGACCGAGTGACATCACTGAAAATTACGTCACACAAACTGTTTCTCGTTAACGTCTATGCTCCTACATCAAACTCAACAGATGACGATTATGATGCCGTTCTTGACATCATTAAAAGTTCAGTGAAAGAGGCACCCCCTGGGTTTCGAACATTCGTCCTAGGAGACTTGAACGCAAGAGTTGAAAGAGAAGCAGGCATAGATGACATAATTGGACCGTACACAAACGCAGAAATGAATGATAGAGGGAGAAGAGTCGTTGAGATGTTCACCCGACTAAGGCTGAGAATCTGGAGCACTTGGTTTAAGAAAGAAAGGAGATGGACTTGGCGCAGCCCGAATGGAACCACAAAACATCAGCTCGATTTCATCGCTGGCCCTAGGTCCGCACCCGTTCAAAACTGCCATGTAATCAATCGATTCGAATTTGATACAGACCACCGGATGATTCGAATGACGATAGCAGTGGGAGGACAAAGAAAATGGCACACTGACCGCAAAGCGCGCCCTCAATTTGATCGAATGGAATATCGCAGAAATGCTCAAATCCTGAGCGACTTGGATATCCCCGAGCCAACAGATGCTTCATCGGCATATCACTCGATAATCGCGCTAACTAAAGTCACCTCTGAAAGCTGCTGGAATGAACACGAGAATAGACCGAAGATCTCATCGATATCACAGGCTTTGCTCCAGAAGAGACATCAGCTGAAGAACGACCCCGCCAATGCCACCGAGTACGCTCAAGTGTGCAAAGCTGCACGGGCGAGCCTATTGGATGATATGACAAGAAGGAAGGAGGAAAGACTACTCGAAGCGATCCGAAAAGGGAGAAGTACTGCCCGATTAACGAAGGAGAAAGGAACGAGAAAGAGATTGTTGATTTTCGATCCACTCAAAAAGAAAGCGTCCCAGGAGTATACTGAGGCTCAAGTCCAATCTTTCTATGAGAAATTATACGAGTCCGCCGCAACAATTCCCGTGTACATTCCACCCTCGATCGATCCACTCCTTCCATTCACGAAAGAAGAAATAGAACACGCTATTCGTAGCCTTCGCAGTGGACACTCAGCAGGAGAAGATAAGATCAAACCAGACATGGTTCTCCTCTCCCGTGAAACCATTGCTCCTCTTATCACCCGACTTCTCAATGGTATTGTGTCAGGCGAAGCGATCCCATCGGACCTATTGAAATCAAGAGTCACGCTTCTACACAAAGGCGGATATACAAACGACATCTCCAACTTCAGGCCAATCTCCCTTCTCTCCGTCATTTCAAAAGTGATAACGAAAGTCGTCTTAAATCGAATTCTCCCCCAACTCGAACGCGCGGAAGATGAAAGTCAGTGCGGGTTTCGTCCCGGTTACTCAACAGTTGACAATATCCACTCCATCCATCAACTTATCGAAAAATCTAATGAATACAATATCCCGCTGCACCTGGCTCTGATTGACTATAAGAAGGCATTCTATCGAGTTGAATGGAATGCTGTTTTTCAAGCTCTAAGTACGCAAGGAATTCACTCCGATTTGATACGATTACTCATGAGATTTTACGATGAAACAACGACGATCATACAAGTAAATGAAGGATCAGTAGGGGTGGAAGTGAAGAGGGGAGTAAAGCAAGGGGATACCATTTCCCCCAAGCTCTTCAATGCAGTTCTTCGCGCCTCCTTAGATTCAATCGATTGGGAGACGATGGGAATGATCTTCAATGGAGTACAATTAACCACACTGGCCTATGCTGATGATATCATAGTCGTGGCTAAGAACAGAGTGGAACTAACGAAAATGCTCAGAAAGATCACCGATGCATCTCGCGATGTTAGATTGGAATTACATCCCGGAAATACGATCCTCCTCACGTCAAGTAAGACCAATCGTAACCCGATCAATATTGACGGAATGGAGTTTTTATACAACGACGATGCCAAGTATCTCGGAAGCTGGTTAACGATTCCACTACAGCCATCTGTCGAAATCCAGCGAAGAATACAATGTGGTTGGCTTACATGGAGAGATATGGGGCCGTTGCTCAAACACCCAATTATTGATCGAGAGATCAGAAGGAAGGCATTCGATACATGTATAATGTCGGCGATACTATATGGATGCGAAGCTTGGACCTTGAAGGAAGGCGATAAACACCAACTGGAATTCGCTCAGCGAAAGATGGAGCGTAGAATGATTGGAGTGAGTTGGAGGGATCGATGGAGTAACGAGCGAGTGAGACAGGAGACAGGCACGCTAGATTGGGTTGAGGAAGCAACGAGAAGGAAAATGAAATGGGCGAATAGAATAAGAACGTTGGACGATGAAAGATGGGCACGACGTCTGACCGTATGGATACCGTATAACCGAGCAGGAAATCGAGACCAGGGACGTCCTAGAGAGAGATGGAGAGACGAAGTGAAGCGACGAATGGGGAATAACTGGTGGAGTCTGTCCCGTGACGAATGGAAGAAAATTTATCCATGATCAGCGCACCCCCGCGATAACAGATAAATTCTGATTCTGATTCTGACTCGGACTACGTGTGATGGACGACGTGTAGCAAGACCAGAAGGGGGGACGAGATCGGCGGGTATTTTAGTTCGCAGGGCTACGGTAGGCAGGCTGAGGGATCGGACAGGGATAGGCCGGTGCTAGAAAGCAAGCAATCACACATGTAGTCGAGCATTCTTGAATAAACACATAATTGGTTAGCGAGGGTTACGGTAGGAACATCAATCGGTAGATGGGCTGGTTTAGATGGTGGAGGGAACCATCTTGTATTATTTCCTGGATTATTTCTTGTTCGATTAGCAAATTTTGATAAAAATAATAAAATAAAAACCATAAAAATCAATAAAATAGGAAATCGAGACCAGGGACGTCCTAGAGAGAGATGGAGAGACGAAGTGAAGCGACGAATGGGGAATAACTGGTGGAGTCTGTCCCGTGACGAATGGAAGAGAACTTATCCATGATCAGCGCACCCCCGCGATAACTGATAAATTCTGATTCTGATTCTGATTCCTAATATCTAAAGTGAGTTAAAACTTTCGAAGCCCTTTTTATGGATACACAGGAAACCGAGTCTCGTCGAATCTTCTCAAAGTTGTATTTTAGCACGTATGTACGTATAACTCCAGGCAAGACGAGCTTTGTAACCGACGTGCCAATTAAGCATGCGAGTGCGGAGACCAAGAACACTTCCAGTCAGTGTACAATGACCATTACAAAGCTACCTCTGCAAGAAAAGAATGAATGATTGTGTTGTTGAGTATCTGTATTATCACACATCGATAAACGTATTTGTTTTGTGTTTCTACATGAATTGTGTGATGAAGTTTTTTGTATTGCATCTAGCAAGAAATTTCGGGAAGGAGAATGAATCGGAGTCGTATAGGTGAAGGAGGGAGCTTACTCAAATCTTAGTCCGTCTCCGACAACTCACAGGAGGGAAGGAGAAGATGGATCGTGCGTCTTTGTTCACATTCTAAGCTCGAACATTTAATTATCAAAAAAATCATGATAATTAGTTTTTTTTCGATCGAAAGCTATCCTCACATTCTCTCGCTTATATCAACTGGCCCGCGATAACCAGCAGATCTAGGAAGCAATATTTTTTTAAGCAGTGATGTCGTATCGAGACCCGCCTCACCTCAATTCTTGCCCCTTTTTTCTCTCATCTATGCACCTTTTTTGCTAGTCGCAATCTCTCATGACCGTTACCTTCGCGGCCTACTGATAGGAGACCATGATGACTCTCAGTGCTGTCTTTATTTATGAAACAATTTTCAAAACGTTTCACTATTAACGCTCCCATTGTATTGTATTTTCTCAGTTGCCTACCACCAACTCGACTTCTATCGTTGCTGAAAAGAAGAATGTTATGATAATGAAGAATATCACTTCGGAACATTCAAACAAAAGAGGTGGATCCGAGGTATCCATATGCAAGGTATGTTTTGATACCAAACGCACGAAGTTAGAGAGAAAAGCCAAATGATATTCCAATTTCAAACGTCCGCTCCGTAGGAAATTGATGGTCCCATGGGAGTAATCCGGTCCCTTGGGGAAAAATTTGTTTCCATGTTAATGGAAACAGAGAGGTTGAATTCAACTCTTTTATAGGCGAGAGAACGCAATGGGCATGGTGTCGGACTGGCATGCCGACGCAGGCAGGCAGGCAGGTTCGACTCCCGCCCGCAGGTGATGTTTTGCGAGAGGTAGAGAAAGGCGCGCGCCCCAACCACTAGTCTCCGTCAAGCGTTCTCTACCTCTTGCAAAACATCACCTACCGCAGGGAGCACTTGACGGAGACTAGTGGTTGGGGCGCGCGCCTTTCTCTAATGGGCATGGTGTCTGACTGGCATGCCGACGCAGGCAGTTTCTACTCCCGCCCGCAGGTGATGTTTTGCAAGAGGTAGAGAAAGGCGCGCGCCCCAACCACTAGTCTCCGTCCCGCGTTCCCTGCGTTCCCCTGCGAATATTCTCCCCAACAGTGTCATTCTTTCTAGGAGGTGAGAGGGAAATGAAAATGAGAGAGTGAGAGAAGAAGAGAGAGTATAATCCCCTTGTAATTCGTTGTCAATCGAGTGAACGATTCACTCGATTAGCGAATCGAATGACGAATGAACTAATTCGTTGTCCCCTCCTCCTTCAACATCGCGCGTAGACCGGTGCCGCGGCCAAACGATTGATGAAATGAGATCGTGGGCCATCAATCGTGTAACAAAGGAAACTCGATTATAGAATAGAATAGATTTATCCGCACAGTTGGAATTGTTGTGGGGTGGAGTGGGGAGGGGGAGGGGGAACTCTGCATAGTTTGTAGGTATCTTTCCTTTTCGAAGTACATCATACAGTACTTTACATACTCTGTTCGCAAAACTGTGCTCGCGAATCTTAGTTCTAAATTTTTCTCGACACACTTTGAAGCCCGCGCCTCTGAGATTAGATTTGGATGGAACAAGAAAATCGTTACTGAACCGGGACAATCTCGAATTCCCGAACAGCATTTCATAAGCTAGTTTGAAGTCATTGACCTTACGACGGTACATCAACGTATTGAGTTTGAGCATCTCGTTTCGTTCCACTGGTAACGGTCTGTTTTCAAAGTCGTATCCCAAACATTTGAAGCTAATCAGCCTCGTCACTTTGTTTTGTAGCTTTTCTAGTTTACCAGCTTCTCTATCAAAAACTGGGAAAGCGACGCTAGGACTGAATTCTACCATAGGCCTAACGTAGGTAGTGTATGCATTGACCATTACTGCAGCATTGTTGGTGCTGACTCCACGGAAAATTAGGTTGGAACGGAGCGCAGCTTTTTGGATCACTATGTCAAAGTGTTCTCTGAATGTCAACTCGTTATCGATCTGAATGCCTAGATCTCTTATCGACGATTTCTGATCGATTGGAATGCCACTCAAATAATACTTCGATAACTGATTTCCATTTCCTAAGTGGAGCACATTGCACTTCTCACTTGCAATACTCAATTGCCAAATGTCGCTCCACTCCAGGATGGAATCAATATATTGCTGAAGTTTCAGAGGACCACTTGACTCATCTTTTTCGAATGATAGGAATATTTTAAGATCGTCTGCAAAAGTAAAGCTTTTGCACCCATTCCTTTCTATAACCTGCGATAGATCAGCAGTATATAGATTGAATAGGAGAGGACCCAGAACTGATCCTTGTGGGACTCCACTAATGACCGGTCTTGATTCCGATAATGTCGTTTTGACTCTCACTTTGAATACTCTGTTTGATAAGTATTCCTCAATCCATCTCACGGTCAGCAGTGGAAAGCCCATTTTGGAAATCTTTTAAGTCAACTTTGGATGGCTCACTGTGTCGAATGCTTTGGCATAATCAAAGTATATCACATCGACACACCTGTGCTCATCAATTGCTTTGGACCATTCATTGACCACTTCGATCATTTGTGTTTCAACTGAGCGTTTTTTTCGAAAGCCGAACTGCGTGTCAGGGAAGAGACCGTATCTTTCACAGTCAGCAATCATTTGCATAGAAAGGCATTTCTCAAATACCCTACAGAAGAAGCCTGTGATTGACACAGGTCTGTAGTTTGACGGGTTTGAAAATGGAGCTTTCTTTTTGAGAGGTGTTATTGTTGAAGAGCGCCACCGGTCGGGAACTTGTGATAATTCATACGACTTTCGAAAAATGATCTCAAGAGCAGCAGAGAGAGGGACAGCAGTTGATTTAATGAAAATCATAAATATATTATCTGGAGTTCGACACGATGATGCTTTCCACTTTTCAATGAGCTCACAAATTTCAAATCGACAGAAGGGGTCGTCATAAAAATTCGAAACTTTCTCTATTTCATGAGAAAAAGATGGGGTGTCACCATTGTCTTTGGTGAAAACCCTTGAGAATGTCTCTGCCAGTAATTCTGCCTTATCGCTATCCGACTCAATTTGATGATTTTAATTATCTATGAGACAGTCTACAGCAGAAGTACATGCATTAGAAAGTTTCGATTTTATGTAACCATAGAATTTCTTCTGGTTCTTAGTCTCTATGATTTTTCTCTCGTAATTGTGGTGGAACTTAGTCACTTCCTGGTTATATTCGGCATGAAGCTTTTCAAAACGTTTCTTTAACGAAGGTTTTCCGTCATTCAAAAACGTTATCCAAGCATCGTGACGTTTCTTGGAGAGTCTATGAATATGACCAGGATGTGGTTTCCCAGTTGAATCTATCCTCATCAAAGGGACAGATTTCTCGATTATTTCTTCGAGTAGATGAATTAACTTCTCGTACATCTCATTCACAGTTTCATTCACATTGAAAAATAGAAGCCAGTCAATAGTAGAAAGCAAAGAATTTATCGCAGCATAGTCCGCTTTTCGAAAATTCTTTACATATCTAGCTTTTTGAGGCTCTGTTCGCATCAGTAATTGGAATGTGAATGCTTTATGATCTGAATTGCCATAGTTCGGCAACTGCTCAAGATTTTCCACAATTCCGTCGGAATCTGTCAGTAGTAAATCTAGAAAAGCATTTCCTCTCGTCGGAAATGTGATACGCTGCTGAAGTCCTACTTCAGTACAGCAATCAATGAAGTCAGTGTTGACAGCATTGTATTTTTGAGAATCAAGTGGCCATTTCACTTCAGGGAGATTGAAATCACCAACGACAACTGTTGGATGTGTGCATTTTGTGAAGTCGTCTAAATTCTCCCAGATAAACGCGCTATTAGTTTGAGACAATGCTGGGACTCTGTATACCAGAATAATTCGCGTACTCTGGGTACCAACACGCAGATCTACAATCAGTAGTTCATGTGATTCAGTTTTGGACTCAGCGAAAATCAACTTGAAATCAATGCTGCAGTGAATGATCATACAAACTCCACCACCACGTTTTCTCGCACGATCACACCGTACAATGTTGTAGTTTTTAGAGAGTGACCCAAGAACCACTCCAGCAGGGTCTGATTTACGTAGCCATGACTCAGTGAAACAATAAACGAGATACTCATTCGTCTCAAGTTGAGACTTCAAATTACTATGGTTCACCTCATTCAAGATAGATCGGATGTTAGCATATATTACGGTAACTTTAGGAGGCTCAGCACACTTGCGTACACCTCTACCACTCAAAAAGGAGTGGGTGAGTTATGAATGGATGGTGGAGGGCGACCATAGGACGAGAGAGACGAGGAAGGCTGGGTGACATCAATCTTGGTACCGCTACGACCCGAACCCCGAAGTGGAGCACGCATCGTAGAGTTCCAGAAACTGATAACACCCTGACTCCGCGCTCCCCTCGTTACCGTGGCCGCTGATGATCTGTTTTGATTGGGGACGTTGTACGAGAACGGCTTATCGGTCGAGTTCGCCCTCTCTTCGCGTGTCAAGGAGGGACGCAGCCAGACTCGACCATGGTTGAAATTGGCCAACAAGTGCCGTCTTGAGATGACCAGGCGCTGCAGTTTGGAGCAGGGCATGATCACCTTGAGAAGACGACCCTTGGTTTCACGGGAGAGGAGAAGGGCATGATCACCTTGAGAAGACGACCCATGGTTTCACGGGAGAGGAGAACCATCGGGCGCTCCACCCACCGGCATGCGGAAGACAGACGTCGGAACAGCCTGGATTCCGAGGTGGGAAAGGATGTCCATGACCTGCGCGCGATCGTTCAATGCCCTATTCGGAGGGGGCATTGATGCGAACTCAGGCAAACCGTAGAGGACGATCGCCCTTTCCCGTTCAACGTCCTCAACCACATCTCTCATTCTACTCTCACAATTCTGGAGAATCATTTTGGGTTGAATGGGGGAGGGAGGTTCGGTGGGTGCGAGTGTCTCGGAATGTTTTGGTGCGGAAGGAGCGGGAGTTTGAGAGGGAAGAGGAGGGTAACGGGTTTCTTCTCTATCAGTTGCTTTTCTTGACGTTCATTGCATCCCTTGAGACCTTCATGGCTCGAACGAGATCCAGGAGAGGGATGGCATCGTCCGTTGACTTTGTGAAACGAGTGATGAACGACGAGAATCGGGCGGCGGGCGATTGAGGCTGAGGTGTACGAGAATCGGGGAGCGAGCACGTAGAGACAGAATGGGTAACCTCTGATAGTGCCATCGAAAGATTTTGAGCCCGGCACAAGACTCTCAGCTGTTGTTATCGATTGGTAGACGCACGTGACAGGCGGTTAGACGTGAGCCATCGGAGAAAACTGGAGACCGACCGACCCTCACTCTTGGACAAGAGGGATTGACTCAATCGAGTGACCATTTCATTATTAAATTGATCAATCGTTCGGCGTTCTCTAGTACGGACCATTGGCGCTTATTGCTAGCTCAACGTTATCGAGAATTACAGATTTGTCTTCTTAAAGCACAAGCTACAATTTTGCATACAGAACCTTTTATTTTCAATTCATTGCCAACACAAATATATATGTCACAAATATATGATGTCACAAATAAAACAAAAATACACTCGAACCAATGCGATTATGATATTCATGACGGTTGTGAATTATTGTAGAAGTGCAGAGAGGCGGTAGAAATAATTCTCAGCGATGAACTGAATGGACTATTTTCAATTTGATGTAATTTATTCAAAATAATAAATGATTGATCAACTTCAAAAATCGCGAAACAGAGATCTCTAAAAGTAATGCTTACCAACCATTAGACGTCGAGATTAGCTTGCAGATTTGTTGAAATATCCATAGCAATTAGTGCAGTCGTTTTGTGCATTCTTGTTGTGATTCACTGACAAAATACAACGATCAAGAAAAAAAAGAAAGTGCATACGAGAATGGTGTCTAATACATATATATTCAATTGAATAGATTTGTGATTTTTTTAAAATACATTTAAATTATAATTAAAAAATTTAACATATTTATGTTTCACCTTTTAAGACGCATTTTGCTGAATTTCCGTTCTGTATACGCACGGGCATGTCGCAGACGAGAATCTCTATCCAAACACCATGCCGATAAATTCCCTTCTCTCCTAATTGGAGATTTGTGGCACACTTCAACGCGGCGTTACTACAAAATAATAATTCAAGCATGTTCATATTATAAAAGCATCTTAAATCAGTCTTTTCCACCTGAAAACTCTTGATTTCCTTTTTTTTCCCCTTAGATCAAAATCATTGAGATAATGTGTTACTTGCTCTGATAATAACTAGACAACATCAACAGGCATCATCCCCAAAACATTTCAATTGAGTTAATAAGCAAGTCAGCTTACTCAGTATTCCAGCGAAGAATTTTGTTGTCGCTCCAATTGAGTTCTTTTAGTCTCATACTGACGCATTCTCTGAAAATAAATGCTATGTTTGAAATGTTATTAACGGCACGTTCTTACTGGTACGTTGACGAATTGAGCTGGCAGGCGATAAGAGAAAAATAGTGCTGACGCGCATACCACTCCAACTTGTTATATTTACTATTGGCATAACTCTTCTCTTCAAAGCATTGCACGTCGGCAAAGAATAAACAGCAGCTGGAATTAATTGATTTTCGAGATATTATTATTCAGCTGTGATCTTAAAAAACATTAAAATTATTAAAACAATACTTGTCTCTCAGAATGTTTGCATTGAATGAGCGTCCAATCGGTTCTTTATTTGCTTCGTTATATAATGTTTCTATCTTCTGGTTTATATCGTTGGATTGTCGGCAGCTGAAGATAGTGCCTGAATATTAAACATACATTTGTTACGCTCTTGTTTATCCATTCCAGTAGAAATGTACTGATCACAATTTCAAGCACACATGTTAAAACGCGTTCTCTGTACTACGATGGAAAAGGGGGGCAAAGTGGAACAGTTTGCGAAAATGGTCGTACGGGGCTCATACGGTGGGTGTGTGACCCCTTTGTGTCGAAAAAACAAAATTTTGATCATTGATCTCCAAAAATCGATAATTTCAAATTTGAGATTTCGGTATCATGTGATATATCATTCGAAAGAGCATACAAAGTTATGTGAAATTGTAGAAGGAAAATTGATTTGAGCTTTTTCGAAGCAAGTTATGGCTCAAAATATGTATTGTTTGCTCAATTTTGCCAAACATCGATATGGATTTTCATGATGCCATCATTAGTAGGCTTCTATTTTGAGATATTTTATGTATTTTTTAAATGTAGAATGCGATGAAACTCTTTGCGGGGTCGATTTCGGTAGTAAAAGTACTCGCATGATTGACCTACTCATGCCAGGGTTCAATATTTGTCGGTGTTTTTCAAGCATAACTTTTTTCTTTCAGCGTTTGATGTGCTCTCGTATAGAAATTCGGATTCAGCGAGTGGAAATACACCAAAATCACATATAGACTTATTTTTTCGAGATGAAAAATTTTTCGACTTTGGTCACTTTTCACCACTTTTCACTTTGGTCCGTTTTGGCCGAAAAAATATTGTCTCAGAATTATGTCTCTATAGGAATTGCTGGCTTATGTTAGAGCGTAGAAAACGAATTTGCTAACTAGAGCTCGTAAAACCTCGAATTAAAAAAGTTATGACCACATTTCCTAGTAAAAAATTGTTTTTGGATGATAAGTTATTTACTTCAAAGTTTCATAAGCTTAAGTTAGCAAATTCGTTTTCTACGATCAAAAATAAGCCAGAAATTCCTATAGGGCCATGATTCGGAGACAACATTTTTGTCGACCAAAATCGGACCAAAGGGTGTAATATGGTGAAAAGAAGAAAAAAAATTACCAAAGTCGCAAAATTTTTCATCTCGTAAAAATATGTCTATAAGTGATTTTGGTGTATTTCCACTCGCTGAATCCGAATTTCTATACGAGAGCACATCAAACGCTGAAAGAAAAAAGTTACGCTTGAAAAACACCGACAAATATTGAACCCTGGCATGAGTAGGTCACGGCTGATCGATCACGCGAGTACTCTTACTACCGATTTCGGGCTCTGTTGTAGTTGTCTGGGCCCATGGAACTTTTCAGGGCCCATCAAAGTTTTCAGGGCCAAAGAATCTTTTCAGGGCCCATCACAGTTTTCAGGGCCCAATTTCATTCTGTATCATTGTCATCAATTGCATCGCTGTTTCTTCGGCTTTGGAGCGTATTAGGTCTGTATCATTATCATCAACAATTTATCAGAGCCAGAGCTAACATTACTGTGAATACTTGTGCAATCTAATCGGTTGCCTCCTTTCCCTCCTCATCTTCTTCTGCTTTTCCGTCGTTCATCGATATCTGTACGGCCTCCGGCTCCTCCGGTCCTTGCTGCCAGCCCGATCCTGTTATGGTCCAACTGCATCGGCTGCACAACCCGATCCCGTTCCTCAAGCTGACGCTAAGGATCCTGCAGCAATCCTACCAACTCTACCCTCTCGCATCCTTCGGCCACTCCCAGATCGCACTAATCAGGGAGGCTAGCGTCCCCGACCACCCAGCAACGATGGAACGGGTGGTGGCAAACGCCCGGCTCCAACTGTTGCACCTTCTGCCACTTCTGGAGACAAAACGACCGGAGGTCGTGGAACCGGAGGAGGTCGTGGAACTTGAAGAGGTCGTGGAACTGGATGAGGTCGTGGAACTGGAGGAGGCCGTTGAACTGGAGGAGGTCGTGGAACTGGAGGAGGTCGTGGAGGGAAATCGTGATGGAATCGTAATTGTGAAATGCGAACTAATAGAAATATCAGTAATTGTTTCGATAAAATGATGTTGATAATGAAACAGACTAAAAACGCTCGAAATACGAATAGACACTGATTTAATTGATGATAATGATAGAGAATGAAATTGGGCCCTGAAAAGATTCTTGGGCCCCGAAAACTTTGATGGGCCCTGAAAAGATTCTTGGGCCCAGAAAACTTTGATGGGCCCTGAAAACTTTGATGGGCCCTGAAAAGTTCCATGGGCCCAGACAACTACAACAGAGCCCGAATTCGTCCCCGCAAAGAGTTTCATCGCATTCAATCAATCAATCAATCAATTTATCATGTCAGGCAATAGGTGCTCAGATGGGGATGAGTCGGCGGTATTCTTCGTAAGTTGTAGACCACCAGTTAGCGCCAATAGCTCGATTCAAGTCGTCTCTCCAGCGCACTCTATGTTTGCCCTGGGGGCGGTTCCTGTTGTATGGCGTCCAGACGGTAGTCGCGCGACTCCATTGATCCAAGTCCATATTCCGTACCTTGAGAGCCCAGCGCGCCTTGCGTTTCAATCCCTCCTCGACCCAGTCTCGCAGTTTTGTGATGCCTCGCACGCGGTCGTTCCTCCATCGGTCCCTCAGCGAAACTCCAACCGTTTTCCTTTCCATCTTCCTTTGGGTCGCACTCAATCTCTCCTTCTCGCTCGATCGTAGTGCCCATACTTCGCTCCCGTAGAGTACTGTCTTTCGAATAGTTTTCTCCTGGTCTTCATTGGAAGTAGCCGGGATGAGAGGAGATTGGAAAGCTTGCTCCATGCATTCCAGCCGAGTCGGATCCGGTGTTCAATTTCATCCGAGTGTTCTAGGGGAAGGGAGATTCTTCCTCCAAGATAGGAGGCAGATTCGGTGAATTCAAACTTCAGATTCCCGATAAAGATTGGTGCTCGTGTAGTGGTGCATGAGGTGAGCAGATTGGTCTTAGAGGCATTGACTTCGAGACCAACTCTACTTCAGGCTTCCATCAACTTCTTCAACATCCTTTCCAGTTCCGGTCGTGATTTCGCGATGAGAGATCATAGCATTCTACACGTTTCATCGCAATCTACATTAAAAAATACATAAAATAGAAGCCTACTAATGATGGCATCATGAAAAGCCATATCGATGTTTGGCAAAATTGAGCAAAAAATACATATTTTGAGCCATAACTTGCTTCGGAAAAGCTCAAATCAATTTTCCTTCTACAATTTTACATAACTTTGTATGCTCTTTCGAATGATATATCACATGATACCGAAATCTCAAATTTGAAATTATCGATTTTTAGAGATCAAAGATCAAAATTTTTATGAAGAAAAGTTTTTTCGACCCCCCCCCCCACACACCCAAAGTTTGAGCCCCGTACGACCATTTTGAGCCAACTGTACCACCTCACCTGCAGTAGTACAGAGAACGCGTTTTAATTTAATGTTCTACAATTTAAAAATATGCTCGCTTTTTGACATCATTTGAAAATTCTCTGTATAAGTGAATTTTCAGAGATGAGAAGTGTTTTCAATCTCTTTTTTATCGATGCAGATAAATGGATTGGAAAGCTAGAGCTACATTTCCCTAGAAGCGATTTCATAATGAATAAAAGGAGTTTTATGAGAAATCACAACAGGATATTATTGAGATTTTTTGTACAAAATTGTTCTCATTTGGGAATAAATTTGAATGACCATGATTTCATGCTATTCAGTGACGTTTTGCTCATTATTCGTACCCTTGAACTTTGCCAGAATTTCACTTGCTCGATCGTTTTGATTCCTCAACATTTCATAGTATCCATGATTCTTCATATTGAGCCGTGTCTCATCTTGAGATGTATTGTCCCTGGAAATTGGATGATAGAAAAGATAATGAACAATTAGATTGCCGGTAGAACACAGCTTCTTCCATGGAAGCTAGGTCAATCTTGTTCAGTGCATTATCGAGAAACTGTTGACGTATCCGCTCTGAAGTATATGAGACAAATCGCGAGATATTCGAGAGCCCCGCGGAAATAGAAAATTGGTATCCCCAATATTGCTGAAAAATATAATTAAAGTACTTCAAATGGTGCTCTATCAAACAACGTTTGCAGAATTTTGATATCGGATTTCATCTCCGAATATTGGTGGGTCAAATTGGGGACTCTTTGGAAAAAAAAAATCGGCAGTTTTTTCCACATATGCCCGCCCACTTTTTTTTTCATAACTTCGATTCCTCTAATATTTGGGGATGTAGTAGGTCTCAGTTAGTAGTAAAAGACCCTCTCGGGGGATTTTTTGAGAAATAACTTCTAAGAAAGTTACAGCACTTTTTCACTTTTTTTGAAAAACTGACAGCCCCGCTCCAGAGCAAGGACATGGAATGACATCACCAACAGATAAAATGTTGCACACTTCCTCCTCATTCGAATTCTCTTTTGAAATTGTCTCTAACTCGATTTTAAACCGAGTTATGGTTGTTTACCTGAAGTGAAAAATAGTAAAATTATCAAAAATTCCAAAGAGTCCCCAATTTGACCCACCAATATTCGGAGATGAAATCCGATATCAAAATTCTGCAAACGTTGTTTGATAGAGCACCATTTGAAGTACTTAAATTATATTTTTCAGGAATATTGGGGATACTAATTTTCTATTTCCGCGGGGCTTTCGAATATCTCGCGATTCGTCTCATATAGGGGTGTCCCATAAGTCTTGAGAAATGCTCCGTAAATCATTGTTGCGCAATCTAATCCCCCGATTTCGTAATGGAAATTGTAAACAAACTATTGCATCATGCTGACGTCGAAGGGGTATTGGCATTGCTTCAGTTTAGAATTTGTCACAGTCATTCAAGTGATGGAGACTTATCACGATAAACGCGCCGTCTTACTTCATTCCTTCCGCCTTGGCCATACAACCAAGGAAGCCCATGCGGACCTGGTGCTTACGGAAGGAGAAGATGCCCCGTCCCTTATTACCTGCCAGCATTGGTACTCCCGCTTCAAGAAAGGAGATTATAACCTAGATGACCGACCCCGATCCGGTCTCCCAATTTCACGCAAATCCACTCGAGTTCTCACAGCGCTGGAGAAGGATCCGAAGAAGACTGTGCGCATATTGGCGGCCGCACTAGCACTCCCAAGACCACCATGTGTCGGACCCTCCATCGGGAGGGAAAGACAGCAAAGCTCCATCAAGTCGTTCTTCATGACCTCTCGCCGGCACAACTCAAAAAGCGAGTTGGGGTGTGTCGGGAATTACTCTCTCGTAGAGCGAATCTGCGATGGGTAAATTCCATCATCGCAGCAGATGAGAAGTGGATCACATACTCCAATCCTCAGAGGAGACTGCAATGGTGCGACGTGGATGAGAAGCCCAGCCCACCCCGAAGAAGGAACGGCACGAAAAGAAGGAAATGCTGTTTTTCTTCTTCTCCTCCCTCGGTCCCATCTATTGGGAGATTCTCGCCCCTAACACCCGGTCACGGCCGACCTCTTCACTCAACAACTGGAAGAAGTGGCCATCAGGATCCCTCCCGAACTCAAGAGCGAGGGGAAAATCCTGTTGTTGATGGATAATGCCCGGCCCTATCTCGCGAAAATCACCAAGACCAAACTGGACGAGCTCAATATGGAATGGCTTCCCCATCCTCCATATTTCCCTGATGTTAGACCTTGCGACTACCATTGTTTCCGCTCACTGTCTGACTTCTGCAGGGGAAGGAAGTTCAAGGACCGAGACTCACTCGTTCGGGTATTCACCGAATGGATCATCTCTAAGCCTCCCGAGTTCTGGAAGAGAGGTGTTAACACCCTGCCCGAAAGATGGAGACAGGTCGAGGGTTCGAAGGGGGCATACATTGATTATTGATTATCGTAAACTGTTGAAGAAATAAAATAAAAACAAAAAAATAAAAAAAATTATCAAGACTTATGGGACACCCCTTTATGTATTTTTTTAAAAATGCGCTTTATGAGAGGAACCCTATTTTCGAGAGCTCCGCGGACAAGTTAAGTACTTCAAATGATGCTCTTCGAAACTGCGTTTGACGATTTTTGATAACTGGTCTCATTCTGGAGTATTGTTAGATCAAAATAGGGGTGTCCCTATTTTGACCTAACAATACTCCAGAATGACACCAGTTATGAACTCTATGAAATTTCTGTCCAAATTTTGCGCAGGAAAACAGCCATACCTCAGTTTAAAATTATGCCAGTTACAATTCCAAAAAAATGTTTGAACATATGGGAACATATCTTATGTGGATGATGTCATTCCCTGTCCATGCGGTGGATCGGGGTGGTCGGTTTTTCAAAAAGTGATGTAACTTCCCAAATGCCAATTTCCACAACAACCGCCTACATACGTTTCGAAGTCACTACTGGTGCCTATAAACAGCTAAAAAATCAGGGAAATCGGAGGTCTCCCCGATCCACCGCATGGACGGGGAATGACATCATCAACTTAAGAAATGTTCCCTTCTGCCTCCTCATTCAAGCCCATTTTTGGTATTGTCTCTAGCAAGATTTTAAACTGAGTTATGGCCGTTTTCTGTCTCTACTTTAACCAAACAATACTCCAAAATGAGACCAATTATCAAAAATCGACAAACTCAGTTTGAAAGAGCATTATTTGAAGTATCAGGTTGTCTAATAAGTTCCTGGTAGGTTTTTATTTTCGAATATTCTGACACCTCCTGTCCTTAGCATTTGCACTATCGACATAATGACTTTCATAAATGTTGAGGGCTGAGATACTCTTCATAGCACGTTGGATCAGTGCTGTCTAATCAGGGAGACGGACACAATGGCAAGCCAAACTCGCCGAATTCGACCATGACATATAAGAGCTCTTAGAATCAGAGCTCTTAGAAGAACTGCAACAGGGCCCAACTTTAGTCACTTTTGTAAAGTGTAATGACTGATATTTCCAATATAGTTAGTACGACGACTCGGTCACTTCTGGTCTTCTTGAAATTAGCGCCGAAAAATAAATCTGCTGTTTTTGAACGTAAACCGAAATTTATTTTCTTAATTTTTTCTCTAATCGATAGACCAACAGATCTCACTTATATTACAAAGCAAAGTTCCACTTCATATAAGTTTCCAATATTATTTGCAAGAAGATCCGAATCACCGGAGAAGAGCTGATGTTTTATGAAACGTGATTTTGAGCTAAAAACGTCAAAATCGAGCATTTATTTTCTCCGTATAGTCGGAAGGCCGGATATTTTCGCCTCAAATGAACAACCACTCCTTGCCCCCTCACTTCCTTTTTGGGCAGAATTTTTTGATGAATACTTTTGGTATGAATAGTCAGTGAAAAGATAACTAAAATTACCGAAAATGTGCTAATTTAGCTTTGATTTAGCCTATCTTTTTTCTACGCAGGCGTGAGTCGATTACAAAACAGGCCTAACATGCCCTAGTATAGGCCTACATATAGCTGTTTTGGAGATTTAATCAAGTGAATGCAAAGCGTTCAAAATGTGTTAAATATAACCTACCAGGAACTTATTAGACAACCTAATACTTAGGTTAATATTTTCAGCGGAATCGGGGAAAATATTTCCTACGTGCGCTAATAAACCAAAACTCTCGAATCTCCTGCGATTCCTCTCATATATACTTTGAAACGCTTTCAAAATCTAACTACCTGCTCGAACAATGAATCTGAAGTGATCGGTAACCATGTCCGACTTTCTATCTTTCTGCTCCACTTCGACAATGAACTCGCTCCTAAGTGAGTCAATGTTGATGGGTATTGAAAATCTAAAAAGAAATCATCATTGTTGTTTGTTTGAAAATAGTAGTTACGGTGCGTTAGAGTTAGAGCATTCTTCAGGTGCACGTTGTTTCAATTCCTTAAATCCCTTCTTCTCAGTGATCGTAAGTGTGGTTTGGATGCAGTCTGATTAAATATAATCAGTTTAAATTGGGTTCATAATCAAATATCTGGTACCATATTTTGATTCTCTTAACAAAGTGTCCCAGAACTTCTGCCGAAAGATATTACGTTACATATTATCATTATACTTCATTCACTCCACATATTAGTTACCCCAGAAAATAATATATAATATTATTCAAACCTAACCTGTCGATCGGAATTTTGTTTTGATTTCCGAAAGTGAATGACTTTCTACGCAAGCCTCAGCATTCACCAGTCGACTTTCGCGATGCTCTGCAAAGAACAGCACTATCGACGAGCTTTCAGCTTGTTAAATTCCGTTTTTCTTCATCAAACGGCTATAACTATCTAATTATACCTGAATCACTTTCCATTTTTGCACTATTCAACGACATGTCGCCACGACATGTCATACATTTGAAGTAGCTCTGCACAGCGACACTGCGTTCTATAAATTATGTTCCGCTTAATATTCACGAATAATGTATAGGTTCATTTATTGGAACATTTATCAATAATTGTGTAAGGTTTTTAAAGTAAATTAATACTTACTCAATGGGTTGGATACTGAAGACAAGCCATCCTGGATTCGCACGTTTGTATCACACAGCACGATCTCTGGCCACACGCTGTGCGGGTTCCCCGGTTGTTCGGGGAGCTTGAGAAGTTGGGTAGCGTTCCACAAATCATGTGCACTGCGAACATTATACAATGATATATATTATTTTATTTTGTGAAAATGCAGATAATGCAAAATTATGTTTTATTTAAAAAATATAACGATATTAATTTACCCGTTTTTGTTCGGCAACCATCGTAGAAAACAATTTTTACTCCAGTCCAGACTGATCATTCCCATGTCCACACATAAGCTGAACAAGAATAATTACGAGAATATCGTTCATCGATTCGCATTACTGATATGTCGGTGAGTTCAGTTGGCAGACAACCAAATGCACATAATGAGCATTATTCGACTTAAACTGTTCGAAACAATGCATGTCGGCAAAGAACAGACGACTGCTGAAACGGTCAGCAATGTGTATACGTTCATAAATATTGTTTCATGTTATGAACAGACGAACTTTTTGTTGAGAATCTTATCTGTGTCGAAAGAGCGTCGATTTTCTTCGTAAAAACTGTTTGGCGGATAGATGTAGCCATCAGGTAGTTCCTGACCATGTGGTGTTTTATCATCCTTTGCCTTGTTGAGTAGACAGGAAAAGTATGTACCTGTAATTCAAATAACTTCAATCATCAGTGAAGAATATTTAAGCAATAGATGATCGTTTCAGCATCTCACTAGAGTGTATATTTTCAAATCCAGCCTACTCATGTTGTCAGAACATTTTTGTTCACGCAAACGAATAATTAAATCTTTTGGCGAGTTTGTTTCTAAAACTAATGCAATCACTATTGAGTGACCTGTTCTATTCCGAGCACTTGCTATATACATCCATCATTGTACAAGACACAAGCCGCAGAGATACCAAGTGTTATTATTGAGACCGGGCCATTCAAACAAATTCCCCTCATATAGTAAGCAAAGTATATAGTCTAGTAGGACATAGATTCGTGCTTGAAAGACTAATCCTTTGCCATCTTGCCCATATATTAAACAATCTCTAATCGTGATGTTATTTTTCGAATAAACCATAGGAATAGATAGGCCATAAACATACCATTGAATTTTTGGAACAGTGGACTAGAACGATGACCACTTTGATCTTTCAGGCCGAGCTCGTAGTAACCACCATTATTTGCAATGAGTCGCTCTTCCACTTCCTTCTTGTTATTCCTAAAAATTAATAGTCTGTGAGTTAACTGCGGGATACCTATAGAAGCGAGCGGGCTCCATCGAATTCCAGTCAACCAAGCTCTCTGCATTCTTCAAATAATTGCGGTATTCATTTTTAGTGAGCTCTAGAAGAAACAAATCAGACAAGCACGCACGACGTTTCATTGTTTACCTGCGCGGATGATGAAATGGAAATAATCCGTTATCCGATCAGTAGTTGCATCGCTAAGTATCACTTCAATCGTGTACTCGCTTCCGAGTGAGTCTTTTCCTTCTACTTCCCCAGTTTTTTCTTTGTACGTTTCTATTACGTACCTAGAATATGTAACTACTACCATTATTTTAGCATGTACTGAATACTTACGGATTGAGCCCGCACTCCTCTGTTGTCGTGACTGGTTCTTTTTTGTCAAAACGCTTCTTCTCCGTTATACGCAACTTTGTCTTGACAGCCTCTGCAATATATGATCATCAATGTTGTATTATGGCCATACATGTCCACGCCGCCGGCGAGTGGTCGTGTAGGACCCCTGCCTGTCGACAGGCAGGGGTCCTACACGACCACATGCGTCTTAAAATTAATTTCTTGGTTCCATCAGGTGGCAATCTGAGAGCAATTTTTTTTCAAATATTTTATAATACAAAATCATGGCCGAGTGGCTAACGCGCGGCTTTGGAAATCGAAGGTTGGAGGTTCGACGCCGGACCCCACCAAACGTCTTTGCCAAGCTTCGGGGAGCACGGTATGTGTTACCGTAATCCGAAATATCGTATTCTAGTTGCATATCGCAAACTGAATAAAAAACTTTTTTTTAAATCCGTTCTTTGTGCAAACATGAGCCACTCTGCGACAGAAATTTATTTAAATATTTTACAATGCAAAATCTTGGCCGAGTGGCTAACGCGCTAGGATTGAGAACTGAAAGTTGAGAGTTCGAGTCCCAACATAAAGAAATCGACAATAAGTCTGAAACATTTTTTTTCAAAATGGTATTTTTATAAACTTTAGATCCAGATGGGCGATCATTCCGAGGTTTTCGCAGAAGACAGTACATGTGCTCCTACATATGCTCACTGTGTCCGCCCCTAATTAGATTTCCCATTATTGCATGGTGACGACGCAATGGCATGGTTTTTCATGTAGGGTTATTTGCTCTATGGATTTTTTGTCAGCATTCCTACTCGGTTTGATAATAGAAGGCCTCAATACCTTTTCGATGAAAATATGTACTCATGGGAGGATGACGTACAGTGACTTTAGACTGTGTCAAATTAGGGTCACGAAAAAATGGATTTTCGTTCTTGGACATGCTAGAGACTCGTTCAAGGGCTCAAAATGATCCTTATCACGATTCCTGATGATCCCCGAAGTTTGATAACGATAGCTCTCAATTCGCCCTCAGGGCACGAATTTTTCACCTTTTTACATGGTTTTTTTCTTTTCTCAAGGCGATTTTTTTTCAAATGTATTTTCTGGACAGGTTAGTTTACTCAGAAAAAATTTAGTCAGGAAGTTCTGAGAGAAAATATTTTTCGACTGATTATCATTTTTGAATTTTTGGGTCGAAAATCGACTGACCTTGGATTTTTGGTTATCGCGAGCACGAAAGATTTCTAAATGCTCTAAACAATTGGGAATCGTATATTCCAAGGATTTCCAACTAACATGTCCAGGAAATACATTTGAACAAAAATCGCCTTTGGAATTGTGATCATAAAAAATAGTGAGAAAAAAGTCATGTAAAAAGGTGAAAAATTCGTGCCCTGAGGGTGAATTGAGAGCTATCGTTATCAAACTTCGGGGATCATCAGGAATTGTGATAAGGATCATTTTGAGCGAGTCTCGAGCATGTCTATGAACGAAAATCAATTTTTTCGGGACCCTAATTTGAGACAGTCTACAGCCACTGTACGTCATCCTCCCATGAGTACACATTTTCATCGAAAAGGTATTGAGGCCTTCTATTATCAAACCGAGTAGGAAGGCTGACAAAAAATCCATAGAGCAAATAACCCTACATGAAAAACCATGCCATTGCGTCGTCACCATGCAATAATGGGAAATCTAATTAGGGGCGGACACAGTGAGCATATGTAGGAGCACATGTACTGTCTTCTGCGAAAACCTCGGAATGATCGCCCATCTGGTTCTAAAGTTTATAAAAATACCATTATGAAAAAAAATGTGTTAGACTTATTGTCGATTTCTTTATGTTGGGACTCGAACTCTCAACTTTCAGTTCTCAATCCTTGCACGTTAGCCACTCGGCCAAGATTTTGCATTGTAAATATTTAAATAAATTTCTCTCGCAGAGTGGCTCATGTGTGCACAAAGAACGGATTTTTAAAAGTTTTTTTTAAGTCAGTTTACGATATGCAACTAGAATACGGTATTTCGGGGTACGGTAACACATACCGTGCTCCCCGAAGCTTGGCAAAGAAGTTTGGTGGAGTCCGGCGTCGAACCT
The DNA here is from genome assembly GCA_036245825.1 of Pristionchus entomophagus. Taxonomy (NCBI): domain Eukaryota; kingdom Metazoa; phylum Nematoda; class Chromadorea; order Rhabditida; family Neodiplogasteridae; genus Pristionchus; species Pristionchus entomophagus. Next base: position 11,706,932 of record BTSX01000005.1, read on the forward strand.
CCAACCTTCGGTTTCCAAAGCCAGTGCTTTAGCCACTAGGCCATGATTTTGTATTATAAAATATTTTTAAAAAATACTCTCAGATTGCCACCTGAGGGAACCAAGAAGTTAATTTTAAAATGCATTTTGAAAAAAAAATCAGTTCACGATGGCCGGATTACGGTATTTTGGGTTACTGTAGAATTGAAAAATATTTCAAAAAAATTGCTCTCAGATTGCCACCCGATGGAATCAAGAAGTGAATTTTAAGACGTTTTTTGAGAAAAAGGACCCCTGCCTGTCGACAGGCAGGGGTCCTACACGCCCCTCGCCGCCAGTATTGGACACGTATGATTATGGCTCACTAAGGCCCTTGTTGTTGAAAACTGCATTGATATTTCTAACCGGTCGATTGAAGCCTTGTCTGAATCTTGAATAATGTTTGGCTTTCGATGTAGGATCTGGCATCAACGCACCGACCTGATGAAGAATGGTAATGTAATTGAAAAAATAACATACCTGAGCGGACAACGAATCGGAAATAGTCGGTTTCCACATTTGATTTGATATTCTTTACAGTGACGTCAATAGTATACTTGCTGCCGAGTGAGTCTTCTGGAATGTTGATTGCGTACCTAAATGATAAATATTACAAGTATTAATGTGAATATTTCACTTCTCGAGGCCACATGACTTCCTCTCTTTAATTTCTGTTGTTTCTCGTAGTTTCTTTTTCGTGATGAGCAACTCCCTCAGGATGGTATCTGGAATTATTATTATTATTATTATTATTATTATTATTATTATTATTATTATTATTATTATTATTATTAATATTATTATTATTATTATTATTATTATTATTATTATTATTATTCGCGTCGGGAGACAAGAGCAAGATCGAATTATTCCAACCTGTTGAGCAAAGGTTGGTAATGATACTCGTGGTAAACTGTATCTCGACATAGGCTCTAGCATCAACAATACGAGGCTCTGAAAAAAAGACCCATAATTGAAGAAGAAAAAATAATAACCTGGCCGGGGTGGAGGTATAGAGAGGGAGTGGAGAGGGTTATCTTCGAGATTTTGATTCATAAATGAGAGCTGATTACGGGTTTGGATATTCTGTAAAGCGTTAATGTTTTTTTCTTCATTTATGAGGTCATTTGTGTTAGGATCAACAACGGTTCAACGAAGGTCTGAAACAACTAAAACATAAAATATGCTGAACAGCTGGCCCTAGGGGTAAATTTGTATTCTGAACATGTTGACCCTAACGTAAAATGTCTCATAGTTACAGTATCGCGAAGTATTCGTGAAAATAAATAAAATATTATGTTTGCAGTAACAATGCGAAAAAGGCTTGAATATGGGTGAGAACACGCAAGGAAAAAAGAGGCGATGAGTCAAGGGAAGGTTGATAGCGGAGAAACGTGAAAGAGTGGAGGTAGTGGAGAAAGAAAGTTCAGATGAACTGTTTGTAAAGTGATTGTCAGACTTACTGTGGACAAATAAATGCGATTGTTCAAGGCAAGTTTTTGTCGTGTTTTGAATGAAGCAATCTTCCGACAGCAAGTTGGGGTCGCGTGATACAGTATAGTTCCACTTAGGAAAGTGGAGGCTATGTTGTGGTCAGAAATACAGCGAATGACAACAGCAATAGTACATCAACTGTTGGAATTTGGGTTACGGGATGGTAACGAATGTTCATAGGATCGACGATACAATGGCCCACATGTTGCTCCTACATACAATTATGAACACATTGAAGATATATATTCTAAAATATATTCTACCTACCTACATGCAACAGCCACTAAAACTGTTCGGTCTGAAACAACAGCGCGCTCCAAGGGGTACAGGAAAATCACTCTAATTTGTACCATTACACACTCACTTGAATTGTTAGCATAGGTCTTGACGGATTTCGATTTTTAATTGCTATCTGCTTCGATTTTGTTAAGAAGTGATTATTATCGAGAGCGAAAGGGGACAAATTGAAAATAAATCGTATAGTGACACAACGAGCTGAAAATCACTCATAGAGCTCTCTCCTAACGATAAGAGTCGCTCTGCTATCACCTCACACACTCTCGCTATTATCGGTTGCCCGTATCACCCAGACACGAGGTCACTTCCGGGCAAATTTAGGAGAGTACATTACGCCACGTGCTTCAAGCGTGCTAACCATGAGTAGGGAAAATGAGAAATTCTGCGGAGTCGGGATATTCTGTTTTATCTTTGATTCGAATAAGACACATTCATTGTCAGGGAATGACACGTTCTTATCAACGACGTCCATAAATGCTTTTGTTGTCAGATTGGCATCCACAGATGATTGACACAAGGGGCCAATAAAAGTGGCCCGGTCTAGCGATAAGAACCATTCCTACAATTAATTATTCTCTACTCTGTTCCTATTTTGCTAGTCGAAATCTCTCATGACCGTTACCTTAGCGGTCTACTGATAGAAGAGCATGATGACTCTTAGTGTAGTCCGTTTATTCAGCGAACAATTTTTTTCATGAAAACGTTTCATGATTAACGCTTTCATTGTATTGTATTTTCTCAGTTGCCTACCACCAACTCGACTTCTATCGTCGTTGAAAGGAACAATGTTATGAGAATGAAGAAGATCACTTCGAAACATGCAAACACATGAGAGGAATCCGACGGATTTTTGCCAAATCAGGTATCTTCAATGCTTTGTTACCAAACGATGTTCTCGAAGTTGGTGAGAATAGCCAAATTACATCTCATTTTCAGATATGTGTGCACAAGAGTCCGAAGCATCCCTCATCAAATTGAAAGTCACGCTCCAACGGCTTTGAGGAGTCATCTCTGCCTCAGCCTTGCGATCTTCCAACTTGAAGCTGGTTAGTTACTTTCTTTGCCGAAGAAAACAAATACGGAGCATTAAGTTAATGCCATTAACCTCATTTTCTTCAATTACGATGATTCAGAAAATAGGTCAATCGCTTTGTGTATTTTATAGTGATTTAGTTGAAAATAAAGTGCAGGATCACGTATTTTGTCAGCATGAGGCTTTTGTGTATCTAATGTGTTTTTAGATTTCGATGGCTGTGGCAAGGCGAAGTACTAATGTGTATTTAAATTTCGATGGCTGTGGCAAGGCGAAGTACAGTGAGGCGCACTCAGCAAACTACCTAAAGGGCTTGTGCTTGTTTAATGTATTGTTCCGTATTTGATAATAATCATTGACTATGGTCGATTAGCTACTTCTCACCGAAATCTAACACAATACAGTCAGGTTATGGTTAGTGAAAAAAAATAAAAAGATATTGTACAATCAAATTGAATGAATGGGTGAATGTAAGAGGATTGGGTAAGCAATCAATAACCTCTCGTTGTTGAGTAGATAACAAATTAGGGAGCGCATCTTCCGATGAAGCGAGGATAGAGACACACGTCTCTGATGTGTCCGTAAGCCAGCAGATGAAACTGCAAGATACACCATTATTCTTAATTACAAATATGACTAAAATAGGGCCGATGAAGAATGAAATCAATTCGGGTAACTCGGGTGCTTAAACATTCCAATTGGAATTATCGATCACTGTAAAGTACATGAAAATGCGAGGGCATCGAAATTGACAGATATAAGGTGCTCCTGCTCATTGATTCAACCGTAACCCACCGTTCCAATCCGAGGCCGTATCCTCCGTGCGGGACGCCACCGTACTTGCGTTGGTCAACGTACCTGGACAGATTATTGATTTGCACATAACCAACCATACCCACTCCTACATCAACCGTTTCTAAGAAAAACTATTAGAATACGTAGAGAAGCATGGGACCAAAAATTGCAACCACCAGCTGACTTTTACTAGAGTCTTACGCGTTAAGATTGATATTCACATGGTAGCACAATGGGTGCCTAGGCTTTTCTCACACTTTTCAATCGAAATTATAGCATACTCACTCAATGTCATCAAAATCAGTCTCAACACAAAATGCTTATTACCAACCAGTAGTAGTGCTTGGGGTCGATTCCGGCGAGTCCCAATGCATCCACCAGCTCCTTTTCTTGCCAGATACGCATCGACCCTGTGAATAATCAGTTATTGCTTGAAATCGTACACTTCACATCATGTGAGGAACTTCTCGATCTACTGACATTTGACGACATCAAGATATGCCATCGCATATTGCTCTCTTCCGCTGCTCACCTCCGACAATCTCTCCTACTCCAGGCATGAGCAGATCGACGGACTCGGTCAGCCGTTCGTCCTTTCCGCACTTGCTCATGTAGAAGGCCGAGATTCCGGACTGGAACGAGTGAAGCAGGATCGGCTGCAATCAATAGTTTAATCAAATACCGTACCCCTCTCATAGATTGTCCCTGATATCGTACACTCACAACTCCGATGGCGTCGGTCATCTTCCGCTCGGGACCCTCAGGAATGTCGTCGCCGAACTGGAAATGCTCGCCCGTCTCCTCGTTGAGCACGCCGTGCTCCTGAAGAAAATCACTGATCTGCCACTAGTGATGTCGAATAGAAACCGAAAAAAATCTCTTCCGAATTTGCGCGCAATCTCGCCGTTCAGATGAACGAGAGCACATGCTAATCGAGGAGAGATCTGACTCTATTCGGCTACCACAGCCCGCGCTACCGTAACCCCCAAGAATCGGCGCGAGAGCCCCAATTTACGTTGAGCCACTTGATAGCTTCTGCGTACTGCATGCGTTTGAACGGACGGGAGGGTGGCTTGAACTTCTGCAATCGATAAAGAGATCGGTTAAATCGTACCTGAATCAGGGAAGACTACCGTAATCGGACCTACCGAGTTGACGGCGGTGATAAGGGCGGCAGATTCAGCGTCGGCCAGCAGCCTGTCTACCGTGTCACACACCAGATTCTGGGAGGAATACTAATAATAACAATAATACTAATTTATCTACGCCCGAGGCGCAACGTGATTGTGAGTGCATGTGATTGGGATGTACGTGAGAGAATGGTTGCAGTCAGCATCGGCACTGGACAACGCCCATCCGCTCTCTAGACTAGGGTTGGCTATTCGACCCCAGGTAGCGTCGGTCGCAATCCCTCCGCCTCGTATAATTTCTTAATAGGCGAGGGAAAGGGATTGCGACCGTCGCTAACTGGGGTCGAATTCCTACTGTAGAAATCCATTTCCGACGGCTTACCGTACCTCAATCTTGTCCATCAATTCTTCGAAGGTGATGAAGGCGCACTTGGCCTCCACGTGCTGGTGCTCGGCCAGATGACGTCGCGTCCGAGACTTCTCAGCGCTGAAAACGTACTTCTAGTGACCCCTATATCAGAGCATATAAGTCATTCATTGTCCCTATTCTAGAGTACGCTTCCCCTGTTTGGTCCCCTTCAGCTAAAGTACCCATTAGACAATTAGAAAGATGCCAGCATCTTTTCACTCGATTATTACATTATCGTACTTCCCCTCTTATTTCATCTCCTCCTTGCTATGATCAGAGACTTGTAACTGCTAACTTGCGATCTTTGTATCTCCGTCGTGCTGTTGCTGATATTCTATTCTCTCTCAAGGTAATCAATGGAATTGTTGATCTACCTATGTCACATTTCTACTCATTCCGTAATGTATCGACTAGACACAATACATTTTCCCTTCATATCCCAATTGCTCGTAGGGAAAATTTACGATCCTCCTTTTCTCATCGCACTATTCGCTTCCTGTCTAAGATTCATCGTATTGTTGATCCAAAATTATCCTTGCACACAATCAAGATTCACTTGTTATCTAATCCCGATACTGCCCGCATACTCCAGATAGACATCCCTAAACTGTAATTCTTCAATCACTTCCCACACTCGCTCTAGATCCATAAGATATACATGGATGGAACGGTCCCCTTCCCGTTCTGAGGCCTCGTCCACCTCATCTGTCAAGAGCATCTGTGGGAGTACCAACTCCAACTGTCCCTTCTTCCGTCTCTACCCCCCCCCCCCCCTTACCTACTCCCCCTCTCTCTTTAAACCTTCCAATCTGTATATGTTATTCACATGTTGTCACACCCTTTGGAGTGTATCAAATAAATAAATAAATAAATAAATAAAAAACATAATATAAAAAAAATGTTTTAACGTATTTATTTCCTGAAGCAAATGATATAACGAAATTTGTTTTACTCCTTTCAATATAGTGGAAATAACATCTGTGTAGCACATTGAATGGTCTAACGAATGCCATGGCTTACCTAATCATACTTTAGTTATTTCACGGCGACTTACAGACCCATATTTGCAGTGGGCCAGACTTATGATTACATATATTAAATCGCCCGTGAAAACAATGATGATGACGAACTCACCGATAACTCTGGGCGATGCAGTAAACGTCTCCGAAGGAAGCGAGCGCCGTTTCGAGGTACAGCTGCGATGACTGGGTGAGGAAGGCCGGCTCACCGAAATAGTCCAGTCCGAACAGGGTCGAGCCACCCTCGACCTGAAATCGATAGTTGAGCGATTATCAAAATGTTCATACCCAATGCGTTTTGTGCGAATAGAACCAGTTCTATAGCCAATCTATCGTATTGTTGAGTGCAAAAAGTAGTTTCCAAATTGACAGCCTTTTCTCCTTCATCCATGATCTATTGATCGTCATCTCACCTGTGTCTGGACGAGCGTTGGTGGGCACATCTCCGTGTATCTGGACGCGTGAAAGTGCTCGCTCAATGCACGCGTCGCGGCAGCGCGGATTCGCAGCACGCGCGACGCGGTCTCGTCGCGAAGCACCAGATGCCTGCACGGAAAGACCATTTCACAAATAATGATATCAAAAGCAATGTTAAACATAATTACCGAGAACTGGCAGAGAGGAGTGGTCTCTATGCGTTATCTGGACTACCGACCTGTTTTCAAGCTTCGTTTCAACTCCCGCCTCTTTGATCAGCACATTGTCGACTCCGCCTGAGCAATGACATACAGTATCGACCAAAAGTATTCGGCCACTTTGTTTTTCCGATGTAACTTTTTAACGAAGGCAGCAATCGTGCTCAAATTTTGACACGTATTAGAGAATCCTTCGCGGAATACGACAGTGTTATTGCGGGATTATGGAAATTTCTGGTCATTGCCTAGTGATGACGCAATCACAACAAACACTTTTTTTGAAAAATCATAATTAATTTTAATATTTTTTCTTTCTAGCCAAAATTTCCGAGGTGAAAGAACTCGTCCTGGAGCACTCATAAAAAAAATTTCAACTTGCTGCGACTTGTTTCCGCGGCTGCAGCTCTGCTCCAAGGTTTCGGCTGCAACAGTCATAAGTCAGCTTCCAGGCAAGCTAGAGACTTGTTCAAAGTGTCAAAATTATCCTTATAGTGAGCTTGATAGTCCCTGAGAGTATGGAAAAGGTTGGTCGATATTTGCTCTCAGGGCACGGAAAGGTCACTTTTTTTGATTACCTCACTTTGCAAGTGCACTACTCCAAGAGTGATTTTTTCTAGTATGTTGTTCCAGCGCAGGAATGGGCCAAATTCATCCAAGAATCGATCCCCAAAGTTTCGTGAAGGTATCTCTTTTCCCCTTCTTGCGGCAAGCGATTTACGGAGGCACGCAATTCTCGGAGACGGTTATTCCCGCCCCTTTTGCATACCGTCCATTCTCTCCCCATTCACGCCTTAAGAGACGTTCCGTGAGATAGTGAAGCTTTGCCACGGATGACTTTTTTGCAACCTATGCCAATAAGTTCAGGGTGAAGTCCCCATACATAGAGCTGATCGCCAGCCCAATATGAGAGGTTGGGGTGCACTCTCCGAAAAATGACCGGCCGTGCCCAAAAAAGTCGGCAATTTCATCCAAGAAAAAAATACGTTCTTATAGGTGTTTCAGTCGTATTTTGCAATGAAAATAACAAAAAAACATAGTTTGAAAGCGATAGAACAACGTTAAAATGTTGAAAACAGCGATTTTCAACGTTTTTCCGAAGTCATGAAAATTTTATTCATCCGTTATCATTTTTTTATTGCATAATCGGATTCTACGCATGAAACTACATAGGGTGTTATTTTTTTACGGCAATCGATCTATGCGCTCGAGAGTTACGTCTTCCGGCCCGAGGTGTTCTTGGAGGCTGAAGAGAGAACAGCGACCAGAGGATTCGCCATTTGGGTTCGATACAGTCACTTTTTCAACACATTTGTATGCCATTTATCGTTTTTCTAGCATTTCTATCAATTCTATGGGGTTAGGATAGCGATACAACACTGAAAACCCGAAAAGTCGAAAAATCAGATTTTTGAAATCTTAAAATTTCAAAAAATCATAACTTATGAATCTGAGCTCCGAATGCGATATTTTCAACTCAAATTCACTAGTCTGTATTATGACATCAATTTCTGAGAGTTATAGCGAATTTTTCAACAATTTCAAAAATTGCAATTTTTCGGTGGGCAAATGATCGAGATTTTTTTCGTCAAAATGTTTTTCTCTTGGATCGTGCTCATGAGCTCTGAGACTGTTAACATATCATGTGCAAATGATTTTCAGTTGAAAATACCGCATTCGGAGATCAGATTCATGAGTTATGATTTTTTGAAATACGATTTCAAAAATCTGATTTTTCGACTTTTCGGGTTTTCAGTGTTGTACCACTATCCTAACCCCATAGACTTGATAGAAATGCTTAAAAACGATAAATGACATACAAATATGTTGAAAAAGTGACTGTATCGATCCCAAATGGCGAATCCTCTGGTCGCTGTTCTATCTTCAGCCTCCAAGAACACCTCGGGCCGGAAGACGTAACTCTCGAGCGCATAGCTCGATTGCCGTAAAAAAATAACATCCTATGTAGTTTCATGCGTAGAATCCGATTATGCAATAACAAAAATGATAACGGATGAAAAATTTTTTCATGAATTCGGAAAAACGTCGAAAATCGCTGTTTTCAACATTTTAACGTTGTTCTATCGCTTTCAAACTATGTTTTTTGTTATTTTCATTGCAAAATACGCCTGAAACACCTATAAGAACGTATTTTTTTCTTGGATGAAATTGTCGACTTTTTTTGGGCACGGCCCGTCATTTTTCGGAGAGTGCACTCCAACCTCTCATATTGGGCTGGCGATCAGCTCTATGTATGGGGACTTCACCCTGAACTTATTGGCATAGGTTGCAAAAAGTCATCCGTCGACCAGGCACAAAAGCTTCACTAACTCTCGGAACGTCTCTTAAGGGGGCGCGGCGAGTCGTCTCCGAGATTTGCGCGCCTCCGTAAATCGCTTGCCGCAAGAAGGGGAGAAAAGATAACTTCACCAAACTTTGAGGGTCAATTCTTGGATGGATTTGGCCCATTTCTGCGCTTGAACCACATACTATAAAAATTCACCCTTGGAGTAGTGCACCTGCAAATTGAAGTCATCCGAAAAAGTGACTTTTCTGTGCCCTGAAGGTAAATATCGAGCAACCTTTTTCGTACTTTCAAGAACTATCAGGCTCACCATAAGGATCATTTTGACACTTTGAACGAGTCTCTGGCATGTCTGGAAGCTGACTTATGACTGTTGCAGCCGAAACCTTGCAGCAGAGCTGCAGCCGCGGAAAAAAATCGCAGCAAGTTGTAATTTTTTTTCTGAGTGCTCCATTCAAGTTCTTTCACCTCAGAAAGTTTGGCTAAAAAGAATAAATTTTAAAATTAATTATGATTTTTCTAAAAAGTGTTGTTCGATTGCGTCATCACTAGGCAATGACCAGAAATTTCCATAATCCCGCAATAACACTGTCGTATTCCGCGAAGGATTTGCTATGATGTGTCAAAATTTGAGCCCGATTGCTGCCTTCGTTAAAAAGTTACATCGGAAAAACAAAGTGGCCGAATACTTTTGGTCGATACTGTATCATATCACATGTATTCTGAGATATTGCAGGACCCCCAGGAACTGGGAGCCCTAAATTGGGACACTCATCATAAGATAAGTATGCTAAAGTATATTGGTGACGAGAAAAATGTTGACGTCAACCATTTGTCACAGAACCGGCGTTTAGGCATTTTCCGGTTCTGCGTCCGGCTCTATCGTATCTCAGCTCTCAGATGAGCCACAGGGATGGCGCACAGCTCAAAATGTTTGGAAAAATATTCAAAGAAATTTTTCTGTTGAAGCCTAAGAGCTGGGAAGCCAACTTCAATGTGAAAAATTTGAAAAACTGAACTCGATTTCTACTAGTGAAAATACGCCAGAAATTCCTAGTGAGATAGTTCTGAGATTTCGACTTTTTTACCCAAAAATTACCATGACCATGAAAAAGTTGAAAAAATTTTGGTTCCGAATGATCTGACTATTGGAGTTTCTGGTGTATTTTCGCGCGCTGATTCCGAATTTCAATTCCAGATTGCATGAAATGTTGAAATAAAAAAGTTATGATCGAAAAACTGTCTAAATAGCGAATTTTTCTTATTTAATTGCTCATAACTTTCTTCCGGCACCCCTATTTGAGGTAAAGGAAATTTCTCCATGATTTGTGAAAGTATGGGGAATCCGAATATGGTATCAGCTTACTTGGAAAGGTAGGTCCCCGGATCAGAAAAATTTATTTTTTTGATTTTATGTTCAGTTTTTCAAATTTTTCACATTGCAGTTGGCTTCCCAGCTCTTAGTCTCCAACAAAAAAGTTTCTTAGAATATTTTTCCAAACACTTTGAGCTGTACGCCATCGCGATGGCTCATCTGAGAGCTGAGATACGATAGAGCCGGACGCAGAACCGGAAAATGCCTAAAAGCCGGTTCTGTGACAAATGGTCGATGTCAAAATTTTTCTCGTCACCAATATACTCTAGCATAATTATCTTATGATGAGTGTGCAAAGTTGAGGCTCCCAGTTCCTCAAGGGGGTCGATTTCATGCAATCTCTCAGAATACGCGTGATATAATATATTAAAATTAACGAGTTATTATTTTTCAGTAATGCAGTAATGATATCAAAATTATGGTGGGGTGAGAAAGTTTGATGAGTTGGTCTCTGCCAGATCGATAGCGATCCTAGTAACCTGTTGTCGGTCAGATAAACAAGAGACAACGCGAAGGAGAGGTCGGTTTCGATTCGACAGCACTAGTCTCCATCATCTAGCCCTCATTGAACTCACCGGCAGGCGCTGTTCCGATGAGTCTCCAGTAGTCAACGAACAGTTCGTGGTCGCCCGGCGCAGTCTTGCCCTCAGGAACCTGAATTTAATTATTCATTTATTCATTTAAATATTGTAATAATAATATATTGAATCGTCACCTTTTTAATGGTCCCGAAGACTTGGACGGAGCTCTCGGTAGAGAGAGTGACTGTTCGAAGGATTGGCACTGGAACAAAGAACAGGTATATTTTGAAAAACACCTCTGTGACTGAGTATGTCAGAATGATGCATGATTCTGCTGTCTAACGATACGCTAGATCGGTCAGGTGGTTATAGAGTGTGTGGAATGAAGAGACGGATTCTGCGTTCTGACAAGCCTAATTGTGACCTACCAGCAAGTTGAGCATCAAATAACTAATGCAACGAGGTGATTTAAACGAACAAAGGTTCGGTCTGTAGGCGCCAATATAAAGACAAGTATAAATTACGTGTTATACGACGAGAAAACGGACAAGGGTATATAAACAAGGAAGCAAGGCAGTTGCGTGTCATGGGTCAGCCAGAAAAGTGATTGGGTAGTATGTAATGGTGAAATTAAAGTGTGATTGTATAAGCTAACTTATATTTCGCAGGTTGAGTAGCAAATAACAAAGTCAGTGGGTGATTTAAACAATCCATTGTCACGAGTAGCCTAATGTGGCCAAACTAGAGCGATTTGGGCGGCGGTCAAGGGTCTAAACACGTTCAAACGTAGCGAGGACCATGTGTGATAGTAACAGGACTAATAGAAAGCAAATATAGACATAATGAATATGAATAACGCGTAATATAACGAAAAATAGCAAGAGAACGAGCGAGGATGCGAGGGTTGAGTCAGTCCGGCTGGGTCACACCAGTGATGTGCATTTACGAAACGTGTTTTTTTCTGAATCACCGCGTGGATCACCCTAGACTTCATGTCTGTACAAGAAAAAAATTAAAACGAAGCTAAATTCACTGACTAATTAATTTATTTCGGTGACAGGTCCTATTTAAATTATTATTTTTGTACGATGATATCCGCATTCTTTTTGCTGGAAACGGCACTGTGCTGAGTGAAATTATGTTTAAGAGACCGTTCCACGGTATAGTGACGCAATTGGGCGGGGTCGACGGAGGACTTTTTTGCAACCTATACCAATAAGCTCAGCGTGAAGTCCCAATACATAGAGCTGATAGCTGGCCCAATATGAGACGCTGGGGTGCACTTCCGAAAAATGCCACATCAGGCCCAAAAAAGTCCGAAATTTCATCCCTGACAAAAATATGTTCTTATATGTGTTTCTGGCGTATTTTGGCATGAAAATAACGAAAAACATACTTTGAAAGCGATAGAACATCGATAAAATGTCAAAAACGGCGATTTTCGTCTTTTTTCGGACACCCTGAAAAGTTTTTTGGTCATCACTTTATCAAAATCTCAAAATTTCAAAAATTCATATGTCGTGTATCTGAGCTTCAACTGATGTAATTGCAACTCAAAATCCTTTCAATAAATGTTTTGAATAATATCTGAGCTTTTGGGACAATTTCAAGAGAAAAAATTTCCGCCGAAAAAATTCTCGATTTTTTCGGCCCACCGAAAAATCACAATTTCAAAAAGTATTCACAAATCCGCTATAACTCTCTGAAATTTATGAGAAATGTTAGTCTAGTGATTTTGAGTTGTAATTACATCAGTTGAAGCTCAGATACACGACTTATGAATTTTTGAAATTTTGAGATTTCAAATATGTTATTTTTCGACTTTTCAGGTTTTCCTTGTTTAATCGGTATCGCACCCCTATAATATCAACAAAAATGCTTAATTACGACTAATAGGCAGATCTGAGGAAAAAGGTGCTGTATCACTTCAAAATAGCGAAACCTCTCGCTATTGTATTCTCGTCAGTCTCCCAGAGAGCCTCGGGCCGGAAGCTGCAGACTCCGAGGGGCCAGGTTGATAGACGTGAAAATTTGACACCAGATATACTTTTGCACGTACAATCCGAATCTGCAATAAAAAATAGCAACAGACCAAAAAAACATTTCAGGGTGTCCGAAAAACGACAAAAATCGCAGTTTTTGACATTTTATCTATGTCCTATCGCTTTCAAAGTATGTTTTTCCGTTATTTTTTTGGCAAAATACGCCAGAAACACCTATAAGAACATTTTGTTTGTCACGGATGAAATTTCGGACTTTTTTTGTGCCCGGTCTGGCATTTTTCGGAAAGTGCACCCCAGCTTAAGAGACGTTCTACGATATTTTGCACTTACCCAACGGATCACTTTTTTGCAACCTATGCCAATAAGTTGTGGGTGAAGTACACATACCTAGGGCTGATAGCTGGCCCAATATGAGATGTTGGGGTGCACTTTCCGAAAAATGCCAGTAGTGGTCCAAAAAAGTCCGAAATTTCATCCCAGAAAAAAGTATGTTCTTATAGGTGTTGTCGATGTATTTCGCCATAAAAATAACGAAAAACATAGTTTCGAAGCGACAGGACATCGGTAAAATGTCGAAAAGTCAAAATTTGGTTGTTTTATGGCCACCGTGAAAACTTTTTCTTCGCATGGATATTTTTTATTCCAAATTCTGATTCTACGGGCAAAACTACAACTTGTGTTAAATTTTAACGCTTTACTCGGAATCCGCAGCCTCCCGCCTGAGGTTCTCTCGGAGGCTGACGTGAGAACGATGGAACTAGGTCGGATGATCACCGTCGGATCATATTCGCAATTTCGCTATAACACGCTATAACACGGTTATCATCCGACGGTGATCATCCGACCTAGTTCCATCGTTCTCACGTCAGCCTCCGAGAGAACCTCAGGCGGGAGGCTGCGGATTCCGAGTAAAGCGTTAAAATTTAACACAAGTTGTAGTTTTGCCCGTAGAATCAGAATTTGGAATAAAAAATATCCATGCGAAGAAAAAGTTTTCACGGTGGCCATAAAACAACCAAATTTTGACTTTTCGACATTTTACCGATGTCCTGTCGCTTCGAAACTATGTTTTTCGTTATTTTTATGGCGAAATACATCGACAACACCTATAAGAACATACTTTTTTCTGGGATGAAATTTCGGACTTTTTTGGACCACTACTGGCATTTTTCGGAAAGTGCACCCCAACATCTCATATTGGGCCAGCTATCAGCCCTAGGTATGTGTACTTCACCCACAACTTATTGGCATAGGTTGCAAAAAAGTGATCCGTTGGGTAAGTGCAAAATATCGTAGAACGTCTCTTAAGCTGGGGTGCACTTTCCGAAAAATGCCAGACCGGGCACAAAAAAAGTCCGAAATTTCATCCGTGACAAACAAAATGTTCTTATAGGTGTTTCTGGCGTATTTTGCCAAAAAAATAACGGAAAAACATACTTTGAAAGCGATAGGACATAGATAAAATGTCAAAAACTGCGATTTTTGTCGTTTTTCGGACACCCTGAAATGTTTTTTTGGTCTGTTGCTATTTTTTATTGCAGATTCGGATTGTACGTGCAAAAGTATATCTGGTGTCAAATTTTCACGTCTATCAACCTGGCCCCTCGGAGTCTGCAGCTTCCGGCCCGAGGCTCTCTGGGAGACTGACGAGAATACAATAGCGAGAGGTTTCGCTATTTTGAAGTGATACAGCACCTTTTTCCTCAGATCTGCCTATTAGTCGTAATTAAGCATTTTTGTTGATATTATAGGGGTGCGATACCGATTAAACAAGGAAAACCTGAAAAGTCGAAAAATAACATATTTGAAATCTCAAAATTTCAAAAATTCATAAGTCGTGTATCTGAGCTTCAACTGATGTAATTACAACTCAAAATCACTAGACTAACATTTCTCATAAATTTCAGAGAGTTATAGCGGATTTGTGAATACTTTTTGAAATTGTGATTTTTCGGTGGGCCGAAAAAATCGAGAATTTTTTCGGCGGAAATTTTTTCTCTTGAAATTGTCCCAAAAGCTCAGATATTATTCAAAACATTTATTGAAAGGATTTTGAGTTGCAATTACATCAGTTGAAGCTCAGATACACGACATATGAATTTTTGAAATTTTGAGATTTTGATAAAGTGATGACCAAAAAACTTTTCAGGGTGTCCGAAAAAAGACGAAAATCGCCGTTTTTGACATTTTATCGATGTTCTATCGCTTTCAAAGTATGTTTTTCGTTATTTTCATGCCAAAATACGCCAGAAACACATATAAGAACATATTTTTGTCAGGGATGAAATTTCGGACTTTTTTGGGCCTGATGTGGCATTTTTCGGAAGTGCACCCCAGCGTCTCATATTGGGCCAGCTATCAGCTCTATGTATTGGGACTTCACGCTGAGCTTATTGGTATAGGTTGCAAAAAAGTCCTCCGTCGACCCCGCCCAATTGCGTCACTATACCGTGGAACGGTCTCTTAAACATAATTTCACTCAGCACAGTGCCGTTTCCAGCAAAAAGAATGCGGATATCATCGTACAAAAATAATAATTTAAATAGGACCTGTCACCGAAATAAATTAATTAGTCAGTGAATTTAGCTTCGTTTTAATTTTTTTCTTGTACAGACATGAAGTCTAGGGTGATCCACGCGGTGATTCAGAAAAAAACACGTTTCGTAAATGCACATCACTGGTGTGACCCAGCCGGACTGACTCAACCCTCGCATCCTCGCTCGTTCTCTTGCTATTTTTCGTTATATTACGCGTTATTCATATTCATTATGTCTATATTTGCTTTCTATTAGTCCTGTTACTATCACACATGGTCCTCGCTACGTTTGAACGTGTTTAGACCCTTGACCGCCGCCCAAATCGCTCTAGTTTGGCCACATTAGGCTACTCGTGACAATGGATTGTTTAAATCACCCACTGACTTTGTTATTTGCTACTCAACCTGCGAAATATAAGTTAGCTTATACAATCACACTTTAATTTCACCATTACATACTACCCAATCACTTTTCTGGCTGACCCATGACACGCAACTGCCTTGCTTCCTTGTTTATATACCCTTGTCCGTTTTCTCGTCGTATAACACGTAATTTATACTTGTCTTTATATTGGCGCCTACAGACCGAACCTTTGTTCGTTTAAATCACCTCGTTGCATTAGTTATTTGATGCTCAACTTGCTGGTAGGTCACAATTAGGCTTGTCAGAACGCAGAATCCGTCTCTTCATTCCACACACTCTATAACCACCTGACCGATCTAGCGTATCGTTAGACAGCAGAATCATGCATCATTCTGACATACTCAGTCACAGAGGTGTTTTTCAAAATATACCTGTTCTTTGTTCCAGTGCCAATCCTTCGAACAGTCACTCTCTCTACCGAGAGCTCCGTCCAAGTCTTCGGGACCATTAAAAAGGTGACGATTCAATATATTATTATTACAATATTTAAATGAATAAATGAATAATTAAATTCAGGTTCCTGAGGGCAAGACTGCGCCGGGCGACCACGAACTGTTCGTTGACTACTGGAGACTCATCGGAACAGCGCCTGCCGGTGAGTTCAATGAGGGCTAGATGATGGAGACTAGTGCTGTCGAATCGAAACCGACCTCTCCTTCGCGTTGTCTCTTGTTTATCTGACCGACAACAGGTTACTAGGATCGCTATCGATCTGGCAGAGACCAACTCATCAAACTTTCTCACCCCACCATAATTTTGATATCATTACTGCATTACTGAAAAATAATAACTCGTTAATTTTAATATATTATATCACGCGTATTCTGAGAGATTGCATGAAATCGACCCCCTTGAGGAACTGGGAGCCTCAACTTTGCACACTCATCATAAGATAATTATGCTAGAGTATATTGGTGACGAGAAAAATTTTGACATCGACCATTTGTCACAGAACCGGCTTTTAGGCATTTTCCGGTTCTGCGTCCGGCTCTATCGTATCTCAGCTCTCAGATGAGCCATCGCGATGGCGTACATGCAGCATTGGTAGGTCTGCAAAACTTATATAGTGTGATCTTGCGGTTTTGGCGACAATATTGAGCGCCTCGAAAATTCAAAAATTGGATTCAAAAAAGTGGTTTTTCAATGAGCTGTTATTGATCAGAACGGCTGTTCTAGAGCCTCTGGGCACCCCTAAAATAACGCAAAAGAGAAATTGAGACTATTCCGATCGGTTGAGAAAATATGATTTTTCGACCATTTTTCATTGAAAACAGCTCTTCTCCCTGTGGCGAGGCAGGAATAACAAATAAATGGTGTTTTGTCTATTACGAGTCCAAGACCTCCCTAGCACCCGAGTATGAGCTTGTGATTCCCATTGCTAGAGGAACGGTTCCGGGCAGGGGCCAAAATGCTCCCAAGTTACCGAGACGGTCTCTTAATTGAACTCATTCGATCTATTTTATGTGTGTTCTCGCGTCCTCGTATGCTTGATTATATGCGCCGCTATCCTCTTCACCGTTTCGACCTATTTGCCCAATGATATTGCCGGTTTTTCAGGCCGATGAGCGACGGTGTGGCTGATAAAGACGTCACATATCGTCGATTGTTGGAGATCGATAAGGAGAAGAAGAAGAAGATCGGAGCGGTGGCGATGTAACGTTGAAAGGTGTGTATTTTGATAAAGTATTTACTCCTTTAATCTTGCTGTTGTTGTTTATACACCACAAGATCACAGGGAGCGCTTGACTAGTCTCCGTCAAGCGCTCCCTGCTTCAGATGAAGTTTTCTTTCAATTTGTCAGTGTCTTCAGTCAATGAAAGTTAGATGCAGGGAAAATTACAGTAATCCAGGCAAGTTAGATCAAATCGAATAGCATGGTTTTCGAGCGTCTAAACTGGAACTACCGTAACCCTGATATAGTAGATCGTGTTACTAAGGTTCAGAACGAGTGATTTCACCACGTTTTCGATACGCTACCGTAACCCACATCACATAGAGCGTTCTTCCATGTTTCTTCGATGTTCTGATTGCGAGAGTGAAAGAGAGAGAGAAATTCAGTTCCCGATCGATGACACGATGTTTGAGGCCCATTGCTGGTATCGATTTGAGGGACTGTTTTTCTCTCGATTCTGAACTTTCTTTCTTAGCCTTCAAGGCTTTATTCGTCCTCTAGTTCTACACAGACTGATCAGATTGCAGAAATGTATCTATTCATTTTCTTGTTCCGATCCAGTCTTATTACACTGCGTTCCCTATCCCCAGTAGTGATCTTTGATCTTTGTTGATAATATTCAGAGTATTTCAAAGTATTCTTATTGTTTAGTAGTTCCCTTTCGTTATCGGTTCCATATTTTAAATCTCATTCGAGTGTAGCTAATTTATGTTCATTTTCGTGTGTTGGCTATCTAGAGCCTGTTACAGTATTCCCTACCGTATCCCTATAGAGTGCCCCGCACTCTTTCCTTATGCAATCTTTCCCTTTCCTTCCCTAGTTAAACCGTTTTCCATCCCCCCCCCCTATCGACCTTGTCAGGTCAGTTACAGTATCCCTTCAGCATCTCAATACCGTACCCAGACCCTAATCCTGTATAGTTTTTCCTGTGAATAAGGCTCGCTTTGACTGTTCACCTCCACGTGGGGCGAGCTGGAAGCACCATCACATGTCGTTTGCTATTTGCATTGTATACTAGTGATTGGTGACTAAGAAACAGACATTTATTCAATAAATCTCACTTCTTCTTCAATCTGTTCAATCATAAGAGAAAGAGTTATTCACAATAAAATCATTTATCAACATAAACTGCTTACAATACAAATTAGATGGATTGGATGACGGTGGGCTTTTGGAAGTTGTGGTAGAACATCATCCACTTAGTTGACGATGATCCGTTAGTCGATTTCGAACTGAAAAGTATTTACAATTGATATTGTTAGAATTAAACAATTGTAGAGTGCAGAATTTGGAACACTGTCTCCTTACTCCTATCAGTCAATCTAGTTTGCGAAATTAAGACAATATTTCTCGTGATTATATTTCTAATTATTTAGTTGGAATAACGGGCTTCTCATAGATTAGCGATAACCAGAATATTTAGTAGCAGGTACTTCTGGGGTTCACAGTAGTATTGACTACTAATAAGTTTTCTTTCTCGCATTCTTGTAGGGAAGCGAAAAAAAGGTCACGAGTGGATCGAGAATAGTGAACCAACCAGTGCACTCCAGAAGTACCGTAATTGATAGAATGGAGGAATAACTAACCAGTAGAATCGTTCACTTTATCAACAGTGATCCCTCGAATGGCTTCACATCGTCTCGGTAGTCCCAGCACTTCCATCGACCACGCGTGAAAACTCCCGGAACACGAACCACCACGAATATGCTTATTTAGATTAGGTTTTATATTATTTGAATGAAGTAGAAAACGTTTACAAGTCCTTGCTCACTACCGATAAGAGAAAGGGATAGCAGAAAAGAAGAGACCACTTTTATATTGAGCTAGTAAATACTTGTTTAATTGCCAAAAAATACTACAGAGAGAGGAGAATATGAGCATTGCTCCAGATATTCGAAAACACATCAGGGAAAAGGCTTTAGGCGATTGTCCAAGATCAATGTAACGAGCTAGAGCCTTAGAACTTAGGTTTTTAGCATAAATAAGAACTTCCTAAAGAGCTAAGGAGTTAGTAAGGCATATCACTTTTTTTATCATGTGAAATTAAGACTAACCTGGAACTTCCTCTCCTTTGGTCTGGCCGCACTGGCCAGTTCGGCGAGCACCGCGCTCTCCTCCTTCACCTTGAACAATGATACGATTAAATTATTGATTTCTACTACCATTTGAATAACGGAAAGTGGAGCTAGCGCATGGACCACTGGGATCGCTGTTTCGGTGCTTGTTCTATTGCTCACAATTATAAAACAAATATACTGTGAGCGTATAAACAGTGTCTTTAGTTTCCTAACCCCCTCCAACAGCACGTTTCGAGTTTATCAGTAGTGATAAAATAAATCTCTTGTTATTAGAGGAAGATAGAGGCACGATAGCAGAGAGAAAGTGGCCACATTGCGTTCCCTTCATTGCACTTGTCAAATGTTCATGCGGATTGAACCCATAGCTATGCCGTTCTACTTTCGGAGAGGGTGAGCTACTAACCCTACTACAAATCGAAGAGGTTGGAGACAAATGAGCGTGAACAAGGCAGTAGAAAGACAAGTACCTGGGCTGTTCTTCGGAAACGGCTTGAGCCGCCAGACCACACGATTTGACGCTTCATGCCTGAGTTGTTCGTTACGTCAGAGAATGAGCAATGAATGAGGTTTGAACAAGCAAATAAAAACGAAGCAAAATACTGCTAATTAAAATAAAAATGAAAAATGGGAAAGACGCGCAAAAATTGCCATCGAGCCGCGCGGTTCAGTTCACGATCGCCAGCGAGCGAGAGAGGCTCCGCCCCTTTTGATCTCTCGCAGATTTCGGCCTCTTTCTCACAGGGTCTTCGCGCGCGCTTTTCGACTAATAACTAGACGAGCTAGAGACAAAAGCTACAAAGCAAAAATGTTATTCAGACCAAGACCAACACATTGAGCACACTTATGGACCTCTACAATGAATTTCGTAGATCAGCCTGCGGTCTCTAGCTATAGTGCTCAAGCATACTCTGAAAATATGCTAGCATGGCAGTTCTTGGGGATTTGAGGCAACGAAATTACGAGCCCACAAACTGAACTCAAAATCGCGCAAGACTTATGACTCAACCAAATACATTAATGAATAGCTAATTGTGACGTCATTGCAGATTCGAAATGCTGCTACAACAGTCGACAAAGCGATGGAGTCTCTGGTTACCTCGATGCGAAGCTTTGCTTACGTCTCTGACATTGAGTCGGGCATCGTATTCGCAGGAGGAGCTCGATCGATCATGATGGCGCTCGGACGAGTGTACTGTGGTAAGTGGAAACCGTAGATCAGCGAAGAGGTCATTCAATAAGTTTTTCTTTTGTAATTTTGCTGGATACTTGCAGATTCTGCCTCGAGCGCTCTCTAATCGGAAATCTGGATCAGACATCATTTTCAAAGGAGCGAAACGAGCAGGATCGACTCATTCTCTTCAACCACACTAAGGGCCAAGTATGGATTAAGCATGGAGCTCCGATTTCAAAGATTTGATTAATTTGAAATGAAACATCGCTGTATATATAATATATTATGAAATGTGTACAAACTCGACGTAGCATTTGTGATGTGCGCGTTCCATGAGTTGTTTTGACAACGACTTTTTATAAGACATTTACAGATTGATTATTTTAGACATGAATAAACATGAACTGGAGGTCATTCATTTTGGCAAAACGGTTTAAGAGTGGTCGGTGGCAGCCATAGCAATGGAGGGTTTTCTTCCCAGAACAGTCGCTCGAATACTTGAAGAAAATATTATCATACACCTGAATACGTATGAACCAATTGAGTGCAGACTAAAATTGCAAACCAGAATGGAGAAAGGCAAGAAAGTCCGAGGAATAGATACTGGGAAAATCCTGGCCATTTCCCCAACACTTTTATATCCCGAGCGAAAATCTTCAATTATCGAATGTGAAAGATCGTGAGAAAAAAACGTTGGAATACCCCATTTATCAGAGAGAGCATGTAGAAGATGTAAGACAAAATGCTGGAAACGATGAAACCTGAAAGAAACGTTTTTGGAAGCTCAAGAAATTGGTGCTTACCTTGTTCTTGTTTGTGTTTCCTAGATTTAGCAATCGACACGTTCTCTTTACGTCTTTGAGCTAATATCTGACACAGAAGTAAATTTGCAAACAGAGTTAGAGCACTTATGAATATTCTGTGCCCATAGCTTATGTCTTTGTAAATCTGAAAAGTAAAATTTGGAGAAAAATGTGATTTTATGATCACCGTTACGGTCCTTCCGTTTTAGGAAGGTAAACTAGCGTGCCGCCCATTTGATATACCGCATAAGTGTGTTTATTGAACACAACCAATTCCAAAATACGAATGAAAGTCCCAATAGCTACAGTTAGTGCGCATGTCATGAAGATCTTTGGACTATTCTGAAAATTAACATCAAATTATGATCTATCCGGTCTTCACCATTTTGTTGAATAGTATTGGGCGAATTGCTGATAGCCGAGTAATTGCAATGAAGAAACGAGTGTGGAGAGAGAGAAAAGTGAAGAAAGACCACATTAGAAATACGATCCATGCTGCTCGGTTACTGGATAATTTGTTGATTTTTCCTTATTTTTCCATGCCGTTCCGTTACTGCATAATTTATTTAGTTTTCCTAATTTTTTTCATTTACTACACTTCATTAAGAATTCGTAGAATGGACTTGCAAAACGAAACGAAGTCAGCTGATTGGCCAACGTGTAGAAAAACAAATTGAGCAGTTCCTTGGAATTATCACGCGGATTATCGACAACTTAATGGAAATTATTGACATACGGCGATTCCAGTACGATCATCCGAATGGAGTTATTGTTTCCGAATTGTCCGGAAGTTAGCAGCCTCCAATATGCATCGATTGCGTTGGGTACAGTGAGCAAGATAAGAACCGCGACGAGAATTGTCGTTATCGTATGGAATTGCTCGAGAGAATCGTCCTGCATGAAAAGATAATTACTCGAGGAATCGGATATCTATGTATGTATTGAATTTCATTGCCAAACTTCTCACCATGTTGCAACAGACAGTTTACACGACTGATGACTAACGAAAAATGACCAACGAAAGGCGCTCGATTCTGCAATCTGTAAAGGAGGAACTAAAAACTGGCGAATGTAGTATCAGAATCGAGCTGTCAAGTGCTTTCAAAACAACTCGCCTGGGGGAAGGACGGATGCTAATGAAGTGTAGCCGATCACGACGATGGTCTGGCGACATTTCGAGTGTTTTCCGAGAAGCCGCTTGTGAAGTGTTTTCGTGACTCAGTTGTGCTTAGCACCGATCGATCGCTGAAATGAAGGATTTGTTGACTGATGAATTTTTGACGGTTGATGGTGTTTGGGGATAATAGGGAATATCGGGAGATGTCGGGTCGTGTGCAAAGTTCAACCAGGGACCGCTAACGTGCAGTGGACGAATATCGCTGTAAAACCTCGTGACACTTCGAGTACTCCGGAAAAGTGGCGACGATGTAGCCACTCGACTCGGGCTACATCTGCAAGTATTCTTCCACGCTTTTTTTCCTTATTAGAAAGTGCAGGTCACGACGAGTAGAATGTCGAGTGGCAATTCAATCAGCTTCTCGGGCGATTTTCAGTTGAGTTACTCGCGAAAAACCACGCATTGTGTAAGTATTACGAAAAGAAACGTAGTGATGACGATTATTATTGATTTTTTTAAAAGCTCCTCGAATGGTCGAATGATCTTGCCCTCGGGGGACCACTTTGAAGTATGTTATCATTTTTTTTTCAAATCTGGGAAGGAGAAAGTGCATTGAGCCCTGAAACGACATTTCTAGCAAGTAGTATCGATTGATGAAATGATTTCCCAAGAACGGATGAATCATGAGCTCCGATCTCAAAGATCTGAATAATTTGCATACGACAACGAAGCACACTATATTTGTGCTGAATTGGAATGGTTTCGTGAGCTATATATGGATGCGCACCAATTTTTATCATATGGAGACTACATTTCTTCGTTCCCTTTTTCTTCTCGCACGTCATTGCGTTTGTATAGCATTGATCGTAATTCACTGTTTTCCTCGTCCCTCACGCTTCCCCCCGTAGATACGCATTAATATTATTACTATATTTAACGCAGCTTCTGATTTACACACGATTATACCACGTTTTTATCTTGTGAGTTTATTTCTTCTCCTAGTATTCTCCCTTTTCAAGTGAAACAATCGTGGATCACGATATCTGTCGCTCTCATTTCAATTGATAATGTGTTGCAGATGTAGCCACTCCGCTCCGCTCCGTGGCTACATCTGCAACTTCTCCTCCACGCTCTCAGCCTCACGAGCTTTTCACAATGCATGGCCGGAGCATAGGTACCTTTATCTGATGAATTTGAAGCGAGCCACAAGCTTGCTCACAGACTGTGTGCATGGTCAACCATTGACCATGACCCCCGTATCATCGTCCGAAAAGGTGATTTGTGAGGTCGACCAATAATCATGACTCCCCGTATCATGGTCCAAAACGTGATGCGTGAGGTCGACCATTGACCATGTCCCTATTATCATGGTCCGAAAAGGTGATTTGTGAGGTCTGATCTTCGGCCTCGACGATGACGCCTTCCAGCGAGTCGTGCAGGTTAGTTGTTACTAGTGATGGCAAATCGGAATCCGACTCTCCTCAATTCGCGTGCTCTCTCGTTTCTCTGACCGGCGAGAGAACACACGGATTTAGGAGAGTCGGAGCCGATCACTAGTTGATACTAAAACATAAATCAAGAGTCTCCCGATTTCGCATATTCTAGCGTTTATCATGTTCTCACTCCATAGATATGCGTTCAGTGGAAAGCTGTTGATGAAATATTTTGCAATGACTTGGTAATCGAAATTTATTGTCTCCAGAAATGCAACTCTCCACAATACACCATTTCAGGAAATGAACACAACTCTCCCTTCCTGCGCCTCTCCTCGATTCCCTTCTTCATCGCACCACCTTCTGATGACTCCACCCGTTACCACTCGAAAAGACCCGATTGAGGTTGTGAGTCACATTAAGTCAGTCACATCAACTTGTGACTATTGACTAATAGTCATCTCATTTCTATTCTCGCTCCCGGCTCTGAAGCTCAATGGGGGTGTCTTCTCTGATCTCGAACGTCCGTGAAAAAGAATCGATTGAGGCAGTAACTATTGAGTGGTTGATAATTCACTTAATAAAGTATTCGTGTTCGTTGTTTAGATGTTACCACAGGTATTTCAAGAGTTTTGACATTTGACCCATAATGTTTTAGTCGTTACTACTTGCCGTATTCTTGCATCACTATAAGTATCTCGATATTTCAGTGACATAGTATATATTTTTTCTCTCTCGTAACACAATCAAAAAAAAAATCATAATCTTCTCACCTGCCGCTCTGCTTTCTTTGCCTTTTCTCTCAGACTAAGGCACCAGTCGTCTTATGGGAAATGATTAGCACCGAGAAGAATGAGGTGACATCGGGCAGTCTGATCTGTTATTCCGCGGATGTGTTTAGTTTCTTGAATGCGTTCACTCTAATCAAAGCTTTCCTTGACAAATGATCATAAATTGAGATTATACGAATAACTATTGGCGCACCTGGTTATTTGCGATCTTCAATGAACGTAGTCTGGAATTCGGCGCGTCTGACACAGAACCTAAAATGAAAGTAAATTACTGTGTCATAGAGTAGTCATTGATGTTGTTGACGAAACGAGACTGACGACTGTCTCGATCGGTTCAAAGGAAGCTCAACATAACATTCTCGCGCATCTGACGCTATTTATCTTTCAAACGTTCACTCTTCGATGTATATTATGAGAAGGCATCCGCAAGAACAAGTGTTTCTAAATTTATTATTCTCAAAAAAAGTGAATTGGCTCACCTGCCATATATTTCATATTATCCACAAAGAACAT